>OZ038476.1:53954189-54001689 GCA_964036315.1 Acanthosepion esculentum | reverse complement strand
CCGGGTGTTGTAAACTTGGACGTGCGGATGATGTAATGGATAGCGTCTTGGAATTGGAAAAGTCTATTTTCCAATAAAAATAAAAAAAAAAAACCCTTGGGAAGAAATCCTTCTGAAAGGTGTTAATTTACCTTTTCTTCCTCCGGTTAATTGGTAGGAAACGTGTCAACAAATCATTATTAACTATAAAAGTTTTTACAATCTAAAAAATTACTTTCTGGCTTTAAATAACCCGCAAAAGATTGATAAACCGTAAAAACAGCAAATCAGTCAAACATTCCAAGCAACACTGAAATAGCATTTAATCATTTATTTTTTAAAAAATTTTTTCATATATTAATATCGATTAAGCACTTCAAATTACCAATTAAAAATTATTTTAACAATTTGAAGAAATCGTAGTATGAGCAAACACGACTCCCTATTAACTTTTATCAAATTTAATTAAAGACATTTTTTTATATTCGTGATGATTTGGAGTGCTTAATCTATAATAATATGAAGAAAAATTGAAAATAAAATATTTCTGGCTTTAGGTTACAGAAAAGCAAGAAACCGGAAAAGAGTTCCACAGGTGAGATGTGCAAGAAAAGAAACTATTAACATAGAACTTACGGTTACATCTAGCTATTTCAACAGTGAAAGGACGGGAATTACCGTATTTCAGGGCATATAAATCGCACGAGTGTATAAGACGCACCCCAATTTCAGCAGGGCAAATCAAGAAAAATTAGTAAAATTATTAGTAAATGGTACATCCTAGGCTATATTTATGAGGTATTATTTTGGTTAAACAAGCCATGATTACAATTAAACAAAAAATAATAGGAAAAAAAGAGCACGGGCCTGTAAAAACTTTATTATATCCAAAGGTAAGAAAACAAAATAAAAATCAAGCAATTATTACAATTGAGCAAAACAGTACAGTTACCATTAAAATTCAGCCAAAATTTTTCCTTTATATGATCTGTCCAACCTACGTCTTGTAAACGTCTTATTGAAATAATTAGGATATAAAAATTTTGATTGTATTTATACCAATGAAACCGGAAGTTATCGCAAGAAAAATATTAATGAAACAAAGGTCTTTTACAAATATATTTTACAAATATATAATTTGAATTTATTGCATATAATTTTAGTGAAACAAAGTATTAATATTAAACGTGATGAAATTAATATAACGAATATCATCAATGATAACACTTTTCATCTGCATAACAGCCTTTTAAATAATGACAATAGGTATATGAAAGTTACTCTAAAGTCTAAGCTAATAGGAGGGGCCAGGTAGCTAATTTCGGCCGACTATCGCGAATTTTAAACCTACATATGGTATATAAGACGCAAGGGAATTTTAAAAGATATTTTTAATAAAAAAAAAAAGTGCGCCTTATATGCCATCAAATATGGTAGTTGCCAGTCTAGTCCTATACCTAAATTCATGAGGTGGTACCAAGGTGGAAAGTTCATTAGAACAACTGGCATGAAAATGGTCTACTAAATTTTAGTCGCAAAAATCTGGTATCTGGATTTTCTTGTTAAAAAAAGCTCGATTTCTTCAATCGTCGTTAAACTTAACGATCCCATAACCTATTAGGATGGTTGTGGCAGCACGTGTATCGCAGGTACGGCAGCAGTAGGTGTTTCTAGGGTAAGATAACCTAGCTGAGCTTATCTTTCTTGAGGCTGATTTCCCTTCCAAGGCTAGTCCAGTTTGCCCTACTATTTAACCCATAGCTGGAGGAAGGTGAATTCATGCCTTTTTGAAAGGCATAAACAGAAGTTGAACTCGGTATGGCGGTCCAGTTTCCACACCAATAGCCGTTACACCACCCACAGCTTAATGGTTTAATTATACATATTTACTAGGTTTAGTTGGATTTAACACAGCAGTGAAAACTGAGCTTGTTCCAATGGTTTCAAAAGACTAGCTGTCGGTGGTTGCCCTATTATTATTTAATTATGGCAGAGAACTAGACTTTACACTTTTCAGTAAGAGAATGACTTGAACAGAGGCTTATGCTTGATCTCAATACCCACACTGCTGTGAAACATGTTTCATCTGACCTTGGATCAAGTTCTGACCACCTAGAAAATCATTATTCCCGTAACAAAGGATGTGAAATAATTTTAGTGTGCAAATTTTTACTCACGATTCTCCCAGACTTAAAGGTCGTGCCATGGCTAAAAACACTTAAGCAACGGGCCTGGTTGTGAAAGATTTTAAAGTTGTTTTCTGGTCATTAGACGCCGGCCTGTTTTGTTTATTTAAAATCGGAAATAAAAAATTTAACTTTCAAAACGGGTGGACTGTGGCGTACCATTAGTGTTGTGTGTTTTTCTTAACTAGAAAAAACCGTGAAAATTTCGCGGTTTTCCTATTTGAATTCTCTGATGAATTTAAATTCTTAAGTTGATGATTGAATAAGCTCATGGCGCGTTCTACAACAATAGAATATCCGTAGAAATTCCCATATCGCATCGTTAAATATTTGAGTTTAACAACTTCAACAAAATTATCCTTCACAGAAACATTAAGAAAAGGTTCTATTAACATAAGTGCGTATACGTATGTATATATCTATCTAGGTCTCTCTCTCTCTCTCTATATATATATATATATATATATATATGTGTGTGTGTGTGTGTGTGTGTGTGTGTGTGTGTGTGTGTGTGTTAGAGAGAGAGAGAGAGAGAGAGAGAGAATTCCAAGGACTTATCTTCCAAGTTCAGATACACCTCCCGTTAGGAAAAGATAAATTTATTTAATTCATCAATAAATAGATTTATATTTGATTTAAATATGTTACATAAAAATACGTTACTAATGATTGACTGTAATTTGCTGGTTCTGTTAGGCGTTAAAAACCTTTATTATATATATATATATATATATATATATATATATATATATATATATATATATATATATATGTATTCGAAGCATACTAATAAGAAAATACAAACATAATAACTTCATCCACATGTAAAAAAGATTAAAAATAATGGAAGCCTTAATAATAAAAAAGAAAAAGCCAACACTTAATAATATTAACTACGAACACGGCCACAATGTGCTAACGGTTTTCGGAAAATAAAACATCACTATAACTCTAAAAACATATACACAACACATACACCCAATTAAAATGCAAAAATAAAATCATCCTTGATAATGCCTAAAAGTATAGCCGAAAGCACTCGGAATTATAGAACATTTGGACAGTTTCTATACACTCTGTGTCCCAAAAAGGAAAAAACATGTTCGAACACAAAAAAAATTTAAATAAAAAGCTTAATTGCACAACTTTGTCTGTCGTCTTTAATGAAACATGTATAAATGAAGGATTGCTGCCTATATCCACAATATATATGTGATGACTGTGCTCGGGAGCTAAAAAATTTCCATCGTTAAAAATACAATCTACATATTAAGACAAAAAAAAACCCTCCATAATGGCTAATAGATTAACCGAAAGCGCCCGGATCCAAGGATCATTTGGACAGTCGGGGTATTTACAAATTCTATGGTCAAAAAATAAATCACTTGTACGCATGCAGAAAAAAAATAAAATAAAAAGCTTAATCACAGTGCCTTGTCAGTCATCTTCAATGAAACCTGTATAAATGAGTGGCTGTTGCCTAAATACACAATTATTTATATATATATATATATATATATATATATATATATATATATATATATATATATATGAAATATGTGGTGCAGTGTAATTTATATTACAATGAATCATTCATACAAAAAGTAAATTAGTAAAGTTAATGATATAAAATGGCGAATTCACTTCGCCAACTAAATTTTAAAGATGCATTAACCCACTAGCCACTTGATGAATGTTATGATCTTTGTTTTTTAAATTATAAACTGTATTAGGTTTTCCTTAAATATGCAAGTACTTTCGACGGGTTCTCTGGTCATCATCAGGCATGGAAACTATTTCCTTTTGGGTAAAAAACAAAAAACAAAAAAACATATTTCGATTTGCATTACATTTTTTTTCGTCTCAGATGCTTCCTGAATTTTACCAAGGATAGCAATTTGGTAGGTGAAAACAGAACAAAAACATAACTGTTAGGTGTCGTGTTCGAACTAAAGAACTCTGGCAAAACTTATTGGTATTTTTTCAGTTCCAAAGTTGGATGTTCTTTCTTAAAGAGAAAAATCAGCTTGCGTTGAAAATTTGATAACTGCGACAAGTGGTTAAAAAAATTCATATGTTAGTTAATTTTTTAGTTCAACCTATAGTAAAATATATAGTTAATTTCTCTTATATGTTGATTAATTTTTTAGTTCATTCATATGTTAAAATATATAGTTATTTTTATTTATATGTTAGTTAATTTTTTTCATTATATAGCAAATGTAAAATTTCCTGTTATTTTTTGTGGTGCACCCTGTATTTAATATTCCCATTACACTTTTGCAAAGAGATTTGTAAAGTCCAAATTGGGACTGCGTGCACAGTATTTTGTTATTTTTTAAGTCTATTTTTCTTCAGTTTTCTTTGGCCGTTTTTATATCGATTTTCAGCCACTTCAAAAAGTTTATAAATATTCATAAGCATTTTTTGCAGGAAGATATTATCTCATTAAAATTCACCTGAATTTAAACTGACGACGACTATTTGTTAATGATTAAGGAAAGTCATGAATGTCGGTCTAGGTGTGGTGTTAAGAAGACATTGTAAAAGGAAGTTTCAGCACATGCGCATTGGGTGTGTAAATTTTCCGGTTCATGATTTGTAAGTTTCTTCAGTGTTATATGATTTTAGCTCGCATACAAGTTTTCGGTTTGTTGTTTCTTGGTATTATAAGAAAAGCAGCAAAATGGACGAAGTGAACAATAGGTTCAGGGAAAGATTGCAAAAAATTAATCGAGATCAAACTAATCGTACTCAACCTTTATAATACATCGGATTTTACAGTTCGGCTTATCTATAAGCCGTTCACAACGAGCATACCACACAACTACTTTAACTATTGTCATGGGTTTTCTCCATTCAAATAAAACCACACGCATCCGCGCTGTTTATTCAATCCAGTTATACATCTTATTCTTATAGAGTTTGTCAAAAGATGAAGGTCTGCATTCAAACATTCAAATATAAATTATTTTTGTTCAACCATTGTATGTTTCTCGGTACTTTGATTACTTTTTCTTTGAACCGTAAAGCATTTTACACGCACAGATAAGCATTATAAAATTTCCAACATAAAAACTCTGAGGAAATCGTCGCGTAAATAAATTATATTAAATTAAATTTCAATAAATAAAAGAATCTGTTTCATAGATTTGACGCTTAACCTTTGAAAATAAAAAAAACAGTGCTAAACCGCTATGTAATATCAATATTCCAATATGGCAGTGAATCCATCCCCAAGCCATCTATGGGTTAAATAGTATGATTTGTATCATGAAAAATCACAAAAACTGAAATATGCACTTGAAAAAAAAAATTCTTACAATCCAAAAATGTAGCACAAGGCCAAAAGTGTGGGGCACCCAGTGAGGATCGAATTCGCTATTCAGTCATAGCTGATCTAGCGCGGAAAGCTTGTTAACCATTATACCATGTTGAAGTGCCCTTACAATCTAAAAAAAAATATGATTCTATAAATGGTTAGTAAACCGTAAAAACAAATTAATATGGCTGAGTGAATGCTGAGAAAATTCCTCAGAGACAAAGAAAAGACTTGAAGCAATAAAGATGTGGTTCTACAGGAGACTGCTGAGAATAATATGGGCAGAATATGGGAATAGTGAAGAAGTTTTAAGAACAATGGAAACATAAGAACACTTACATATAGAATCATTGACCTTAGAAAAAAAGAAAAGGAAAAAAGAGTGCTGAACCACTATGCTATGTAAATACTCCTATATTACAATGAATGCTGGAAAATTTCCTCACTAATGAAGAGGAGGCTTGAAGCAACAGAATTATGGTTCTACAGAAGAATGCTGAGAATATTATGAGCATGCAAGGAAAATAGAAACAAAAAGGATTCTTATACTTAGAAAGAGACAATTGGAATTCCTAGGACACGTAAGGAAAGAAGGTTTTGAAAAAATTTGCATTCACAGGATATAGTGAAGATAAGATTTATCGATTGATTAATTTGCTTTTTACGATTTATATGATATATTTTGCAGGTTATTTAAAGCAGGAAAATATTTTTCGATTGTAAGAATTTATTTTGAGATAATAATGATTTACTGGAACATGTCATACTAATTAACCCATATCTGAGGGAGAGTATATAGATTCATACCTTTCCCAAGGGTATTTGTTTGTAAGTAAATATCACAAACCCAACTATTGGATTGCCCGGAAATTTCATGTCGATTTTTAGTCATTCATGCTCCAACGTGTTAGAACACTGATCGAGAATAACCCGCATTACACAACGCAGAAATTGGCAGAAAAAATAAATTTATCGAAATCAACCATCCATGAACCTTTAGTGAAGCTTGGGTACTAAAATCGCTACGATGTTTGGGTACCACATGACCTGAGAGAAAAAAAATCTTTGGATTGCATTTCATCTGTGATTTGCCGTATAAACGTAGTGAAAATGCACCCTTCTTGAAGCAAATTGTGACGGTGATGAGAAATGGATCGTTTACAACAATGTTCAGCGAAAAATATCCTGGGATAAGCGACATGAGCCAACTTTAGCCACCTCAAAAGCAGGCCTTCATTCCAAGAAATTCATGCTGTGCATCTGGTAGGATTGAAAAAGGAATCCTTTACTCTGAGATTTGGCCAAGTAACCAAGTACTGCTCGCAACTGGTCGAATTAAAGGCAGCAATTCAAGAAAAACACCCAGAACTGGCGAATAGGAAAGGTGTTGTTTTCCATCAGGATAATACCAGACCTCACATTTCTTTGGCGATCCGGTAAAAATTGTTGCAGCTTGTCTGGGATGTATTACACCATCCGCCATATTCACCAGACATTGCTCCTTTGGATTTTCATTTATTCAGGTCCTTGCAAAATAATCTCAATGGAAACAAATGAGTTCTTTGCCAAGAAACCACTGAAATTCTGTAAAAGTGGAATCTTTAAGTTGAAGGAAAAATGAAGAAAGGTTATGCAACAAAATGGTTCATATTTAATTTAATAAATATTTAATGACATAATTTTGTTTTGTATTTTAATTTCCCTTAAAATCGGCATGCACTTTCCGAGCAACCCAATAGAATTCGAACTCCACTCTCTACAGTTCATAAGCCGTTAACTATTACACCACCTGCACATCCAAGCTTACATCACTCTGTATTCCCAAACGATCACCTATCTATGTACTGACCAGGATCGATGTTGCTTAACTTCGGTGATCGTACGAGAACCAGTGTTTCAATATGATACGGCCGTAAGCCAAGAGGGGCAGAGGGAAAACAATGAGTAATCTACCGAAGGAGTTTGTGTAAATGGATGGCAAAGCATGGAGTGAGAGGGATAGAAAAGATATAGCAACAAAAGATATGAAGTTATGGGGGAGATATAGTCACCCACGTCTTGAATGGACACAGCATATAGAAGAAAACCTTATTTTTGAATTTATTGAAGACACACATGGAGCCATGGTTTAAGAATAAAGCAAACGCTTTCAGAATATGATTTTTATACATGACAGTGCTTCATCCTATTCGGCGAAGAAAATTAATGAACATCTGAATAAGTTCCAAAAACACTAGGTTGATGAAGTGACCGGTTTGTTCACCCAACCTTTACCCGATTGAAAACTTGTGGGGAATTCTGAAGAAGAATTGGACGGCTTATTTATCAGCAAATATGAACTTTTATGATGCACAGTTTTGTTTTATATGAACAAATACAACAGCTAAAACAAATAGCTAAACAACTTCTGAATCTATTTTCAAAATATGGATATACAGTGTAACCCGGATATAAGTGAGTTGTCGGGACCGGATAATAAGTATCTTATATCCGGGTTTCTCTTATATCCGGGTTTGGTCTATTTTGTTTAGGTAAGTATGGCTCTAATTTGGGAGAGAAAATATCTCTTATATCCGTGTTTCTCTTATATCCGGGTTACACTGTATATATATTTCACACCTACGTTACCTTTAAAATAATGTAGTCATTACAATGATATTGTTTTCAATTTTTTGATCAAAACATGTAACATTTTCGCAACCTTAATTACAACATAACGTTTCTTGGAGTTTCCGTAATCGAGTAAATAATGTACAACTTAGAAAATCCATTAAAATTCATAAAACCGTTGTCATATCATAAAGAATGATATGTAGTTTGCTATAATTTATAACTAGGAGGCACGGTGGAACAATGAATAGCGGATCGGATTGAGGAATCAGAGAGCCGAGTTCGAATTCCAGTCGAAATCATTGCATTCACTTACGTGTTAATACCCTTGGGAAAGGTATGAATCCCTCCCAAGCTATGTGTAAATAGCAGGACAGACAGGATTCTATAAAACTGGTCTACCGCAGAAAGTAATGGCAACCTACTGCAGGAAAAAAAATTGCCTCGTCAGTCATGTATCGAAAGATACATGATCGACTAAGCGTGTATCACGCATGGCGCATAACTGACTGATTATGTAAAATATTCTGCATATTAATGACGCAAATGTTTCTCTGAATATTTTCATTAATTCTCTAACATCTAGAAAAATTAAAAGTGGCTAATAATGTAAGTTAAATTGTAAAGCAGAAATAAACTTATCTAAGATGTTTTTTTGAGCCACAGAAAAAATACGTCTCCTGCGACAAGTATATTAATAGAAAACTACGTTGATAGGTTTCAGATTGACGTTTTTAGAGTCACATTAGCGAGATTGCCATATTTGACAGGGTTACAGTTTGGATCAAACACATTAATAAAATGCCGTCACAAGTTTAGGGAAAAGCTGTCACTTCTCAAATATTCCCAAATATCTCCCTCAGAACATTCTGACCATTTTTCTCAATCGTCTTTGTGTGTAGATGTGAATGAGGGAATAAAATATTTTAGCAGTAGTGTGAGGAAGAACACCGATTGTATCATTTATTAATAGGAATCCGCTTGTACCTCAGTACAAAGATTTGTCAGACGAAGCCAAGTTCGGCATCCGGTAACTTTTACGATTCAACCGGAGAGCTAGCTAGCTGAACATTGTAAGACGATTTCGATTATCTGGACACTATGAAGAGAGGGTTCACATCGATATGGTAGCATATAAAAGCCTTTTAGATGAAAGGTCACTTCCCAGCGTGGCAGAAATTGTTGCCTGAACATGAAACATGAACTTTGGAAAGTTTATCCACAATTTCGATTCTGATATACAACATCTTTTTCGAAAATTGGGAAAATACAATAAAAAGAGATTGACCTTGTCGGTTGAATAGAATCAGACTAGTTTGGATGAATACTTGCTGCCTAAATATACCACACACACACACACACACACACACACACACACACACACACACACACAAACACACACACACACACATATATATATATATATATATATATATATATATATATATATATATATATATATATATATATGCATACAAGGTTATATTTTGGCATGAAAAATAAGAATCGAATTCAATTTCAATAGCTTTTGAATACTGCCATGATTTCTCCAGTACTAAAACAAAAATGTTTTTATTTCTTGTTATTTTATTTTTCAAATTCCGACTTGATTGAAAGCAAATTTTCTTTCAGGCTTACACTCCATCCCCATCAGCCGGGGGTGCTGAATCTTGAAATCGCTGGACACCCACGAAGAAAGACGTTGACTTGTGCTCTAAACAGATTTGTCGTACGTGGTAAAGGCAAATATATCTTGGCCGCTGACACATTAACCAACTGTACTTTCAGACTGACTGTTCTGGCTCGGTGCTTGCTGCAATGCAAACGGATAAACACACGAGTTCTATAATCTGAAATCTATTCCTTACACCAACAACGCTTCCACTATCCAGCCCTCTGCACCCTTGCGCATACAAGCCTCTCTGTGTTGCTGTGTGTGTGTGTGCGCGCGCGCATGCGCGTGTGTGCGTGTGTGTATGTGTTCCCCTCACACTCGCATAAATATACAACCATTTATACTTTTTTCTTATTTTTCTTTCTTTTTTCTACTTTATGTTTCCTTCTTTCTTGGTTGCTCGCTTTTTTAGTTTTCCTTTCATTTCTTACCTTTTCTTCCTCTTTTCTTTTTCTTTTTCACTGTCTATGGTGCCTATGCCTGAAGTTCGATCTTCACTGTGTAAAACTGTGGTCTTGTACCAAACCTAACGTTATTAATTATCTATCTCTGTTTTTTTTTCCTTTTCCTTTTCTTTCTTTCTTTCTTTCTTTCTTTCTTTCTTTTTTCTTTCTTTCTTTCTTATGGAATCAACACTTCCTCATTGTCAGAGGTCACGCTTTGCGATAGCTTTCTGAACTCAATCGTGCCAGAGACTAATGCATGAATACACGCTGATGCATTTGTAATCCGCCGGAAGTGACCTGTCCAGGTTTGATGCGTGATGTAATTAAACAAGATTGCGCCACACACGATCGCCTATCGCTGCGTGATATGCTTATCGACACTCATCTCCAAATGATTTACATTCACAACAACAGCTCAAGGCTGAACTTGTTTCTGAAACAAACTCACATTAATAGGCAACTGTTGACAGCGGCATGATACACGAGATTCCCTTTCGCTGTAAAGTAGTCCGATCCCCAGTCTGGTCAGTTAACGCCTTTTACTAACACTTTTCTCCGCCCTGCATTTTGAAATATTGCATAAGAAAAACAAGAGAGGGAAATATATATATATATATATATATATATATATATATATATATATATATATATACACACACACACAGATTCATGGCTATGTCAAGGCATGTATGATATATCCTCCAGGTGACTGCAAACGGACTGCAATCAGTTCGTTTGTATTTGGGTGGTCGGACAATCATCAACTGCCACTTTTTAAACATATGACAGTACCTGCAATTTGTAATTAAACTTTATATATCAAATCGGGTAGGCAAATTGTTTGACTTTGAATGATGCCAGTCCATTCATCAAAAGGTCTTTTGTGTTGGACACTTTTTGAATAAAATGGCTGAAGAAGGTAATTCTAAAAAAAAGAAAAAACAAACAGAATTACCCTAGATAATCACTATAAGATTAATTCCTAGCCCGTCCCATGCTTTTCAGAACATTCCGCTCAAACTCTGTGGGTTCATATACTAGAGACCACCCAAAGTTTCGGATTATTCGAAGAGATTGATCAATTTGTCCATCTGTCAAGTTTAACAACGTTTTCACGGGTTTCAAAGGATATTTCGCACCTCTCCTTAAATCACTTCACCAGGACTAATGAGACTGTTTTTACTATTGATTTCTCTTTCTCGGAGGAAGAAGATATTCCATCCCTTAAGTTTTTTTTAATTTTTGGTACCAGTTCACATCATTACAAATCGTTACCGGTAAAGATCCTGGAAAAATGGTCGTTTCCGCTCCAGAAAGTAACTGACTGAAATTATTGGCATGATTTTTTTTCCTTTAGTATATGGATAATAAAATTCTAAATATTGTTGCCGTTGAGTTTTGCTTTTAGCTACAGACTAAGAGTTAGGCTGATATATACACCGGAATAATTTTCTATTGTGTATATTTACCAACTTACATCAAAATAAAAAAATGCTATGTCCAAATTTAAAAGAACATTACGAACAAGAAAATTATAATTCGTTTTGTGTAGAAATGATGAATTAATAATAAATATTAATATTTATTTATATGCAGAAGAATAGTTTTTTGTGATTTCAATAGTACTATAATTATTCACGCCATAATGTACAGAAGTTTTGTAGAAATTTTAAGAGAAAATATTATTTTAAATAATCTGGACTTGGTAAGAAAAATTGTCTGTCAGAGTAGAAGGTAACTGTAATGAACAACGACAGAAAATTGGAGTGCTGCTTACTGAAGCCACAATATGGCCGCTGTGCAGTCACCTTTTACAGTCATAAGTGTAGAAGAGTTATAATAGATAGGAGAGGTAAGTCGAACAGATTTGATCACTACAGTAACCTTCTAAGAACTTTTGAAAATAACCCAAATATTACGACTAAGAATACCAGTGATAGTTTTGAATCCGTTGGAAGGAAAGCAACAAGAAAGCAACAAAATGTATGCATTCGAGTGGCACATTCATTTCCAATTTATAGGCCCCAAAATGTATAAAATCTGCCACGTGCTATTTTTTGACGACTGTATAGAACCTTAGACAGCTAACAAAATGCTTAAAGTCTAAATGGGTCATTCGTCAAGATCTGTGGTTCCTTCAAATTTTCTAGCTGCTTCCCCCTCCCCGCTTGGCTTTCAAGTCACATGTCTAGCGCCACCGTTACGTGAAAACGTTTCTTTCTTGTTATTAGGTATAGTGCAAACTCTAAACAATCTCCTTGACTATACCGATACACCTACAAACATTGGCCCTCTGCAGATGTCGGCTCTCTGCTCTGGCTGACGTGTGGCGTGTCTTGCTCAGATGATGTCGTAAAAATACAAACAGACATTAGAATTTTTAACTTCGGACAGAAAATAAAATAAAACCATGGGTGGATGTATAACGTTTATGTTTAATCTTATACTTTATAAAGCATATTGTAATGGTAATGGTAATATTAGTTGTTTCCTTATAAGGAAACATTCTGCATCCATTGAGCGAGCAGCCCTTGGCACTTTCAGTTAAAATTTATCACATTTTTCTCTTAAAACAATTATTTCAGGAAAATAAGTTTCTCAAGCTGTTATCGTCCTTTCAGGTATTGATGGGTCTATGGTCAAATCACGCTGAAAATACCGATTCGCTTTCGATCACCAAAGTTAAGCAGTGTCGAACCCGGTTAGTACTTAGATGGGAGACCGATTGGGAACACCTGGTACTGTAAGCTACATCCTACAATCTGAAATATAGTTCTGCTTTAAATAACCTATAAAGGGTTGATAAGCCGCAAAAAAAGATAAATCAATCAGCTTCCACAATATTTCAAACAAAAGATTAGGAAGAAAGCCCATATCAATACTGAAAAGAGCAATAACAGTCATTCGACTTGAGAAATCTATTTTCTTGAAAAATGTTTTAACAGAAAGATTTTAGAAATTTAACTGAAAATAGCACTGGCTGTTCAGCCAATGAAGGCTGAATGTTTCCTTATAAGGAAACGCCTAAAATTGCTATTACCTTTAGAGATTGGGGTAACAGATAGTACACTTTGATCCTTGTCCAATCGACAGGCAGTGAGTAAAAGCATAACTCGAGTAGCACAGACCGCTCGCTCAATGAATACCAAGTGTTTCCTTATAAGAAAACGGCTAATATTACCATTAAAATTACAATACAACGATTGGAAAACAACTTTCAAAAAATGGTAAAGTGAATAAAATACAGAAGTCCGCACCACATGTTTTGACTGATGAACAACAGTTTCCCAGGTTTGGCACTGGCTGTAATTTGCTTAATCGTTTTGGGGAAAATATGATCGTTTTGTTATTTGCCTGTATACTGTTGGTGAAAATTACTTTCTGTCTGATAGTGGCTTTCTTTAGGTTTGACAGATTTTTTTCTCCTCCAGCCTCCTCAAGCCCAAAGCTTCCTCCTGGCCGTTCTCGCGTTGTTGTAATGAAGTAATTCGTTACAGCCTTCTGCAAACTGATAGAGAACATTATTGCCTGTTGTAATGTCGAATTAAGCCTTCAAAAGTTGCAAGCATTATGACAAGCAGCAATGGAAAGAAAGTATCCTGTCTTGCTGCAGGATAACTACTCAGCAAAAAAATGATACTGCCAGACATTGATGTTCTATTCATTGGACCTGTCTCCCAACGAATACCAGTTTCTCCAGATTTATATTCGCCTAGTCGGTTGGAATCTAGTAGCATTAAGTTTTTGCCAAGTAGTTTGTGAAATATGAAGTCTTGTATTATCACTCCTGCTGGTTAAAATACTTGCAACTTTTGATGTATCAGTCCGAAATCATGACGACATGATTCTGCTGTCTAACCAGGTCTAACCAGGTAGCAAATGGTTTACTTCATTAAAACATTAGCAAACAGGTAATCAATTTATTTTCATAATGGAATCACAGTCGAACCGTTGGAATAATTGCATTAATTTTAATATTGCTTACAGATAAATTTATCTTTGGTCCAAGTTATAATACCTCTTTGAAGAGCAGTTGTTACTCCGAAATATCGGTTGTCCTGAAGCAATTTCTGTATGGATTTCTGGAAAGATGAGTTATTATTTACATTATTTACATAAGGGCTATTATCCTCATCTTTGTTGTTGTTATCACAACGTTTCAGTTTGCACTGATAAATGCCGGAGGGTACAATGGTGGAAACATCATGTTTGGTCAGGATAATTTATGCCTGAATTTCTGGGATAAGGAGCTATTATTTATATTATTTACATTCGGGCTTTTATCCTCATATTTGTTGTTATCATAACGTTTCGACCGCTGTGCCCTCCGGCTTTCATCAGGTGCTTGTCGATCCGGGATAACTTTCAGGGAATTTTGAACTCAACCGTTTATTTAATCTACTGGGGTTAATTTGTTCTCATTTTGACTATGTCTAGGGATAGCGTTTCTTGCATTTTATTTTTTACTGCTTAGTTCTTTCTCACCCCTTTTCACTGGGTTCAAGTACACAATGCCCGTCCTAGGGATTGAACTCACAATAACTATGTCAATTATTGACACTGATTCAATTTAAAGTGATGGAGCAAGATTTTGTTGTATTTTTATATCGATTCCTACCTGAAAGTAAAATTTGTGATTTAAAAAACCGATGAGGTCAGAAGAAATGAAATGCATGCTGTTTCGTCGCGTACAGTCGATATAAGTCTCCTAACAAAACTGCTCTGTGTTTAGATGAAAGGTTTAGGGACTCCAGTGAAGTCATAATGCGCATTAATAACTAAAGAACTGATTTAATGTTAAGAAAACGTTCTCACTTTTATTTTTCCTAAGCTGTCAACCAGGAAAGATATATAAATAAACAAGAGAATAAGTCAATGGTCGGGCGGTTGTGAGCAATGCTTCTTTAGTTGGGCTAGTTACGTACTTAATTCAACATTTAATAGTTTCGCACGGGTAAATATTCTGGGCTTTTCTTTCGTTGGTTGTCACCGAAGCAAAACAAAGCCGTCAATGTGGTGGGTAAGTTATTCACTTGGCGATTATTCTCATTCGTTTCTCCTCGCCCGAAACCTTACACTCCCCACCACCCCGTATAGGTAAAAGTTATTCAATAGTTCTTACCCAAGGGGAACTGATTGTTTTTCTTCAATTTTTCCGTTCAGGATTTCCACTGCTTTGTATAAGTGATGTTGTTGGTAGGGGAAATTTGTAACGGTATAATCACCTCCGTCCACGAGACTGCACCACAAAAGATTTTTGACTATTCATTTCGCTTTATTTATATTCTTTTAATGTTATTAGTAGCTACCAAATAATCTTTTATAAAAATCGAATAATAATTGTTTATTCGGCACACGTTAATAGTAAAGATTTTAATACTAAAGGTGTTAATACTAAAGATATTAATACTGAAGGTGTTAATACTAAAGATGTTAATACTAAAGATATTAATACTGAAGGTGTTAATACTAAAGATATTAATACTAAAGGTGTTAATAGTAAAGATTTTAATACTAAAGATGTTAATACTAAAGATGTTAATACTAAAGGTGTTAATACTAAAGATGTTAATATTAACGGTGTAATTCGAACCAGTGTATCCCTTGATGCAATGGAATTTCAACAAAATAATGCTGGATATGTTTGAAATGTTTTTTTTTAAATAACACTTTGGGTGATATAGTGTGTCCTCCAGCTCTTAAGGAAGCAATTTTCATGCATGATAAAATAGCAAGATTTTTCTGATTGTTTTTAGGTTTGACATTCAGCTAACCTTTATGTGTGAGTGCTTCATTTTACTTTTAACATACTGGCGGTGATTTTGCTTGCAAAGCAATAATTTTATTCTGCCACTGCAAATGAATCAGATGAATGAATAATAGAGTGTTTGAATTTTGCAGTTGTGTTGTCATATCCTGCTATGGCAACAAAAACATGAGCATGACTGAAATTAAGTAGTGCAGCCTTGAAAAACAATGAGGTGGAAAGGAAAGTAGTGAATAATGCAGCGCGTTAATGGTTGATGGTCAGTATACTGAACTTTTAGATTATTGATATTGGATTCGTTTCACACTGGGTGCCTCATACTTTTTTCTTTGTTTGTTTAGCGGCATATCAACTCCTTATGAGTCATTTAATTCCGAAATTTAATTTTCTTGGGAGAATTAGTAATTTCTTTTACAAAAATGTATTGCTGAAAATTTATTACTGGTATTTTTAATATAAAAATTTATTTTCATACTTTCATAGTGCGTCGCCTCAGTTTGGAGGTTAACTATTTGCTCATAGCCAGGGCCCTAAAAGGTGCTATCACCCCGGGTCAAGGTGAACCTGGGAACACCAGCAATTAAGAGGTAATTCTATGCTCCCAAAAACCTCCTGATCGACTGTAGTTTATCGTCTTACCTAGAACGCCATACTTTTGGCTGTCTGCTAAAATTAAGCTATGCTTAGTAAATAAAATGTACTTTGAGTGCTAAAGCGAGTTTATTCAAAATGAATATGAATCAATCGCTTCACTATGTATAATTTTTATATCTATCATATCACTAAGAGTTCATTTCATTTGACTGATATTTTAAAGAAATCAGTGGCAATTGCCGCGAGATGAAGGAAATTTAGAAACCGTTACATGTAAATTCAGATCCTTGACTTTTGTCAGTTTGCCAATAGGTTGCGCCCTATCGACTCGTGTTCAGTTATTCGGTCAGGCGTAACGATTAAGAATATGATTAAACTTCCGCATGGATGATAGAATAATGAATTTTTTTGTTTTGTTTTTTTGTGTACTATTAAAAAGAACGTTTTTGTACAAGACCGTAAGAGGAATTGCATGATAGAAAAGAAAAAAGAATGATTTTGCTAACGTTTGTAGTTGTAAAGTTGATAATAAATGAATAAATAAAAAAAAAATGATTTTACTGAAGTTTGTAGGAGGAATCATTTGATAAGAAAGAAATAATTTGCTGAAGTTTGAAGGGGGAATTATTTGAAAAGAAAGAAAGAATGAAAGAAAGAAAGAAAGAAAGAAAGAAAGAAAGGCAGGCAGGCAAGAAGAAAGGATGAATTTGCCGAAGTTTGTCGGAGAAATCATTTAAAAAGGAAATAAGAAAGAAAGATTTTGTAGAACTTTGTTAGAGGAAGTTTTTACCAAACTCCAAAGTGGAGAAGATTTTGTAGAATTATTTGACAAGTGAAAAAGAAAGAAAAAAAAAGAAAGTAAGAAAGAAAGAAATATAATGGTCTGTATGAGAAATTCTTTGGCTAACTTTTTTTGCGTGAAAAGTTGACCGTATTCTAAAACGTGCCAGATAGGCGAATATATGACTTAAAGAGACAGACGGATTCCTTCAGACGTACTGATTACTTAAGGGCAACAAAGAAGAACTGATTGCTCGGGCGCTGAGCTCTGAACTGTTGCCGTTGATGTAATAAGTGTAAGTGCTTCAATTTCTCACCAGACGCAAGATCAAATGTTTGGCAGTGAGCCATAGACTCTCACGATCAGAGCAGGGATTCGTTTTGGGGTTTTGTTCAGTCTTAATGTAAAAGATGTCTTTTATTTGTTTTGTTTTTTTTGTTTGTTTTTTGTTTTGTTTTTTTCGCAGGAGGTTGAATATGGTCACCACTCAAGATTCCCCAAGATTAAAATAGAAAAAAAAAGTTTCATTATTATCGTTATAATAAATCGCTTTAGCGATGTAGGGGGTCCATCTTCTGAAAGTATCATTCTTATTGCACTTAATACCGCGGACTACTTTTTTTGTAAATACAAGGGTCTGAGGTTCTGCAAGTCGTGGAAAGAGGCATGATTTTTTTTGTTCGCGAAGTGTTAGTGCATATATGAAATATACAAGCAAGTAAATTATACATATACTGAGGTGCCAAAAGTCATGGGAAAGCAGTATGTAAAGTTAATGGTATGATATCCCTCGATCTATAGTGTCACATGTGTACAGGGAATACCTGATTGAAGACATTACCGTCGACAATGGACAGCGCAAAAGCCAACGGCGGGTATACAAATATATACATATATATATATATATATATATATATATATATATATATATATATATATATATATATATATATATATATATATATATATATATGTGTGTGTGTGTGTGTGTGTGTGTGTGTGTGTGTGTGTGAGAGAATAAAGACAAAAAAAATACTTAGCTGACGCGTTTCTCCCCCTGAGGGACTTCATCAAGGAAATTGTGAAGATTTTGTTTATCTTGATAAAGTCCCTTTTTCTTTTGTTTTTAGTCATAGTATATTACAGATGTACTCTAACTAATGTTTTTACACACACACACACACACACACACACACACACACACACACACACACACACATATATATATATATATATATATATATATATATATATATATATAAATATCTTAAGACATTTTTATGTTTATACATTCTTTTTATAGATACAAATATTTAAGTAAATGCTCTGTTTATAATACACAGTATAAATAACATTTACCGGCCTGAATGTCCGAGAAATTTCCATAGAGACAAGCGAGTAATAGAATTCGTTTATTAATACAGGATATTAATACGGTGTACATATACGTACATTATACAAGTGAAAAAATGATTTAGTATTTTGTTGAATAACCTTTTGCTTTAATAACGGCCTTAATTCTTCGTGGCATGCTATAGATTATATTCTTTAGTAAATCAACGTCTTTACCCAGATTTTTCCAGCATTCCTTTAATTCGTGAAAGCTCATCGTCTGTGTTAATTTTCCTATTACGGGCACGTCTATTCATTATCACGCAAAGATTTTCAATTGGGTCAAGGTTAGGACTCTGACTAGGCCACTGGAAGAGTTGCAATTTACCCTCGTTGCGATTCCTCTCTAGATAACGTTTATTCTTTAAGGCAGTATGCTTAGGATCGTTATCGTGTTGGAGCGTGAAGCGTTGATCTTTGTCAAAAAGCTTTTTAGTGGAAAGCCACATTTGATTAACAAGAATGCTGTGGTATTGATGCTGGTCCATGATTCTCTTGATTTTGTACAAATTACCAATTCCTGTTGTTGAGAATGCAACCCAAGTGTTATATATATATATATATATATATATATATATATATATATACACTTGTCGCATATATATATATATATATATATATATATATATATATATATATGCGACAAGTGTGTTTGTAAGTTGTTTTTTTCTTCAGTGTCTGTACTGTCTATATTTCTGAGATGAGGTATTATGTACACTATTTACATTATTCGGACTATTGTCCTCATCTTTGTCGCCATGTTTATCACAACGTTTCGACCGTTATACGCTCCGGCCTTCTTCAGGTGGTTGGAATGTCGAACTGAACCCTTTATTTCGCTCACTGGAGTAGAGTGTTCTAATTTCACGTGCCATGTCTAATGGATGTCAGTTATCTCCTGTTAATTTCCCTCTCCAAGTTCTCCACTGCCTTAACCATGTATTGAACTCACACTCTTTGTCACTGGATCTAACTAACGCCTTTATCCCCTGTGCCATATGTCCTTGAGGATACATGGCACAGTGACAGGACCCAAAGAGTGTAAATTCAATACCTGGTTAAGGCAGTGGAGAAATTTCAGAGGGGAATTAACAGGAGATAACTGACATCCATTAGACATGGCACGTGGAACTAGAACAGTCTACCTCAGTGTCTGTACTGTTTGAAGTTTTTTGCTGTACTATAATTATCTTCCTTGTGTTGGCGATGCCAGGATGCAGTGTCTTTATTATGCAAATAGCGAACTATCCCAAGGTGTTTATGAAACTGGTAGGTGAAAAGAATGACCGCGTTAAAGCCTAGAGTGCAATAAAATAATTGAAAAAATACATTAACAGAAAGTTAAAAAATATTTTGCGAAAGAAAAGAAATTTGCGAGAATCTAATAATCGTAATAAGTTTACAAAATATTTACATTTAAATGACGAATAAGTAAACGCTTGTAAAATTGATTTGTTAGATTCATACTGCGCAGAGGAAGAAAATCATGTTATTGTTACTGTAATTATGAATAAGTGATGTTTACTAAAATTCAAATTATCGTACAACGTAGTTAACTCTAGGTAAGGTCTTACGATGTTGCTCATAATATCTAATATGTTGAAGAAAACGTATTTTTCCACAAGTTATATCATCATTACAGGGCCATTAAAGTTTATTTTTCTGTAACGGGACATTAACTTTCTGTTAAATTTTAAATTTTGTTCTAAAAAAACGACTTCGTTATTCACAGTCGAACTAATGTCCTCATCTTTGTTGTAACGATAACAACGTTCTGGCTGTTGCACCTCCCGGCTTTCTTCCAGTGTCTCTAGATACGGCTAACCTCCAGGGAGATTTGAACTAAACCCTTTATTCAATCTCCGGTGTGTTTTCCTTCCGCTGTTCATGTCCAGAGCTTACCTCTTGTTGGTGAATTGTTCAGTTATTGATATTCCTATGATTATATCAGTTCCAACTAGCCTAGGGATTGAACTTACAATTATTATGTCACCAAACTTATTAACCAACGCCTGTACAGAACATGAGCATTAAAAAAAATTGCCTATTCATGGCCAAATAGTTTCTGAATGTCTCCAACAAAAAGCCATGAATGTTATTGCATTCCTTATTGCTAAAACACCTGTTTTTTATATTATGATAACGCATGATGATAATGACAATATAATTGTATTGTTCTAAGTTATGAATAGAAATAATATACAGTCCTCGAATATAATGACTTTACATAGTCTACATCAAACATTTGTGATGGAAACTTGAGTTAGGTAGAACATGGTAACTGGAGCAGGAAAGCTAAAGCTAATGGTAGAAAATAGATGTTGTTTTTGAATTTAGCACCCCAACATTCTCCTATGTAACATTTCAAAAGAAATATGTAAGCGTGTCTTATCATAAACCCTCTTTTATTTTTGATACAATCTGTTATCGAATTAAAATTTCTTTTATGTTCTTACCAAATCATCGAACAAAAGCCATCATATCTTTTTTATTTTGTACAATATTTTTATTTTATAAAAAGTATTCTTTCTCTTAAACAGCTTTTTGATTAGCAATATCATATTGATCAAATAAGCAACTTTTGTAGATGGATCTTTAGAATGCTGTTATCAGCGATGAACATGCGAACAGTTTGCGCTTAATCTGTCTATATGTGATGTGCAGTTAATACAGTCCCGTCTTCTGTGTTGTCGGCTGCTCTCTTCACGAAAATCGTATGCCTAAAATCGTTTGCTAAACTAATGACGGAGTACTAATTCTTACACGCGGTTCCTCGTAACTTAAAGGTCGCTCAAAACACTCTGGGGGACAGGCTTAGGGTTACTGTAACGGATATTGGCGTGGATCTTGGAGTCGGAGATTTGAGTTCCAGTTCCGGTCTAGAAGAACAGGAATTCGTCTCTTCTCTACCCGCCAGCTGTGTTACATAGGACACTTGGCCCCTAGTCTTGGGTGGGAGCCAATCTAGGATAAATATGACTTTGAATTCAAAACCGCCGAGAAGGTAATGGAAAATCCCTCCACTATATTTCCCAAGTATTCAGGACAATTCACAGATAAAGATAAATGCAGTCGGTGGAAAGCCATGGTCGCCTACGCCCTGAAGACACATGGCATAAAGATCTATCTTTACCTTTTCTTTTTCTTTTTTTACTGCATCAGAAGTCTTCAGGTACAATTGATTCAAAAAGCAGTATTGATTTCAACGGATGCAAAAAAGTTTCGGCTAACAAACATATTTTATGAGATTTGGTAATACGAGATAAAGTAGAAGTTTTCCCAAAAGGTTTTACTGATATTTTTACAACGATAATAACCAGTCAAATGACGATACACTGGGGCAGTCGGAGTGGCTGACAGTTAAAATGGTCGAGTTGTTGTAGAGGTCAAATTGTTATAAAACAAAAAATATAGCTTTATGGGTCTTCTTGATAGCTAAGAAAGTGAGGTACGCGACAGCTGATATCAGGTTATAATGACAGAACGATGCATGAATACACACTACCAACAACTGAATCTTCAGTTTCGGGGCTTCTATTTTAATACCAGTTCACAACGACAGATGCGACCCATACGTAAATAATAAAATACCACAAAATCCATTAAAAAATCTTTTTATTATCTGTCTTGATCACCAAGAAGGCTGAAGCGAGATTTTAGCTTAAGTCAAGACAAAAATTAAAGTTTTTGTGGTAGTTTACATAATTGGAAATATTTATTCATATATCCATAGACGGCCACTCGTTTTCGAGCACACCAGTTTGATAGGGCGGCTTGACAATCCCCGTTGCAGACGCCTGCTCGGACACTTTTTTCTTTGTTAAATACTCATATAGTCTGTCTGTGGTTTATACTGTAAGAATGCTGAGTAGCATTAGTTTCTGGGAGATAGCTCATCATCTGGCGTGATCAACAGTTGGAACAAGGCCAATGCGCTCAATTATGACGACATGTAGCATCATTGTTGTGCAACCAACGTCGGCCTTCGAAAGCTCCGTCTACCCAATTTCATTTACTAGGCTTGGGTCAACCCGTGGTTTGGTTTTCAGACAAAAGTGCTACACACTGAGGACATCTCCCCATCAAGATAACATGCTGACAAATCCATCGTGCCGAGATTCGAATTCGGGTTTCATGGTCGGAAGGACTTTTAACCACTTGGCCAGGCGCCATTATCTGTGTTACAATATACATAAACCAAAAACGTCTTATTTCTTAAACGCCATCAACGCTACTGTCGGTGGAAAATCAGTCAGTTATGTGCCATGCGTGATACACGCTTAGGCGATCATGTATCTTTCGATACATGACTGACGAGGCAGTTTATATGTGATGGTAGCGTAACGGTTATCTGCGCAGAACGTAGAATCGGGGGGGGGGATTCGAGTTCCAATTCTCGTCTAGAGACACACGCCTCTTCTCCCTTCAGTTATGTGTTAAATAACAGGGTAGACTGGGTTCTCTAGCCTTTGGAGACAGCCATTCTAATAGAAAGACAACTCTGAATTCAAAACTGTGGAGAAGCGAATCGGAGATTAATTCACAAGAATTCATAGTAATTCTTAAATAATAAAGAAAAAGGAGTCTGTGGAGAGATATGTTCGTCTACCTTTTTATTGCATCAAAAATGTTCAGGTACAATTGATAAAAAAACAGCATCTAAAGTTTAAACGCCAAATTATGTTTCTTTCCCTAAGTTCTTGTGGAACCCATTTTCCTAGGATGCTAAAATATAACGAAGGTCTGTAAGCAGCGAATTAACGCAAAATGAAAGCACAAGCGACAAAGAGTTGAGTATGGTTAAAAAAATCCTTGTATCATTTTTCTAAACATTGTATAAAATATGATTCTGTGAAATTTGTATATCATACGAATAAAATTGTGGTTTATTTGCATATCATACGAATAGGATTGTGGTTTATTTGCATATCATATGAATAAGATTGTGGTTTATTTGCATATCATACAAATAGGATTGTGGTTTATTTGCATATCATACGAATAAGATTGTGGTTTTGTGGCATTCGCTTTATGATTGTTTTTTAGAACTGCAAAGAAATATTTGTTTTGTTTGTTTTACACGACATATCAACTCACTGTGTCATTTAATGCCGAAATTTAATTTTTTTTTCTAAATAAATCCTTGTACTTAAACATTCACTTTTTTAATTTCAAATAGTGAGACTGCTGTTAGATATGTTTGTATTTTTTTAATTATATTTTTTAATCAGTTTAGTTTCCCTCAGAAACTGGAATATGTAAAGTAAATCAGTATTTTGAAAAAGTTATATTAAGTGTGTTGTTTGGTAGTATTTAATTGGATTGAATTAAAATTGCTGCAGTTTGTTATTATGTGTTTTATGGTGAATATTTCTTGGTATACCACATATACTGGAGGATCTTCCTTTTTTTAGGATATACGAATGGGTTATCATAGTATGTCCAATATGGAGCCTGGACATAATCGCTCCTTCTCTTCTAGTTTGCTGTTTCTGATGCCACAGTTTACTGTTCAGGTAGGTGTTCCACAAAGAAATGCATTAGGGTGTTTGGAAAGCAATTACCACTGCTATATATAACGAGTCAAGTAACCAAAGCAGAACTATGGTTGAATGATACCAGATTACTTTACTGCATGGATTCCAAAAGGGTAGGACTGCTACAGAAGCATTTAATAAGAGTTGTGGAGTATCTATGTATACAGTGCTTATGTTAACTTTGTTTTAAAAGGAGACTGTCAGATATTTGATAAGCAAGGCCGGTGTAAGGGTCTTGCAACCCCCGACCCTCAGAATTTATGACACGGGACCCCGACTCTGCTACATCTCAGTTTTCATGAGGTAGTATTCATATAAAATCTGAATTTTACTTTAACCTAATTATGTATAATAATGGATCATATGCAATATAGATGAACAATTCAACGAGAAAAATTGAAAATAAATACAAATTAGAGACATGTCATAATAGATCATTCCATCTTAAATAAATCAACAATATTTTGCAGCAATTTTTATCATCAATTTGAGACCTTTCTCGTTAAAAAGTTGAAGAATTTTAACACATTCAACATTATAGACAAAAATAGTGAATTTTAAATAGTATTTTTCGAGATTTAGCATAAATAAAACAAATTTACGGATTTGGGCGAAAAAAGATCCCATATTGACGTCAAAATTCGCGAAAATCTTTCACGCTTTAATAGTAAGTTATGCCTAGTTTAATTTGTGACGTATATAAATATAGGTAGAAAAACAGCAAATGTTGATAGTAATAGCTACAAAGCCTCATATCAGCTCCACCTGGTCCAGGGCTAGTACGCACCGGCCCTGATGATAAGTCTTGCTCTAGAAGACCCACTCTGAATAGAGAACTTTTCTGATGGGCCTGAAGATTAAACCTACATATGAAAGCATCAGAGATTTGGCGTAAAAACTTAGAAACTGCCAACCTCAACTACCCACGGGCATCGTAAATGAATTGAGAAAACTTGCAAAAAGGAAATTTGGATTCCTATTTTTCGCTAGGCACAAAGTTCCCAGTATCAGAAATGTCAACCTCTCAATTTTTGTTTCTCATTGTTACAGATCTAACACTTTCGCCCCAGCCCCTCAACCTCCGACGTCTTACTCTCTGGGTTGAGGTGTCTATTCGGTCTTAACCGAACTTAAGGGAGTGGCCGTAGGTCCCCTGATCATCCGGAGATCATTCGAGCGGTCCACTGGTTTAATCCTGCTTCCTGCCCACGTTGTGTTTGGTTTGATCCAGAAAGCAGAAGTGATGTTCATCCATTCACGGTCGACTGAAGATGTAGACACGGATGGAGAGTCTGTGCTAAGAAATTTAAAATGCACAATATATATATATATATATATATATATATATATATATATATATATATATATATATATGCAGAAAGCCGGACAAACAACTATTCAATGGTTGAATTGTTAATGTCTTTAATAAAGCAGAAAAGAATAGTATAGAAAAGAAACGGGTTACAGAAAAGAAAAGTAATTGACGTAAAAACTCATACACTGGATTCTAGACAGAGAGAAAGAGAGTGGGTTATGATTAACTTGTTGTTAAATCGTCTCAGAACGATATATGACTCTTGCGATGGAGAGATAAAAATTTCTGTGCCCGGCTTAAAGTTTATAGCTGCGTTCCGCTTCGGCAGTATTAACATTAGTAGTAATCTTCATGGTAGCAGAAGCAGCGGTACTTATATCAACAGTACATGTTAGCGGACGCTTCGTTCCAATCTCTGACGTCATTTCCTCTCCCCCTCGAGTCTCCAACTCGACTCTCCACTGTCTCTCTCTTCCGTCTACCTCTTCTGTCTGCCTCTTGCGTCTGCAAGGAGATAGAGAGAATAATTCGTCTTGCTCGGGCCAAATTCTCACTACTTCCTCTCCAAGAATTATCTCCAGTCTCTCGTATATGAACGATGATCAACAAAACAAAAGAAAATACTTCGTGTAATTTCGTTAAAGGAGAGGGGTGGCTTGTTCGACGTTTCCATTCCCAGTGGTAGTAATAATAGTAGCAGTAGTAGTCTTAGATGTTGGAGGAGTAATTCGCTTCTTCGTTCTTATATCAACAGCACATGTTAGCGGGCGTTTTGTTCCAATCTCTGACGTCACTTTCGTACTTCTTCGAGCTTTCAATTCAACTCTGCTCACTTTCAATCTCTCCACCCAGATCGACTGCACTCGAAGACAGACGAGCCAAAAACTACCACTTTTTTCAGCATAACTACGCGTTTATATAGATAAACCTGGCTGGTCATAATCGACCCTTGGCCCTACTACTTCGCACGCGATTATCACGGGTTCTGGCTACTTTCAGCCAAAATTATTTCGACCATTTTCATTGTCTTTCTTAATGACCCAATTCCAAATGGGTACAACTCCTGCCCTAGATCAGATTTCCCATCAGTAAACAAAAATGCTCTGATCTAATTTCGCTACTCAGATCCACTCCAATTTCAATAAAAAAAATATACGCGCGTGTGTGTTTGTGTGTGTGAGTGTGTGTGTGTGTGTGTGTGTGTGTGTGTGTGTGTTTCCCCGACTCTCTTCTCTGTCACACAGATAATAAAAAATAAATTTTGCGTGTCAACAGAAAATGAAGATAGCAGCTATCACAAAATATGTAACCAGCATCAACACCAAAAACTAGGACTCCATCCACAGAAGTCCTTAATTTGTGCCAATTGGAATATGAAAGGTGTCGCTCATTACGAGCTAGTGAAGCATGGAAAGGCCATCATTATAAACGTTTATTACAAGCAAACAAGTATAAAAGAAACGATAAACTAATTTTAGACGTAGGCTTTTTTACCATTTACAATCCTCTCCTGTATTTTGAGCAGGAGTAGAGTTTTATCCCTTGTTTCTTGTTTACGATTGGGTTTCCGGTTCTTTGTAAAGTCTACTTCAACTATATACTCCTAACACTTGTCCTTTCTTACGCTAATACAACTCCACACAGCAACACTCTACCTTAAGTGGCACTTGGGCCTTGTATTCGATGAACATTAGTAAAAAAAAAAAATCAAGCTTGGTCATCTTATGACTTGGTTGGTTGATTCATAATTCATAGCGATGAAATATGGACTTTCCACACACATATATACATATATATATATATTTATTTATCTTATGCAGTGTTACATTAGAACATGCACACATCCACTGCAAAATTGTACATTTTTGTTTCAACGTCAAAAAAGGGAAAAAACCTTTTTAGACGTCTCATCAGGTGGGGAATAATGGTGTTACTAAAAGGTTTTTCCCTTTTTTGACGTTGAAACAAAAATGTACAATTTTGTAGTGGATATGTGCATGTTCTAATGTAACACTGCATAAGATAAATAAATATTTACGGCTCTACTTTGTGTATTCAGCACTATTTTTAAATTAATGTTTTGAACGCTGTAATCCTACTGTTCGTTCTCCTACACTTTGATATACACACACATCAACTTTTCCCTAAAGTATATATATATATATATACAAACTAAAATTAACAGAAAAAAATAATTATAATTTTTTATAAAAACGAAAAAAGAAAAATACGGATTCAAAACAGAAAAAGAGAAAATACCCGTCAATAGACAAGTAACTAGAGCACGCACGCACGCACACACACACACACACACACACACACACACACACACACACACACACACACACACACACACAAATATATATATATATAGTACAGGGCCATCATTTTTATTCACCCACTGGGAATCGAAATCTCTACAAAGTCGACATGGTCTGTTAGACTTAGCTCACTAACCATTAATTACCCCAAGGCGTAATTTCATTTGTATGTATGTATCTATATATATATATATATATATATATATATATTATAAAAAATATAGTCTTAAGGTATGCTATATGCTAGGTGATATATATACATATATATCGCCAGTAATTTACAATCGCCTGAGGAGACACAACGTTATGTGTTGAAACACGACTGCGATTGTGTAGCGATTCTTACATATTTTTGTTGTAATATCCTAAAATAAATAATATTGCTCGACTATGTATTGAGCCCTCTTTTAAATTAAATGTTACGAACGTTGGAAGTGACGTTATTCGTTCTCATCATACCTGGATATATATATATATATATATATATATATATATGTTTATGTGTGTGTGTGTGTGTGTGTGTGTGTGTGTGTTTATATAATAGTAAGTTTTTGACTTTGACGAAGTTATTAAGTGAAACTTGATCTGAAATTTTCAATGTATAATATACGATCTATATGAATTATGTGCGCTGACAGAAAAAGATAATATTGAGTTCTAAATATTTGTTTTGTAAAACAAGTGCTTCATTCATTATTAGGCTACGAAATTATTGATTTAAATGAAATGCTTGTCTTCATGTCGGTTTCAATTTCATGTTTGTCGATATCTGCAACAGATAAAATGCTGCCAACCAAAGAGTAATAAACAAAAGA
The DNA here is from genome assembly GCA_964036315.1 of Acanthosepion esculentum. Lineage (NCBI taxonomy): Eukaryota > Metazoa > Mollusca > Cephalopoda > Sepiida > Sepiidae > Acanthosepion > Acanthosepion esculentum. The sequence goes on along the minus strand of OZ038476.1, from coordinate 53,972,949 downwards.
GAAGTCGAATAAAAAACATTCTTGTGAAAAAATATTTTGTTGGCAATCCTGACACAGGCTTCCCCTTCAGTTTAGCATTAGTTATACTCTAAAACCCGTTACTTGAAAAATAAATCGCTTGAAACTGATAGCAACCGGCTTTCATTTGATTTGTATATTTTCTTTTCCTCCTGAGATGTTTTTACAGCTAGGTCAACCAGTATAGCCCAAGGCTAAAGCCGACTGTTAAAATCCAGCCACAGTGGAGGTAATGCAATGAGGAGGTCACGGTTTGGTCTCTACCTGGTGGGTCAATGTTGTAGAGCGCAAAAAGACAGGTTTAAGTATTATGGATAAAAAGAGTAACATTTGAACTATTATTTATATTATCATCTTCTTCTATGGGCCATGTCTCTTCAGAACATTGGAAATCATGGCTCACCACAACTTCCTATCGTTTGTCGCAGTTAGCAATGTTTGCCTTTTTGTATAGCACTACCAGTCCCTCTTTTGACATCAATATACACAAACTCGTTAGGTAGGTTACTCGATGTTTCCCTCTGCCCTCTTACCTCCTATATATCCTGTGATTCTCAAATTCTCCAAGCCTTCTTTCCTCGTTTCTCCTAGAGATTTCTACTGTCTCATTCTGATTCTGACCTTTTTGTTTCCATTTTCTTAAAACTTCCTATAGCCATGGTATTTTTAATATAATTCTATAGAACCACATCACTGTTGTCTCTTCATCTGTGAGAAAATTGTCCAGTATTCACTGCCATAAGGGAGGATTGATGTCACATAGCAGTTCATTACACTTTTCTTTGTCTCCAACGAAATGTTTCTGAACTTTATCTGGAAATTTAATACATATATGATATACTGACTTGAGGTTAAAAAAAATATATTGGCTTTTACAAAACTCGTCCAAGGCTGGCTTAAGGCTGTTATGGAGCACGAAGTTTCATGGAGTCATTTTTGTCATAAATTGCAAATCCAGTCTGGTCTAAAGATGGTTTTTAACCATGACTAACACACTCAAAGGGCCAAGTTGTCATAAATGTATAAATTAAGAGATTAAGAATAAATTTGGTTATGTAACTTAGGTTTCACACACTTGTATAATTCCGTCATGCTGACCACACAACCAAAAACATTCCAAGACACTGTTCTCCAACACACACCAAATATATCCCGATACAAAAATTAAATAATAATAATAATAATAATGATAAAATTCAATCAAACACATACCAATATACTTATCCTCACAGCGCACAAATAATTTCCCGGTACACACGATTTTCCTTAAGTAATGAAGACAATAAAATTAACTCTAAAATTAATAACGTACATTTAGTTCGAAGTCAGCACACAGGCTGATACTATAAGCTGCCATCAGCGCCCAACTAGAAATTTGATGCATACACATATTTCCTTATTTCTCCCTTCTGTCATCTTCAGGAATTAGATATACACATACGGATATTACGAGACAGACACAAAAACCGGAATTCAGGCGCGCACGCGCTTAAACTAATATCACAATGCATGTGCTAATAAACACGTGATCTCTGCCTGATCAATGAAAACAAGCAACACAGAATTCGAAATATTGAAACATTCTCTTCCATAATTCGAAATACTTTCTGATGAGCTAAATGAGTAAAAGCAAGACATGTTAAATTTATAGATGTTTTCCTATTCCTTCCTTATTTAAATAAGGAATAAATTTGGTTATAGCAAAAAATATCGCATTTATTTTATTTTATTTATTTATTTATTTTTTTTTGGCGGGGGGGCATTTCTAATGACATTTATGTTACAACATATTCCAGATAGCGCAGTGGATAGCAGAGAAGCCGCGATTAATGCAACAAATAAATCTATTAGAATAGAGTTATCAATTCCTGGAACAGTGTTATGATAACAAGCCTTACCAACTCGATCCCTAAAAAAGATAATCAGAACTCTTGATTGTTTGTCCCCTGTTCTTTTTCTTTCTTTCGATGTTTACCAAGTTTTGTGTAATCTTGTACAAATGCCGCAAGTATAAGGTACCCATTGAAAATCGAAATCTTTTTGCAGTTGCCATGAGCTTGCTAATCATTACTTTCTTTACACACACACATATATATATATATATATATATATATATATATATATATATATATATATACATATATATATATTAGTGCAACGTTTCAAATTCAGTTTAATCCTGGTAAAATTTGGACAAAATTATGTTCAAAGCTTTGGCGCTAAAAATAGTTTTTGCCCAAATTAGTTGTCGAATGTAAAATCAGTTTTGAGCTCTGACAATAAGGATGTAACCACTTTTAACAATTGAAAATGGCCGACATGTCTTGGAAATCACAATAAAAAGTCCTGCTATTTCGAAACCATATAAACAAACATACATTTGAAGCCAGCAGAAGAAGAATCATCTTAGATGGAATTCATGTATTTAACTTTATCCCCGTGGTTGCTGGGTAGTAGATTTAATTTTCAACGGATTTCAACATATATATATATATATATATATATATATATATATATATATATATATATATATATATATATATATATATATATATGTGTGTGTCCTTTAAGGAACTTAACTTCGTTCCTGATCAAACCAAATGAATAACTATATTGAACATTCCACTACATGTCTATCAAGAAATCTCACATGACACCTCTCTGGCCATAGTTTAATTAGGACTCATTTAAACACACACGGAATCCTACAAAAATCCATCCGCAACATACTAGTAGAAAATATAGCTATAATAGCCTCATTCTCATGTAAAAAAAAGACTAAAATTAATGGAAGCACTAATAATAAAAAAGAAAAAGCCAACACTCAGCCACATCAACATCCGCGTTGGGAAAATAAAAAAAAATTCCCATCACTCTAGAAACATATATAAAAATCTACACATTCTGTTAAAATAAAAAAAAATAACCAAAACATCATTGATAATTGTTAAAAGAATAGCACTTGGACATCTAAAACGTTTGGGCAGTTTTTACAGTTTATGTCCAGAAACGAAGTCATTTATATGAACACAAGAAAAATTAAGTAAAAAGCTTAATCGCAGTACCTTGTCATTCGACTTTAATGAAAATTAATATATATATATATATATATATATATATATATATATATATATATATATATATATATATATATATATATATATATATATATATATATATATATATATATATATATATAGTCATTAGCAGACAGTACTGTTTCTGTATCACAGCTCCTCAGTGCGACTAGACATCCGAATGCTTCTAGCCAGGATTGAGAGAGACAGAGAGTGTGTATGATAGAGAGGGGTAGAGGAATTATTGAAAGGAAGATGGGAAATAATAATCACCAATTGTTACAAGAAAGCAAGCAACAAGAAAATGAGGAATAAATTTAAGGTAAATTATTAAATGAATATCAGAGGAATTTTGGTAAGAACACACACTTTAACTTTAAAATTCATTAATTTTCTTCTATTAATATAGGAAAGAGTTTTTAATCAATTAATTTGTTGTTTTTTTTTTTAACTATTTATCAACCTTTTACATGTTATTTAAAATCAGAAAATTTTTTTAGATTATAAGAATTGGGGAGAGATACCAAGGATTTACTGATACAGGTCCTACTAATTAGCCCATAGCTAGGTTCCATAGAATTAACCCAACCGTATTCGCGCGTAAGTGAATATACCGAACCCGACTGGTATTAGAACTCGGCTCTCCGATTCCCATTTCCGAGCCGTTATCCATTACACCACACGCAGTTACGAGCTTATGGCACCAGGTATTTCTAAGCAGTCATCCATCTAGGTGCTGGATATGCTCAACGTTGCTTAACTTCCGTGACTGTACGAGAACCAATGTTGCAACGTGATATGACCGTAAGAGGAGAAATAGTATTTTTCTCGTCTATAGCATTTCAAATATATATAATTTTATAATGTTATGATAAGTTAAATAATCATGGAAATATTAAGACATTCAACTATATTGCTTGATTATGAATCTAAATCTGACAATTTGCTATTGTTTTTCAGAGTTCCTATTATTCTTTAATTTATTTATGTAAAACAAAAAAGTATATTTTATAACAATGTTTTTATACATTCTGTAAGATGAGAGGCTATAAAAGCTTTTTTAGATGTCCTTTTTTTATTTTCTACACTTTTGTCAGTGAAACTTAATTGAATTTATACACATGTATAGAGAAATATATGCATATTAAGGAGATTTATGTACATACCTTTCTGGAATGGTAACATTACACGTGCTCGCAAATCTAATAAAGATGCGTACACACTTCTACTAAGAACAAATGCACAAAGACTATCATTATAATATATCTAGTTTTCTCGTTTCCTGGGTTATAATGAAAGTCTGCAACAAAAATTGATGACTTCTTCAGTTTACGATATGGCGTTGGTTAACCATAAATAAGTCAAGGCAGATAACCACAATAAAAATACACTGTTTTAATACGAAGAGTTCTAAACTACTTAAATAAATTCTTTTCCCCTTTCACTCTACTTTATTGAGCTTGAAGCGAGAAGAAGGGACTAACCATAAACTATCAGACAGAATGCATGGTCATCAGTAAAAGGAGGAGCCCGAAATGCAATTTACAGCTCGGGGACACTAAAATCAAGCTTGTGCGGAAGTTTAAATATCTGGGAAGTGTTTTGACGGAGGACGGTAGGTGCGACGCTGAGACCCGAAGACGGATAGGAATCGCTAAGGATGCATTCCAAAAGCTGGGCAGAGTACTGCGAGACAAAGAAAAGAGTACTGAGCTGATGACAAAGAAAAGAGTACTGAGCTGATGACAAAGAAAAGAGTACTGAGCTGCTACGTGACATCTGTCCTCCTATATGGCAGCGAATGTTGGACGGTCTCCTCAAAGATGAAGAAGAGACTCGCGGCAGCAGGGGTGTGGTTCTACAGAAGGATGCTGAGGATATCGTGGAGCAAGTGTGTGAGCAACGATGAGGTTTTGAAAAGGATGTAAACGGAGAGGAAGCTTACACTTAACATAAGGAAGCGGCAAATGAAATTTCTGGGACACGTAATGAGAAAGGAGGGCCTGGAGAATCTGATACTCACAGGACGAATAGAGGGAAAGAGAGACAAAAGAAAAGCAATGCATGAAATACCTGGCGGGCTTAAGCAAGTGGATGGCAGAACGTGGTCTGGGGAGTTGGCAGAGACACGAAACTTATTGAGACCCGCAAGGAATAGGTGGAAGTGGAGAGCCATGATCGCCTACGCCCTGAAAGGATACGGCACATAAAAAGAAAAAGAAGATGCTTTATCTCACCAAACCACCAACACCTTTCTTTTTAAATTGTGATTTCTTTTTTTTTCCCAGCAAGCTGATTATATTTAAAAAGAGTCCGAAATTTAGTAGTTGGACATTGGTAAAAATTTTGATAAAAGCTATTTTAACTGAGCATTTATTTATTCGACATATGTTTTTAATCGATAAATCTAAAGATGTTATCATGCGTAAGCACAAAAGAGCGACATTTTTTTGTGAAAATTTTGGATATGGAGAACAGTTTTATTTTAATTTTATTTTTAAAATTATTTTTTAAGCATTTGACCCCAAACAAGGCGAGAGTGACACTAGCACACAAGGGGTTACAGAAAGTAAAGAGTCGTGAAAGAAGAAAAGATGAAGAGAAGGACGGGGAATAGATCAAGGCATCTGGAGATGTCGATACAACATTGCATTTAAATAGTTAGAGATTATAGCTATCAGGGAAGTAAGTAAGAGGAAGAGAGTTCCACAGACAGGAAGTGCGAGACATGAAGCTATTGAAGTAGAAGGCCGTTTCAACAGTGAAAGGGTGGGACTGAGATGCCAACCTAGTGGCACGTTTAAATTTATGCAGTTTGGGAACTGGCGAAAATAGCAGATTTTCCTGTTGTAGGTTGCCATTTATTTTTTTGGTAGATCTGTTGCCAATCTGTTCTGTCCCGCTATTCAACCCATAGTTGGAGGGAGAAGAGATGGATTCATATCTTTCCCACGGGTATTTGCGCATAAGTAAATCTAACGAACTCGATTGGAATTCGAACTTGTCTCCGATTTCTCATTCCGAGCCGATATCCACTACACAACGCACATCATGTCGATTACTTTCTTCAAAAAATTTAAATGCAATGTCAATTGTCATCTTCTGTTTCCTTGAATCCTGTCCGTTTATCTTGCTCTCTGTTTCTTTCACTCTCAGTAACACTTTGCATCTTAGCGGCTTTTTATCTCCTTGCTTGAGGTGAAATGATAAAAAAAAAATAACAACCCTTTAAGAAGCTAGGGGTCAATTTGTCACTATATTCATATTAGGTTGTTTGGAAAATAATGTCTAATTTTAGAATCAAATTATATTCCTGAATTTGAAGCAGTCAAAATAGGAACCCTAAACATCTATACATTTCTGCCATTCAGAGTCTGTCTATATTTCTGAGATGAGGTATTATGTACAGTATTTACATTAGTCGGACTATTGTCCTCATCTTTGTCGCCATATTTGTCACAACGTTTCGGCCGTTGTACGCCCCGGCCTTTTTCAGGTGGTTGGAATTTCGAACTGAACCCTTTATTTCGATCACTGGGGTAGACTGTTCTAGTTCCACGAGCCATGTTTGATGGATGTCAGTTATCATTTATCTCCTGCTAATTTTCCCTCTGAAAGTTCTCCACTGCCTTAACTGGGTATTGAACTCACACTCTTTGGGTCTGTCACTGGATCTAACCAACGCCTTTATCCACTGTGCCATGTGTTCTTGGTTTCTGCCATTGTTCTGTTATTTATGCCTTTACGATAAAACTCTAATGGTTTGGATGACAAGAAATCTTTAAATATATTTTCTGTATCTTCTTAGCAACGGAATGTCGTCTTGTTAAAAAAATTGTCAAAATGCTTGAAAAATTGGTAGCCAGTGGGCCAGAGATCAGGAGAATATGGCGGATGTGGCGAAGTCTCGTAACCCAAGTCGGTGAACTTCGGCAGTATCATCTTGGCAACATGTAGCCGAGCAGTGTCATGAAGTAGAATTGGACCACGTCGATTAACCAGTGCCGGTTGAATTTTTATTAACTGAATGTACATTTCATCCAGTTGCTGGCAATAAACTTCGGCAGTGATGCTCTGGTTAGATTCCAGAAAGCTGTAATGGATAACGCCAATGATGGACCACCAGAGAGTTACCATAATCCTCTGTTGGTGCATATTCGGTTTTGGGTGCTTTGTCAGGATCAAGCCACTGAGCCGATCGTTTACGATTGTCATAAAGGATACATTTCTGAACATATGCCTCTATTCAATCAATAAATGGATTATTCGAATTTCGCAGATGCAGCATCGAACACATTTCAAAAGGTCGAACTCATGTGGAACTCATTTCATCGAGTTTCACCTTTCCATTTATCTTGAGATGGTTCGATATTTTTGAAATGCTGAAACCTATTACCTGAGACACCTTAAAGTGGGTTTTCTTCGACTACTGTTTTCCGATGTTGATTGTCAATTGCAGATGAACGCCCTTTCCCAACTTGGTCTTCAAGACTTGTATTCCCACTGCGGAACTTCAGAAACCAGCGCTGCACTGTCCAATCACTGGATCCTTCATCCGACGCTCTTTTAATGTTGACAGCAGTCGGAGGAACCTTAGGACCAAGCGTGAGATCATGCAATAAAAAGTAAACCCATCTATTCATTTTCAAGTTGAAGATAAAGGGTATATATTGTTTTCCGTTAAATTCTGAGAGACTGATATAAAATTAACAAAGGGGACACTTTAAACATTAGGAATGAGTAATATATTTTTGTACAACTATTATAATAATATATTAGAACACAAAATGTTTATTCTAAAATCAGACATTATTTACCAGATAACCTAATATCATGAAAAATATTCCCATCCTAAAATGATAAAAAAAATCAATATTTTTCGATTTTGGCAAATATCATGAAATGAAAAATGAATGTTGAGTGACAAAAATTATCCCCCATATCCCAGTTTTTTTACGAGCGGGTCAGTCGATTTAAGTGGTGTCAGAAATACTGCCAATAATCTATCTATCTCTCTCTCTCTCTCTCTCTCTCTCTCTCTCTCTATATATATATATATATATATATATATATATATATATATATATATATATATATATATATATGGTTATTAAAAAAGAATGAACCGATTTCATTACGCAATAATTTATAAAGAAAAGCAATAGAAAACTCCAGCCAAGTCACACGTATTCTATTCACAATCAACTTTTATTTCCTGTCTGACAAGTGTTCAATGTGGCCACCACCTGTAGCATGGGCAATATCAATGTGATAAGAGAATTCATCCCAGACGTGTATCAGCATATCACGATCCACTGAGTTGATCGCTGTTGTTATTCGGTGTTTAAGGTCATCGAAGTTTGTGGGTAGCGGTGGAACATAAACGCGATCTTTTATGTATCCCCACAAGAAAAAATTACACACGCAGACAAAGCACAAAGAGCAAGGTCTTGGTAAGTACCTGAACGAGACGTAGTCTGTAAGATTTCAAATGTAGACACCTTCTTAGCACACGCCAGATAGTGGATTGAGAGATCGCAAGCTCACGGCTAGCTCGATTTATGGACTTCCATGGACTCACTTCACACGCAGCACGGATTCTCGCCACTTGTTCCTCCGAAACTCGTTGTCGTTCTGGATTTTTTCCTTTAGACTTACACCCAGTCTCTGAAAACTGTTTAAACCACCGTCTTAGGAGAGAGCGAATTAATGTTGAAATGCCTTCGAAAAGCACGTTGCACCGTGACAACCGTATTTGTTTTCGCGAACTCGAGAACGCAGAACGCCTTTTGCTGAGGACTCACCATTCCGGGTGTAAACAAACAACTGAGCATTGCCGGAGATACGATGCGACTACAGCCCCCCCCCCCCGTGGCAGTCATTCAAAACTCAGGAAACTCCTCTTTTAAATAGTGACTGACTCATTCAATGACGATGCTTGAGAAATGAAGCAATGTGACATGAAATATGCTCATGTTTTTCCCGTAGTTTACTAGTGGGGAAGTATTTTATGCAGACAGTTTTTTGTCATAAAATACTTGATATCAAAAGGTAAGGATAGAGCCTTAATAGAATTTATGTGGAAAAACTTATCACTTAACTAAGTGGTGTTGGTTCAAACATGCCGACTTCGAAGTTTCGTGAGTGCATTGCAGTAATGATTTCACTGTTCAGGGGTGTTGACTTCTCTCACAATTCAGTTAAGTGATAAGTTTTTCCATATTAATTCTCTTTCTCTTTCCATCTCCCACCCTCTGTCTGTCTGTCTGTCTGTCTGTCTGTCTCTCTCTCTCTCTCTCTCTCTCTCTCTCTCTATATATATATATATATATATATATATATATATATATATATATATATATATAATTTAACACCTGGGGGCGAATTTTAATATTTGTATTGTCTTGAATTATAGATGTGATTAATTTAACAGTGGCATTTCTTTAAGATGCTTTAGCCCTTTCAAATAAATAAATTCAACTTGCTTGATATCACCCTAGAGAGAGAGAGAGAGTTGACAAATTGTTTTAAAAAGGTTTCGGCCACACCCTTTATACCCGCAAACACATGCACATAGAAGGAGAAATCACACACTTTTAAATATTCGTCTTCTACCTTGTAATTCTTTTTCCCGTCCTGTGACTTTAACATATTCATTTATTCCACGCTACTCTACCCCTACTGCCACACTGACCTACCCGTTCCAGTTCCAGCATACAATTCACATCTCACGCCGTAATTCCCAAAGATTGTGGCTTTTACCTTCTCGATGAAATACAAGACATTGTTTTTCTCAAACTAAACTGCCAATGTTGATGTATGTTCCCGCGCTGTGTGTGGTCGTTTCTTGTAAACTCACTTTTTCTCGCCTCTGCCCAGGTGGGAGGGGCCCACAGCTGTCACTCAAAAACATGTTAACATTGAATTCGCTGCATACAGAAGATTAGTTTCGCAAAGCTGGAACAAGGCTATTTTTATAGTAAGATCCTTTGGGTATTGCTGACTGAAACAGTATATACGGCCTCGTGTACATCAGAGATGGTGTTAAGCCGCTGTAAGTTTAATATGATAAAGATTCTCGGCGAAGTAATAATGTTCTTCGTAATTTTGTTTTTGTCATTATATAGCATTTAAAGTCGATAAAACCCAACATTATTAGCGAGCAATATAGTTGGTGATTAAAATGTAGTAAATGGCAATTTTAGACTAGGCAATAAATCCCCTTTTTCAGTATGAATCTACTTAGCATGTGAACAAAATGAAACAATCTAATTCGTTTCGGAAATCGCCTGCCTAAGAATGAGAATTAATGTGCTTCCTCTACTAGTTTTATTATATATGAGTACCGCCAAAGGTTCTCCAAAAAAATGAGCATACATAATGAAAAAAATGCCCAAAACTTAATAAAAATAAAATTTTATCGTCAAAATCTTTGTTATTATTAAGAGAAAAGATCAAAGGTATTTTATGGAAAAATTATTATTTTTTAATCCTTTTTAGAACCGTGGAAATTAAGTCTCCTCAGTACACCAGCGCTCTCCTCGAAATGCTTTCAACAATGGTGTCCTCTGAATGGTTCCAGCATTCCCTACCATATAGGAGGATTGGAATTAAATCACACTTCAGTAATATATTCTTTGTTTCTACCAACATATTTTAGATGTAGTAAATTGTAATTTTAATCCAAGTAATGAATCCCCTTCTTTCTGCAAATGTTTACTTGGCCTATTGAACAACATGAAACAATCTAATTCGTTTCAGAAAGCGCCTGCTTCCGAATGTGAATTCATATACATTCTCTTCTATTATTGCTATATGCCATATCCTTTCAAGAGATAGGCGATTGTGGCTCTCCGCATCGTCCTGTCTTTTGTTACACTAAGTAACTATTGGCTATTTTTCATCCTTCATTGTTTCTGTTCTGCTCTCCATTCACTCAAACTCGTCAAAATAGATTACGTTGTTTCCCTCTGCTTCGCTTACCTTCAGTATGCCCTGTGAGCGTTAGGTTTTCCAAACCTTATTTCCTCATTGTTTTCCAGACATTTCAGTTGTTTCTTTTTATTAGAAGCAGTTTAATTGTAGTTTTTCACTCTTTAAAACCTCCTCGTTGCTCACATGTTCTATCCATGGTGGATGTGAGGGTGGTGTAATGGATAGTTCATGTCATTCACTTTTTTTAATTGTTTCACCCCCAAGCAAGGTGATAGTGCCACTAAGACACAAAGGGTTACTGGGAGTGAAAGAAAATTAGAAGACACAATTGAGGAGAGAGGACAATATATAAACACGAACCAGGAAGACAAAAAAATGGCGATTGGCGTTGCATTTAAACTTTTGAAGATCTGATTTCGGAAAATGTGCCATAGGCTGAAATTCATCAGAGGATTTTAACACGATACGGCGACGGTGCACTACCGCGTAGAATTGTGTATCGAGAATTTTAAATATGGCCGGACATGCGTGACACACGAAAAAGGAGTAGAACGCCCATCAATCTCCACCACCGATTAGGAGATTCAGCAAGCTTGTGACATGGTAATGGCGGACCGGCGAGTTATCATTGATGAGATAGCATGTTCTCTGCATATTCGGATCACTGCTCTTGTTCCTCCTTGGTTCCCACTGCTAGCGGAGCGGCCATGTTTACACTGTAACAGCAACAAGAAAGCTGTCGCGATCAAGCTTAACCTTCGATCATGTGATCATAATGGTAGCAACTATAAGCACGCACAAACCTAAATATTTGTTATGGCGAAAGTGTGGATAATTTTTGACTTGCCCTCGTATTTAAACAGTATGCGCAAATACCCCCAGGAAAGATATGAATACATCTCCTCCCTTCAGTTATGGGTTAAATAATAGGATCTGTATCTAAAATAAACATTGTTATTCTAAAAAAAAAATAATGAAATATTCACTTAATAAAAGAATTATTCTTATTATTCAAAAACGTCTCGGATTTAAATAATCCACACAGGGTTGATAAGCTGTAAAAAAACAAATCAAACAATCAATATATCCATGGCATATTCAGCATTCGTTGGTAGAGCTTCAAAGTCTCTTTTTCATCTGTGAGGAGATTTTTCATAATTCACTGCCATGCAGAAGATTAGATATCACATCGAAGGTCAGCACTCTTTTCTCTGCTTTTACATTTTTTAAATCTCAGTATTTGCTCAAGTTCTGAAAGGCATCTTTCACTTTTCTTACGCGCCTTCAGATTTCTGTGTCACTCCGCCGTCAATTACTACCCCTCCCAGATAGTTCTACAATCCTACTTTGTTCATTATGTGATCGAGAAATTTCAGCCATCTCTTTCTGATCATTAGCAGCAGTTTTTTGTAGTTCTTATTCCCCTTAAAGCTCATTACCCACATGTTCAGGCGATTGGTCTTCTCAGGATTCGTCAGTAGAGCTACGGCTTTGACCACTTTATCTCTGATGAGATTGTTCACCCTTCACTGCTATATAAAAGATGGGATATTACAGAAGAGTTCAGTTTTACTTTGTTTCTAAGGAGATTTTTCTATCTCTTAATCGCTTTTACACAATTTCTGAAAGGCATCCTTTGTTATTCCCATGCGCCTAAACGGAAACAATCTATGAAGCCATCATTTCTCATTGTACGCTGCACGAATACGGCGTTCTGCCAGAGTTCATTTCGTATAACAAACATCTTGTCCTACGAACATATAAACAGTTGTGAGTTTTATTTTGATAGTGATCTTACTTAATTATCTTTTGCATAGAATATCTTAATTGTATGGTTATTAACCAAGCTTAGTTTAACTTGGCAAAGCCATAGCAGTGGAATGAATTTCAAACACGTTAAACTTACGAATTGGTTTGCAAGGTGATCTTACTAACCATAACGTTAATAATAGTTTATTTGGTGGTGTAACATTTTATTACGCAACTCGAGCGTTTTTCCTCCTATCGTGAATAAATATATATATAATAATGTAGGTATTTACATTTATTTTTAAGTTTCGGATGTATAACGATTGCCAACGTCAAGAGAAAAATAAGATATTACAAAATTATTGAGTGACAGGAAGACATCGTTAGAAATTGCGCAACGGCTGATCAAAGAACAAACAAAAAAGAAATCGAAGCCATTGGCAAGAACAAGAAAAACTGACTTTAATAAAGTGAGTAAAAGAAAATATTTGATAAAAATTAAAAGAGTAATACTCAAGAAAAGTGAATTGACGAGCAAGAAAATATTTGAAAAAAATGAAGAATTGAATACAAAGTGAAAACATTCAGATTATTAAGAAAGACATGAAATCAACCAAACTACCACCAATAAGTAAACATTATAATGTGAAACGTGTACTACGTTGGATGAAGAAGTACATGAAAACTGATTTGGTGATAGTTCAAGACAAATACAAAAACTTACTTTAAGTGCTTGGACGAGATGTTTTTCAGTGGTACAGGCTACAAGCAAGAAACTTTGAGTTAAAGAATCTATCCATATAGAACAGGGTTGGCAAACTTTTTAGTACAAGGGCCACATTCTAAAAATTCATAGTTTTACAGGGCCGCATAGTATATATAAACCAAAATAATTGATATTTAAAATTGGCGAAATAAAGGGCTTTTAAAGGAAAAATATAGTTTTAATAAATAACATTTTAAAGCGGACCGCATGTGTCCCGCAGGCCGTAGTTTGCCCACCCCTGATATAGAACAATACTTCTTCACGCTCTGCAAAGTCAACTAATGTCTACCTAGCTAAAAACAGTTTCAGAAACACCAAAATAAAAGAATAGTCCCCAAACTCACGAGATATTAATCCAATATAAAAAACAAACAAAAAAACTTACCTATCATTAAAGATATATATGGAAAATAATTTTCGAGCAAATAAAATTTCTGGGAATCAATAAAAACGGCTGCTGGTATTCTTAAAGTCAAAAAAGTAGAAAAGCTGAAAAAAAGTCATTAAATGAACATTATACACAAATATAAAATCCCAACCCTAGTTGCACTGACATTAGATGACTCACTAGGAGTTGATATGCCATTGGACAAAACAAATAGACATTAAATGAACACCTAATGAATCTTATACAGTGTAACCCGGATATAAGAGAGTTGTCGGGACCGGAGAAGAAGTCTCTTATATCCGAGTTTCTCTTATATCCGGGTTTCTCTTATATCCGGGTTTGGTCTATTATATATACATTATCACAGGCTCATTTAAACCAGATAAAATCTCTCTTATATCCGGATTTCTCTTATATCCGGGTCTCTTATATCCGGGTCTCTTATATCCGGGTTACACTGTAGTATGTTAAGAAGCTTATATTAACATGGAAAATACAAAGATAGTAATTTAATGACGTGTATAAAAGAGTGTGTTGATCAAATATATATTTTTGTGGTTGATATTTTTTGTATTTAATTATAAATAAAAAAAGCCTGCTGATCTCTGCATATTTTATCTAATAAGATTTCTCTAAAATTTATTGAATATTATTAGGCCGGTAGACGAAAATAAATGTATATATACTGTTTAATAAATAAACGGCGCGTCTCCTAAAATACGAGTATACACTAAAAATAACGTTTAAGTAATAAAACTCTATCGGATCAATAAAAAAAAATATCTATCACTTTCTTTAGAAATTTCTTTGGTTTACTAAGTTAGGATGCTGGAACTATTTAATCCATTAATCCTTGATGTCCAATTTGTTAGAAAGGGGGATTACCTAAAATTTTAAATCCACCAGTCCTAAGATTATCATTACACTGTAAGGTAGATCAAGCAAAAAGAACTAAAATGTTAAGGAAACTTTATACAGTAATGGGTAAATTTCGCTATTATTATTATTGAAGATATAAAACCCTTCAGGAGGAGAAAGTTCCTGTCACTCGATCTTTTGTAAAACGTACAAAAATGCCAACGTGGATTTACTGAATATATTACGAAACAAAGTTCGTATATAACTTTTTTAGTAATCGGCTGATAATTTTTACTAAGAATATATATAATTTCCTTCAATGGTAAACGTAATTTTTTTACCAAGGATCTAAACGTTTATTCATTTCTGAACAGATATGTATTTTATTGATTAAATCATTTGGCCTATATGCCGGCCGTTAACCTCCGACATACTTATACTTGTCAACTCTGCATAATGATCTAATACATTTTTTTAAAATTTAACCTAAAAATTCTTTTAATCTGAATCTGCTTTTTTTTTCTTTTTTTTTTCAAATTTCCATTCTGGTTTTTAAAAAAGACGTTTTGTGTGGTTTGTGACGTCGCATGATTTCGGACCAGTTGAGAATACGCATTTCAAGTAACCAACTCTCTGTTCTCAAAGGCATGCGAGAATTCAAAATCTCAGGGGATAAATGACATAAATCTCAAGGTCGCCGGTTCGTTGCTGTAATCACTGTTCATAGTCGCAGGCAGTAAAGCTGTCTTATGAATTTGAAAATGTTTGAGTCATGTTATCCATCTGGTCGCAAATCTTCTGAGACTTTGAACTCTCGAGATCTAAAATCTCCTCGTGAGATTTTCTTTCAAAGAAATCTGAAAATGCCTTAGTTTTCTTTCTTTCTTCAAGGTAAACTTCTTCACACACACACACACACACACACACACACACACACACGCAGGTGAAAAGAAAGTTCTCGCGGTTTCTAAAGAAAATATTTGATTATTTAGAAACCGTGGGGACATTCCTTTCACACACACACACACACACACACACACACACACACACACACGAACACACACGCGCGCGCATGCATACATGCACACGCACACACACACATACATACAAACGTAGACACACACACACGTGTGTGTGTCTACGTTTGTATGTGTGTGTCTACGTGTGTGTGTGTGTGTGTGTGTGTGTGAATAAAGACAAAAGGAAAACTTATCTTAGCCGACGCGTTTTGGCCTCTGATATATATATATATATATATATATATATATGTAACAAATTTATTTTGCAACAAGTATTTATACACTGAAGTCAAAATGTCGTTAGTTTTTTAGAATTATTAAAATTAAGAACGCTCATAAATATACTTCAGGTTTATTGAAAGTCAAGGTAAATTATGGAGGATGTTTAGTGAAGTAATTTTATGTCTAATAAACGAAAGGGAGTAAATGTTGTTATTGTTGAATTTTCTATAATCTAATTATTATTTATGTTAATTTTGTTTGAGAAAGTGATGTATTATATATTTTAAATAATAGAAAGTTTTGTATTTAACCGTTTTCTTTTAATCTTTTGGAAGTTTTGTAGTCATGTATGTTGGCATGGGTAAGAGGTACTTCTTTTAGGAAAGGAGACATTTAAAAAAATCGGGGTCGTAGATTCATATTTTGGTAAGATTCGATAGCGGCAATTTTTCGTCTAAGTTACTTTCTCTTTTGATAAGCGTACCTTTCTTTAGATCGAATTTGTAATTGAACCTATTTCTATGTATGACTAATACATTTGATAAATTGTTGGGCATAAGACCCTTTTTGTGTTCATAGATACGCTTTTTTTAAATTTCTGCAAGTCCCCAATATATCGTAAGGAACAGTTGTGGCAGTTTGTTTTATATATACCTGCTTGATAATTATTATTGGTATGGATATATGTCTGTATTGTTGATTGTTCATAAAATTCGTTTACTTTTTAAACTCACGTTAGAACATGCATGTGTCTTGATATGTTTATGTCACTCTATGAGTTCTTCCACGAAGTTTGTGTGTTTCTCAAATAGCTTAATGGTCACAACGTCAAGAAACGAAATTAGAGTAGTTTTAAATATTTGTTATTGAATATGCGTTATTTCTTATCGGAGGCTTGAACCCAAATATCCTTGGATACTATTGTCTTGCCAGTTTTTTATTCGCTGGTAAAAGCACAATGAGCCAATGATATTAAATGTGAGAGCGATCCTACGCAATTCTCTCTCGTTGTAATCGGATAATAAACATACATTTGTAAAAAGGATGGTTTGGTTTGGTTTATTTCGTTTTACGGCACATCAGCTTCAATGGGTTATTTAATGCTGACAGGATTTTTACGATAGTGTATGTATGAATAGAATATATATTTGTTTGTAAGAAATCAGTTTCTAGATCAAGTTTCATTGACATATTTTTGTAAAGAGGATTTTTGTCGAGAGTCATATGTATTGCTGGCAATATTTTAAAAAAAATGTATTGCTGGTATTTTTACTGTAAAAATCTATTTTTATACTTTCATGGTGTTTTGACCCCAGTTTGGGGTTAACTATTTGCCCATATTTTGCCTAACAGGTGCTACCACTACGGGTCTGGGTGGGTCTGGGTGGCTCCGCAAGACCTCCCGATCAGTGGCCTTGCTGTCGGATGTAGTTTATTGTCATACCCAGGACTACGTAAAAAGGAGATGGAACATTTGAATAGCAACTAAGTGACATTCTAAATGTATCTCTGTTTTTGAGTTGCGAATTCCTTCACGTGTGTTACCGTCTTCTCTGCTTACACCTGGCGTCTGTAGATATTCTCAGAGTTTCACTTTGTCTGGCACAGGAGCAAGATAGTCTTGTCGCGAAAGTCTGACTTCAGAGTGAATAGCAAACTCAATCCCAATGGCTTGCGAGATTTATATGGTATCCATAGCTTTACAACAAGTGTTCATATCTTATATAACCTGTTCTATTTCTAAAAGCATCTGAACCCTGCACGTGCAGTAGAGTGTAACTTACGCGACGTTTATTTTGTGTGTAGAGTCGCGCGTCACGATTGATTTTTGATCATGATCTTGTAAGAATTTGAGAAATATTACGCTGAATCATAAATAATTTCCGTTTTTGTTTATCAACTTTTTTGTTCCAAATATAAAGTACAATAACATTTTATTCAGTTATATATTCGCTATTAGTTGCAATGACTATTTGCCATAACTCCCCAATACCTTTTGAGTAAAATTCTGTACGTTTTGAGGTAAAATAGTTTTCGACGAACTCTTGAATCAAAACGTTTTGCATGGATCGATAATGTAATAACTCAGTTGAATATATGTGGTAGAATAAACCAACCGAGTTCCAAATGTGTTATTCTTGCTTTATGCAGTCTTGCGTTTTAGGTAGGAGAACAATATTTTGCTTTTAATCCACTGTGTACGCTGCTGCTACCGCGCAAATACTAAGGCATGTCAGTGTTCTCTAAATTTATTGTTAACTGCCATATATGATCAGTAGTTAGAATGACACATTCGTCATTACAATTGATTCCTCAAAACGGAAGTTACCTTTGAATCAACCTGACATAATAACAAAATTTTCTTCTCTTGACGCTAGGGGGTACAAAATCAGATTTTATTATGATATAAGAATACCTTCTCGCTAACATTCAAGCAGCTTCTTCTCCCGACTTTCATTTTTGTCGTTTCGCTAACAATATAAAGTTGCATCGGCGTAAGCTAATTGTCATTGAGATTCGTCTATTTGGCCAATTGGCAGTGAGTTCAATCTGCATTGAATCACCCCATATAAAAATTCGACACTAAATAATCCTAGGGTTGACATGTGAAACGAACCGAAGACGGAAGATATTTTTCCGCCATTAAGTACCTTTTCTTCACGCAACCACCCACAAATCGTATCTAAACGATTAGCTCTGCGATTTATCCGTCATATTCTTTGCTCCT
>OZ038476.1:53866689-53949189 GCA_964036315.1 Acanthosepion esculentum | reverse complement strand
AAGCATAGTAGAAAGGGCCAGGTACTTTTGGTCTAATTTGATAAAGCATAGTAGAAAGGGCCAGGTACGTTTTGTCTAATTTGATAAAGCATAGTAGAAAGGGCCAGGTACTTTTTGTCTAATTTGATAAAGCATAGTAGAAAGGGCCAGGTACGTTTTGTCTAATTTGATAAAGCATAGTAGAAAGGGCCAGGTACTTTTTGTCTAATTTGATAAAGCATAGTAGAAAGGGCCAGGTACTTTTTGTCTAATTTGATAAAGCATAGTAGAAAGGGCCAGGTACGTTTTGTCTAATTTGATAAAGCATAGTAGAAAGGGCCAGGTACTTTTTGTCTAATTTGATAAAGCATAGTAGAAAGGGCCAGGTACGTTTTGTCTAATTTGATAAAGCATAGTAGAAAGGGCCAGGTACGTTTTGTCTAATTTGATAAAGCATAGTAGAAAGGGCCAGGTACGTTTTGTCTAATTTGATAAAGCATAGTAGAAAGGGCCAGGTACGTTTTGTCTAATTTGATAAAGCATAGTAGAAAGGGCCAGGTACTTTTTGTCTAATTTGATAAAGCATAGTAGAAAGGGCCAGGTACGTTTTGTCTAATTTGATAAAGCATAGTAGAAAGGGCCAGGTACTTTTTGTCTAATTTGATAAAGCATAGTAGAAAGGGCCAGGTACTTTTTGTCTAATTTGATAAAGCATAGTAGAAAGGGCCAGGTACTTTTGGTCTAATTTGATAAAGCATAGTAGAAAGGGCCAGGTACTTTTGGTCTAATTTGATAAAGCATAGTAGAAAGGGCCAGGTACGTTTTGTCTAATTTGATAAAGCATAGTAGAAAGGGCCAGGTACTTTTTGTCTAATTTGATAAAGCATAGTAGAAAGGGCCAGGTACGTTTTGTCTAATTTGATAAAGCATAGTAGAAAGGGCCAGGTACTTTTGGTCTAATTTGATAAAGCATAGTAGAAAGGGCCAGGTACTTTTGGTCTAATTTGATAAAGCATAGTAGAAAGGGCCAGGTACGTTTTGTCTAATTTGATAAAGCATAGTAGAAAGGGCCAGGTACTTTTTGTCTAATTTGATAAAGCATAGTAGAAAGGGCCAGGTACGTTTTGTCTAATTTGATAAAGCATAGTAGAAAGGGCCAGGTACGTTTTGTCTAATTTGATAAAGCATAGTAGAAAGGGCCAGGTACTTTTTGTCTAATTTGATAAAGCATAGTAGAAAGGGCCAGGTACGTTTCGTCTAATTTGATAAAGCATAGTAGAAAGGGCCAGGTACTTTTTGTCTAATTTGATAAAGCATAGTAGAAAGGGCCAGGTACGTTTTGTCTAATTTGATAAAGCATAGTAGAAAGGGCCAGGTACGTTTTGTCTAATTTGATAAAGCATAGTAGAAAGGGCCAGGTACTTTTTGTCTAATTTGATAAAGCATAGTAGAAAGGGCCAGGTACTTTTTGTCTAATTTGATAAAGCATAGTAGAAAGGGCCAGGTACGTTTTGTCTAATTTGATAAAGCATAGTAGAAAGGGCCAGGTACTTTTTGTCTAATTTGATAAAGCATAGTGGAAAGAGCCAGGTACTTTTGGTCTAATTTGATAAAGCATAGTAGAAAGGGCCAGGTACTTTTTGTCTAATTTGATAAAGCATAGTAGAAAGGGCCAGGTACGTTTTGTCTAATTTGATAAAGCATAGTAGAAAGGGCCAGGTACTTTTGATCTAATTTGATAAAGCATAGTAGAAAGGGCCAGGTACTTTTTGTCTAATTTGATAAAGCATAGTGGAAAGAGTCAGGTACTTTTGGTCTAATTTGATAAAGCATAGTAGAAAGGGCCAGGTACTTTTGGTCTAATTTGATAAAGCATAGTAGAAAGGGCCAGGTACTTTTGGTCTAATTTGATAAAGCATAGTAGAAAGGGCCAGGTACTTTTGGTCTAATTTGATAAAGCATAGTAGAAAGGGCCAGGTACGTTTTGTCTAATTTGATAAAGCATAGTAGAAAGGGCCAGGTACTTTTGGTCTAATTTGATAAAGCATAGTAGAAAGGGCCAGGTACGTTTTGTCTAATTTGATAAAGCATAGTAGAAAGGGCCAGATACTTTTGGTCTAATTTGATAAAGCATAGTAGAAAGGGCCAGGTACTTTTGGTCTAATTTGATAAAGCATAGTAGAAAGGGCCAGGTACTTTTGGTCTAATTTGATAAAGCATAGTAGAAAGGGCCAGGTACTTTTGGTCTAATTTGATAAAGCATAGTAGAAAGGGCCAGGTACGTTTTGTCTAATTTGATAAAGCATAGTAGAAAGGGCCAGGTACTTTTGGTCTAATTTGATAAAGCATAGTAGGAAGGGCCAGGTACTTTTGGTCTAATTTGATAAAGCATAGTAGAAAGGGCCAGGTACGTTTTGTCTAATTTGATAAAGCATAGTAGAAAGGGCCAGGTACTTTTTGTCTAATTTGATAAAGCATAGTAGAAAGGGCCAGGTACGTTTTGTCTAATTTGATAAAGCATAGTAGAAAGGGCCAGGTACTTTTGGTCTAATTTGATAAAGCATAGTAGAAAGGGCCAGGTACTTTTGGTCTAATTTGATAAAGCATAGTAGAAAGGGCCAGGTACGTTTTGTCTAATTTGATAAAGCATAGTAGAAAGGGCCAGGTACTTTTTGTCTAATTTGATAAAGCATAGTAGAAAGGGCCAGGTACGTTTTGTCTAATTTGATAAAGCATAGTAGAAAGGGCCAGGTACGTTTTGTCTAATTTGATAAAGCATAGTAGAAAGGGCCAGGTACTTTTTGTCTAATTTGATAAAGCATAGTAGAAAGGGCCAGGTACGTTTCGTCTAATTTGATAAAGCATAGTAGAAAGGGCCAGGTACTTTTTGTCTAATTTGATAAAGCATAGTAGAAAGGGCCAGGTACTTTTGGTCTAATTTGATAAAGCATAGTAGAAAGGGCCATGTACGTTTTGTCTAATTTGATAAAGCATAGTAGAAAGGGCCAGATACTTTTTGTCTAATTTGATAAAGCATAGTAGAAAGGGCCAGGTACTTTTGGTCTAATTTGATAAAGCATAGTAGAAAGGGCCAGGTACTTTTGGTCTAATTTGATAAAGCATAGTAGAAAGGGCCAGGTACTTTTGGTCTAATTTGATAAAGCATAGTAGAAAGGGCCAGGTACGTTTTGTCTAATTTGATAAAGCATAGTAGAAAGGGCCAGGTACTTTTGGTCTAATTTGATAAAGCATAGTAGGAAGGGCCAGGTACTTTTGGTCTAATTTGATAAAGCATAGTAGAAAGGGCCAGGTACGTTTTGTCTAATTTGATAAAGCATAGTAGAAAGGGCCAGGTACTTTTTGTCTAATTTGATAAAGCATAGTAGAAAGGGCCAGGTACGTTTTGTCTAATTTGATAAAGCATAGTAGAAAGGGCCAGGTACTTTTGGTCTAATTTGATAAAGCATAGTAGAAAGGGCCAGGTACTTTTGGTCTAATTTGATAAAGCATAGTAGAAAGGGCCAGGTACGTTTTGTCTAATTTGATAAAGCATAGTAGAAAGGGCCAGGTACTTTTTGTCTAATTTGATAAAGCATAGTAGAAAGGGCCAGGTACGTTTTGTCTAATTTGATAAAGCATAGTAGAAAGGGCCAGGTACGTTTTGTCTAATTTGATAAAGCATAGTAGAAAGGGCCAGGTACTTTTTGTCTAATTTGATAAAGCATAGTAGAAAGGGCCAGGTACGTTTCGTCTAATTTGATAAAGCATAGTAGAAAGGGCCAGGTACTTTTTGTCTAATTTGATAAAGCATAGTAGAAAGGGCCAGGTACGTTTTGTCTAATTTGATAAAGCATAGTAGAAAGGGCCAGGTACGTTTTGTCTAATTTGATAAAGCATAGTAGAAAGGGCCAGGTACTTTTTGTCTAATTTGATAAAGCATAGTAGAAAGGGCCAGGTACTTTTTGTCTAATTTGATAAAGCATAGTAGAAAGGGCCAGGTACGTTTTGTCTAATTTGATAAAGCATAGTAGAAAGGGCCAGGTACTTTTTGTCTAATTTGATAAAGCATAGTGGAAAGAGCCAGGTACTTTTGGTCTAATTTGATAAAGCATAGTAGAAAGGGCCAGGTACTTTTTGTCTAATTTGATAAAGCATAGTAGAAAGGGCCAGGTACGTTTTGTCTAATTTGATAAAGCATAGTAGAAAGGGCCAGGTACTTTTGATCTAATTTGATAAAGCATAGTAGAAAGGGCCAGGTACTTTTTGTCTAATTTGATAAAGCATAGTGGAAAGAGTCAGGTACTTTTGGTCTAATTTGATAAAGCATAGTAGAAAGGGCCAGGTACTTTTGGTCTAATTTGATAAAGCATAGTAGAAAGGGCCAGGTACTTTTGGTCTAATTTGATAAAGCATAGTAGAAAGGGCCAGGTACTTTTGGTCTAATTTGATAAAGCATAGTAGAAAGGGCCAGGTACGTTTTGTCTAATTTGATAAAGCATAGTAGAAAGGGCCAGGTACTTTTGGTCTAATTTGATAAAGCATAGTAGAAAGGGCCAGGTACGTTTTGTCTAATTTGATAAAGCATAGTAGAAAGGGCCAGATACTTTTGGTCTAATTTGATAAAGCATAGTAGAAAGGGCCAGGTACTTTTGGTCTAATTTGATAAAGCATAGTAGAAAGGGCCAGGTACTTTTGGTCTAATTTGATAAAGCATAGTAGAAAGGGCCAGGTACTTTTGGTCTAATTTGATAAAGCATAGTAGAAAGGGCCAGGTACGTTTTGTCTAATTTGATAAAGCATAGTAGAAAGGGCCAGGTACTTTTGGTCTAATTTGATAAAGCATAGTAGGAAGGGCCAGGTACTTTTTGTCTAATTTGATAAAGCATAGTAGAAAGGGCCAGGTACTTTTGGTCTAATTTGATAAAGCATAGTAGAAAGGGCCAGGTACTTTTGGTCTAATTTGATAAAGCATAGTAGAAAGGGCCAGGTACTTTTGGTCTAATTTGATAAAGCATAGTAGAAAGGGCCAGGTACTTTTTGTCTAATTTGATAAAGCATAGTAGAAAGGGCCAGGTACTTTTTGTCTAATTTGATAAAGCATAGTAGAAAAGGCCAGGTACTTTTTGTCTAATTTGATAAAGCATAGTAGAAAGGGCCAGGTACTTTTGGTCTAATTTGATAAAGCATAGTAGAAAGGGCCAGGTACTTTTGGTCTAATTTTATAAGGCATAGTAGAAAGGGCCAGGTACTTTTGGTCTAATTTGATAAAGCATAGTAGAAAGGCCAGGTACTTTTGGTCTAATTTGATAAAGCATAGTAGAAAGGGCCAGGTACTTTTTGTCTAATTTTATAAGGCATAGTAGAAAGGGCCAGGTACTTTTGGTCTAATTTGATAAAGCATAGTAGAAAGGGCCAGGTACTTTTGGTCTAATTTGATAAAGCATAGTAGAAAGGGCCAGGTACTTTTTGTCTAATTTGATAAAGCATAGTAGAAAGGGCCAGGTACTTTTTGTCTAATTTGATAAAGCATAGTAGAAAGGGCCAGGTACTTTTTGTCTAATTTGATAAAGCATAGTAGAAAGGGCCAGGTACTTTTGGTCTAATTTGATAAAGCATAGTAGAAAGGGCCAGGTACTTTTGGTCTAATTTTATAAGGCATAGTAGAAAGGGCCAGGTACTTTTGGTCTAATTTGATAAAGCATAGTAGAAAGGCCAGGTACTTTTGGTCTAATTTGATAAAGCATAGTAGAAAGGGCCAGGTACTTTTTGTCTAATTTTATAAGGCATAGTAGAAAGGGCCAGGTACTTTTGGTCTAATTTGATAAAGCATAGTAGAAAGGCCAGGTACTTTTGGTCTAATTTGATAAAGCATAGTAGAAAGGGCCAGGTACTTTTTGTCTAATTTGATAAAGCATAGTAGAAAGGGCCAGGTACTTTTGGTCTAATTTGATAAAGCATAGTAGAAAGGGCCAGGTACTTTTCGTCTAATTTGATAAAGCATAGTAGAAAGGGCCAGGTACTTTTCGTCTAATTTGATAAAGCATAGTAGAAAGGGCCAGGTACTTTTTGTCTAATTTGATAAAGCATAGTAGAAAGGGCCAGGTACTTTTGGTCTAATTTGATAAAGCATAGTAGAAAGGGCCAGGTACTTTTTGTCTAATTTGATAAAGCATAGTAGAAAGTGCCAGGTACCTTTGTTCCAATCTGATAAGGCATGGTAGAAGGAGTCTGGTACTTCCTTCGGCGATAGAATAAGCCGAAAATTTTTCCAGCATTAATTATATATGTGGATCGTATATATGATTTCTACTTGAGATCTGGAGTGAACTTGAAACCCTGTGACTTTTAACCTGATCTTCAAAATAACTTACATGCTTCTCTTTGAATGAAGAGGTAAGACTGAATAACGCAAAAACTTCCACGGGAAGGTGGAATACGCAAATTATTAGTATCTCTTTACTAAAGATTGATCGTCTACTTTTCAAATTAGTCGAATATACCATTGTCGACTTTTCGCTACCAAGTGAAAAGGAAAAGATTTGAACACTTGTTAATGCAAGCTCACTTATTTGGAAGATCGAGTTCGCTTTTAATGACGAACAGAACCTATCCGCTAATTGTTTGGTAAAAAGAATTAGTCTGTGGGTGTGTGTTTGTGAGCTTATATATTTTTATGAGTGAGTGTTGATCTACCAGAGAGCGTAAAGTTTTATTAAAGATGCCTCAAACATTAAGGCCGGTAGACGAAAATAAATAAATATACTGTTTGATAAATAAACGGCGCGCCTACTCAAACACGGATATCCACTAGAAATAACGTTTAAAGTGATATATATATATATATATATATCGCGTGTGCAGGTACTTGTGTGTGTATGTGTTGGCGCACTGAGTATTATTTCAGTTCTGTGCCTGTATTTTAGAATGTGTCTGTGCGTCATTTATGTTTGCTCTTCTGGAAAATTCTACTTCCTTGCTTTGAAAATATTCGGCTAAAATCCTTGCAACAGTTACGAATAATGCGTTATCATTTCCCTGAAGATTATCTCCTTAAAGATGCCTGGCAAGCTTAATAAATACTTCGTACAGTCTTCCACGATGTGTACAACCCTCCAACACACACACACACACACACACACACACACACACACACACACACAAACGCACGCACGCACGCACACACACCGAGTGTTACCTACAAATGGTGAATAATATATATCGAGCTCTTATCTTCTTCACGTTAGACTTGGGAAAAGACTTGTTCACACTTTACTTGTATCTGGGCATTCTCTTTATTATCTCTCTCCCTTTTTGTCTCTCTCCTTTTCTATCTATCTATCTATGTATCTATGTATCTATCTATCTATCTATCTATATATATATATATATATATATATATATATATATATATATATATATATACAGTTGCGGCCAAAATGTTCAGAATGGCATTGTTTTCGTCAGAAATGTAGGTATAAGTTTTTATCAAAGTTGTTTTAGATTCTATAATTTTCACAGACAATAAATACGATATTAATTGTTATTGCCTGAGATTTTGGTGTACACTATAACGTCTAACGATTCGAAATATAGATGATGACTCAGGAAAATCAATGAGAACCATCGCCAAAGAACTTCAGGCGTAGAGGTGGATTATCAGAATCGTAGCGCACGAGGGCATTTGATACAACTCGTATGTATTGAGGAGAAACTAATTCATATCCTCGAAGACACACGACAAGGTGTTTGATCCGTGCCAAGCGAATACTTAGAAATCAACACAAACCTGGTATACTTCGGTTGTTCTCTGATGAGAAAACTTAGTGCAAGGCTAAATGTCATGGGTTTTGCAGTAAATCACTAAATCATCCATAACTTTTGTATTATCCTCTCAAATTACACTGAAGGCCGACATTGTCCAGGTGATATCCGAAATGAATAAGGTGCATTTAGTGCAGCTATCTCAATAATTCCAGTCCCGTACTGAAGAACCCATCGAAGCTGAAGGCGAATTCATAGAATAATGGAACTATAGGAGCACTTTGCTTGATGGGAAAAGGAATGAAGGTTCGATTCCTGTCTCGAGGCACATTTCGTTTTTGTAGGAATTTTCGATATAGGCTGGTTGATATTATTTCACTGTTTAAAGAAATATAATATCAGAGTACAGGGTTGTCAAATTAAACATGGGTACCCACTAAAATAACTTTTTAGTATATATGTATACACACACACACATATATATATATACACACACACATACACACACGTATGTATTTAATACTATTCCGGTGTTCCCATATTTTGCTAACGAATGGTTTGGCCTACCTAGTTCCGTGATTTATCAATTTAAATGTCGGCGTGACGTATGTGTGACGAAACATGTTGCGGTTGGAGAGACAGATTGGATAACACGTGTCTGCCTCTATAAGACAGGGTAACAGTAACCGCTTGACTCAGTCAGTTTGTGAGTCAGTGATTGTACTTCATTTGATTAACAACCCGGGTTGCGCTTCCGTATATGTTGACGGAGCGTTCAAGGAGATGCATAGTGCTCAGTCGGTTAAACATTTATGGTTTTTAAAATCTATTTACATCGACCGACTTTGTGCAGGTAGAATGAGAACTTTAATCGTACTCTGTGTTTCATGGGTGGGTCGTGAGTAATTTTGTTGTTTTATACTCATTAGGAGCTTATTTCCACCGATTTATTTTTTTTTTTTTAGTAATACATTTATTTCAGTCGTGGCTCCTTATTTACCTCCCATTTGTTTACCATTTTCAGTTTTGCCGTTTTTATTATTGTTGTTCCAACGAATCTTTCCGAAGAAGTGTTGAACGAAAAAGGTCCTTTTAAAGAATGCGTTCCGTTATTTCCAAAACTATATATAAATACTGTGGTACAAAATTTGTCTCCATATATATATATATATATATATATATATATATATATATATATATATATATATATATGTATATATATGTGTGTGTGTGTGTGTGTGTGTGTGTGTGAGTTCGCAAAATACGCTTTACTGATTCGCTGGAGGTAGTCGTCAATGATGTTTTATCATCGGGGGTTCGTGTCTTTCAATCTAACACCCCCAATTCTTCCACAGTTGACACAAACAGGGCTGATCAGAGCTTGATCCTACAGTCCACATTGGGATACCATTTCATAGATCACGTTTTCACTTTGCCAGCTTGATAGGTAATTCCCAAATATTATGATTTAGTGACGTCACCACCAACCAGTGGCCTTCAGGCATTGGTCAACCGCCTTCTATTTAATTCTAATTAAGCTGTCACTTTGATTTGGTGCCCTTTTCCGTAAAATACTCTAATGAAGATTCGGGATATCTTGCTTAACTTTACAGACGTTTTATTGCAATCTCAGTAAGAGAGATAAGTGATGGAAGCCATAGATTTTCGCTCTTGTTTTGATCATGCAATTAAAAGTGATATCGAAGAGATGTCATGGTGAGAACATATTGGGAGCAGAATGACGCAAGACTATCAATAATAATATGATCTAGGACAATTATGAGTGATTTGGTTTGTCTATTTGAGCAAGTTTATGTACTCACTAGCAATTAACATGGCTTATAAAGGTATACCATGAGCGCTTTAGAATTAACCCGAAGCAGAATTATATAGCATTATTAGTATACTAATTGGTCTAAAACGGCGTAACGCTAAATAGTTGCAGAGATGACTGATCTAAAGGCTGTATTAGAAAATCGGCGAAGATGGAGAAGTTAGTCTCTGACGAGAGAATGGTTCGGTCTACAGTTAAGAAGTAGCAAATGATTATGACAGCGAGCAGGTCACGTCTGAAAATCGCTTGTTTATTTCAAAAAGTTCCACCCGAGTGAGTCAGTAACGAACAAAAAAGAACGGGCGCAAGGTTTTGTTGGCAGTTGCAGATCCGCGGGCGGAAATAGTCCCGGCCTGTTCGTTCACAGAGTCCCAGCGGGGTGTTATTATTTCAATTCGTTTGCCGGCTGCCGTTATTTTTTGGAGTCTCTTGAGTTGCCTCTTTGCCTCGGTTCCTTGTAACCCTCCGCAACAACTAAAACCGCCTGGGGATGAGAAAAAATGATCAAAATAAGTAATGGTACGAAAGACTTGGCGAGAGAAGGAAAAAACGAATAAGAGAAAGTCGTAGGGAGTTAAAAGAGGTTGAAAAAAGAAAAAGTAAAAGAAATGAGAAAAAGATAGATAAGTAGATAGAGGGCGCGAGAAAATATGGAAGAAAGGAAGTGAAATAGTAAGAGTGGTAAAGGTGAAGAAAAAAGTTTGGATTAAAAGAAATGTTTGTTTACCGCGGGAATGGAAAAATGCCGTGAAATAAGATAGAGAATATGCGAATGGTGAAGAAAGAGCAAAAGTGTGAGAAAAACTAAGTAATAAGATGTGTATTTGAGGAAGAAAAACAGAAATTGCAAGAAAAAAAAAACGAATCATAGTGTATTCAGAGTAGGCGAAGAGAATGAATAAATTTTGGAAAAAATGAATTGACTGACGATGAGAGGAAAATTGGAGGGAAAATGAAAATAAATTAAGATGAGTTACGTGAAGATACGAAACAGGAGTTAAAGAAAGGCAAATGGATTTAGACGCGTGGAAATATGGAAGAAGAAGAAAAAACAAGATGAAATAAAGAAACAGAAGATAGCGATAAGGAATTTAAAAGTGTCACTAAGAAAGAAAGAAAGAAGAAGAGAGAATAAAAAGAAGAGAGAATAAAAAGAAGAGTGTTGGTTGGAGGAAGGAAAGAGAAACAAACAAAAAAAAAGAGTCATAAAACGGAGAGGGTTGGTTAAAGAAAAGAAAGACGAAGAATAAAAAAAGGAAAGTGAAAGGTGAGGGTTGGTTGGAAGAAAGAAAGACGAAGACTGAATGAAGCAATACAGAAATCAATAAGGAAGTCTTAGATATGGAAATATATAGAAAAATATGCGTCTCTGTAGCACTCTATTAAAATATGTACGCTTATATTCACGCGGATTTGAATGTGTGTTTGTTGTTTGTGTGTGTATGTGTGCTTGCATGTATGTGTGTGTGTACTTGTATATGTGTGTGCGTGCGCGCCCGTCTGTGTATTTGCGTGTGTCAATATATATGTGTGTACGCGGGTCTGTATGTTTGTGTACATGTTTGTGCGCCTCTGTGCGTATGTATGCGCTACTGTGTATGCACGCACATGTGTCCATGCGTGCGTGCATGTGGGCATTTGTGTGTACGTGTGTATGCATTTGTGTATATGCATGTATTATGTGTGTATGTGTGGGTGCGCACGTGCCTCTGCGCACGCGCGCGCGCGTGTGTGTGTGTCTGTCTGTATGTGTGTGTGTGTGTCTGTGTATACTCGTAGTATGTATTAATCAATTTTTCATTTTGACACCTGATCCCTCCAATCCGTTTAAAAAGTAATTCAATTTTATGTGGATGAGTTTGTTGTGGTTTAAAGACCACACCATCGACCTGAAAAAGCTTAATGATGATTGGTGTAGATTTTAACTTTACTAATGACGCAGTGTCTTTTAACGCATAGGATTATGTATACACCGATAAGCCAAAACATTATGACTAGCGACATGGAACAAAAATGACAGCGACTGTATTGTAACAACAGCCCATATCACTGTCAACGGGTAAATCTACGTCAGAGTACTTAACTCTGATGTGTTGAGTGCTGAAATTGTGAGCAAGAAGAAAGATTTCATTGATTTTGATAAAGGCGAAATTGTTAATCGCCAGAAGACTGAGTCAAAGCTTTTCTAAAACGGCGAAGATAGAGCTGTGTTGAGAACCTAACTGCACTATCCAATGGAAGAAAAAATCACCATCTGGTAAGGCATTGTACGACCTAGATGTGAACGTTAACTTTCCTACCAAGTACGAGCCAACGGTAGGCCTACTGTGGCACAAATTATAGATAGCATTAATCAAGATGAAGGCAAGAATGACTCCCAATGATCGAACTTTTTGCTATCTACGCCTACAGCAGATTGCACACTAGCCCGAGATTGTCATCCCCAAAGAGCCCGACTCGGAGCTTTTTGGTGTGGTCCACTGATCGCTTCTGTTAGATCTGTTCGGAGAAGCTGATCCGGTCTCCTGATCGCATTGATACTGTGACACAAATTATAGATAGCTTTAATCAAGTTGAAGAAAAGAGTGCCTCGCAATGTACGGTAGACCGAACTTTGTTGCGCATGAAGATGTGTAAAACGTAAAGACTAATGTCTACTAAGCATTCTCAACTAGCTTACAAGCGTTGGAAGCAGATCCTGAATTAGTGAAAAAAGGTCGCCTCATCCAAAGTGCTTTACTTTCTTCTGATTAAAGTGGATGGTGAAATATAACCGTTATTATTTTCTTTTTTAATCTACAGCCAGAATTTTCTATATCATTCTATATCATGATATTTGGGATCATTAGAGTGAATGAATGTCTCTACATATTTATTTAATTAATGATACAATGAATTGCTAATAATATAAGAAACAAATGTTTCATATAATCAACTGGTTCCAGAAAATTGGCTTCTGGTGATTTGGATCTCCAATAGAGAAATAGTCATGGTGAAAGTCTTCACTTGACAATGAAGAATTGAGGGTACCTATGAAAACTCATCCACAAACAAACACATGGCCATTGAGAGCAAAGCATGAAGAAGAAACGGCCAAAAAACCTCTGGCTCAAGTCAGCAGAGTGAAGAAAATGCAGAAGTAGGTACTCCATGACTGATGATCAGTGGTTCACACCAAAGATTGATTACTTCTTCTATGTGCCATGTCCCTTCAGGACGTAGGTGTTTATGGCTCTCCACAATTTCTTATACTTTGTAGATCTTAGCAATGTTTGTCTTTCTCTTGTAGAATGGAGAAAGTGCGATTCTTTTGGGACTTTGAAATCCAAACAGAGCTCACTCTCCAAGACAAGAGATCAAAATTAATAATCGCAAACAAACCAAATATTCTGTCATATAGTGAATACACAAGCAGTATGACGTGGCCAAATTTATGGTGGCTTACGGCCACATCACAGGTTACCGTACTATCACCGGAATTAAGCAAAGTCGAGAATGGTCAGTACGTAGATGGGTAACTGCTTGGGAATACCAAGTGCTGTAAGCTTGAATGTGCGAGTGGTGTAATGGATAATGGCTCGGAGAATCAAGTTCCAATTCCCGTTGGGTTCGTTATATTCACTTACACGCAAATACCCTTGGGAAAGGTATGAATCCAACTCTTCTCTCCCAACTATGGGTTAATCGGTAAAACTTGTATCACTAAAACCATTACTATTTCCTCCCTCCCAAAAAATTGCGTACAAAATATTTAGATATCGGCATTAAATAACCCCTAGCAACAAAAGCAACCAATCAAACAATGCAAAGTGTTGGAGCCATTAAGGGCACTGAGAGAAGTGCTATAGAGGTTTTCGAGGAAGCAGCTTGACCTCTACTGACAGCCCCCAGCCAACTCTGGTGTGAAAATGCACGAAAATGCATGAAAAGTGATAATCTACATCCACCTGTGACAGATTGCGCACTAACACGAGATAGTTCTCTCCAAATAGCCCAGCTTTGAGTAGCCGTATTTATTTTTCCCCTGGCTAAATGTAACTAACCAAACCGAAATTTTTGAAGTGATGCCCTGATCGCCTATGTCGCATCATATCGGAGGTGCTGACCCACTCTCCTGACTAAATGGTGAAAGCTCGAAGGTGGTCATGTCTGACCAGGAAATCTTTGGTTTTACATTTTCATTTTTTTTTAAGCGTTTCACCCCAAGCAAGGCGGGAAGCCACTAGCACGCAAGGAGTTACAGAGTGTTGGAGCGAGAGCAAAGAGCAGTGATAGAGGAAAGGATGAAGAGAACAATAGGGGATATATCAAGCCATCTGGAGACATCGATTGATATTACATTTGAATAGTTGGAGATTATAGCTATTAGGGAAACAGGAAAAGGGTAGGGATTTCTACAGGCGAGAAGTGCGAGACATGAAGCTATTGGAGTAGAAGAGACGGCTACATTTAACAGTTTCGACAGTTTCATGTTAGTATTATAAAAGCCAACAGACTATATTTATTATGAATCATACAAATATTTTTTCAGTTTAATATAATTATTACTACAATATAATTATTATTAGATATAAGGTAATACAGTCTATTCAATTCCTTTTCTTAAATAAGAATTAAATAATGAAAAATAATGTCAATACATAAACGAAGAGTAAAATGGATTCATTCAGCCATAATGTACACGAGAAATCAATGGAATAATAACAATAATTTTGTACGAGATTCCAGTGCTCCAATGATCACTGGTACTGTAATTACTTTCTTTATTAGTCATTCCCAAACTATAAAAATGTCATACTTTAAATCATTGTAGGTTTTGATGTTCTCCTTTTCCTTGCTTTCAATTCTATTGTTTGATTTGCTTTTCTGATACAAGTCTTACAATTTAGCCAATAGCAGGGAGGAGAAGAGGTGACTTCATGCCTTTCCCTTTGCACGTAAGTGTATATATCGAACTCGACTGGAATTCGAACTCGGATCTCTGGTCTCTTATTCCGAGCCTTTATTCATTACACCATTGCACAC
Source organism: Acanthosepion esculentum (assembly GCA_964036315.1). Lineage (NCBI taxonomy): Eukaryota > Metazoa > Mollusca > Cephalopoda > Sepiida > Sepiidae > Acanthosepion > Acanthosepion esculentum. The sequence continues at coordinate 53,934,590 of OZ038476.1, read as the reverse complement.
CCGAGCTTACACCATCTGATATTCTCGAATGGTCACCCATCTAGGTAATGACCAGGTTCAAGGTTGCTCAACTTTGGTGATCGGACGAAGTCTCGATTCTCATGTCAAATGGACAGAAGATTTCTATTAGGTTAACAAATCATTTTTTGTTTGTTCAGTAGGATTATACCTGGCTTATTGCTGTTCGGTAAAGTTGTCGCTGCCTGCATCGGAATATCTCACAGGATTTTTCACTATGCTGTTTTCCACCACTTTCTCCTCTTGCGTGAACACATCTTTATAATACTTGTCACAACATTGTACAAGAAAACATTTTTAAAAAATGCGGGTATTGGATTGTGATATGAAAATAGAACCATGACAAAAAGGATATTTCAAAAAGTACGGCCTACAACTTGTCGATGAAAAGAACGAATAAGCAGGTTTATTTTCTAAAGTCATGAGGAGTAACCCCAAAATAAACTTAGCAGCCTATTTGTTGTGCGGAAGGGTAGTAGTAGTAGTAGTAGTAGTAGTAGTACTACTACTACTACTACTACTACTACTACTACTACTAATAATAATAATAATTCTTCAAAAGAAATAAATACATTGCGGGATATTTGAGGCCCATCCTACGCTGGACAAGAAAAAACTAATAAATTTGAATAAAATAAAAACAAATATTTGATGACAATTTTATGAAATGTAGTCGAAGAATGATATCAATAGACTGCATGAGAAAATAAAAGTGGGAGTCGTTAGTAATCGGGCTAGCATTCACTTTGTTATTAAGGTATTTGAGAAATGCACACGGTGAGGATAATAAAAGGTTAATTATGACAGCTAAAAATTGAAGGAGGAAAAACAAAAAACGTCAAAACATACAACGTAAAAATAAAAGAATGCATATGTAAAGATTTAAACAAAATGAATTAGTCAAAATCACACGGGCAGAGTTGGAAAGAGGATATTTGAAAAGAGAAACAGAATAACTATTGATGTCGGTCCAGAACAAATATATATATATATATATATATATATATATATATATATATATATATATACATATATATATATATATATATATATATATATATATATATATATATATATATGTGTGTGTGTGTGTGTGTGTGATAACATTTAGTTTTAAGATATGATATATTTATGGATTAAAGCGTTCAATATCAGGGATAGAGCGTATGTAAATATAAAAGTGGGTATTGAAGTCAACATCAAGTGTGTTTCATGCTTACGAAAGAGCATGACGATTGTGTAGAAGGATGACACAGACTGTTTCCGTTGGGTGTTGAGTTCAATGTCCACTTACATACATACATACATACATACATACATATATATATATATATATATATATATATATATATATATATATATATATATATATATATGTATGTATGTATGTTTCGTATCAAACGTTAATTATAGTTGCTATTGCACACTCGAGAAAATATATGTAATGTGCCCGCCTCTCTAGAAAAAGTTTTATCGAATGTGCAGTCCGTTATATGAAATACTGTTTAAAATAAATCACAGCGTCTACTCAAATAGGGGTATCCACTAAGTATAATGTTTGACGTAATAAAGATGTATCAGATTTTAAAAAAAATTAATATTTAATTCTTGATATATATATATATATATATATATAAAGAGAGAGAGAGAGAGGGAGAGAGAATGAGTGTGTGGGTGAGTTTTGAGGTATGCTATATTTATGAGTAAAAGTGCTCAATATCAGTGATAGATTGCATGCAAATATAAACGTAATCACTGAGCTCAATATTGAGCGGCAACAGTCTGTCTCATAGATGAAAATTGCGTTTTAGCATGAAACAGACTGTCACCCCTCTGTATTGATCTCAGTGCCCACTTTTATATTTACATACGCTCTATTATTGATGTTGAGCACTTTTACCCATAAATATAGCATACCTTAAAACTATATTTTTTCCTATATCTGTGTGTGAGTGTGTGTGTGAATTTAAGCCAAGACAAACAATCTGCAGGGAAAATATTAAATGAAGAAAATGCGAGGATGAAGGATAGATTATCGATGATTTTTCCGATTGTTAAAATGAGAATTGCAAAATGGGTTCACAACAATGGTGGGGAATGACCACTATCTGTTGTGCATATTCTCCACTTGCATTTTCAATTTTCAAATATGTTTTCTTCCAGATCCACTTTCTCTTCCCCTCCTCACATACAAAAAAAAAATGTTAAAAAAACAGTCCCTATGCTACATAACATCAAATGTTTAAATATCCAGTGAAAAAATCATGAAAGCTATATGTAACATAACATTAAAGCAAGTAATAAATCTTAGTTTTTTAATCCCATACCGCATCATTACCTGAAACTTAGGCTAAATAAAGTAAATAAATGCATTTTGTTTGCACAAATTCTGATGTTTATTGATACTTAATGTACAATATTTAGATTTTCTTTACGTTGATAATTCTCTCCTGAATAGATGATGAGTTCGACAGTGCAATATTATAAATCTCATGTAAACAAGCGTACCAGGGATCTTGTTAATGTGCTTGTCTGTACCTTTCTTGAATCAGTTTCGAGGTATAACAATAATTTTAAAGGAGCCCTTTTTTTTTTCAAGTTCAATTTCATGACAGTCTATTTCATGCTTGAAAGCAATCTTCGGGTCTGAATATTGCGCTCAAGCGTGAAACCAATTGTCGCCACACGGTGTTGATGTTAGTCTTCACACATCTTGTATTTGCACACGCTCTATTGCAGACTTCGAGAACTTTTAACCTAAATATAATAAAACTTGAAAGTAAATTCCAACATACATGCATAACGCTTTACTAAGCGTAGCTTGGATATGGCACAAGGGCGAAAGTATTGTGCACCCAGGAAGGATCGAACTCATCACTAAGTTGTAATTGATCTAGCGAGACAAGTTTGCTCGCTATTACACCACGTCGAAGTGCTCATAGATAGTGATTTACTAAACACAGATTAGATGCGGTACAAGGTTAAAAGTAGGAAGTTCCCACTGAGGATCGAACTCACATCGAAATCCCCTATATATATATATATATATATATATATATATATATATATATATATATATATATATATATATATATATATATATATATATATATATATATATATATATATATATATATATATAATTCAATTAGATATTATAGAATTGAACAGCTATGGGCAAATAGTGAATCCCAAAACATAAACAAAACACGATGAAAGTATGAAAATACATTTTATAGTACAAATACCAGCAATACATTTTTATATTTAAAAAAAATGACCAACGATACATATTTATATTAAAATGTCAAAAACAATACGTTTTATCTGTAGTTGAGTGCATACAATTGCATTAAAATATATATTTAGTTGAAGCAATACAATTTGAGTTCAAAATATGTAGATTCCGGCAACAAATAACCCGTTGAGATTGATATGCCGCTAAAGAAAATCAATCAATCAAGAAACCAGCCTACCAACCAACCGACATTAAATACTTATAGATGTCGTCTCCAGGTTTTGTAATATTCGCATTCACTCATCGGGACTTTCGATAAGAATTATGCTGTTGTTGTTGTTGTTATTATTATTATTATTATTATTATTATTATTATTATTATTATTATTATTATTATTATTTCCTTTGATTTCTGTTGTATACACATTTCCTTCCAGAAACTTAAGATCAGAAATGGCTTCATGACATTTTCCACTGATCATTTTTGTAAAAAACATAAAACAAAAACTAAAATCACACACATTTTCGTAATGTGTGAGCTGTACTTGTGAGTACAGTTGTTGTTTTTTTTGTTCTTTTTTTTTTTTGTATTTCTTTAAGACATGCGCTATCAGGAATCCCTTCAATCAGTGTATCGGAACCTTTTCAATCAATCCAACAGCTCCAACTACAACTAGAATTTATTGATGTCTACATGAGCCAAATTTTTGAGATTTCTATTTTACAATCCTTGTATCTTGATAGTTTTTTGAAGATCTTCAAAATACATTACAATTTGCAGGCACTGCCATGTTAATAAGAAAGCACATTCTGTTCTTGTGGTCTTTGCTCACAATATCTAGCTTTGATTCTTCTGTGTGATTTGTAAAGACCCATAAAATTGTTACAGTTCCTATCTCGATAATCGGGTCTGGGTGATGTTCATACCAGTTCCTTGCAGTTTCCTTCCATAAAAATGGCATATTTTCCAGTGCAGATATTGGTCCACTCCATCAGGACGAATTTGATATTTGTTTTGCTTTCTTCTTTAGGTATTTTGCCGCTGCAGTAGGTGCATTATGGTTTACTGGCATTTCTTCGCCCACTTGAAATTTCCTTTTGAATTTGTTGGCTTCCTTTATTACTGAATAAAGTTTCTTCTTTCATGTTCTTTGGCACAGATCATCATCCAGTCTTCCTGTAATTTCCATGTATCTTTGAAGATCAATTGTTCTAAGACAGTTCTAGTTGAACTAATCCTCTGCCTCCTTCGGATCTGGACACAAACAGACGATCAACATCAGCCTTAGGATGATACATGCGGTGGTAAGTGAGAAGCTTTCGCGTTGTGACATCCATTCGCTTAATGTCAGCTCTGGTCTAATTACGGATGTTGAAATTGTATTGCACCACAGGGACAGCCAAAGTGTTTATGGCAGATATTCTCTTTTGTGAATTCAATTCGGTATTTAACACCAGACGAACATGACTGTAGTATTCTTTTCTTAGTTTCTCCTTTATTTGGTGTATTCCATCTCCTTCGCTGACTCTTACATATACACTCTTCTTGTTCCAGTTCCCTAATTGTGTGACAAAATCTAGATCTATTGGGTATGTTTCTGTAATTTTCCGTTCCTTGATTGTTATTTTTGCACATTTATCTAATTCAAAGTCTATATCAATGTCATCTCGAAACATTTTACATTAGTGAGGATACCCTTCAAATCATTGTTGTCTTTAACAAAGAGTTTGCTATCATCTATGTAGAATAGGTGATTAAACACTTCCTTTTTTTTACTTTGTATCCATAACTATTACTATTTAGCTCAGGCGAAAGGGGGATTAAGAACAGATAGAACAGAAGCAACGACAGGGAATCTCCTTGAAAGATTCCACGTCGGATATTCAAACAATCGGAAATGGCAGTGCCTTTGGTGTGATTTAGGCATAATGCGGTTTTCCACAGTTTCATGCTATGTTTAAGGAAATTTGCTATCACTAAGGAGATTTTGTACAGTTCTAAAGACTTAAGGATTTAAGAGTGTGGCACACTATCAAAAGCTTTACGTTAATCTATCCAAGCTGTGCTGAGATTTCTCTCTTTTTCCTGCAATTTGCCAGGGTCATTTTATTTATTATGTTCCAGAGGAAGAATGTTGTTTTCATCGAGAAAAAAATTGGTATAGTTCATCAAGACCGACGTAATGAATTTATTGTTATTGGCCTATAATTTTTTTGAATCATCTGTTTCATCAGTTTTTGGTAGGAGATATGTAATAACTTCAGTGATCCATTCTAGAATTTCAATGGGGTTATTAATTAGCATTGATAAAGTTTGCGCAAGTGTTTTGTGAATTGATGACAGATGATAGAGACAAAAGTTAGGTTTCCTGGGGATTTCCATTTTTGGGATTTTGTTAGAGTTTGACTAACATTATTCTTAGTTATATTTTTCTAATCTCGCATAGGTTTATTATTATTATTATTATTATTATTATTATTATTATTTCTAATTCAATAATTATTAAGCATATATTAGCAGACATTATATTCCTTTTGATGTACGCTAAATTATAATTCTACATATATAAATTCCCAGTATTAATAGTGTTGTGGGGCTCTCCCCCTTTTACACAAGATGGACTCGTCTAAAGTATACTTATACTGACAGAGTTGGGGATACGAAAGAGATACTTTGAGATAAGGGTGAGATACGTACTCCACAGAAAGAGAGAGAGAGAGATAATTACGGATTCACTTACAGAGACTTGTACATATACGTTTTACTAACCCGTATTACTGGACTACTAATCTTCATTTCAAGTTTGTATTCTTACGTTCAGTACACTTATTTTCCTATTTCAATTACTGGCGTTATTTATTTATTTGTGCAGGATTCCATCCCCGGAATCCACAACTTGGCGACGAGGACTTCGGACCCACACGGAAAGAAAAAAATGTTTTTCTCTCGTCACCGCAAAAACTTGGCGACGAGGATTTCGGACCCACACGAGAAAAAAAAATGATCTCTCGTCAACACAACAACTTGGCGACGAGGATTTGCACTTCTCGGAGACTCAAGGAAAAAAATTGCCGTTGCCAGCGTCCACAACAACTGGGTGACAAAGATTTACGAGGATTTTGCGTGACCACCGTGATTAAAAGGTACTTCCTCAAAATACGGAACATTCGAGGTTTTCGTAAGACTCTTATCATGGAGGATTTTAAAAGTTTTTTGGTAGAACTTGTGAAATACCAAAATGAACAGGAACTACAACTCCAAGAAAGACAGCTCGAATTTCAGAAGGAAAATCAAGAAAGACAGCTCGAAATTCAGAAGGAAAATCAAGAAAGACAAATGCAACTCCAGGATTAAATATTAAAAGTAACGGGTAACACACAACAAAAGAATACGGAAAAGAGGCGACTTTTTCTCAAGACGCAGTTTGGAACACAATAGAAACATTTAAATACTCTCTAGAAGATGATAAAATTTCGGGGACTACTACAGATGTCATGAAGACATTTTCAACATTGATTGCCAAAATTGGACGGAAGCTAAGAAGCTACGTTTATTACTCAGGAAATTGGGAACAGAGGAGTACACAAAATTTGTGGACTATATTCTACCGAAAAAGACAAATGATTTGACGTTTGACGAGGCAGTTACATGCCTTACGGAGCTCTTCAGTCCAAAGACTTCACTTTTTCACAAAAGGTGGAAATGTCTCAACCTCGTAAAAAGCGAAAATGAGGACTACTCCACGTTCGCCGCAATCGTGAACAAACATTGCGATGACTTTAAGTTGGCAGAATTGACTCCGGACAATTTTAAGTGTCTTATTTTCGTACAGGGATTAGTCTCAGCCAAGGACAGTGAAATGCCCAAAAGAATGCTCTCGAAGCTTCAAAACGAGCCTGGATAAACGCTACAAAAATTGTCAGAAGACTACCAAAAATGCTTGAGCATAAAAAAGACTCTAAGGATATCGAGGAATCGGGAGTAGCACACATACGTAAGTTAAACAAAAGTTTACGATTTTCACCCCCACCGGAAGAAAAACAAAAATTTCATGATAAAGGATATAATTACAAAGGATAAAGGATATATTACAAGATATAAGGCGATTAATGACAGAGATCAAAGCAAATATAAGCCCCCCCCCATCTGCATGTTACTGATGTGGTGGATTCCACTGGAATAAAGACTGTCGATTCAAATACAAGAACTGTTTAGCTTGTGGAAAAATGGGACATAAGGCATCTCAATGCAGAAACAAAAGACACACTAGTAGGGTAAGAACTACTAGAATGGACTACTAAGACAAACTAAACACAAGAAAATACGTGGAACTCGAGATTTTAAATAAAAATGTAAAATTACAGTTAGACTCAGGTTCAGATCTAACTATAATTAATCTACAAACATGGAGGAAGCTAAATAGAGCGACCATGATGCATACACAGAAAATCGCTAAGTCTGTTACAGGGAAGCGTATCAAATTTGAAGGAGAAGTAATTCTAAACGTAAAATTCCATGGAAAAACGAAAAAATTGAAGATATTTGTAATGAAAGACACAGAAAATTTGGTGGGCACAGATTGGATGCAAAAATTTGACGTATGGGATTTACCTATCAGTTCATTTTGTAAGAAGATAGAGTGCGAGCCGTCAGAAGCTACAAAATTAAAAGAAGAACTACGCAGTCAATTCCCCGAAGTATTCTCGGGCGGTTTGGGACGCTGTAATAACTTTGCAGCTAAAATTGAACTAAAGGAAAATGTTCAGCCAGTATTCAAGAAAAAGCGAAACGTGCCTTTCGCAACCATAGAAAAAATTGACAAGGAGTTAGATAGATTAGTACAAACTGGAATCCTTTCACAAATCGAATTCATTGAATGGGCGGCACCAGTGGTCTACGTAAAGAAAAAATACGGAGAAACCCGTGTTTGCTCAGATTTCTCGACTGGGTTAAACAAGTCTATCAAGGATTATCACTACCCATTGCCAAGCACAGTGAAAATATTTACCAAGCTTAACGGTGGTAAGGTATTTTCTAAAATTGATCTAAGTGAAGCTTATCTTCAGATTCCAGTAGAAGAAGAAAGTAGAAAGATTTCATGTATCAATACTCACAAAGGACTTTACAAATTTAACAGATTGCCATTTGGGATAAAAGTAGCACCGTCAATCTTCCAACAGACTATGGACACCATGCTCATGGCACAGAACTTTGCTACTGCTTACTTAGACGACATTTTGATCAAAAGCGATAATGTAGAACACGCAACACATATTAAAGAAGTCTTTAAAAGAATTCGGGATTTTAGTTTTAAAGTGAAGGAGAAAAAATGTGATTTTTTTCTAAAAGAAATCAAGTATCTAGGCCATATAATCAATGAAAGTGGCAGAAAACCAGATCCAGATAGGGCATCTGCAATAAAAAATATGCCTGAGCCGAAAAATGTCGCAGAGTTGCAAAGCTTTCTTGGTCTAGCGAACTATTACGGTGAATTCATTGAAAACATGCACAAATTGAGAGCTCCCCTCAATGAATTAATGAAAAAAAGAGAACAAATGGAACTGGACGGAAGATTGTCAGAAAGCCTTTAAGGAGATCATAAAGAAATTAACGTCTGATCTAGCACTGACGCATTTTGATCCCAAACTGGAAATTATCATTGCTAGTGACGCAAGCTCACACGGGGTGAGAGCTTGTATATTACACCAGATGCAGGATGGCACAAGGAAACCTATAGCTCACGCATCTAGATCGTTGTTACCAGCAGAGAGGAATTATTCGCAAATTGAGAAGGAAGCGTTAGGCATAATATTCGCCATAACTCGCTTCCACAGATACATATATGGAAGAGAGTTTACTCTTCAAACTGACCATAAACCTCTTCTCACTATATTCGGGTCGAAAAAAGGACTACCAATTTACACAGCCAACAGACTTCTGAGATGGGGAACTATATTATTGAATTATAATTTCAAACTAGAGTTCTTACCGTCAAAGAAAATTGATCATGCGGATGGATTATTTAGATTGGTACCTGCAAAATGCGAACCTCTGGAAGACTCTGTAATAGCGGCTTTGCGAGCTGAAGACAAAATTAGTAAAGTTCTAAACAATACAGTAAGGGAATTACCAGTGACATTGTTAGAAATCAGAGGAGAAGCTGAAATGAATGAATTCATACGAAGTACAAAGAGAAAAATAGAAGAAAAAGAAAGAAATCTAGCGGACAGTTTTTCAATTTGTGATCATGTATTACTTTATAATGAAAGAGTGGTTATACCCAAATCTTTATAAAGACGAATTCTGAAGGACTTTCATCTAGGACACCCAGGGAAAAATCATCTGAAAGCGTTAATGAGAAGTTTCGTGTACTGGCCTAATATGGATAACGACATTACTCAAATGGTAGAAAAATGTAGAGGCTGTGCTGCGGCAGCAAAGGCACCACTTTTATTATATAAAAACCATGGCCTAAGGTGGACAGACCCTGGTCTAGAATCCATGCGGACTGTGCAGGACCCATAGATGGATATTACTACTTGATAACAGTAGATAGCTTTAGCAAGTGGCCAGAAGTTTTCAGATACAAAAGCCCTACGACGGAAAACACTATTAATTGTCTACACGAGTTATTCGCAAGATTCGGCGTGGTAGATTGCCTTGTAACGGATAATGGTACCCAATTCACCTCGAGCGACTTTCAAGAATTCTGTGCGACTTATCAAGTCAAACATATTAAAATAGCACCATACCATCCACGATCTAACGGGCAAGCCGAAAGGTTTGTGGACACACTTAAGAAAGCCTTGAAAAAAGCAGAGGACGTACCAACAGAAAGAGCCATACAACAGTTCCTACAAGTCTACAGAATCACCCCGAACGGAAACACACCATCTGGCCTTTCGTCAGCTGAAGTGATGTTTGCCCGCAAAATACGGTCTGTTTTTGATAAACTATTACCCAGCAAAAGTTATTTATTTATTTGTACAGGATTCCATCCCCGGAATCCACAACAAATAGATAACATCATTACTATTTTAATATATATAGGATTATTACAAATATAAAATTTAGCACTTACTTGATTGGTATTATATTCAGCATCCCGACTCAAGAGTTTCGTAGAAGAACCTTTTTTGTAATCGTTAGGTCCACTCGTCAGGAGATTGTCTATTCGCTGAAATTCACTTATCCGCATGTCAGCTGTTTGTTCCGAGTAGAAGTTACAGTTTAGGTAAGATAATAGACAGCTCAAAAGGTTGCGTGATTGGGACCCAATGAATAGCAAACGTAGTAGGAAAATACCAGAGAGAAGATGGAAAGATAGGATAGTAAGTCATGGCAGTGAGAAGTACAGTCATGGGTGTCACCGAAGGATTTTGGAAAGACTTTTATATTACAGTGGACTAGTAATGATAATGAAGAGGATACATACGGGAGATGCTGGAAACATCAGAATTTATTTTGGAATCCTTTCTTGGTCGAATCGAGAACTTTCCATCATCCCTCATGCGCACAAACACACATACACACACACACACACACACACATATAAGATATTATTAAGAGAGGAAAATGTATGTAAGAGAGAGAGAGACAAAAGGAAAGAGATCCTCTGTTTATTTCTGGCTTTATACATACATCATGTTTTAAGATTGTTATACTACATTGCTCGGAACTTTACACACAATTTCGGCAAGTTCATTTACAAGCTTCCACTTGACATCGAACGATTCACTCAAAAGTTTAACTGACATCTCATATTCGATCTATTTAATAAAACATAGGTAAACGTCATGGAATTGCAGGAAATGGTTAGTGGCAAGCCGAGTTCGAATTCAAGTCGAGATCGTTATGTTCAGTCTCTTACAAATATCATCTCTTCTTCCCTCCTTCAATTATGAGTTAAATAGTAGGACACTGAGCCTTTCAGACTTGGTTGGCAACCAGTCTAGGCGAAGGACAAGGCTGTATTAAAAAAAAAAACTAGTTGGGCACGGGGCTGGCAACCTCCATCCCATAAAAACCTGCTTACTACAGAAACCACAGCAGCAACGCTGTGTTGAGAACTGTAAAACCCCTTACGCCTCAGTGAAGCCTACGGGACTTGAGAGATTTGGACCCATATTCCTCTTTGAAGTCTACGGGATTTGAGGGCTGTGGCCCAATACTCAATGGAGTTTACGGGACTTGAGTGAGGGAGTAAACGATATATCTGTTTATCTCCTAAGTCAAAAAATAAACTAAGAATACAGAAGCATCACCACTGATATAAAAATATCCCAAGGAGAATGTAAACTCATAAGAAACATATATTTTATTGATTACTCCTGTCTATGTGGATAAGAGATGTAATAGCTTTTACCTCTTATTATAGTCTATTGGAGGGCAAGAGTCAAGGTTTTTTTCCCAAATACCTGGCGATAAACAGAACAGAGAGAAAAGCATTGACATGACTTTTCCCAAAGTATTAGTGTTAATTGAAAATGAACAGCTGCAGCTTAGACTCGAACTCCTTTGACCGACACCATTTTTCCTACTGATAACCATTATACTATACGCGCAATACAATAATTCAATTAGGAAAGTAGGTTTTGACCAAATTTAAGTGTTAAAAATGATATATGATAACCTCAGCTCTATAACAGAGATGAAAGTTCAAGTCTTGCTCAGAGCAAGTTCGTTTTTACTTTATGATTTTTTTATAAACGCCTTATTTCTCTCTCTCTCTCTCTCTCTCTCTCTCTCTCTCTCACACACACACACACACACACACAATATTGCATACAATAAGAGAAAATACATTCACCTACACACTTATATACGTACGTACGCATTCACCCTGATAAGAAAAATATGTATATACAAATGTATATAAGTATATAAAGGCTTTAACCCATGCACAGAAACGAATGTTCCCAGTGCTTCCGGCGTGCGTGCGTATCTATCTATCTATCTATCTATCTATCTATATATATATATATATATATATATATATATATATATATATATATATATATATATATATATATATATATATATATTATACCCACATCCGTACCCACGATCCAGATGGAGCTATTTAAGGAGACTTATAAAATGCAGAAAACTGAAATTTACGACGTTATTCCCCTAAGCCTCTTAGGTTCTGACGTGTCAATGTCTTCAGTAGGCAAGCCTGAAGATTTCAGTGTTATTTGGCTTGCTTCTTTCTCTCATGGGTTAACGCCATGGGTGGCCCCACCAAAAATGGCCACTTAAAACAATAAGCATTTTTTACTATATATATATATATATATATATAATAACGAGCGGCCAGCCAGAACATCTATGATTACTATCCACTATAATATGTCTACAACTCTACATAATTGGCATCATTTTGCTAATTGCCTCTAATAATTCCGCAGAGAATTTCGCAAATTTATACTCAGGCACAAAAAGAAATAATTAATTTCATTTATTTATTTACTTTGTTGAGCGTTTTACTCTTCATTTTTACTGATTTACAGCGCATATCGAGTCTACGATCATCAGAGTTTAGAGCTGTCATAGGCAAATCGTGACCCGCGGGCCACATATGGCTTGTTTTGTTTTCTGAATGGCACGCCTAATTTTATGAGCAGAATATTTATTAAAATTTTGTATTTTGTTTCATTCTCACTTATTCACTCACATTCTCTCACGCGCAGTGGGAAGCTGGTGTCAAAGGTAAATAACTATTAAATTCCTGAGTAACCTCCCTTACTTATTAATGCCTATTGTGTTTTGGGTACAGTTCGATTAAACCATGTACATATCAATGATTAAGTATAATGTTTCTTGAATTTTATAACTTTTAGTTGAAGGTAACGTTCTCGGCATTTTAAATCATTGGCAATGTTCATTAAGAAAGATCATACGTGTAAAAATATCATGCTTCAGAAACGTGAAACGTTTATATCAGTGTTTTTCTCTGGAGAAAAAATATATTTTTTCTTTTAAAAAGATATTTTTTGTATTTTCAAATGAATAAATTAGAAACAAACCGCACGCATCAACATGGGTCATCAGTGATAATATACGAAATCTTCACTTTTTACATTGTAGAAAAATCTTTTCTCCAAATAAAAAATATCAACTTTTTCCCCATTTCTAAGCCAAATACTTACGCGTATGGTCTTCTGTAGTGAAAAAGTTACTTTCAATTTTTTATTAGTGCGGTTCACTTTATAATGAGCCATATCTCATGCGACCCACTGGTCAGAAAAGGTTGCTCATACCTTGTTTAGAGCGTATACTATAGATTTCATTGGCCATCCACCTTTATAACTTTCCTTTCAAAAGCTACTAATTATTGCATCCACTGAAAAAAAGTCTTGAAATGTTTCTCGTAAAAGCTAAAATAAAATTACATGTAATAATAACCAGTCACTCACATACTCAACATCCAATCATTTATTTTGTTTAATTAACCATTTTTTCTTCTTCGTTATTTAAATAAATTTGTGATTCAGCAATCGAAATCATATTTAATTATTTTCCCTGTTCGTTTTTGACATCAGATCAAAATTTTTTCATAACATTTAACTGAAATGAAAATTATGAATTCCTTAGCAAATGTTTAATATTTTTACCGCACTTTTGTGCGGTAAAAAATTAAACATTTACTAAGGAATTCATAATTGTCATCTCAGTTAAATGTTATAGAAAGTTGTCTGATCCATGTTACAGATAAAATAATGGCAGAATATATATATATATATATATATATATATATATATATATATATATATATAATTGTGTGTGTCTAAATGTTTACACACTTAGTAAAGCCCTAATTCTGTAATATCCTTTCTTTTACAGAAATAGATTTATGTCTGAAATGCCACTTGGCATGAGAAAATGTGAATGCAGTTCTTGAAACGACATTAACAACTATACACACATATACACATATATTCTCTCTCTCTCTCTCACACACACACACACACACACACACACACACACACACACACATACACACACACACAACACACGATGGGATGTTGAAAAGTTCTCGATTCGACCCACATTCTAAAACTTACCCAAATGATCAAACATCGGAATTTTTTTTCCTTTATATAAAAGAGTCCAAGCCAAAAACACTAACCTTACGTTATTTTACAATAATTCGAATATGTTGGTGGTCTTTTAAGAAGTTCTTTCGACGTAAAATCATAGCAGCATTCTCTCGCACCGCATAAGATTACTTTTACTTGTAAACAATGCACCTAAGAATACGAACACTGAAAAGCTACCTCTGAAAAATGGGCAATGAATTGGCCGAAAGCGCTTGGGTCAATAAAAACTACGGAAAGTTTTTAGATTCCCTTAGTCCTTCCAAAACGAAAACTGTAAGAACATGAGAGAAACATAATAAATACTTTTTCCTAGCCTGTCACATTCAATGAAACACACACACACACACACACACACACACACACACACACACACACACACACACACACACACACACACATATATATATATATATATATATATATAGGCTAAATTTGTCAAGGGAAGTAATGGTTAGAGTAGCCATTTGTTTTTAAGATAGTTAAATGTACACGTGATGCAAAATCACAATTTTATAAGTACACTGAATACCAATAATTGGAAGACCCCTGAAAAGATACTTAATAAGAACATCTCGATAGCTCGATAGACACACTGATATTTGTTGACACCGGATCCTGCGTGTGAATAGACCTTTCAATTAAGTTCCATAACTGCTCTCTTGGGCTCATATGGAATAAATATGGTGGCCACAGCATGGAAAATCCCGAGATTACTCCTCAAACCAATTCTAGACAACTTATTGGGGCACATGGAAACTATTAACAGGTACAAAGGCTCACGGAGCAGTGCAACGTAGAAATCGCCGGTGTATGTACGTGCTTTGGTGGATTAGTTAACCAACCTTATGCCGTATGAACCCAACCCATTCTGTTATGGACTCTATACAGCTGTTGACAACTGAGGTACATGGCCTCATAGGTTCTGCACTACACGCAACTCTGCCAACAGCCCAAAACGACCAGAACCCCTCAACCCGTTGCCAATCCACCAGGTTCATTTAGTGACGTCATGAGTCTAGGTGAAATGCTGCATATGTTGTCGTTGTGTTAACGGGTACATTCTGGAAGTCCATGGAAGCTGAAAAACGCTGAACTGACCTGCAAGATATGCGTTTGCACCTCCTGCATTGAATGTGGATATTATTTTGAGCCAGTGTCACTTGTTTGCTACCACATACTTTGTCCATTTCGTAATGTGTGACGTCATTTGTTTACATTTGATACGCCATGAGCAGATATGAATGTACGTGAGCGAATCATGGGAGATTAAAGTTTAAAGACAGTAAAATCGACCTTGCTAACCGAACTCTCCTCTGTGGCCGAAAAAGGTTAAGGCACGTCAGGTTATATGACGGTTCTGTATAGGGTACAGGTTCGATTCATGTCGGAGGACGAAAATTTTCTATGAAAATTTATTGGACATTCAGGCGGGTAAATGTTGTTTAATACTGTTTATTATAAAACAGAGCATTTACTTAAATATTTGTATCTATAAAAAGAATGTATAAACATAAAAATGTCTTTAAAATATATATATTTAATTATTATGCATCTTTGTACAGTGAATTATATAAATCATTAGTTGGAAATACAATAAATTAAAGATTTGTATGTGTACGAATATTTGTATCCCACCACTGTATATATATATATATATATATATATGTGTGTGTGTGTGTGTGTGTGTGTGTGTGTGTGTGTGTGTTTCTTATTGCTATATCTGTTATATTTGGTGGATAGACATGTTTGAGTATACGCCTCTGTTTTTAAAAGAGTATATTTTCATCTACTGGCCTGTTTTTTGCAATAAAGAAAATGTGTCCTTCGGTGCTCTACTTTATACATATATGCAGTAGCATCAAATCGTCGAATACGTTCAGCCTTTGTGGATAATGCTGTGAGTGAACGCACCTCCAGTTATTAACTCCAGAAGTTCAAGTCGAGAGTTCTGTCTCTTCGTGATTAACTCCTCAGTGGTCGTCCACAGGTCCTGAAAGATGACGCCCCGAAGGCGACCATAGAGGAGGACAACAGCTAAACCTGTGGTGAGCTTGCCGAATGCTTCCAGGTTTCTGAGTAAACAGTCACACTTTACCTGCACGGCATAGGGGAGGTACCCAATTTGAAGAAGTAGGTACCCCACCTACTGTCGGAAGACAACAAGCAATAACGAGTGATAGCCTGTTTCAGCACTGTAACGTATTCATATTTGATCGAGTGTTCACCAATGACGAAAAGTGGGTCCTGTATGACACTCCCAAGCATGCCAGACATTGGCTGTCACCACGGAACCCTGTACCTCACAATACAAGGACACCTTGACACACACGCAAGTTCATGCTCTGTATCTGGTGGACTAGTCGACAAGTAGTGCTACTACCAAAGGACCAAACCATCACTGCAGATCTCTATTCGCATCAGTTGGAACGTGTGCAATAGGTACTTAAGCAGAAGGAGCCAATATTGGTTAATCGTAATTGTGTTTGGTTCCTCCATGACAATATCAGGCCTCATGTGGTGCGGGTGGCCAGAGACACCAGTTGGCGACTTGGCCAGGAGACACTGTGCTATCCACCTCACTTCCCAACCTTGCGCCAACATATTGCCACCTCTTCCATTCACTGGTCAACCACCTTCGAGAGAAATCATCCTTAAATTAGGCAGAGTTGCGGCAGCCACTAATAGACTTCTTTGCCCCCAAGACACCTGATTTTTACCGCCAGGGCATTGCACAAATGGAGACACATAGACAAAAAGTTGTGGATGCCGATAGGGATTTCTTTGAAGATTAACACGCTGTCAAATTTGTTGTATACCCTTTTTTTCTAATAAATCGAAAAAATGGCAAGGACTTTTTTGGTTACCTTGTAGATTGTCAGCTAAGTCTCATCATTTTACAGTTGAAAGAGTTAGATGTAACTGAAAATTTATGCTAACAGTTGTTCCTCTCTTCTTTTCCAGCTTCTTGCTTTCCTGCAAAAATGTTAATACAATATCAATCATCACCATCTGTCTTAATTCCTGTTCTTTTATTGTTCAATCTCTTTAATAATATTTTTCTCATATTCTTTCCCATTCTGTATACCCTTATGTCTTTATTGCCTTGCTTGGGGTAAAATTATTAAGAAGAAAGTATAATCAGAAAAAGCGACAATAATAGAATATAGCAAAATTAATTAGAAAATAATCATCGAGAAAATAACATTCTTCTATGTTCCGTGTCCCTTAAGGACATTGGCGATCATGGCTCTCCACAATTTCGTAGCTCTTAATAAATTGTGTCTTTCTGCTATCTCTCCTAAACATTGTTTGCCTATCCATTTACTCAAGCTTGCTAAGTATGTTATGCGTTGTTATCCTCTGTCTCTCTTGCCTTCAATCTGTCCTAGGAGTATCACAATGAAGTAAAACAAAAGTTGCGTCAGGAATCGGACAGGATAAGGTTGCAGGATGATTTCAAACCAAAAAAGTATTTATTTTTCATTATATTATACATCACGTCCGAATATTTATAGGTCATTTCCTTAAACTGGTGAACTTTTACTGGAAACAATTTCGCACTTCATACGCTGTATGTCATAAGACTACATTTTATAGGGTAATACTTCGAGTATCCATGCACATTCAGGCACATTGTGGGCAATATGAATAACTAGAAATACCCGTAAAGATTCCACAATTTTCCTATTTTAATTTTCTGTCGAAACTTTAATTTTTTATGTTGAATCTTAATGGCGAGTTCTACGACAGAAAAATATCTCTAGAAATTTCCCTATCGTATCGCTAAAAAAATCACAAAATATTGCAATAACAATCATAAATGTGAATGCTGGTCGTTATTTTAAGAAGTAAGGGGGTACAAATGAAAAGATTTGAAATTGACAACTTCTTCCATTTCATTGAACACTCATTATACAGTCCTATCTTCACTTTCTTCTTTCTTTCTTTCTTTCTTTCTTTCATTTTCTCACTGAAACCAAGTAGCGTCCCTGTATATTTTCTGTCTTTCAACGCAATCAAAATTGTTTACGAGGTATTGGCAGGAAACGTTAAGAATTTCATTCTTTCTTTCATTTTAGCAGTAAAAATAATTATCGTTTCTATGTCTATTTCAAAATAGAATAGCCCATTATTTATGCGGTATTAGCAAAGCGTATTGACTGTGCTAACTAAGGGAGGAAGAAGCAGAATTATATTAAGATATTCACCAGCAAACGATGAAAACAGTATATCAAGAACTAATGAAAATATATTTTGCGCCTGCAGTGAATTAAATTCGCCTTACATAATTCTTTCAATTGCCAATGTTGACGTTCTTAACACATGCTATCTCGTATCATTTATGACACCATAATTCCCATAGTTTTTGGTTAAAGCACTGTTCTATTTCACTAGCGATATTTTCAGACTGTGCTTGATTCAATACATTCGGGGAAATATAATAATTTTTTAAATGACATACATTTCTCAGTGGACAGAAGATGAAATAGGATAAGAGAAACAGGTTTTCTCTTTCTTCCATTGTTCAGCAGATATTACTGTAAATGCTTTTGAATAGGCCTCCAGTTTAAAAAAAAAACGACTCCAATAATATTATATCTTAATTGATTTGAATAAATACTTCAATGAACATATACAATATTTTCCTCAAGTTTCTGGAATTTCTGCGTAAAGGGCAATAATAATAATAATAATAATAATAATAATAATAATAATAATAATAATAATAATAATAATCAAACAGCTTTCCTTTGAGGTTTGGTGCTTCAAACTCACTAATATTCTGTTTATAATTAATTTTTAGAGAAAGTTTCTTGAAATAGATTTCATGTACCATAAAATATAATGCTTCGTTAATTGTATTGTCCTGAAAAAGATAGGATCGGCCTATAAACGATGTTTTAATGACTCCTCCGATCTAATATGTGATGTAATGACTTTTTATTGAGATTTTCAAAAATGATTCACAGTAAAAGCAATTGCTACCGAAATCAGATAATACTCTAAATTTCATTTTTTTTATGTAGGTAGGTCACGTCTGGTTTACTAATAAAAAAAATGTTAAAACTATTATAAATGATAATGGTCGACTTTTAGCCTGACTCTGTAAAATTCTGCATGATTTGCTCAAATTGAGATGGCTTTCACCAGTCATCTGCTTATCTTTCGCTGTACCTTTGTGCGTACGCGTGTTCATGTGTGTGTGCGTGCGTGCGCGTGTGTGTGTGTGTGTGTATGTACGTGTTTGTATGAGTGCTCGTTTGCGTGTGTGTACGTGTTTGTGTATGGGTGTGTGCTAGTTTGTGAGTGTGTATGTGTTTGCGTGCGCGCATGTGTATACGTGTTTGTATGTGGGCATGTGTGTATGTGTGTCTATAGGTGAGATGAACGGAGTTTGACAGCTGTAGGGGCAAGAGTTATTACTTGAAGCCAATTACCCATTCCTTATGCAATCTAGCTGTCAATCCATCCGTGTAAGGCCGGTGCGTACTACCCCCGAAACTCTCCGACTGGGGAGCGGGAAGCAAGCCTTGGTTGGCGGCCCTAGGCAGTGCTTTGTGAGCCTCGCTATCTTATCAACATTTGCTTTTTTTTTTCTACATACATTTATATAGGTTGCAAATGAAAATAAGCACAACTGTATATTAAAGGACAAATTTTCGTGGATTTTGGCGTCATTATGTTTTTTTTTAATTTTTTCATCCAAATCCGTGAATTTGTTTTGCTTATGCTAAGTCTCGAGAAAAAAAAACTATATAAAATTCAAAATTTTTTTTTTTATTCATAATGTTGAATGCGTTAATATTATTCAACTTTTTAACAAGGAAAATCTCAAGTTGACGTTAAAAATTTACGAAAAACTGAAGAGGACTGGCATATGGCTGTGCTGGTCTGAAATAGACTATACCCACATGAGGTAATTTTTTTTTTTTTTTGCTGTATATATATATATATATACAGAAAAATATTCAAATAAAAGGGCGCTTGGTCGAGTGGTTAGAACGTTCGCCTTTCGAATCTCATCATGTTCGATTCGATTTGTCAGACAATGTTTTCGATCTGGTGAGGTGATCCCAGCGTGCGGCACATTTGGAAAGTGCCTAAGCACCATGCCACGGATTGATCCAAGCCTTATAAATGAAACTGGGTAGACGGAACTGTTCGGAAGCCATCAGATGTTTGTGCTAAGGACGAAGTCGCAAGTCATTGTTACCGAGGGTTTGTGAGTACTGGAGTTGTCCAAACGTCTAATGCTAGGATATGCGATCTTTCCCAGAAATCGTAACTACGTTCGCCTCAGCATAGTTGCAGTATAAACCATAGGTGGGCTCTGTGGATATAGAAGAAACACAAAGCCTGAGCAGACGTCTGCACTAGGGATTGTCTAATGCAAAATGCTGTCCTTTAAGAAATAAAAATTTTACCCAGAAATATAGCATACCTTAAAACTATATTTTTATCACCCACACACATACATATTTATCATATATATACATATATATATTTATCATATATAGCCATTATAAAAAAGTTTCATAAAAAGTTTCGTACATTCGAGGAATCAGGCAGAAATCTGATTTTCGCTAATAATACGATTTCCACTGGAAAATACCCCGTATACAAAAGCATCTGTCGGTGAGTATTTCCTAATATCTCTGTTCCTCCGACCGTTGATGAAGGACAATTCCGAACATAAAACCTATCTCTCCGTGCTTCATTTCATATGGTTAATATTTAATATATGTTTGTTGTACTGATTATATTATTAACAAACCTATCTATTTTGCACACACACACGCGCGCTTGTGTGTGTGTGTGTGCGTGCGTGCGTGCGTGCGTGTGTGTGTGTGTGTGTGTGTGTGTGTGTGTGTGTGTGTGTGTAAATTTCATTGGAGACGGCTGACACGGCACTGCCAGTAAGCTAAATTTTTCTTATATTTGTACAAGTTATTTCTTTTCCGGGCATAGAGTATGACAAAACTGTCCAGATGTTCTGTAGATGCGAGCGCTTTTGACTGAATCTATTAGTCATTATCAAGAATGTTTTTGTTTAACTGATCACATTCTCAAATCATTAGTAAACATCTATGAGGATGATACCATAGTTTATGGATGCTCTTGCAAAAATCAAGATGATCGGAGCGTTACTGCTGATCTCTTCTTTCATCAAGCTCTAAGAGATCAATGAGCAAAAAACTGGACTGTAACAGTCAATGCCACAAAAACGAAGTTACCAGTTAGATTCTTCAGTCACAATGAACGGTTGCACTGTCAATGAGGCCTCGTGTATTAAACGTATATTGAGTCTTTTCCCTTCAGATCTCAGATACAAGTGTTGGACAAAATAATTGGAACAGGTGCAAATTCCACTTCTATATTTCAAAGACCTATTATATTAAGAACTTTAACTAAAACTTCGTAATTGCAGGTTATATCTATTGTAAATACGTTTATTTATCTAATTAACTCTCTTTGTCTTATTTATTTTTAGAATTTAGTAAAATTTAAGCTAAATGATTGACCTCTCTGAGTTCGAAAATGGGCAAATAGTTGGAGTTCGCATGGCAGTAGCCTCGATCACTAAGGTTGCTAAACTGTTTGGTTTTTCAAGAGTTACCATATCAAGAACTATGACGTAATTCAAGAAACGGGTTAAAACCTCTAACAAGCATAGCAATTCGGGCCGGACTTACAAACTTACTGACAGGAACCAACATGCATTGAAACGCAATATGGCGAAAAATCATCGGACCACTGCGGCCAAAGTGACTGCTGAGTTGAATAATCATCTGAATAGTCCAGTTTCTACTAAAACTGTTCGTCGTGAGCTCCATAAGGCTGGATATCATGGAAGAACCGCCATAAGGAAACCTCTTCTCTCCACTCGCAACATTCAGAAGTGGTTGAAGTGGTGCAGAGATCACAATGCCTGGTCTGTAGACCAATGGAAGCAAGTCATATTCTCAGACGAGTCCAGTTTTTCTTTTTTCCCAACTTCAGGGCAAGTTTATGTGTGAAGGCAGCCCAAAGAAGCTTACAACCCTGACTGCCTTCTTCCAACAGTGAGGCATGGTGGTAGATCAGTGATAGTTTGGGCCGCTATATGATGGAAACGTCTCGGTCCAATAGTTGCACTGCGTGGTAGAATCAACAGCTAAGATTACCTAAACATTTGGGGTGATCATGTTCATCCAATGGCCCAGACTTTATTCCCTGACGGTGACTGCATCTTCCAAGACGATAATGCTCCAATACATACCGCTTGAGTGGTTAAAAATTGGTATGAAGAGCATGAAAGTGAGCTAGAACATATGGAGTGGCCTCCCCAATCTCCAGATATCAATATTATTAAACATTTGTGGTGCATTTTGGAGCGACAAGTTAGGAGCCGCTATTCTCCACCGTCGTGTCTTAAACAGCTAGAGCAGGTGTTAATGGAAGAATGGCTGAAAATTCCTCTGGATGAAGTCAGGAAGCTGTATGATTCCATTCCTAGACGTATTAAAGCTGTATGTGAGGCTAAAGGAGGACCAACTCCATATTAAATAAATTTTCTTCGAATTTAACAAGTGTTTCAATTATTTTGTCCAACCCCTGTATATAAAATCCATTATTATAGATGCTGGAAAGGAAAATGGCTGGCTCATTATATTGCCCCAGAATGTACCTTACTTATTCTGGTATGCTTTATATTTACAATCGGAGAATATGGGTTCGTCTATCGTCCAGTTTACAATCCTCCCCGGTTTTTAACAGGACTAGAGTAAACAGGTTCGTCTATCATCCGGTTTAAATTCCTCCCCGGTCTGTTGAACAGGAGTAGATGAGATTGCTTAGCCTATTATCCAGTTTTTACTCTTTCCCGATGTTTTGAATAGAATTAGAGTATGTAGGTTCGCCTACCGTCCGATTCACATTCCTTCCCGGTCTTTTGCATAGGAGTAGAGAAGATAATTTCGCTTATCGTCCGGTTCACATTCCTCCCCGGTCTGTTGATCTGGAGTAGAGGAGATAGGTTCGCCTATTGTCCGGTTCTCACTCTTTCCCGATGTTTTGAATAAGACTAGAGTAGATAGATTCACCTATCATCCGGTTCAAATTCCTCCCCGGTCTTTTGAACGGGAGTGGAGGAGATTGGTTAGCCTATTATCCAGTTCTCACTCTTTCCCAATGTTTTGAACAGGATTAGAGTAGGTAGGTTCACACTCTACGGTTCACATCATAAAATAATAAAATAGATTTTAGATTTTTTTATCAATGCTATTGTTCTTGCCGAGAATTTTGATAAGTGGTTGAGTCTGCCTACGATAAGTATTGAACATTATTATATCTAATTTAATAATATTAATAATATTTATATATATATATATATATATATATAGATATATATATATATACATATATATATATATATATATATATATATATATATATATATATATATATATATATATATATATATATATCCCCAGTCTTTTGAACAAGAGTAAAGATTCATCGCTTCTTTCCTTTTTAGAATTGGATTTCCGGTTCCTTCAAAGGTCTTCTCATTCTCTTTCACTCTCAGTAGCCTCTTGCGTCTTAGTGGCATTATTGCCTTGCCTGGGGTAAACTGATTTTTTTTAAAAGTGTCAGATCCGATAAAAAAAAAATGAGGTATTGTTGCTATATCTGGATTGGAGCTGCTAAATTTTTACTTTCCAGCCATAATAGAGTCCAAAATCGTTTACGGGATCTTGTGGGGTGGGGAGAGACTTAGTCTACACTCTGCAGTTTCCTTTCCATCGTAAATTGTTCTGATGAGCTGCATGATCTAATTCCAGTGTTCAGATCTTTACAGCTACGATACGCCATGCTAATTTCACTGAGCCAAATCACCCTCATTTCCTCACTATTCTAAATGTAAGAAGAAAGTTCTACTCAGCCAGCTTTTTTTCTCAAGATGATTCCTGCGTGAGGGCTTCCTTTCCTTGAGTGACACATTCTTAACCTCTTCAAGTCAAGGGTCAATCTTTATCTATCATCGTTATTCGCTTATTCTTCATTTCCTACGAACTTCTCATCCATATCACATACCTCAGTAATCATTACCATTTTAACAGGTCATTAACATTTTACCTTGAGTGTTTCACGGGCCTTGAATTCAATTATCTATTGTTACTTTGATTTGGTTTGGTTTGGTTTGGTTTGGTTTGTTTTACGGCATATCAACCTCAATGGGTTATTTAATGCCGACAAAGTTTTTTATTTCTAGAAATATTTTTTCTTCAAAAATGTATAGCTGGTAATATCGTTTTTTCCAGAAATGTATTGCCGGTAATATTTTTTTCTGGTATTAAAACCTATTTTTACACTTTCATAGTGTTTTGAACCCAGTTTGGGGGTTAATTATTTGCCCATAGCTGGAACCCTAACAGGTGCTACCACCGCGGAACAGGGTGGACCTGGGAACACCAGCAATTAAGAGGTGGTTCTACGCTCCTCAAAACCTCCCGATCAGATGCCTTGCTGTTGGACTAGTTTATTGTCTTACCCAGGACGCGGATGTAGTTTACCGTCATACCCAGGGCGTGTTAGTTTGATATATAAATTTGTATATCTTACATTTGTATAGTATAATATAATGGCAGGATACTTTCGTATTCCAAGCACTCCTGTCTGCTAGGGGATGGCTAGCCAATACCTGACGCACATTGGTGTTTATTCAACACTAGACTGCAACTATGATGAGCGGACCTAAGTTACAATTTCTGTCAAGATCAGCAGTTTAAACAACGACAGTACGCTCAAACTGTCAGTCAGATTTGTGATTTCTCGCTAGCACAACAGCTTCCGAAAAGTTTCTTCTACCCAATTTCACTTCCAAGGTTTGGGTCAATCTGTGGTATGGTGTTTCGGCACCTTCCAAATATGCCACACGCTGGAAACGCCTCTCCAGACCGATAACATGGTCTGACAAATTGAACATGGTGAGATTCGAAAAACGAACGTTCTAACCACTCGATCATGCACTTTCATTTGAATATCTTTGAAGACACACACACATTAGATCGAAAATAAAAATACTGTTTAAAATAAACGGAACCTCTACTCAGATATAGGTATCCACTAAAAATATAACGTTTAAATTGATATGAAAATCTATCGGATTAGTAGATAAAAAAAATTACTACTTTATATATATATATACATATCTCTCTCTCTCTCTCTCTCTCTCTCTCTCTCTCTCTCTATATATATATATATATATATATATATATATATATATATATATTTTGTAAGCTACTGCATGATCTGTTCATTCAAATTTGGAGATCAGGCCATGTTCCTCGGGTCTTCAAAAATGCCTCCCTGCAACACCTCTACAGGAAAAAAAAAGTCTTAAGACAGTATCTCACTTTTGTCTAACAGCGGATAATTTTTGGCGAGGTTCATCCTCAACAGAATTATAAAACACATTGTCGATGCTATCTACCCTGAATCTCAGTGTGGATTTCGCTCCGGTCGTGGCACTATCGACATGATTTTTGCCCTACGTCAGGTTACAGAGAAAGTTCGTGAGCGAAACAAGGAGATTTTTATTGTATTCGTGGACCTTACTATGGCCTTTGATACTGTAAACAGGGAAGAACTCTGGAAAGTTCTGAAAAAACTTAGTATTCCTGGCAAAATGTTGAATGTCATCATTTCATGCTGGTATGCAATTAGTGTTATATCTGATGGTCAGCGTTCTGATCTATTTGATGTCACTAATGGAACTAAGCAAGGTTGTGTCATGGCGCCTGTTTTGTTTGCACTGTTCTTCTCGGTGATGCTTTCAGTGATTCAAAAACTGGGGTTAAATTTCATTTTCGAACTGATGGAGGACTGTTTAACCATCAGCAGTTTAAGTTCAAAACGCTTTTACGTACCAGTATTATACGCGATCTACTTTTTGCAGACGACGCTGCCCTTGTAGCTAACTCTTTATGGGAAGCTCAAGATTTACTCAACCGGTTTTCTGTGGTATGCAATGCATTTGGACTTACCATCAGCGTCAAGAAAACTGAAGTTATTCATCAACTTTGCCCGACACCGAAGCAAACTCTAGGTGTAAAACAGAGAACACTGTTTGTAAGTTTCCTGAGGTCCCTTTAAAAGTTGATGGAAAGAATTTCAAGCATGTGGAATCTTTTAAATACCTCGGGATTATGGTAAATTCAAGTGCATCATTTGATGACGGGATTGTTATTCGCATTGCAAAAGCCAGCGCTTTCTGTCGCTCGCTGCGTCATAGGTTGTGGGACGAAAGGGGAATAAAGCGTTGCACTAAAATCGAAGTGTAAAAAGCTGTCGTTTTGTCAACTCTTTTGTATGGCTCTGAAACTTGGACACCTCATAGATGGCACATTAACCGATTAGATGTCTTCCATAAAGGCTGTCTCCGTACTATCTGTGGCCTGAGTGTCAAATCCCGACCTTTTCAAGAAATGCAAGATTGGCATCATCCAGAAATTCATCGTGGAATTACAACTGCGTTGGGCTGGCCATGTGGCAAGGATGAGTGATGATCGCATACCAAAAGTTCTTTTCTACAGTGAACTTCATAGTGGTAATAGAAATGTTGGTAAACCTTGGCTCAAGTATAAAGATAAACTGAATAGCAAACTTTCTTAAGTCAACATCCCATTCAAGAACTTTGAAGAGGTAACTATGAAGAGATCAGGGCATCGTTCCAGCTGCCATGAAGAAATCAAGCAGTAGGCATCATAAAACTGCGTGAAACACGAAAACGAAATAAAACAGCTAACAATGTTCCTGCTCCACTTGCATACAATACATTCTCCTGTACTGTTTGTGGTCTTTTGTTCAATTCTCGAGCCGGTCTCAAAAGTCATGCCCGTCATAGGCATACAGATAATTAGTTCGTGGTCGTCGGAACCTCATACGTCGAACGGGAGAGTCCATCATATATATATATATATATTATCCCTCACTTATAACACGACTGAAAATTGTGTAGTGCATGAAACTTCGAATTGTTTTATTAACACCCGCACTACATGTGATATATATATATATATATATATATATATATATATATATATATATATATATATATATATATATATAGATAGATAGATAGATAATATCAAATCCGTAGTTCCTGTTCTCTTGTGATGTATTTTTAAAATAATTTTTAACATATTGTCTGAATAAATTTTGTAATTTTGGTCTAAAGAGGCATGTATTAAAAACTTAAAATTCTATAAAAATAATAAATTTATTATCGGAGTTTTTGATGATTTGTTAAGTTTTTTCCTTGGACACACACACACACACACACACACACACACACACACACACACACACACATATATATATATATATATATATATATATATATATATATATAAATCTATTACTTCTTTGTTTTAGGTGATGGCGTCTGTCGGATTGATGGGTAAAAAAAATTGCTCCTCATATATATATATATATATATATATATATATATATATATATATATATATATATATATATATGGTGATTGGAAAATAACTACCTATCTTATGTATGAGTGACCAGTCCTTTTTCTTTGGAGTTGGTTAAAGGAGCAAGTCTACTATACCAAACCAAGACTTTGGAAGAACTTTAAGGGCGAATACAAGAAGTTATGTCCTCCATACCACAAGTGTCCCTGGTGAAATCAGTTGACGCGATTCCTGGGTGGCTCGAAATCTGGTGCCATTCTCAAATGCTAAATAAAACTTCATGCTAAACGCTTTCCTATTATATCCATTTCTTGTAAAAATTATAGTTAATAAATAAATTTTAAATATTTTAAAATAGGGAGTACTTTTCAATTTCCTTTTGTGTGTGTGTGTGTGTGTACACACACACACACACACACATATATATATATATATATATATATATATATATATATATATATATATATTGCGCATATTTAGGCAGCATATTTTCATTCAAATTAAGAAAAATACCAAAATTTTCTTTCGAATAGTTTTTATTTTCACAAGTACTTTCAATCAGTTGAAACATGCATACTCACAGACAACTTAACCCCCTTAAGTTAGTCTCAGATGTGATTGAAAGTACTTGGGAAAATAAAAACTATTCGAAAGAAAATTTTGGTATTTTTTTCTTACTCAGTTTTCTAAGTCTACCAAGAAATTAATCCATGAACTAGAAAAGTAATCAATATGATATGTCCAAATTATTTAACCAAACCCGTTTGAATATATATATATATATATATATATATATATATAACCAAACCTGTTTGAATATATATATATATATATATATATATATATATATATATATATATATATATATTTGTGTGTGTGTGAAGTATTCTGAAAGAAAAACGCGGCCCCTCCTGACAGACCCAACGAAGCAAAAAATATACCCATTACCCACTAACTACATAACAACTCCAATTGATAGAATTCATCAAAACTCAAAATGAAATTTCTCGCAACTACGTCTAAAACAATAAAAGATGTAACCAATTCAAAACAAAACACTAACTTAAAACTTGAAAGAGCAGTTTACTCTATCACCTATAATGATTACCAGAAAGAAAACTTTGGAGAAAACTCGAGAAGTTTAAATAAAAATTAAGTGAACACAAAAGTGTTATTTCACAAAACAAAGCATTAGTTGCTCACCATAACGAGACTGACTACAATTTTGATATAAAAAATTGCTACTCTAATTAAAAGAGAAAACAATTCACTAAGACGAAAAAATTTTGAAAGAGCTTTAATCGCTAGATGATACACAGTGATTTTGAGTCCAGGTTCCTAGAATGTTTCACCATTATTGACAGATCTTCTGTTACCAATATGTGTAATATTTAATACCAAAGGTGATGAAAACAGAAAGAAAAAGAATCTAAATGAAATCGGCTATATTATATACCCAAAACACATTAATTTTTTTTTTAAATCTCCAGCGTTTCTCGTTCGTGCGGACCAACATAAAAACTTAGTCCGATGAAGTCCTAAATGACGAAACGCGTCACACTAAAACATTTTCCACTTTGTCATACATCTTTCACGCAATATTTTTCTTGATATATTAAAATTTATATGTCGTTATCCCGTATACAGTGTAACCCGGATATGAAAGAGTTAACACAGGCTCTAATTTGGGACCAGAGAAAATCTCTCTTATATCCGAGTTTCTCTTATATCCGGGTCTCTTATATCCGGGTTACACTGTATATATATACCGGTCGTAACAGCAAAATTGTCCAAATGGTGTAACGCCAAAATTGTCCAATTGTTAGATTAAGCTTCGAAACCTTGTATCTTAGAAATAATTAAAGATATCTCACTGGCATTCTCTGAGGTTTTTATGGCACTATTAGACTCTATTTTGAACAATAAGAATGTATTTAGCTCTAAACTGAATTGATGATCCCTCTTGCTGTTGTGACCTCCTGGTCCAATTCTCTCTAATGATCCGTCTTTTTTAAAACTTATTTACTTCTCTTGATGGTTCTTGAATGGACTTTGAAGATTGAGGCCAGAGTATGAATATTGGTATTAGGTTGGTGCAAAAATAATGTCGTTTTTTGACGTTCAACTTCATGTGAGAAAACGACATTATTTTTGCACCAACCTAATATCATTACTGACGGCCTGAATGATATGTTTCGTTTCATTATTGCGCAGTTGGGAAGACATAGTGGGTCTGACACAAAATGATTTTAACCTGTTCTCTCTTTAGATGATTGTTACAGGATTTTTCAGTGATTCTTATAACAAATGGTGTCAAGATGGCTCAACGACTTATCTGAAAACTTGGAAAAAAGAAACTCAATTAGTTTAGTAGTTTTTTTAGATTTTAAACATTTTGTGGGGTGGACAATTATGCCATGCTGTTCACACGATTTGGATAATTTTACTGTTACACCCGGTATATGTATATAATGTACTTCCAAAATTGTTGTTCTGTATGTGTGTGTGTACTTCACGTATAAGTGATAATGTGAAGGTTTTTTTTTCAATGGCTGTACAATATAAACATGGCCACACCAACAAATATGTGTGTTCACACATTTTGTATCTGACTTTATATAATGGATACTGAAAGCTGAAAAATTTGACAACACTATACAGTTTCAAACAAGAAGTAAGTTCGTGCCCATTCCGGATAAAACAATCTAAATGCAGAAGTAGGCCACAAGATTCAATCAAGAAAAGAGTTTTTATCGGCATGACTGATCTGTAGCCGATCCGACAATAGCTTTGAAACCCCCAACAAATTGTAAACCTTTTTTTAAGGAAAGAGGTCATCAAATTCCATTGCGCGTGTTTCCCCTTTGAATATCATTTCTTCGTTTATGAAAGTTACTGAGGAAAAAAGAAAAGAAAAAGACAAAAAGCATGGCGGCCATCGTCTTCTGGGCAATGAGATTGTTTAATGTTACTTTTGAAGCCACTTCTGAAATACTCGGTCTATTTCTGCAGCTTCTTTTTCTTTTCTTTTTATGGAGAATTCCTTTTCGGGTTGATTTGAATGCTTGAAATTTTTCTTCCTCTGATTTTTTTTTCAAATGGTCAGTCAACCTTAAGCAAATTTATTGTCTCCGCTTGCTTAATTTCAATCACCTTTATTGATTCAAGCTTTGTACTACCACCACATCACTACCACTACTACCATGTAACATTTTTTACGTTTCTTTATTTTATTTTATTTTCCATCGTTTTTCTCTTATCTGTAACACAAGCCTTTACACCATTGCGTCAAGGTAACAGCAGCAGCAACAGCACCACGAACCACTTCAATACCATCATCGTTATCATCAACAGCATCACCGGTTCGTTCGTGTGTGGTCGCGAAGCAGTAGAATGTTTGTCTGTGTCTCCGAGATCCAACCCGCAATAAATAGCACACCGAGTAAAATAAACAGATATTCGATTCCACCATTCTTCGGCATGCCAACTGATAGCGGCATTTTTGTTGACATAGCAGCTCCCCCTGGCGAGAGGCGCGCAAAGCTCGAGTAGTAATTGGCTCGGAGACTCCGATGCTATTGAGTTTGACCAGAAATAAACACGAGGGTGATGAAACATGGCCACCCTCCACCACCGCATTGAAGGCAAAGTAATCCTGTTCTACCAGTTTCTAGCCAAAGGAGGAGGAAAAGAAGAGAAGTGAGAAAACGCAGGAAAAGAAAATGAGTGGGAAAATGAAGGACAGGGAAGAAAAAAAAGGAGGAAAAAATAAACTGATAAAGAAGCAAAGAAAAAGGATAATGCGATTAACGAGAAAGAGTAGAGCAAGGCAAATGAAAGAGATAAGGAGAGAAAGGGAAGAGAAAGAAAAAGAAGGAAAAAAGAATAGAATCAATAATTGTAGAGAAGAAGAAGAAGAAGAAGAAGAAGAAGAAGAAGAAGAAGAAGAAGAAGAAGAAGAAGAAGAAGAAGAAGAAGAAGAATATTTAAGTGAGAATGATGAAATTGTTTCGGAACTTTTACACTTTTTCTTCTTTCAAAAATCACTTTAAAGGGCGGTTCCCGCAAGGGGGTTCTTGTTGCTGACATCTCGTAGCCACACACCACCTCTCATCCCAGGAGTACCCTTCAACCTGCCAACTTTCTCCCGCACAGTAAACTTTGCTTTTTTCGTTTACACGATATTTGCATACCACGTGACTTTGAGAGAACGCTCAGATGGGGCACTACCGTTTTTCAAACAGCCTCTTGAGTTTATGGGACTGAAGGAAAGTTCAGTTTTTTCTTCTTTTTATTTCTTTTTTTCTTTCTTTTTTCTTTTTTTTTTCTGTTAGGCTTTCTTTGAGGAGATAGAATTAGGGTAGGTTCGGTGTTAGGGGAAGCGGGATCCATTGGAACTTGGTTGGATTTGCTGACACTGGAATTTAATTAGAAGGTCTGAAAGGTACGTACATTCTCACATATACATACCAACACACACACACACATCAACACACACATATATACAGTGAGTATGCACACATAAATACATATACACTTTTACGAGGATGTATACACTGTTTGTTTCCCCTATTAAAGCACTACCTCGTACTTCAAATAAATACATACACACACACGCACGCACACACACACACACAAACATATATACAGAAGAGAGATAGAAATACGGAAATATAAATAAATATGCTGTACGAGTAGGTTTAAGAATTTCTATGTACACACACACACACACATATATATATATATATATATATATATATATATATATATATATATATATAGAGAGAGAGAGAGAGAGAGAGAGAGAGAGAGAGATAGATAGATAGATAGATAGATATGGAGAGAGAGAAAATTTTGAAGAGGCTTAGTTGGGTTGATGGCTACATATGTAAAAATGTATAAATAGCAATACTTATTCAGATAGATGCAAGGAATGCTCTTTTCCACCCATGGAAACTCCAAAAGATACCCGGAACACAATATCAGCTTTTGACAGAAAAAAAAAAAACTGCCAAACTATTTTTCTACCGCCATTAGCTCTTCATTTCGTGTGTTAACAGCTCTGCAAGACCGCCCAGAAGGTGGCTTGTCACACACAATACTGTCGCCATTACTGAAACGCATCACAAACTGCCTGTGTTCACATCCACTGTTTGGTCTCTTATAAACATTCAGCAAGCATCGATGAATATCAATGGCTGCAATTGTTTTCCCATGCATAAATTCAATGCCACACACCGTTTTGTATGTATTTTCATGTCAGACGACATTTTGTCGGACTGTAATCTGCAACAATGCCTAAATATGGGTTGTATGTATGTGTTCAACCTCTACTGCAGAACCACTATCTACCTCTGACGTAATGGGCCAACATTAAAAAATAATAGACATTACTTCCAGTGCGACACACGTATTGACTAAGATAAGATTAATTTGGAACAATGCCCAAAGAGGATCGAACTCATTACTCATGGTTCATTTTATTGATTGATTAAGTAATTTTTTTTTACGGCTTGTCAACATTTTATAGATTATTCAAAACCAGAAAATATTTTTAGATTGTATCAAATTTGGGGAGATAATGATTTACTGAGAAGATGTCTGCTAATTAACCTATAGCTGGGGGAGAAGAAGTTGATTCATAACTTCCCCAAGGGTATTTGCGCGTAAGTGAATATAACGAAAGCAACTGGAATTAGAACTCGGCACTCTGATTTCCAGTTCGCACGTCAATGAGAGACACGGAAGTAATTGTCACCAAGAGATATGGACTAATCGTACTGTTTAAATTTAATCAGAAGGTACCTGTGTCCTTTTTCGTAATTGGAAATGGCATAAAACCCTGAACTTTGCTTCAACATCATATATCTTTATAAAATTCTTGTTACTGGGATGCTATGTTGGTTGATAGTGAAGAGAGGGTTATTAGAGCACGATAACAAGCCATTCTCTGGTAATAACTTTAGCTGCCAAAGCAGAACCAGAAAAGACTGTTACATTCATCGTCACCATTTACGGAAGAAACTGTTATATATTCTCCGTTATCCATAGAGGTGAGCAGACAAACACACGGAGACAAATATACATGGGCATATATCTTCGTCTATTGAATATGTATGTCCTTTTCATATAAAATGAAGATGTCGCTGTCATATTAACTTTAGTCATCAACCGCCAAATGTCGAATTTAACAAAAACCAGGATCAAATAGCAATTTATAGGTAAACACAGAGACCACAATGTGGAGAGTAGATTCAGCGAAAGAGTTCAAATTCAGTCCGAGAGAGTTTGTGTTCACTCTTACTGTCATTAGGAAAGTCTTGAATTTCCCTCTTCTTTTATGCTTATGTTCACCCAAGACAAAGTTCAAGAGTCTTTCAAGATAAAGGGTTAATGCGTGGTGTTGTATCAGCGTAAGAAAAGCCAAGAAGTGGAGCTCATAGAGTTATGCAGGAAAGGTAACAGTTAACCCTAAACTTGAAGAGGTCAAGATTGTAATGATTAGGAGAACATCCTGCTGGGAGTCTGTTCCACAAAGTAGCAGTTCTTGGAAAGTAGATGTCCGAATGGCAATTACTTCTTACTAATGGAATACAAAGGAAATGGGGATGATTCACTCTTGTGTACGTGACACGGCGGGTCTCAGTTGCAAAAGTCAGGGCTGGTGGGACCAAAAAATGTAGCTCCTCAGAATTCTTTACCGAAAATTTTCTCTGGAATCTTAAAGCCTGAAATCAACTCTATGGATTAAAATTTTTTTTTTTTTTTTTTTTTTTTTGCGGAGAAGGATTTAATCCTTTTTTTTTTTCACCGGTTTTCCTTCTCTTGGGTCATTATTGAGTAACAAGTATAATTGACTGTATTAACATGTTTACTTCCCCTACCACTTCTAGGCTTAAATGTAAAGAAGAAGAAGAAGAAGAAGAAGAAGAAGAAGAAGAAGAAGAAGAAGAAGAAGAAGAACAACAACAACAACAACAACAACAACAACAACAACCACCACCACCACAACCACCACCACCAAAACCACCACCACCACAATGGGTGACGACTTATAATGTCTGAGTCTCTTTAGTATTCTTCTTGGTATATTCTGACTCAATGTTCATTGGTCAAGTATTGTATTGGAGACGGTTTACCGGTACCCAGAAGAATTACTTTACAGCATTTTTATACTAATGTTCACCCAATACAAGGCCCAAGTGCCACTCAAAATAGAGGGTCACTGCGTGGTGTTGTATCAGCGTAAGAAAATGCAAGAAGTGAAGCTCATGGGATTACGCAGGAAAGATAACATTTAACTCTAGACTTGAAGCGGTCAAGATTGTAGTGATTTGGAAAACCTGCCGGGAGTCTGTTCCACAAAGTAGCAGTTCTCAGGAAGAAACTCTTCAAATGGAACTTACTTCTTACTAATGGAATACATTAGTGGACGTGGCATGGCGGGTCCCAGTTGTAAAGGTTGGGGGGGACTAGGGAATGTAGCGCGTCAGAACACACATGTCATGGAAATAGCGATAGACTAGCGAGAGGATCACGATGTTTCGTCTGCGGAAAAAAAGGGTTGTAGCGTCATCTGATTCAGTAGCGGCAAAGACTGGGCCTTCTAGCCTTGGTTGCAACCAGTCTAGCAGAAGGATAATAATGAATCCAAAACCGCGGAGAAAGCAACAGGAAACTACTGTACTATATTTCCCAGGAGCAATCATAGCAATTCATAATTTAGATTTATTAAAGAAAAATGAAGCTATTTAGGCATTAATGCCTATATCCTAAAGGATCGTGACACTTAGAGAAAGAGAGAGAGAGAGAGAGAGAGGTCCGATCCATCATCGTCATTACAAGTATATTAAGCTCATATTCCAGAAGTCAATACGTTCGTGGAACTGCAGAGTTAACCTAATTCCCAATAATTCACAAAGTACTCATGGCTCGACAGGTAATTTATGTATCGATTCAGCTAAATTTATTTATATAGTTTCACAGTGTTATTTTTTATATTTTTTATTATCAGCAATATATATATATATATATATATATATATATATGCATAAACACATGTATCTATCTATTACTCACAGGCACACACACACACACACACACACACATACACATATACATATATATATATATATATATATATATATATATATATATATATATATATATATATATCAGGCCGTTAGGTTTCTGTGGTACATAATGATGGAGGGCTTAGAGAATCTAATACTGACGGGACAGATAGAGGGCAATAGGGACTGAGGAAAACAACGCATAATATATTTAGTAAGCTAGAGTAAATGGATAGCGGACAGGGCTGAGGAGAAATAGAAGAAGACAAAGAGCTATAAGGGACAAAAAGTTGTGAGGAGCTATGATCGACTCTTTTGAACAGGAGTAGATGTTTATCCCTTGTTTCCTGTTTAGGATTGGGTTTCCGGTTCCTTCTAAAGTCTGCCTCAACTTTATACTCCTAAGGTTTGTTCTTTCTTATGCTAATACAATTCCGTACAGTAACCCTCTACCATGAGCGGTTCTTGGGCCTTGTATTAGGTTAACATTAGTGAAAAAACGCTCTTAGGGGACCCGGCACATAAAAAAGAAGACTACATATGAGACACTTAATTGATAGCGACTCAGATTGAGGAATCGGAGAACAACGTTCGAATTCCGGTCGAGTTCGTTACATTCACTTGCAAATACCCTTGGTTATGAAACCATATCTTCTCGCCATCTATAGAT
The DNA here is from genome assembly GCA_964036315.1 of Acanthosepion esculentum. Classification (NCBI taxonomy): domain Eukaryota; kingdom Metazoa; phylum Mollusca; class Cephalopoda; order Sepiida; family Sepiidae; genus Acanthosepion; species Acanthosepion esculentum. Next base: position 53,898,017 of record OZ038476.1, on the reverse strand, counting down.
AAATAGCAGGGGTAACTGGAATCTACAGCCTATGTACATTTAATTATCTATGTATGTAAATAATATATGTCTGCTCACTTCCGAGTATACCTACATGTGAGGGTAGTGAGCTAATCGCTATAGCAGATTTCTAATCAGGTACATTTGTCTTTCTTCAACACCGACTGAGTCAAACAGTGGCTTATACTACACCTATGCTGAACAGAATTTAATTACAACGTCTAGGAGAAAGCGCATAATCTGACCTGATCACTAGCTGAAAAATTCCACTCAATTACTTGAATGTTTTCCTCTGACCTTCTTGCCTTAGGTCTGTCCTGTGAGTATCAAATTTTCCAAACCTTTCTTTACTCATTACGTGCCTTAGAAATTTTAACTGTCTCTTCCTAATGTTAAGTATAAGGATTCTTTTTCTAAAACTTCGTCGTTGCTCACATGTTCGGTTCATTATATTCTCAACATCCCTCTATAGAACCACATTTCTGTTCATTCAAGTCTTTCATCTTTCACATATAGGAGAACTGATATCACGTAACACTTCAGTACTCTATTTTGTTTGTAACGAAATTTTCCTGTTTCTTAATACTTTGCTTAGCTTTTGGAAAGCATCTTTGGATATCCAAATGCGCCTTCTGATTTTGTATTTTTGTTATCTCTCCTAAACCTTGTTCTGCCCTTCATTTACATAAGCTCATTGTTTTCTCCCTCTTCTTCTTGACTTCCTTCAATCTGTCCTGTGAGTGTCAAAGTTTCCTATCCCTCTTTCCTCATTATGTGCCCTAAAAATTTCCACTCTCTCTTTATGTTCTGAGTATTTTGTTTCCATTTTCATTAAAACTTTGTCATTGCTCACATGTTCGGTCCAAGGTATTCTCAGCATCCTCCTGTAGAACCATATCGCTGTTGCTTCAAGTCTCTTCTTCTGTGAGGAGATTGACCAGCATTCATTGCCATATAGGAGGACTGATATTACATAAAAGTCCAGTATTCTTTTATTTGTTTCTAATGAAATTTTCCTGTTTCTTAATACTTTGCTTAGCTTTTGGAATGCACCTTTGGTATCTTAATGTGCCCTTGAATTTTAGTGTCGCACTTTCCATCCTCTGTTAAAACACTTCCCAGATATTTAACTTAATTGTAATTGTCTGATTTTGATATCTCTAATTTATGTTGGCCTCTACCTTTAGCTAACAACCATGAATTTTCTCTTCATGCAGTTCATGTTCAGTCCTTTCTTCTCGCTTTCCTTCACTACCTTCTGTAGGAGTTTTTGTCGATTCCTTTCTGTTTCTGCTATGAACACTGTGCATATTTTATGTTGCTAAGATTGTGGCTTCCAATAATTAATCCTAGTAGGATTTCTATTGGGTTGGTGCAAAAATAATGTCGTTTTTTGACGTTCAACTTATATATATAAAACATTATTTTTGCACCAACCTAATAATTCTCTCAGAATCGTCTGATTGTATAGAATGAATATAGGTTGTATAGATTACATCCCTTTCTATTTTTGTACATCTACTGAACTCCGTATGCAGGCGGTTTGCTACCAGTATAGGTTCTTGATTATTCCTTCCCAAATATGTCAGAGTTACTAAGTGGTTCCAAAAGTTCTTTGCGACGCACTTTATCAAACACATTTGCATTATCTACAAAACACTGTTACATATCCTTCTATACTTGTATTGCCCATTCTGATATAATCCTGAGCATAAATATCGCGTTCATTATTCCAGGTTTTTTAACGAACCTGCAATATTCTTGTCCTATTTCCTGTTTGATTTTGCTATTCGTTTAACAAACAAATTAAAACTCGGATTAGCCCAACAAATATAGTCATTTTGATGGTTGTGATAGATGCATGATAATTTGTGGCGGCTCTGATCTCTGTTTGAAAACCAGAATTTAGGATAGAGATTTTGAGGCTAGTAAGACCTCATCATTTCAGAAATAGACACAACACTGTCTTTCTGTCCACGTTGCGGTACATGTAAAATCTGTAATACCTACATTCTTATCTATCAACCTTAGCGAAATTAGCGTAGGGACAGACATGTTACACCGAATTCGAACACATAAATATATATTTATACAAGTTATATAATTCAAGTATTAATATAATTGTGTATACACTTAATTTCATGTGTCCTTTGGTTGTTCGCGTGTGTTACTATATACATATGCGTAACAAAAACATAAGCTCTAAAAAATAAGGAAAGACTATGAGAGAAAACTGGAAAGAGTGAGGAAACGGTAGTAATCATTTTACCAAAAGATAAAACTAAGCTGACTTGTTATCAAAAAACTTGCACGCGCATATGTGTGTACGCATGCGCGCACACACACACAGACTCAATAATATATATATATATATATATATATATATATATATATATATATATATATATATATATATAAATTCGTCCATGCTTAGGATATTGCCGCCACATATGGTCCGGTGCTCCTGCTATTTATCTAGAGCTCCTTGATAAAATACAAAGAATCAGCAATATTATTGGCCCTGTTCTGGCGTCTCGGCTTCAGTAACTTTTCCACCGCTATAAGGTTGCTTCCCAGTAACCTTTCTATAAATACTTTCATGGTAATTGTTCGGATGAGCTACTCGTTATGGCACCTATTGTCTTTGAATTTAAGCACAGTACTAGATTGACGACAAGGTCTCATCAATTTACAGTTGAGCTGGCTAGATGTAACCGTAAATTCTGTGCTAATAATTTCTTTTCTCACACTTTTCACTTGTGGAACTCCTTTCCGTCACCATGCTTTCCAGTCAACTTTAATCTGCCAAAATTTAAATGCAATGTCAATCGCTATCTACTGTCCCCCTGATTACTCTTCTTTTGTTACCGCTCTTTAACAATGTTTCTGTTTCTAAGTCTTCCACACCCAGTAACCCCCTTTGTGTCTCAGTGACTTTACTGCCTTGTATGGGATGAATTCTATTATATATATATATATATATATATATATATATATATATATATATATATATATATGCATGTATTTCTTATTATTATGTACGTTATATTTAGTGGATACACGTATTTGAGTAGACGTCTCTGTCTTTAAAGGAGTATATTTTCGTCTACCGACCTGAGTTTTTCGAGCGTCTTTAATAAAGAAGATATACCCTTCTTTACTAATGAATCTCGAAAACCCAAGCCGGTAGACAGAAGTAGACTCTTTAAAAAATCAGAGACATCTACTCAACCATGTGTATCCACTAAATATAACGTACATAGCAAGAAGAAATGATGTCGAACTATGGACAAAAATCCATTAATTACTTGAAAATCATATGCATATATATTTATTTATATACAGTGTGCTATGGATGAATTGTCGTCTAAATTATGCAAAAATGAAAATAACACTGACATCTCATTTTAACAGATACCAAAATTACGCAAAAATATATTTATATGCTAAAGAGTAAATTTATTCAATAAAATCGTCATTGGCTTCTACCACGGCATCCAGACGATTTCGGAATCTCCTACAACTCTTCTGGACGGTATCTTTGTTTAAGTTGGTGAATGCTGTCATAATCCTTGCCTTCAGTTCATCTTTCGGGAGTTTTATTGGTCTTTCGCTCAACGGCGCCCCACACATAATAGTCTGGGGTGATAGGTGGTCAGATGTAAGGGATGACGTGGTCACAGAAATTGTCTGACAGCCATGACTGGGTGACGTGATGTGATAGCAGAAATTGTCTGACAGCCATGACTAGGTACTTCTGTTTGTGTGGCATGGTGTAGAGTCCTGTTGCTAGACATAGGGTCTTCCAACAGCCACCCAGAGCAGTACTACCTCCTCAGGGCATTTGAAGGAGGCTTTCATGTTGAGTCTGAGGCTATGTGGGAAGAAAAAATGGAGACACAATGTCGCCATCACTAGTGATCACCCCAAACACTTTCGTAAACACGATTAGCCTCATCCAACTCTTTTCGAATCCTCTGAATTGTTCTCGGATTGACACCCAAACACTCTGAAATGCGCGTATTAGATCTTCTGGCGCGAATGCCAAGGAGTATAGCCTGCCGTTTCCAAATTTCTGGCGGAGTGAATAGCATCAAGGTGTTCTTTTTCTCACATATGGTGCCCAACTGACCCTACTATACTGTGCAGTCGACAAAAATATAAAATGGCGACAATTTACCCATTGCACCCTGTATATGCATGCATGTAGTGGCCTGCATTATGATTAATTGTTTTTATCCTTTCTACCCACGCAAGGCAATAAAAACACTAAGGCGCAAGGGGTTACTGAGTGTGAGAGAATATAAAAATAAAACACTCTTAAGGAGAGAGAACAATAAAAGAACAGGAATTAAAAAGACAGAAGATAACGATTGACATTGCATTTAAGTTTTTGAAGATCAAAGTTGACTGGGAAGCATGAAGCCGGAAGAGAGCTGTACAAGAGGAAGTGCGAGAAAAGAAACTGTTAGCATAGAACTTACGGTTGCAACTAGCCATTTAAATTTTTAAATGCTGAGACCTTGCCAGTCTAGTACAGTGCTTAGGTATCATAAAAAATAAAGTTCATCAGAACAATTACCATGAAAGTATTCATAAAAAAAAGTCACAGGGAAGCTACGTTACGGCGATGGGAAAGTGACAAAAGCCGAGATGCCAGGTCATGAGCAGTAACATTGCAGATTCTTTATATTTTATCAAGAAAATCTAAATACACAGCAGAAGCACCAGACCAGTAATGTTTGTGTATTTCCTTGTGAATCTAATGAAATATTTTAAACCTAGGCAAAAGTTAAGATTTTCAATGCTCTTTCGACTGTAGACAAAATGAGCTTAGCAAATATGTATGCACGTGCATTTTTGTTTTCACTAAACTGTGGAAATTTAAAAGTACCCTCAAATCTTCAAATTACAAATTAGTGTTGAACCCACACCTTTTCCTGAAGGCATAGCGCGTGCATCCGTCTGTGTGTGTGTGTGTGTGTGTGTGTGTGTGTGTGTGTGTGAGAGAGAGAGAGAGAGTGCGTTTGATATCACAATTTGCAAAAACAATTTACAAAACTTATTTTTGGAAATATTATGTATATAAACGTTCTTGTTCAAATTTCGGCCTAATTTGTTGCATTTACCTCACACAAATGTCCTTTCAAAAGGCTTGAACCCATATTTTGTCTTGCCATATCTATAGGCTAACTCGCAGGGTAGATTGCTCTCTAAAGTTGAGTGGCAATCAGTGTAGGAGAAATATATGGCTAATCACAGATAATAAAAAAAACGGTATTTATGGAGAGTCATGGTCGTCCACGTCCTGAAGTGACATTACATTTCAAAGAAAATCCTCGATAATTATAGCAAATCTGAAACAGTGCAATTAGATAGATAGATAGATAGATAGATATATAGAAGCAGGAATATGTATGTACATATGCGAATTTTGTGTAGAATGAAAGAACAATACTTAATAATACGTGTGATTCTTCTATTCCTGTATACACACACGCTTCTACTCATACCTATAGTCGGACATGTGTACTTTTATGTGGAGAGCTGTTACTTCGCAGCTCAGCATGAAAAGTACTAAGTTGTTTCAAACCCATCATTGATATCTCGACGAGATGGTTTTTGCGTGTAGCTGCTAAGAAGGCACAGACCACCCACCTCAACCTCTTGTCATCTGTCTTATTGAAAAATACGTTTGAAGATCAGGAATGTGAAGATCTTTCTTCCTCCCCTGGTTCGTACTTCGGTCTCTTGTTTAAGGCCTCGTCTTTTCATCCATCAAAGTCCAAGCACATCCGTTATAAGTTAAGTGTTAAACTAAAAACCAAAAGAATTTTCCATACGAAAATTGCACTCGAGTACATACGTTTCCACTTGATTGGTTTGATTCGTGGTGAATAAATATTTTTATTGTTTCTTTCTTTTTATTGTTTACTTAGGGAATTGTGAATGGAGATAAGTATTGAGTTTACCTTAAATGAAGCAAGAGGTTGTCGATACCCAGAAACCACTGTCACAGATGATCCAACTCTTCTATGCCACATTCTTGAAGAAGCATAACTATTTCTTCAGATTAGAATATGTAACAGCACAAGTAGAACTCTAGGCAATCTTAAACCTTCGTTCCTGCACCCCCATCAAAGAAAAAGGAGTGTCAAAAGGATGATTTTTCCTTGACACCGCTATTATTTTAACTACATTCACTGCTCGGCAAATTCTATTGTTTTAAAAAGGGATGATTAGAATTGTAATAAAACTAAACATAGGACAAAAATGAATTTATACAATTTTTTTTCGTTCTTGAGAATTTACAAAAATATTGAAAATACTATATTAAATATTAAAAAATACTTATATTTATTAGATTGTTAGAGAAATAAACAAAAAGTTGGGCACAAGTTTACACTATATGATCAAAATTATGGGAAAAGATGAAGAGGTAGACCAACAAGAATCTTCATTGATGAACTCATAGATGGCACCAGAATCAGAAAAGAAGAACTGGATAAAACTACGGATGACGGAATTGGTTGGTAAAAAGTTGTGAACGTTTGAGAATAGATAGATAGATAAGATAGATAGATAAGATAAGATAAGATAAGATAGATAGATAAGATAAGATAAGATAGATACGATAAGATAGATATATAAGATAAGATAGATAAGATAAGATAGATAAGATAGATAGATAAGATAGATAAGATAGATAGATAGATAAGATAGATAAGATAGATAGATAAGATAGATAGATAATTTCATCCAATGTATTTGATGACTGTAAGATGAATTTGAGCTTGATCATTTGAAAAAGTATAACCAGTCACAACCTCCAAAGATGTTTTTGCTCTTTGTTTATCAAAGTCATGGACTATCGTTTCCTGACCGAATCTGTTTTTTAATCATTTCACCCGAATTAAGGCGATAAAGACATTAATATGTAAGGAATCACTGAGCGTGAAAGAGTCTGAGAAAAACAAAAGCATAGTTAAAGAGAGAGGACAATAAAAGAGCAGGATTTAAGGAGACAAGATAAGGATTGACATTGCATTTAAATTTTTGACGATCAAAATTGGTCGGAAAGCAAGAAGCCGGAAGAGAGTTACAAAATTGAGAAGTGCGAGAGCAGAAACTTTTAGCTTAAAAGTACGGTTACATCTAGCAATTTCAACTATAAAATGATGAAACCTAAATGCCAATCAAGTACTGCGCTTAAACTAGTAAAGTCGGGGTACCAAAGAGGAAAGCTCATCAGAGCAGTTAACATGAAAATATGTATAGAAAAGGCAGGAGTAAGCTATGTTATGGCGGTGGGAATATGTCTGAATCAGTTCTACAATAAAAGAAGGGAATCTGGATCACTTCAGCTAGTGTATTTATTACAAGTATTAGGCAAAAGTTTCATTTTTTTTATACTATCGCCCCTCCTATACAAGAACCTCACAAGGTAGAGGATTATTGAATGAGGTCGCTGTAAGAGCGTAAATGGAAGAAATGAGAAGTGCATATTATGAGGATATGTACGATAAATAAAGGTTGACCTTGAAGAGGTTAAGAATGTAGTGTTTGCGGAAGCATCCTCTTGGGCGTCTGTCATACAAAGTCGCAGTTATGGCGAAGAAGCGGCATGAGTAGAACTTCCTTTTTACCAATGAAATGCGAAAAGAATGAGGATAGTTCGACCCTATGTACGTGGCATGGCGGTTCCTAGCTGTGAAGGGCTGAACTGGTGGAACTGGAAGGAATCTATTTCGTTCTAACATTTGCCATTGAAATAGCGATAGATTAGCGATAGCCTTGCAACGTTTCAGCGTCATCTAAAAAATAAAGATAAATAAACAATAGTCATCGTAAACAAAGAGAAGATTTGTCGGTGAGTAGGTGTCAGTGTTCCAGTAGATCACAGACTGGATTGAAAATATGTGAAAAGAGAGATTTCAGACGTTTAACCCATCATTATCGGCGCGCGTGGAATAGTCCCGAAGAGACTTGTAAGAAGATGATAATATTTTATTCCGAGGAGGAATGGAAACTATCCAGACGACAGCGTTACTAGAATACTGAGAAAAATAATGGAGTATTGAGGAAATTTGCTGTCACTTGATGTCCAGCGATTGACTGATTGATTTGGTTTTTACGGCTTATCAACCCCTTGTGGGCTATTTTATGCCGAAACATATTTTACATTATAAGAATAATTTTTTTGCGACCGAATATTGCATTAACAATTTTTGAGAATAACATCGATTTTCACAGATACAATTCCTACTATTTAACACATATCTGTGAGAGGAGATGGATTTTGCACATAAATGAATATAATGGAGCCGGCTGAAATTCGAAATCGGATTTCCGATTTCCCATTTTGAGCTGATATACAGCAAAAGCTGGAACAAATACGCTGAAGAAGTCTCTCGCGACGAAAAATTAGAACCAGCAGTACACGAAAATATGAAAGGATCTGAAATATTCAAGTCTAAGGCAATATCGCCACTGCGTAGGATGAACAGAAACCAAGCAACAGGAAGAGATGAGATTATAATAGAGATGCTAGCAGCCTTAGACGATTTCAGCATCGACAAGATTCAGTCAGTTATGTGCCATGCGTGATACACGCTTAGGCGATCATGTATCTTTCGATACATGACTGAAGAGGCAGATTTTTCCCGAAGTAGGTTGCCATTTCTTTCTGCCGTAGATCACTTGCCATCCAAGGCTATAGAACCCGGTCTGCCCAGCTATTTATCCATAGCTGGGGAAGGAAAGAAGCGTATTCATACCTTTCCCAAGGGTATTAGCACATAAGTGAATGTAATGGATTCGATTGGAATTCAAACTCGGCTCTCCGATTCCTCAATCAATAACGCCACCGACAAGATTACGGAAACAATAAATGAAATTTATAACAGTGCCAACATTAGTAGATCCGTCTTTGTCTATGAAACCAGGTGCAAGTGAATGCGAGATGAATCAGACGATCAGCTTAATGAGTCACATAACTAAGCTTATCATCGGAATTTTGATTTATAGAGGGCATAGCAGAATTAAACCAAAAATAGGACAAGAGCAATGTGGTATCGTTAAATACACTGGAACAAGGAATGCAATATTTATGATGAGTATGATATCCAAAAGAGCAATACAAATGCAGAAGGATGTATACTTATGTTTCCTAGACTATGCAAAAGCATTTGATAAGGTACGACACAAAGATCTATTTGAACTGTTAGGGAAACTTGATTTATTTGAGAAAGACATTAGGATAAACCGAAACTTATACTGGAGGCAAACTGCCTTCATACGGGTAGAAAATGAATTGAGTGCACAAAAACTGAAAGAGGTGTAAGACAAGAATGTGTCTTCTCAGCGGATTTTTTAACCCCTTACATTGAGGTAATCCTGAGAGAGATAGAGATTCTACCGGGATTTAATATTGATCTCAACAACATAAGATATGCAGATGACACAGTGTTGATAGCAGATAGAAAATTAAGAAGATACGACTAGCCGTGATTTGTAAGAAGTCAGAAGGTATAGTTATCAAAAAAAGGAACAAACCAGGATGCGAGTTACAAATTTAGAATGTCAAAATCAAGGAAGTATGAAAATTTATATATCTAGGAAGTATTTTGACAGAGGACGGAAAATGTGACACCGACATCCGAAGGTGCACCGGAATAGAAAAAGATGCCTTCCAAAAGCTAATTACAGTATTAAGAAACAAATTTTTTTAATTAGAAACAACTTTTTGCTATATAATATCCGTTCTCTTACATGGCAGTGAATGCTGGACAGTTTCATCACAGATGAAGATGATGCTTGAGTCAACGTGGATGTGGCTCTACAGAAGGATAATGAGAATATAATGGATGAAGCATCTGAGTACTAAGGATATTTTAAGGGAAATACAAACGAAAAGGAAACATATTTAGAACTAGAATGCGACTGTTGACATGTCTAGGACACATAATGAGGACTGAAGGTTTGGAGAATTTGACACTCACTGGATATACTGAATGCAAGAGGAATGAAGGGAAACAACGAGTAACGTACTTAACAAACTTTTTAAAATAGATTACAGAAGAGAGGGATACATGATAAAAAGAGAAACACTGCGAAGACCTATAAAGAATAGGAAGTTGTAGAGAGTGACATGAACCAGAGAAGTAGAAGAAGAAAAATGATTATACTAAGATATCTGATTAGTATCTGAGAGTAATAAAGTGGGGGTCATTAAGACGGATCAAAGTCAGCAGTAAATAAATCAGTGTTATTGCTGAAAATTTATTTATTTCTCTATTGGATCATGTTATTTAATTCATGGCAATTCTGTATGAAAAATAATATCACCCAAACGTTTGCCAAGGCTTTGGTGGCACACCTCCACTCGATGGTCAAAATTTTTGATGACGTCTCTGCATAGTTGCTCCTTGATCTCACCAATATGACTTATTATCTCATCCTACAGCTGTTGAATTGTTGTTGGCTTGTTGGAATAGACCTTGGAATAGACGATCGTGGTGGCTAATTGACTTCGCTGTTTCAAGAGATGATGCGACCTGGGAACTTCTCATTCAATAAAGCCATTGAACTTCCATTTTCGTAATAGGCTTCGATAACTTTAACACGTTGTTTGATTGTTAATCTTTCCATGGTTGAAATTGCCAAAGACTTAAGTTGTTAAATCTGAAAGAAAAAGAAAAAATCATTAGACGCTTAAACTTAATTCACATTTAAAATCGGTCCAAGTTATTGGAACACCCTTCATAAGCTAAATAATAATTCTATGAATACCAGAAGGTCTGAGATGGCATTAAGGTTATCAGAATGAGAAATAGAAATTCTTCTCTCTGCTCTCTGTTCCACGGCTAGATGTCTTGACGGTATATTACGTTATTGGTGTGCCACGATTGTTGACTAAGAAAGATGCTGGTGACTGAGAAAACTGGACCACTACTCAACTCTTAACTATTATCTCCATATCAATTTTGGTATGGTCCAATCATACTGAAAGTCATTCTCAAATTCTATATTTCTTTTAGGTCATTTTTAAGATTCTCTCTGTGTTTTGCCAATACACTGATGTTTTCTGAATGACATGTCATTTTTTTCAAAATACAGTTGTCCGCTATTATTCCCTTTACCACATTGTTATTGTTTAATTATTCCATATAAAAGGCAGTTGAGAACTTTTCCAGCTTTTCAATCAAAATCTTGTATATAAATTTGAAGCATCAGTTTTTATTCATTAGGATATTTCATGTGACTTTCTGTGACATCATATTTTAGCAGACACATAAAGAAGACTGCTGGAATTCCTCTACAAGTTAATAAATAAAATGTCAGAAGAAAGAACTAACTATCGACTGCCAACACCATTTTTCAACCATTAATATGTGGCTTTCTAAGATATCATATTTTAGCGAAATTGTGTGTTGTCATGAAAGAAAATTTCCGGTTGGGAATTTGATTTTGAATTGTTCGAACTGCTGACAAAGTGCTTTACATGAAGATAATCAAGGGTTATGCTTTCAAAATGAGATGAGTGTAGAAAAACGTCCCATTCCAGCTCTATGATGATTTCCAGTGCCGTATTTACCACCAAAACGTCGGTAATAGAATTTACTGTTAGAATTCTTTGTCCCAGGAAAAGAAATCAAATGCTTACGGTATAATTTGTTTAAGTGAAGATTATTCTGCAGCAAAGCACGATTTCCTTCGTATTGGATTCTCGGAATAATTTTATTTTCCATCGCCATCTTTTCTAAAAAAAAAAAGTGACTTTTTTATGTCGAATAAAAAAAGAAAGACAAATCTTTAAAAGTTGACTGATGTTCCTTTCTATAAGCTCATGTGAAACTCATTTTCCTGGCGACAGAATATTTTTTTATTAAGGCTTGTAAACGATGTACTAGTGTTGTCTGCAGAAGCAATAAAGATTTGAGTAAACTTCAATGACACTTCTAATATATTAGATGTGTGCAAGAGTTCCCAGTGCCCTATTTATTTATTGAAAACTAGAGACTGATGCAAGAGAACATCTGAAATTGTTCCACACACCTAATACACACACACACACACACACACACACACACACACACACACACACACACACACATACACACACACACACATATATATATATATATATATATATATATATATATATACGGGGAGTCAACTCAAGCATGAGTATCCACAAAATAACGTTTGGTGTAGCAGGATATATATATATATATATATATATATATATATATGACATCGGATGTATATATTTTTCCCTATCATCCGTACTATTGCTGATTAGGAAGCGAAACTATATATATATATATATATATATATATATATATATATATATATATATATATATATATAACAAGTCGAAAATATTAAATAAAAGGCGAGAAATATTGATGAATTGTAAGCACAGAAGAGAAATTTTTTAAGCAATTCACCCCAAGCAAGGCGGGAGTGCTACTAGCACGCAAGGGGCTACAGAGTATTTAGAACAAGAGCTGTGTTTGAGAAAAAGGATGTAGAGAAGAACGGGGAACAAGCTAAGGGTGTAAGATGTCGATTGACATTACACTTGAATATATGAAGATTATAGTCATCGGGGAAGCAAGTAAGAGAAAGGGAGTTCCACAGACGAGAAGTGCGGGGAAAGAATCTGTTTAAGAAGAGACAGTTACATTTAACCGTTTTGACAGTGAAAGGGGTCGAGATGCTAGCCTGGTAGCTCGTTTAAATTCATGTAGTTCGTGAACCAGCGAAAGTAGCTCGTTGGAATAGTTGCCGTGAAAATACTTGTAGAAGAGACAGAGGGCGGCTATGACACGTCTGTGGGATAGCGATTGTAGTCTAGATGTCAGATCAGGACCTATCATTTTGCATATTAGTCTCTGGATTTGGTCAAGGACCTCGAGACGTACAGTGGGAGAACCAGACCGGATGGTTGATTTATAAATTTGAAGGATGGACTCAGACGAGAAAAACTTTCTGTCATGATGCAGAGAGCCAACTTTCCTTGTGGTAGATGAAGCTATTGATTCAATGTATTTATTCCACCTCATGTCAGTGGACAGCGTGAGACCAAGCAGGCGTAACGAGGCGCTCTCAAGGAGTTGGGAATCAGCCATTCTGATGGGAGGCAGGAAGGGTCCTCTGTGGTGGGTAAAGGAGAGCAGTTTTTTTTTTGGAAGCAGTAAAGTTTACAAGCCATTTCCTTCCCCCAGTCAACCACAGAATGGAGGTCCTTTTCGAGATCAGCAGTCAGGTTAATTTTGTCAACGATACCAGATTTACTATTGAGACAGGAGTAAATAATGGGGCCGTCCGCGTAGATGCCAACTTGGGAAATGATGACATCGGGAAGGTCATTGATGAAGATCAAGAGCAATTTAGGGCCCAAGATAGAGCCTTGGGGAAAACCAGCGGTCGTGATAAAAGTGCCGGAGTAGAACCCAGTTAGGACGAACTTCATTTCATGGTTTGACAGGAATGATTTTACTAAGTCAAATAATCGTCCTTTAATACCGTATCCCTGAAGTTTACGATGAAGGCCAGCATCCCAAATTCTATCAAACGCTTTAAAGATGTCTAGAGCCACGGCTCGAGCTTCTCCATTATTGTTGAATGCTTGGCATACAAATTCAGTTATGGCCGTGAGCACGTCAGCGGTAGATCGGGCAAAGCGGAAACCATATTTCCTGTCGGAGAGCAGATTATGTGAAGTAAGGTGCTTAACCACTTTGGCGTTGATAAAAGCCTCAAAGACTTTACCGAAGAGTGGTAGGAGACTGAAAGGACGGTAGTTAGATGGGCCAGAAGGGTTACCAGAGTTCTTAAAGAGCGGCACAACAGATGAGGACATCCAACAGGCTGGAAAGCAAGAGTCAGTGAGGCAGTAGTTGTAAAGTTTAAATTCAGGAGCACATTTCTTCAGGATAATGACAGGTATCCCGTCCCCATCACTAGCTTTATGGGAGTCTAATTTAGAGATGATGTCCAACACCATCGTTGGGGTTATGCGCATCTCACTTAGTAGAGCCTCAGTTCTAGGGAGAAAGTCCGGTGTGGGTACACCAGATGAGTCTAGAGTTGAATTGGATGAGAATTTACGAGCAAAGCATTCAGCCTTATCAGCTGAAGAGGTCAGGACCTCAAATTGGTTGAATAAAGGTGGTATTGACGGTTTGAAGTTCATCACCCTTTTTTGCAGAGCCGCCAATAATCTTTTGAACCAAACTTGCGAGACGCAATTCATTCTTTCGGCAAAGAGTAACTTTGCTCCTTTGAGGACATGCATGCACTCGTTACGAGCAGTGACAAAGAGACATCTGTTGTAATCAGACATGTCTCTACGGTATAGACGGAAGTAGTGATTCCTGTAGGCAATAACTGCTGCACAAGCAGCTGAGAACCAAGGGGATGAATGCGATTTCATTTTGTGTTTTCTTGTAGGGATAAAAGCCTCGATTCCAGCATTTACCCAGGTTGAGAACTCAGCCGCACATGTTTGGGCAGGGAGGTTAAAGACAGTATTCCAGGGCACATTACGAAGGAAATCTTGGAATGAGTCCCAATCTGATTGTTGATAATAGAAAAACGTTCTGTTGATAGGAGGTTCTTTACGGGGGGAAGGAGTAGAAGGAGATGAAAACAGACACGACGGCATAATCAGAGTTGCCAAGAGGGCAGAACAGCATAGTACGACAAGACCTTCCTTATCAGCCAAACTAACGAAACAATAGTAATGAGTAAGAAACTACTTTACATATTAAATCCGATCTTTTCTTGGGCTCTTCTCCATTGCGTACTTTTTGTTTGTTGCTGGTACAGTTTTCGGAGCAGTAAAAACTGTCCATAAGGTTTTCGGTGTATGCGTATACACTCATTATTTCTGTGTAGTCTTTACATGTTTATTCTTGTATATATATATATATATATATATATATATATATATAGAGAGAGAGAGAGAGAGAGAGAGAGAGAGAGAGAGACATTGGTTCTGTTGTAATACTTCGGTCCATCGCCTGGTATGAAGTCATAGAACCACATCTTGAACTTACGATCTGCGTCTGCTATTCTGCGATCATTATCGTCACATAGCAATTTTCTATGTCAAAATAACAAACTATCATCTTTATATCTTTGTTTCATGTCTGTATAACTACTCTGAGGATGGCTGATGTGAGCGGAAATCTTAGGACCAACTTAATAAAAAAAATATCCAAATGTTGGTTATATTTAATTTACATATGCTTAGTACTGCCCGTCAAAAATGTGTAAATTTCTTTTCATTTTTCGTTTCAACATTTGGAAGTAAAGTCTGATGATCCGCGGTCCTTTAAAAGGGCTGTGGTGAAATAATTTATTACATGGAACCTTAAAGTGGTCTGTTTTTATTTTTATTTAAATTATTAGCTCTGATTTACATTGAGCTCTCTGGATTTTATCCTCCTTGGGTCTACCCATACGGATTACCTAGTTTTTCGTAAACTAAATATATATATATATATATATATATATATATATATATATATATATATATATATATATATATATGAGATAACAATGTATAACTTTTTATATATCAAGAACAATATTGGGAAATAATAGAAAAGATTTTCGTGTGACGTGTTTCGTCCTTCAGGACTTCATCAGACTAGATCATCAGACTTTAAATTTTTAAAAAGTTTTTAAGCTTAAAAATCTTTCAAATATAAAACTTTTTTAAAATTTAAAATCTCTTGAAACTCAAAACTTCTTTAAGTTTAATCTTTTATATGCATAGATATAGGATGTTTTGCTTTTTTCCTTTTTCTATTTGTTTCCATCACTTTTGTCATTATATATCCCACGCTGTGACAACAGATCTGCCAGGAATGGTGAAATTTTGTAAGAGCCAGTGTCCAAATTTACTTTGTATGATCTTGCGATCAAGGCACTTCTAAACATTTTCGTCGCAGTAAATTGTTTTCGCCTTTGATCAGAGTAGATTTTTTTATGTCAAAATTGTGGTCATTCTCGTTACGGTGAGAAACCAACACATTCGATGTATTATTTTGTAAAATGTCCCTTTTGTGTTCATATAATCTTTTATTTAGATTCCTTGAGGTTTCTCCTATGTATTCCTTCTGACAATCATTAAAACCTTCCTCTTTCAAGTTTTGGCTTACTGTTTTGTTTAGTATTTATTGTTTTAGATGTAGTAGTAACAAATTTTATGTTGAGTTTAGATAAGTTCTTTTCAATTGTACATGTGACAGTGTTCGTTGGTAGGGCGATTTTTTTTATTCATTGGTTTTGTCAGGTGGGGTATACATATATTCGTAGATTTGTAGCGCAATTTTTCATAGAAAATAATTTGCTTTTGGTTTGATCTAAACTATTTTTCTGTCTTACGTATATTTATAACATAAACGTTTGTACAGATCTAGAGCTTTGCTGTTCCTTCCCCATCCATCAAATTAGTATTTCTTTTAAACGGAACAATATGATTAATGTTGATGTCAAAGATGAGAGGCTATGTAAGTCCTAATCGGTAGAATATATTTTCTTCGACATCTTCCCACAAAACGGCAGTGAATGTCTGGGTTACCGGCAAACTACATGTTCAGAATCTTTCAAATCATTGCCACGGCAAATTTTTTGCCTTTGTAATTTTCTCTTATTCGCAGAGATTTTTACTCTGTTTATACGAGTCTGCGATTAAAATTTAGCATTTCTACTTTTGTTTGACTTAAATAGTTTGAGACTAACCAGGCGACAAAATCTTGATAACACTGACATTGTTTATTAGAAAAACTTAATATTTACATATCCGGGGGCGAGAGTTTTCCTTCTTTTTTTTTTTTTTTTGTATGATTCGAGGGCTGCAGAGCAGGTGTCTTGGTGCCAAAATCCAAACAAGAAGAAATTGGCACCCAGTGGAAATAAAATGTTTGGGGTAATTATTGACGAATGTCAACAAGAGTGGTTTTGATATTTAAAAAGAACCACTTGGAAATAAATGAATAGATTATGAAGACACTTGATCTTACGAAAAGTAAATGTGCAAAAAATTAAAATTAATTCACACACACGAAAGTCTATTAAGTTTGATCATGAGGCCTTCTAAACTTCGTATGGGTGCTTTAATTTCGGGTGAAAATAAAGATTTTAAAAAATCCAACATTTGGATATTTTTTATTACGTTGTTCCTTGATCTAAGCATTCGGCTCACATGAGCCATCTTCTGGGTGGTTATACGGATATTTAAACAAAGATATTCACCATCAAAGGTGATATTCTGTTATGCTGACATAGAATATTGCTATGCGATGATAACGGTCACCGAATAGCAGACGCAGGTCGTAAATTCATGACGCAGTTCTATGACGTCATACCATGTGAGAGAACGAAATATTAACAACAGAACCATATGTCTAGATGCAATGTAATGTGTTGGGACCGGTTTGAAATGTAATATAATATATATGATCAAACATAATAGACATTCATTGTTATGTTCAAATATATATATATATATATATATATATATATATATATATATATATATATAAGAAATTCTGTACGGCCGTTTATAGGCTACATTTCAATATTTATTCATATCACTATCAACCCAACACCCACACATATTTGCGTATGTATTTATGCGTGTTTGCATGTATGTTGTTATGTTTACATACCGGGTGTAATAGCAAAATTGTCCAAATTATGTAACAGCATAATTATCCTTCTCACAAAATGTTTAATATCTAAAACACCACTAAACAAATTGAGTTTCTTTTTTCTAGGTTTTCAGATAAGACGTTTAGAAATTTTAACACCATTTGGCGTAAGCAACACTGAAAAAGCCTTTAAGTTATTCAGCTAAAAAGGGAGCAGGTTAAAATTGTTTTCGTCAGTCCGAGTGTCTTCACAACTGAACAATGGTATGAGGAAAAAGATCATTCAGGCCTTCAGTAATGGTACCAACATTCATACTCTGGCTTCCATCTTCAAAGTCCATTCAAGAACGATCAAGAGAATAGTGAACAAGTTTAAAAAAGAGGGAACAGTAGAGAGGAAAATTAGATAAGGAGGTCACAACAGCAAAAGGGATCATAATTTCAACTTAGAGCTAAATATATTCTTCAAAGTAGAGTCCAATAATGTTATAAAATAATGTTATAAAAAGCTGGGAGAATTCAATTAATCATTTCTAAGATACAAGATTTCAAGATTAATCTAACTATTGGAAAATTTAAACCCAGTATATATATATATATATATATATATATATATATATATATATATATATATATATTATAGATAGATAGTTGTACATGTACCAATCAACAGTGGATGGTGACAATGCCATTACTAAGTGTCCAGGCAATACATATCTATGAACATGAGGCGAATCTTGACGTGATATAATGGTTAGAAGCTTATCCCGCTAGAACAATTACGACTGAACGGTGATTTCGATCCTCACTGGGTTCTCCATACTTTTGGCCTTGTGCCACATCTAACCTAAGCTTAGAAAGTCATCATATCTATAAGCAATATTTCCCGATATTGAGCAATCTTCCCCTATAATTATTCCACATTTGAAACGATATATATACATATATATATATATATATATATATATATATATATATATATATATATATATATATATATACATAAATACGCGCGCGCACACACACACACAGATATAGAGAGAGAGAGAGAGAAAGAAAGAGTATACGAGGTGCTAACCACGCAAACGGAATGCATTATTTTTGCCGCTTTTTTGTGAGCAGTAACTTGTAAACCAATGTGCAAATAACAGATAAAAGAGACTAATTTGAAGGAGGCGGTAAACATTTTTTTTATGTAACGCCTCCTATATATGTTCACACACACACACACACACACACATACATTATATATATATATATATATATATATATATATATATATATATATATATATATATATATATATATATACGCACACAAAAAACACAAAAATGACATACCTGAAATACCGTATCAGTTATTTTTAATTAATCATATATTAGAGGTATTGATACCCAAATCTAAATACACACACACACACACACACACATATATATATATATATATATATATATATTAGGTCATCCCATAAGTTCTGTACGAATTTTAACTTTTTGTTAAAATGAACGAAATTTAAAGAGTATTTTATAATGTCTAATGGAGCAGAACATTATTTTTATGTTTAGATGTATTTAAACTGATCAAATTTTATTTCAGAGAACAATAAAATTAAATTTTCTTTGATTAAAACCCTGCTAACATGGAAGTACCAAAGAATCATTTGAGGCACATAATGCTTTATGAGTTCAAGAAAGGAAACTATGCAGCCGAAGCGGCTAGAAACATTCACTCAGTTTATGGAGAGGAATGTGTGAATGAAAGAACTTGCAGAAGATGGTTTGCAAAATTCAGAATTGTAGATTTCACCCTTGAAGATGAAGATCGAACTGGACGTCCAGTTGAGTTTGATGAAAAGCTTCTTGAAGCAGCCCTTGAAGAAAATCCTGCTTTATCAGTTGAGGAATTGGCAGTGGTTCTCAGTTCAAACCATACAACTGTTCATCGTCATATTCAACAACTTGGAAAAGTTCCTAAACTTGGAAAATGGGTGCCTCATGAATTGTTTGAAAACAACCTCAAATCCAGAGTTGACATCTGCTCTTCTCTCCATTCTCGCCAACTTGTTTCACCTTTTTTGGATAGACTTGTGACTGGCGATGAAAAATGGATCTTTTATCGAAATGTTAAGCGTCGTAGACAGTGGCTTGGTAAAGGGGAAGGACCCCAGCCACAGCCGAGAAGAGAACTTCATGGGCAAAAGGTTCTTCGTTCAATCTGGTGGGATTGCCAAGGAATATTCCACTTTGAATTCTTACCACCCAATGCAACAATTTATGCTCAAATATACTGTCAGCAATTAGAGCGTTTGAACCAAGCTTTGAGGAAAAAAAGATCTGCTCTAGTGAATCGAAAACGGGTGATATTTCATCAGGACAATGCGCGACCACACACAACAAGAATCATGTCACAAAAGATCGAAGAACTTGGTTGGGAGAAAATTCCTCATCCACCTTATTCTCCCGACCTTGCTCCTTCAGACTAGCATTTGTTTCGTAGCTTACAGAATCATTTGGAAGAAACAGCTTTTGTAACACAGGAAGAGGTTAAAACTGACATTTGTGAGTTCTTCGAATCAAAACCAAGAGAATTTTACAGTAATGGAATTAGTAAGCTTGTTAATAGATGGAAGGAATTGTTGATTGAATCTGTAATTAAATGTAACATTTGGTCACTTGTTTTCTTTATTCAAAATTCGGACAGAACTTATGGGATGACCTGATATATATATATATATATATATATATATATAGAGAGAGAGAGAGAGAGAGAGAGAGAGAGAGAGAGAGAGAGAAAGAGAGAGAGAAAGAGAGAGATATATAATAGGCTGTTGAAAGAAATTTGAGAGATAAAAAACAACAAATATGGTAATACTAATGGAAGCATGACGAGAAAGATGTTAAAAAGATGTTATATATATATATATATATATATATATATATATATATATAACAATCTGTATATAATAAATATAACAGTATATATATATATATAATGTTGGACTTAATCCATTTCCTTATATATATATATATATATATATATATATATATATAATGAAATGAATTAAGTCCAACAATTATTTAATATATTTTCTTTATATATATGTACAACAATTGTGCTACCAACAGCAAAGTCTTCATCAAAAGCTCTTAAGTCTGGCATATTTTCGCTTCCTCATCAGTATTACTATGGATGGTAGTGACACATACACAACCGATGACAAATAAGATTTACACTGGGTAATCGGCGCCCTATCTAAAAACGTTATTAAAAATTCATTGCTTTCTGACACAACACGTTGCCATCAAATGGTACATGTGTTTCTGCTCGGCTACCACCCACAATTTTCGATGTCTGAGGAAATCTCAAATTAATAGTCATCTGATGGCCAAGATGTTGTTGGCTTTGACAACAAATTTAAATAGATTTTGGAAATATTTTCAAATAATACTGTTGTCTTTTTTGGTTTATATCTCTCGCCTTAAATGTATTTCGCAAAGTAGTTTTAGTCCATTAAATGTTTTAAACGCTGATTGGGTCTATCACATCTAAGTGAAACAGCAGTTGGTGAACCGCAGATATTAGACTTCTCACGACTGTCAATTCAATGGATGACAACTGTATATACTAGGTTGAACTCGAATAGATTATTAATCACTACCTTACGGCGATATGACCGTGCGTAGATAGATAGATAGATAGATAGATAGATAGATAGATAGATAGATAGATAGATAGATAGATAGATAGATGAGAATTGTCATGGACGTCAATACCGATTAGGAACAGTCTGTTTTATATTTAAACACATTCTTCAGGACTGAAGTTAATCACAATGTCTACTCTTGATATTTTACCCATGAATATAGCATAGCTTAATACTATAATATTTATCATATATCTAGAGCTCCTTGATAAAATCCAAAGAACAATCAGCAATATTATTGGTTCTGATCTGACGCCTCGGCTTCAGTCACTTTTCCACTGCTGTAAGGTTACCTCCCTGTGCCTTTTCTATAAGAACTTTTACGGTAATTGTTGAATGAACTCTTCGCTATGGTACCTAGATTTTAAAAAAATGTTAGCGCAGTATTAGACTGGCGTCGAGATCTCATCAATTTACAGTTGAACTGGCTAGATGTAACTGTAGTATCTTTTCTTGTATTTCTCGCTTGAGGAACTCCTTTCTGGCTCGATACTTTCCAAACAACTTTAATCTGCAAAAATTTAAATGCACTGTTAATCGCTATCTGCTGTCATCCTGATTACTCTTTTTGGTCTTGCTCATTAATAATATTTCCGCTTGGGGGTCTCACATACGTGTCCTTGTGTCAGAATAAGCTATGCTTCGTAAATTATATGATGTTAGAATAGTTTGGAAAAAGTATGTATTCATCATTTCTATATAATCATCCTACCGCTCAGTTTCAAATAGACGGACCGGGATAATTATTATTTTCTGGAGAAAAATCCACCCGGGACATCCTTATTTTTATTAAATATTCATAAAATCTCCTCCTACCCTTTTATTTATGCCGCAAATATTCCAGGCTAAAACGTTTAATTTCAATATTTGATTAAAAGTATGGCTGGAGAAAAATCCCAAGTTGATTTTTTTAAAAATCATTTCACCCCAAACAAGGTCATAAAGCCACAAAGGCGCAAGGGGTTACTGAAAGTGAAAGAAACTGAAGAAACTTTATTGAGGACAATAAAAAGAACATGATTCAAGCAGACAGAAGATGACGACTGACATTGCATTTAAAATTTTGAAACTCGTAGTTGACAGGAAAGCAAGAAGTTGGAAAAGAATTCCATAAGCGAGAAGTGCGAGAGAAGGAACTATTAAAATAGAACTTACGGTTACATCAAGCAATTTCATCAATAAAATGATGAGACCGAACTGCCAATCTAGTACGGCACTTAAATTAGTGAAAGCGAGGTACCAAAGTGGAAAGCTTTTTTCTCCAAGAATGATTTCCACTCAAGATTTTCCAGACAGTCACGTTTCTTTCAAATGGTAGAAAAGCAAATCTCGAAGAGTGAACGTGAGTAAATTATCTGAAGTTCTAATTTTTTTACGTCGGCTTTTGTTTCGGTCTGCATAAGCTGACGGACAAAAAGGAGAAAGAAAAATAATTGAGGAATAAAACTGGAAGAAAATAGAATGTATAAAAAGAGGTAAAATAGATGAACGGGTGTAAGAAGGCATTTTACAACAAAATCAGCAATGAAACTGCGTAGATGAATTATCAAAACTAGTTTTTTTCTGAAAACGTGGAATGAAAAACATTAACTCACTAAAGACTCCCATAAAATCCAAAATGAATTGTAAAAATTAAAATAAAAATCTTGCACTTCTAGAAAATTATTATTGTTTTTTGTTTTGTTTTTTTTAAAAAAAAAAAGGCAATGTTTAACCTTCGTATCTGCAACAACAACAAAAATCAAATCAGTTGTTCCCTTGACATAAGTATTACTGTATATATTTCAGACTCCCTCAGCAATATTTACAAGAATATAAAAATATGTGAACCAAGTACAATACGATATTTATTATTTACCTTTTATAAATATTGATTATTTATCATTTTATAAAGAATAAAATTTGAAAATAAAATCTTTTTATACAAAATTTTATAAAAAATTACAAAATTATCCGCTGTAGCATACCTACGAACGATAATGGGTATGTCCCCATTCACATAAATACAGTAGTAAGTATGTTGGTCTGCAGTTGGAGATTCGACACGGGAACAGCTACCCGACCCCGTTTAATATGAGGTCTACGGGTTTTGTTTTGTTTTTTTGGCCGAGACTACGGGCTCGGAGACCCCACATTAAATTCGGTCTTGTGCCACATCTGACCGTCTGGTGCTGTAGGTAGATATCCTGCAGTTGGAGATTCGTCTCCAGCTGTGCTGGTCAAATTCTCTGCCTCCGAGTAGAGAGGATCCCCAGACGAGGCTATGTCGAAGGGAAGAGTCTCCTCTCGGGAAACAGCTACCCGACCCCGTTTTATACGGGGTCTACGAGGAAATTTTGACCGAGCCTACAGGTTCGGATACCCCACATTAAATTCGGCCTTGTGCCACATGAGACTGCGTGGGGCGGTTGGTAGATATCCTGCAGTTGGAGATTTATTGTGGAATTCACTTGACTCACTTCTAGCAGTTGGCTACTTCTACGCGCCGCTGGTGAATCTTATATGTGTTGTTCTTGTCCTAAGTATTATCGTTCATTATCAACCTTCGTTTGATTATTCTATTCAGTAACCTTTCCTAGGTTACAACATTATCAAAATATGTAAACCAAATACAATGTAATATTTATCACTTATTTTATAAATAACTCTGAAAACAAGTTTTTTATTCAATTTAATAAATAGGACTTAATATCTTTGTTGTAATAGAGAATTAAGAAAATGTATAAATAATGTATAAATCTATTTTCATATGTTTGGGTTTTATCAAAATTCTCATCATCGCTTTTTAAAAGAATAAAACTTGCCGATGAAGTGAAAATTTATACAGTAATAGCGGTGTCAAGGGAATAACCGCCTTTTTCACACATCGTATTTTTTCAGGCACAATGGTTAAACATTGCCAAAAAATATTAGAAAATATTCGGATATTATTAATTTTAGTGTACTAAAATATTACGTAATATCAGTCGTTCTATATGGTAGTGAATGCTCAGCAATATCCTCAAAGATGAAGAAGAGACTTGAAGCACTAGAAAAGTGGTTCTACAGAAGGATACTGTGCATACCATTGACTAAACAACAACGAAATTTTAGAGGAAATGGAAACAAAAAGGATACTTATATTTAACATCAGAAAGAAGAAGAAGAAGAAGAAGAAGAAGAAGAAGAAGAAGAAGAAGAAGAAGAAGAAATTGGGTTCTAAGAATCCGTTTTTAATTTTAGGTTTCTAAAAAAATACGTAATTAATTATTGATTTATTTAAAAATAATTTATTAATCATAGGTTTCTACGTATAACATTTTGGGGACGATGGTTATTAAGGAATTAAATCGTAATACTCCATTTAGATATACGAGGTCTTATAAAAGAAGTATCGGGACTGGTGTTATGAAAAGAAAACTATAACAGATATCAATTCGACATTTAATCTCCTTCGAATTTATCCCTTTCTGAATTAACACACTTTATCCATCATCGTTTCCATTAATGGAAGCATTCCTGCAACTCTTTTTTTGTGTGATAAAGAGCAGCTGTCATGTCACATTCTCTTGGATTTAGTCGACGTCTTGAAATCTTATTCCTTTCAAGTGGGATTTGATTTCTGAAAAGAAAAAAGTCGCAAGTGGCAAGATTTGGAGAGTATGGTGGTTTTCGAACCTGGGGAATGTTGTACTTAGCCAAAAACTGCTGCACCGATATAAACAACGGAAGTGAGCAAAAACCTCATAACTTTGTGTGTATGCGCGACAGTCCAAAGTTCAGTTCAAAGTCAACCTCTGCCAAGCGGCTCCATTGCGTACTTTAGTTCCGTTACCTCAGCAACAGTCCCAATACTTTTTGATAAGAATTCGTATACTCAGCTTAAGTTGTCCAGGATACATAGCACACATTGAGGATCAAATTCTTTATACTACAGGGTGCCCAATAAAAAAACGGAAAATTTATTATCACCGTTTTATCTTTCAGAAATAACTGACCTTGAATAACCTTGAATATATTTCTGAAATATTCATGACCTTGAATAATCATTCGACTCACGCGTAATTACTTAACTCTGATTGGTTCTTTTTATGATTGATTAATTGCTGCTCGATCTTCTGGCTCGTCATTTAAAGGTTATTTGCAGACAACTTTCGTCTTTCGTTCTGCCCTTCTCGTACGGCTAAGCAGTTCACTGATTTTGAGCGTCAAGTTATCATAATCAAAGAATAACATCCGACGTGTCTGGTCGACATTCAAACCTATTAGAACCCACTTGACTGAAATGGTCCTACGAGACACAAGTGCTCATGAATTATAAATCCAACGAGTACCTATCTCTAGTGACTCAGCAATTTTTTAGACAACAATTTCAGGACTTGGCACCATTGAAGACCTCCTAAATCGTGCTGTATCATGGGTTTCAACATCTCAGTTCGAAGTTGGCATAGCACTTCTTCACAATTAATTATGACGGGCACTTCTTAACCAATGTTTGTATCATGTACCACTGGGCGTCTTTTTCTTCTAGAGAGAAAAAATCATAATGACCTGGAGATGAACACTTGAACACTCCACACTTGTCATTCATATTTTTCAGTAAATGATATGAAACAAATTCAAAATAAACGAACAGATTCTGCAAATTATTAGTTTACAATATAAAAGAACATTCTTTCTAGCCATATTGACAAAATGACGTTTACATTTTTTAGAATCCTTTCGAGAAGATTTTAGAAAATCTCATGTTTGAAGTTCGATCCTCGTTAAGGTTACTTCTATTGCCATCTTGTGCCACACTAAAGTAAGGCAAGTATATAATGTCTTAAATACTTTATGAAAGCCAAATTTTTAGCTGCATTATTTTCCTGTTTCCGGTACTTCGCACTTAATGTCTAAAATATATACATGGCAAGGGTAATATTGAAAATAACCATTTCCTTGCAGAAAACATTGTGCATTCATTGACCAAACAGTTAGCGTTACTGTCAATTGAAATAAATATTATTAAATCATTATATTAAAATAGTTTTTTAGGAAATTAGATTTCACAAGTCGATTAAATGAAATAGTTCTTTCACAAGTCCAATAAATGTTATAGTTCTTTCACAAGTCCACTAAATGTTATAGTTCTTTTACAAGTCCACTAAATATTATAGTTCCTTCTAGTATTGATGCAAGTTTCTTTCAAAAACTTTTGTTTGAGTTGATGTGGAAAGTTAACATCTTGATAATATTATATTGCTAGCCGAGGTAATCGGCGTTGCCCGGGTGTACATGGCTGCAATTGTATAAACGCACCCCCCTGTGTGCCCACGTCACCTCTCTAGAAATGTCTACCTGCGTCCACGCTTGCATGCATCATCCGTTAGTATACTAAGCTACCTTCCTGCTCATCTTTTTTACGGTATGTCCTTCGCAAGTGTTTGATTGTTTTTAATAATGGAATTCCATCTTGCTCTGGGTTGTTTCAATATTTTAGATATTCAGTAAATTTCCTTTGGCCGTAATAACTTTAAAATAGTATAACATTGTTCACAAATCTAATAATCAGGCAGGGATGAAGCTTGATTCAAACGCATGAACGCACCCCTCCTTCTTCGCACGTTTACTGTAAAGATGGGGTTAATAAGAGGTTCTTCAGGAAAGTTTCCCTTTTAATGCTTCAATAATCCTTCTCAAACAATCTTTGCATCAAAAGTTGTTCGAATACCAATTTTAGGATGGAATCATATGAAGAAACTATTGTCTAAATGGCAAAAGCCGAGTTTGGACCTAGTTTGTCGCAGATTTCGTCCACTTAACTGAAATAATCTAAACCAAACATTCATGCAAGACAATTTGTGTGTTATATGTAATTTACATGGAAAATTTAGAAAGCATCGGATGAAAAATCAGGGTGTTATGGCCGAAAAACAGGCGTTTTGGACAGTTTTTTGGTGTTTTTTTTCGTTATACGCGGGGAAGCGAACATCTTATCTCTTGCATGGTGGCAAATCTTTTGCGACATGTTTGAAGAAAATCGGTTAAAAATGGTGAAGTTATTCAAGTTTTTATTCTAAGTAGTACGAAAACCCCGATTTTTTTTCGCAGTTTTTTGCCATTTTTTGTGTGAAGCCAAAGTCGCAGGAAAACTACCAAGCACTCTGCATAAACCTCGTAACATGAGCTGATGTGTTTTGCATTAAGTGCAAAGAACATCAGCTTATCCTGTCAAAATTTTGTTCGCGTGTAACTTTGCCTTGGTTTTTGCAAAAAGTCGTACCTACCTTCAGTTTTATTGATTTTTCTGCCAAACCCGAGTGGGGGAGTCTGGAGATTGAAAAGTTTGTCTTTTCAACATGTGCATACAATTTCATCGAAATCGGTCATGGAATGTGGATATGCATAAATAGCATACACGCACACACAGAGACATACACACACACACAGACATACACACAGACACACAAACAGAGACATCTTCTGTTTTATAGATATAGATTATTTTTTCTTTTAGTTACATGTGCTATACATTTTAGTTGTTTCCACTGTTAGAATTTTTCAACAGATGCAGTTTTGGGTATTGGTAAAACTTTTTGTGATTTTATATCACCAGGGTTTAGAGTCTGATGAAGAGTCGTATTCTTTAAAGCAGAGTTTCTCAACTTTTTTACCGTTGTGGAACTCTTGAAATAGTTTTAATATCTCAGGGAACACCTGTACAAAAATTATTATATACTAATATTAATATCTATCTCTTTTATATTTTTATCGTAGTTCACGTGGTAAACATGATATATAGACACCGCGCATGCGTCATGTACTCGTGTAAGTCACTCAGTGATGCACAAATCCTCCACGTACAGGTCTTGCCCACTAAGCAGTGATGGTGGTATTCACACTGACGCCATAGAGACATCTCTAAATACATTTCCTATGATTATTATAATTTTAAATAATATAATCTTTATTATAATAACCAAGGATATTCCAACAATATGCCGTGCAAAATATTGTTAAAAAATGCATTGGCCGATTTATCACTGTTTCTCGCGGAACCCCTAGTGACATCTTACGGAACCTTAAGGTTCCGGGGAACACCGGTTGAGAAACACTGCTTTAAAGCCTAAATTATTCATTAGCTTGAAGACATTTTTAATCACTGACATCAGGAAACCCTTGTATATTGTTGAAACTTGACTAATGCATGGAATAATAATGCAACACAAAATGTACTTAGAACAAAATGTATTTAAACAAGAAAGTGTACACAATATTTACATATAGTCTTTTGTATATTCCTGGGAAGACCGTTCCTGGAGAATGTGTTGACTAAGTCGCAGTCGGGCAGAGTCTCTAGTTGGATCTCTTGATTCGCCTCCCCTGTCTTCCCGGTACCAATCATATTTATATCGTCGGTACTCCACTATGCAAATTAGGTGGATCCTACCACAACATATATAGATGATAGTTTAAACATCTCTGAGCGCATTGGACACCATGCATAACATCCATAAGAGGATCTAGATCTGAAGAAGCCAGTTAAGAACAGCAATCATATTTTAGATTTCTAGCATCTTATATTGTTGTACAAAAGTATTCCTGTCGAAACCTATCCTGTCTTTATTTTCCTTATATCCATTAATATATTTGTCATAACTGACTCATACACAGAGCTGAAGGTATATATCTTCGTGAGAAGAAAATTATTTTTTTTCTTCACTGGAAAACGACAAAATAATTTTTTGATTACAGAGTAACAGTGAAAGCGAACTTCTGCATTTGAAATTGTATTTAAAACCTATTAGTTTCCTGCTCTTTGTTCTGTGCATGTAAAAACTATTTTTGCATGAAATGTAAATATTTATATACAGCGATGGGAATTAAATCTGTTACATCAATTCGACTTTTTGTATTCTTAGATCTATATACGTGTGTCCGTGTGTTCGTATATATGAGTGAATAGTACATGTACGCAAAGGATGAATACTAATATATAAACTTACTTCTTCCCGTTATCTCTGAAAGTATAGGGGAGTGGGTTTATATATCTTTTATCTATATGACTAATGGTCCACACGGAGTTCAGTGCATTGTTTGAAAGGTCACACTCCCTTGGGGTTGCTCAGTCGGTAGTGAAATGTCATTGAAAGAGCGTGTATACTGTGTGACTATCACGTTCAAAGTCAACATTTGCCTGAAAGTTATATATTCAACTCCAGAAACTATCCAAATGATTAAAAAGGCACAATGAGAGAAGCCCAGATAAAATTTTGGTACCGAAGTTTCAAGCTTTGCCGAGAATCCATTGAAAATGATTAGCATTATGGAAGACCTACAAAAAGCAGAGCCTCGAAAATTCTTAAAGTTTAATAGAACTTTGCGGAATACTTCGATATGTAGAAGGGTGGCTAGGCGTGTAAAGTACTAGAGGGAGTACTTTGAAGAGGACTAAGGCGCTATAGCCTTGGGTAGGTAGGAAGGTAGGTACGAAGATTATTTTCTCGTTCATAATATATAGGTGGATCATTTCCAGAAAAAAAAACATTTTTATGGGTGAAAGGTTCTTTATTTACTTATGAACCATAATATTTCCCAAAAGCTGACTAAATGACAAAGCATCAAAAACGTTTTGTGGAATCACTGGTCAGGGAGAGATATGAAGTAGTGCTGAAAAGTTCTCAACCAGACCAAGGCGTCTTATAGATCTAAAATATTTTATTTCATGTTTATATTTATTTATTTATTTTAACGTTCGAATTTTTAATATTGAGCACTTTAATAACAGAAGCTGCTTGCCTTAAAAGCGTTATCCTCCAGAATTTATCTGGCCGACCTTTTTTTGCGATAGTACAGTATATTTTATAAGTATATTGATGTACTGACCGCATTGAATGTATATATATATATATATATATATATATATATATATGCTGCCCAATATAATACGTTTACGAAAAACAATCCGCAGTACGAAATTCCGAATATATTAATTGAACTATATACTTAGTTCATGTCACGTTAACTGGAAAAGTTAACAAACAAAAGAATTCGTGGATTTACCCCATTACAAAATTCATACTAAAATTCTCACTTGAAATATTTGTACTCTAGCGTTGCGACTTGCACGTTTCAAAATTATATAACTGTTAATAAATAACATTCTTAAAAAAACATCCTTCGGTCTACAATGCATTTATTTCGTCTTAGAGTATTATTTCTAAATGAAAAAAATTACAGCCTGACGATGGGAACATGAAGTTTTCGAAAATACTTGCTGCTCTAAAAATACACCAGATCCAACTGACAATTTTATACATAAAGATCGCGTCATTCAATGGATTGTTAGTAAGTTAATGCTTATATTAAATCTGTTAGCGAAGAGAATTCGCCATTAATTACATTGTGTCTACACACACACACACACACACACACACACACACACACACACACACACACACACATACATATATATATATATATATATATATATATATATATATATTAGACAAAGAGTAAATTCTATAAACGACGTGTTTCGCCGAGAGCGTGTGCTCTCTCGCTGCCTCTGTCTTCTTCAGATTAGATTATAACAAAGAGACAGAGAGAGCAGATGTTCTCGGTGTAACATGTCGTTTATAGGTTTTACACTTTGTCTCATCATCTTAACTTTTGTTTCGGATACTATTATACATCCTACAAACAATTTATTTATCTATATCATTGATGATCACTACAGGAGATAAGCTGTTAGCGCCATGCAGTATTGATTTCAGTGTCTATACAGTTCGTATATTTCTGCCGCTAAGAATGTCGGTTCACTGTGTCGTGCGAGACAATTTTTTTCTCTAGAATCTATCTTACATATCTATAAGTCGATCATTTGTCTATGCTTAGAATATTGCTGCCACATATGGTCCTATGCCCCTTTTATTTACTTTGAACTCATTGATAAGATCCAAAGAAGAATCAGCAATATTATTGGTCCTGGT
>OZ038476.1:53796689-53864189 GCA_964036315.1 Acanthosepion esculentum | reverse complement strand
AATTGACCGGTAAGCCTGAAGCCAGAAGAAAGCTCCACCAGCGAGATGTGCGATAGAAAAAACTATTAGCATAGAACCTATGGTTGCATCTAGCCATTTCAACAGTAAAATGATGAGACCATGCCGCCAATCTAGTACTGCACTTAAATTCATAAAGTCTAGGTACCATAAAGGAAGGTTCATCAGGACAATTACTATGAAAGTATTTATAAATAAAGGCATAGGACAACTACGTTACAGCTGTAGGAAGGTGACTGAAGCCGAGATACCAATTCAGGATCAAGAACATTGCAGATTCTTCTTTGGATTTTATCAAGAATCTCGAAATATATAGCAAGAGAACCAGACCATATGTGGCAGTAACATTCGAAACAAGGATGAATGATATGAATATATAAAATAGATTCTGGTGAAAAAAATTGTCTAGCAAGACAGTGGAGCAACTTTCCTAACAGCAGACTTAACAATTGATTCAATATAATTGTCCTACATGCTGTCAGCTGAAAACTTTAGTATGTAGGCTAGCTGGAACGTCATCACTTCGTTAGCTGCGCTGATTAATGTGCGCTCTAATAAGCGCTTTGATCTGATAGATGGCAAGGTAGACGATGGAGATTGTCAGATATCTATACTGATATATCAATTTTGTGTCTATATCTATGTGTGTGTATGTTGCATGTGAACGAACAGTACTCGAAATTAACCACGAGATCTCAAATAAAAATATAAGCTATTTGAGGTTGATATCAGGTCATTTGATATCACTAGTGTTCATCAAATCATTCGAAGTTATCACCAAAGAACATAGCATAATGGTTCAAGTCAAATTAAGTAATTACTAGCAAATTTATTTGGTATATTATGTTTGATGTAAAATTTGACAAAAATGTTTTTAACATCACAAATGGTAAATTCAAACTCCTAGGTCCGTTCATGGCATTGGAAGTAGAATTCATTTGCTGCTTTAGGATTTGTATTATAACCAAACAAATCCACTCTTGAAATGACTTACGGCCACATCACGTTGCAACACTGGTTCATGTACGATCACAGAAGTTAAGCCTAGGTGGGTGCCCGCTTGGGAATACCAGGTTCTGTAAGCTAGGATATGCGGGTGGCGTAATGGATAATGGCTCGGAAATCGGTGAGCCGAGTTCTAATTCTATTTGGGTTCGTTATATTCAATTACCCTTGGTAAAGATATGAAATCACCTCTTCTTCACTCAGTTATGGGGTAATTATTAATACTTATATCACAAAAAAAACAACATTATTATCTTAAAAAAAAAAAGATAAAATTCCGTAGAAAATATTTAGATTTCGGCCATAGAGGTGTTGGGATCCTGCAAAAGAAAAAAAAACCCAGCTATTCTTGGGAATAAATTGGCACGTGATGGTAACCTATTAAGGAAAGGATTATATCATAAATCGTTCTGATTTCTAAGGTCATTGGGGCGGTTGATTTTGGATTAATACAGCTTTTTTTCCAGTCAATGAGCCTAAATCCTGATCTTGTAAAATGTAAAACCTTGAAATTTTTTTTCAGATATAAATTCCAAAATGTTCTTTTTAAACATGTTGATTTTTTTCAACTGTTTTCAATTTAAAACTAAATAAAGCTAACATTGCTGCCAATACCACCATTGTCTCTGTGAGCCAGCCATTAATTCTCCAAAGAATGATATAATTGCATAAATAAACTCAAGAAATAAACAGATTCCGAAAGATTCTTAATTGTACAACTGACATAGTTTCAAACACTTCGGTGGCTATCCAGAATCCAGTTAAATTCCTCAATTTTTCTTCGGCTGCCTGGTGTTCCTCCCTACAGGCTTCAGCTGCATGTTGGGATAGCCAGATATCTCGACCCTCCAAAATTGTGCAATGAAACTCTCCTAGCTTTCAATGAGGAAACTGTCTTCCGTGGAATAGACCCACAACGGGGATATGCTCATTCCCAGCACCCCCACCCCAAATTCTAACTGACTTGCCATCACATTACAGTGACTTCAATTCCCAGTCAATCCCCAGTTTTGCTACTGTGACAATGGTTTGCTATCAACCAACCGATCACCCCCAAAACTTCTAAGTACTACTTAACGTTCTACACTACAATAATCTAAAACTGTTTAAACGTAATCATCTCGATATTAATAGCTTCCATCGGTTTGAGTTTACTCTTCTTATAAATAAGTATTGAATACTTTTTGATTCATCTTATTGAAATATTACTTTTGTACGCGTTTATGTGAATATATCTGTGGGGATATTTGCTCCTATTTACTATTATCAAAATGAAACATATATCTGGTGTAACATTCGGATAAATATTTACTATAAGTTTAGGTAAATAATACACTGAACTGATTTAATACAATAAACTGGTATGTACTGAATACTTATTTTACTGATGTACGCACCTTTGTGCATGCATGTACATGTGTATATACATTGTTGATCATTCTAGATAACACGCTCTCTCCCAGAAACTGAAACTATGGTCTGCTCAGCATAGAATGTTACTTTAGTCCTCACTGTAAAATAGTGGTGTGTAATCATGTACCTCCCTCCACTGGGATAGCACGCGAGGTGTGGGGACCGCGTGTGAAGTTCAAACTCCCTTGTTACTCCGTTTCAAGAATTCGCCGCCGTTGGAATCGGGAATGGCTGTCGCTCGTTTCAGCATTGGCGACGGATCGCCGTGCTTGGTCGGCCTTCGTTCCGGACGCGGTGAATTCCTTGGAAGGAGCCGGCTTAACCGATCCAGGGTGAATGCCGCAACATACATAACAATATATACAACTTTTCATAGAGATTCTTTCGGCTGGATAACCCTCGAATCAAAAGCCGGAGTTGATACTGGCAGCAATTCCCTTTACACAACTCGCATCAACTGATAACCCTTTACCCAAAAACCTATTTTATAGGGGCTAACACCTGATTTGCATATTTCTAGATATTTCTCGAATCATCTAGATTCTTCTCGAATATACTGGAATGATCTAGAATCTTCCAAACGTTCTATTTCAAATTTCTCTATTCTACAACTACTTCATGAAAGAAAACATTTTTGTATTAACAGGTAGGACTCAGTAGAATCCCTTATTATAAATTTTAACCTTATTGCGACTTTCTTTTTATAGAAATACATCCTCGTAACAGTACAAAGAGTGAAAGTGAGAAAAATGCTGATTGAGGATTGAGGAAAAGACAAAAGATGACCGGGATTCAAGAAGACATAAGATGGCATTTAAATTTTTGAAGATTGTAGTTATCAGGAAAGCAAATAAACGGAATGGCGTTTCACAGGCGGTAAGTGCGAGAAAAGAAACTGTTGGTGAAAAAGTGGCGTTTGCATTTAGCTATTTCAACAGTAAACGAGTGGAACCTAGATGCCAATCTTGTAGCACGCTTTATTCGGGGCACCAGGGTAAAAGCTTGTCAGAGCATTTGCCATGGAAATATTTGTAGAAAAGACAGAGGGAAGCCACATCACGTTGGTGAGAAAGTGACCGAAATCAAGATACCAAGTCAGGATCGATTACAATGCAGATCCTTCTACGGATTTTGTCACGAACCTCGCGATCAATAGCTGGAAAGTGAAGATTGAGCAGCTCCAGCTCAGACATCAATATTGCATTTTTGGTCTAATATGATCCTTGTAAAGATAAAACATGGCATGAAGAGTCGGGTACTTTCTTGGGCATCGGGAATTAACGCTGACCCTATCCCTTTAGAGTAGTTTTGCCTCCCGAGATGATTCCTATAAAACTGAGCTTAGATTTTTTTGCTTTCTAAGGATACAAAAAATTGCCAAATATGTTAGGAAAAGGGATAAAACTCATTGAGGCCGATGCTACAGACATACCCTACACTTTAATTCTAGGGATTACCAAACACCAAGTCTAAGAAGGATTAAAATAACCATCGTATGCCACTCTGTATTAATTCCCTGCTCCGAAGATTATTTAAACTTGTATCCGCTTTTATGTTGTATTAATTATAACATTTCAAGCGATGCGTTTTTGAACATTTATTGCAACCAGCTGCTTTCTAAAATTCATTTTCTCTTAAATCTGAAAATAGACGAAATTGGGCTAAGTAAACTGTCATAACGAGTTAAGGATTTAGGGCACTTCGATGTGGTGTAATGATTAGCAAGCTTGTCACGCTAGAACTATTACGACTGAGTAGTGAGTTCGATCCTCACTGGGTGCTCCGCACTTGGCCCACATTTAAGCTACGCGACGTGTTGTAATGGTTAGAAAGCTTCTCTCGCTAAATCAATGACGAGTGGGAAGTGAATTCGATGGTGTAATGGATAGTGGCTCGGATTGTAGAATCGGGGAGCCTAGTTCGAATTCCAGTTGAATCCATTACATTCACTTACATGCTAATACCCTTGGGAAAGGTATGAATTCTCTTCTGTTCACCGCAGCTATAGGTAAATAGCAGGACAGACCGGGTTCTATAGCCTTACCGCAGAAAGAAATGGGAACCAATTGCGGGAAAAAAAACTGCCTTGTCAGTCATGTATCGAAAGATATATGGTCGCCTAAGCGTGTATCACCCATGGCACATAACTGAGTGAGTTCGATACTCACTGGATGCCCCGCGCTTTAGACCTTAGAAAATCACCTAAATCGTCTAAATAATTGACGGATTAATGAAAAGACTTTTTTTTCGATCTTCATACAGCACGAATTCCTCTTTATGTATTTTAGACTTTATTTCAGTTTATATATCTTAGAGATGATGTTCTTTTTAGACCTACCGTTTTTCGATTGGTATTTTATTTTCTGTTCGTGTATTAACTATTTTCTTGCCTTAATTCAAACAAAATAGAATTCTTGCTCTTAATTAATTTTAAGTAACTGGGTATGATGATAAACTACATCCGGGTTCTGGGTATGACGATAAACTACATCCGGGTTCTGGGTATGACGATAAACTACATACGACAGTAAGGCCTCTGATCAGGAGGTTTTGAGGAGCGTGGAAACACCTCTTAATTGCTAGTGTCCACATTGATACGGGGTGGTAGCACTTGTTAGGGTCCCAGCTATGGGCAAATAGTTAACCACTAAACTAGGGTTAAGAAATGAAAGTGTAAAAATAAGTTTTAATACCAGAAATACTTTTTGTAAAAAATGATTACCGGCAATACATTATTACCGGCAATATATTTTTAAAAGAAAAATATTCCCATCAATACATTTTTGGAAAAAAATATTATAAAAATTTTGTCGACATTAAACAACCCATTGAGGTTGATATGCCGTAAAACAAAGCAAAGCAAAGCAAACCAACCTATCAGAGATAAGATTTATTATTAAAGACAGAAATTTTCATTCACTCTGATGATTCAATATATAGTCACCCAACAAAGATGGCTTGAAGAATTTAACACACAGAGGACGTACTGAAGTGAAGATCGTCAGAAAGAAACATCGAGTAATTTATCGAGTTTGAGTGAATTGTTGACAGATTTGAGACAAAGGGGGGCGGTAAAGAGCTAAACAGGACAGGAAGTTGTGGCGAGATATGATCGACACGACACATCTGTTAAGTAAATAGAAATGCATTGTAAATTATTTTAATACTACTTCCTTATGTGTAGGGTAGACTTTGCTCTTCAGCTTTTGTTGGTAATCAGTCTAGACAAAAAGTTATAAATTCCCAAACACGGGTAGATTGAACTTGTTTGCGTGTGAACACATGGTTCGTCTAAGGGGAGGAAAACACTGAGAGAAAACCACTCCCTTCTCAGAGAATAAAGGTTGATAGTGGAACGAATGATCAGAACCCGAGGAAAAATTCAATTACAGAAACCTCGCAAGAAACCACGAGGCGCCAGACTGCTAGCACAGATCCCATGGGCAGACTGTTTCAGAACTGTTTCAATCATTTACATATGCTAACAGTCACATTCTCATGAATATATACGTCATCGGACAAATTATTAATGAGAAAGAAGTTATTGTAGGTATTTTTCGGTTCCAATGACCTGAAGAAAGCCAGAGCGTACAATGGCCGAAACGTTGTGAATATGGTAATGAAGATGGGTATAACAGCCCGAATAATGTAAATAGGTAATTTTCTTGTAACAAAAATGTCCTATATCTCTAATTAAACGAGATGTTATAAGTAAAAGTTCCTAAAATTTGAATATGTCTAAACCCGATATAATCAGAACATTTGGTACTACCCCACCTGACTAGTACTGTGTGAATGCTGAACAATTTCCTAACAGATGAAAAAGAGAATTGAAGCAACAGAAATTTGCTTCTACAGAAGGGTGCTGAAAATACCATGGACAGAACATGTGAGCAATGACAAAGCTTTAGAGAAAATGAAAACCAAAAATGATACTTATACTTAATATCAGAAAGAGACAGTTAAAATTTCTAGGGCACATAATGAAGAAAGAGGGCTTGGAAATTTTGATACTCACAGTACGGATTAAATATAAGAGGGACAGAGGAAAACAACGCATAACCTTCTTAGTGAGCTGGAGTTAATGGATGACAGAACAAGGTTTAGGAGAGATAACAAAAAGACAAAATTTATTAAGAGCTAATAAGGACAGGAGATTGTGGAGAGCCATGATCACCAACATCCTGAAGGGACACGGCACATAGAAGAAGTAGTAACATTAACCTTTCGGAATTCATACAGTGGGCAATGGCGAATAGTTGCTCTTCAAATATATAATCCCCCATGGGTTAAACTCTGAAATGAAATTTAAACGCCACACTGTCGAATAGAAGAGATGATAAAGTAATACTAGACGCGATTTCCTACCAATCAACTTTGGATCTACCTTGATTAGTTAACTCATAATTCATAACGGTGGAATGCGTAATTACTTTCTGAATGCACCAAATATTTCGATTGTTATTTGTACCATCATCAGAATAGTATAGTGGCATATTATTATTAATGCTCTTTAAAAAAATATGTGTAGGTATGTACATATTCACGAGAGGATGGTGTGATTAAACATCGAAATATGAACCAATTAATATTAGCTTTTGTTTGATCATCAAACTTTATCTAAAAACACACTTTTTGTGGTTTATTGTATGACTTAAAATGGTCTGATAGACAATGCGTATGCTCGCATATATACACACAGATATGCAAGTGCAATGTTAATATTTGACATGTTTATTTGTTTATAATCGTTGAAATTGTATGAGTGTAACTTTTTAAAAAAATGGAAAAAGGAAACCAATAGAATTAAATGGATCAAGGTAAAAATGAAAAAACTGAAAAGAATCGAAAGGTACAGATAAAACTGTATAGATGCGAGTCTTTCTCTCACCATGTTGGGTATCGCGCCACAGTCTCACAACGCTAGTGTTGTGGCTTTGGTTTCCATAGAAAGTCAGCTTTTTACAAGGTGGAATTGACAACTCCACGCTCAACCAGTTTTGAACTCTGAATTGCCATCCAACAGTTATAGAGCTTGGCCTACTCTTTTTAAGAAAGAGAATTATGTTTTGTTGACAGATCTGTCAATATCGAAGACTCCATAGATTTTGGTGAAAAAGAGAGAAAAAAAGATTCCAATCAATTTAAATTTCGTTTTAAATTCACCAAAGTGTTTTGCTTATTCGGAATATAAGATTTAAACTATTAACTTGGAATTAAATCAAAAATTAAAACGTCAAAAAATATATTCTAATTTTTTAAATACATTTTAAACTTAGGTGTCGCATTTTGGAGTCGGTATCTATCTATCTATCTATCTATCTATCTCTATCTCTATCTATCTATCTATATATATATATATATATATATATATATATATATATATATATATATATATATATATATATATAGCAATGAATCGTTCATGCAAAAAGTAAATTATTGAAGTTAATGATATAAAAATTTATATCATTATTTATTTTATATCATTAATTTTACTAATTTACTTTTTATATGAACGATTCATTGTAATATAAATTGAACTGCACCACATATTTGATACATACATATATATATATATATATATATATATATATATATATATATATATATATATATATATTACACACACAAATGTAAGAATTTAAAGAAATATATACACGCACGAGCGCGCACGTGAGTATGTGTGTGTATGCATGAAATAATATGTGAACGTGTACGGCCGTAGATTTGTACGAGATAAGCTCTGGTAACCATGGTTACGCGACCCAGGCAGAGAAGAGACAAGGCCACCAACAATAAACCCAGACCATAGCTAATACTTTTGTAGAAAAGTATAGGGTGACTTGGGTTGGGACACCAGTGGGTGGTAGACAAATAATTTAGGTATTAAGTTTGTTTTTCTGTTCAACTCTCCAGCACGGGCATGTGGTAGTAATAATTGTTTTAAAATGACGAAACGGGCAAAGGAAGGAAATCTTTAATATATGAAGACTTATTTATTCTTAGGCGAATGTTTGTCGAAGATATTCGTTGATGCGATGGCCGAACGCAAAAACATACTCTGAGCTAGGCGGCATTGCTCTACGAACTGAACGAAAAAGTAAAATTGCTTTTTCAGCGGTTCTTGCGGGTCGAATTAAACAATGCAAAAAAAAGTTCATGGGATGCACAAATGCATATATAAATATGTATGGGCAGGGAATGATGGGTTCTTGCTAGTATTAACAGCCTTGTTATTACTACATGATTAAGAAGAATTGGATTCATATCTTTCTCAAAGATATTTGGGGAAACTGAAAATCAATAGCAATACCTGAAATTGGAACTTGTTTCACCATTCAAATTCCGAATGAGTCTGTTACCTTCACGAAATTGTCATTTGCAAATTGATAAGCGTATATCGTTCTGGGAGAATGCATTGTTATTTGACTGGAATAAAGCTAAAACTTTTAAGGTATAATAACAAGAAATATATTTGGAAAAGTCAAGTCTTTGTTTTTTCACCCAGTACAAAGCCCAAGAGCCACTCAGGGTAGATGGTTACTGTGTGGTGCTATATTATCGTAAGAAAGGGTAAAACGTGAAGTTCTTGGGGTTATGCAGGAAATATAACAGCTAACTCTAGACTTGAAGCGGTCAAGATTTAATTAGTGAATAATAGTTCAGTCGGAGACGTAAGTGTAGTGTGGAAGTAGACTTTATAAGGAACCGGAAACCTAATTTTAAACAGGAAACACAGGAGAAACCTCTACTCCTGTTCAAAAGACTGGGGAGGAGTGTGAACTCTACGATAGGCGAACCTATCTACTCCTATTAGATATAAAATGTATATAGATTTTAGAAAATAAGGCATCGTTAAAAAATTGAATTTTAACCCAAAGAACACCATCCCTACACCAAAACATGGAGGGGGAACCATGCTTTAGGGATGCTTCTCTTTAAAAAGAAAAGGAAACTTGGTAAGAGTTAATTGTTTAAAAAGGGGATTAATGTGAAGTATTGCATATCAACTTGAAAGTGTTAGGCATCTGGAAATGAAGACACGTTAGAACTTTATCCATAACAATGGCCTAAAAATTACTTCTAAATTAAACCAGAAATATATTCAAGATAAGAATATAAAAGTTTACCTGTCAGTTTACCAGCGGGTCCAATGAACCCATAATTTTTTCAAAACTAATTTTTTCACCCTTATAGTTATTCTATCCGAATTATTTTTGTGACTTTTATTTTTTCTTCATTTTCTATTATCTACATAAAAGAAACAAAGAACAAAAATAAAACTTTTGTGGGTGACTTCTCCTCCTATTACCAAGTGGGTTCATTGGGCCCATGGTTGAAATTTTAATTAAATAAGAAATATCGTCCATTCTAAATAGATGCCATTTCTTTTTCTGAAGATGATAATGAAAGTGATAATGTCAGTATTACTTATTCAGAATCGGATGATGATATGAATGGTGGCAACAAAGCTGACAGAAATGATTCTTTAAAACCTTCAATGATGAATGAAAAATATTATTCGAAGAATAAGACTGAAATTTGGTCTTCTAAACCAATTGAAAGAGAACAAGGAAGAACTCCATCATATAATGTTTTACATCAAAAGCCTGGACCTTCACGTTTTGCAAAAAGATCTTGTAATTCAACTCTTTCATCATTTATATTGTTCATGAAATTAAATCTCCTGGAAATAATCCAAAAATGGACAAATGCTGAAGGAATTCAGGTCTCGCCGGTATTGATACAACTACAAACCCTAGTGAGTAATACACTGCCCCCAGGAACCATCCAATAAGAAATAGAAAAAAAAGATGCACCTTGTGTGGTCCTAAAATGAATAGAAAAACGCAAACTGTCTGTCATGTTTGCCAAAAACATGTCTGTCAAAGCCGTTTGAAAGAATTCTGTACAAAATTCAGTGATAAATTGTAATTTTTAAAAAAATGTAATTTGAATTAAGTTTATAATTTCAAACTAAATCCAAAGATGTATTGTATTTTTTCTGTTTCAGCGAATAAATTTTGATTAAAATTGTTATTTGTTATTTCTTTATCCATCTATAATTATATATACCTAATATCAATAAAAAAAAATGCACAAAAATTTGAATAGTTAAAAAAAAATAAATAGAAATGGGTCCATTGGACCCAGGTGGTATTTAATGGAAGTCAGTTTTCAGACGGAGAATTAATCATCACAGAGTCCGATTTGAAAACTTATGTGATAAATTGAAGAAAAAAGTGCAAGAGCAAGAAAGGTAAGTAATTTGCGACAAATTGAAGATAATACATATGATATGTGGGAAAATGTTTGTGCTAATTTAGTAAAAATGTTGCAGAAAAAATCTCAAAAAGGCTGTACGATTGACTATTAATTTTCTCGTGTCATTAATTTGGGGATAAAATTAGTTCCCTTTGTTTTACAATTATTCAAAATTAAATAATAAAATATTTTTTTTATACATCCTCATATCTATTTTTTCATAAAACGTTACCATTCACTTATCTCTGTAAATATTTTCATTTTGTTTTTAATCAGACCAAGCCAAGAATTTTAGTTCGCAGTGTATTTGCGTGTATATGTGCTATGTGATTCCCCTCAGATGATGCTAAAATCGACATTGCGCTCCGTGTCCATCAGAGAAGCAAGGTGTATTAGCGGGTTGACTTGCTAGGTGTCCTAAAGTCGCCAAGTGCAGATCCGTACCTTCACTATATGTCGATGTCTGTCTTAATATGTCAACAGGTGCTCGACCCCAACTACGCTTAGGATACGCATATATGGTAGAAACTGGATGAAAGGTAGATATATAAGTATCCACCCAAGAGGAAAGAATAATGTCTCTTATATGCTCGTGAGAATGTAGAATCCACGTTTGGAGAAACCTCCAAATCCACACACGCAATCGATGGCAGTAATTGAGGAATTACGTTACGTATGAAAAGATTTAGTCTTGATTTGTGCAGCTTATTTAGTCTGAAACCTGTGCCTTGTGTTTTTCGCGATTTCTTCAATGTTTGGACGAACGTGCGATAAGCAGATTCTCACTTCTTCTTCAGTTTAGCGTAGTCTTTCTCGCTTCTTATTTTTGATGGTATTTAATGTTGAGAAGCCTAATTCACATAGGAACTCGGACGAGGCTCAGCCAAAGGGCAGAGTCTCGTTCGGGGAGGTAGACTGTCCCTGAACCGGTTTTTACGGGTTCCAATAGGGGATATTTTGACCAAGCCTATGGGCTCGGAAAACCCACATTAAACCCGGCCTTGTGCCACATGTAGCCCTTGGGGGGGGGCTAAATATCACTTAAGAAGATCGCGTGGCACACTAATGTGTCTCGGCACACTCACGCCGGTTGAGAATCACTGGCTTAGTAGGTGAACACACCAACGGTTTGACTCAAAAATCTTTAAGAATTACTATTTGCAATTTAGTAATTTTTAGTATAATATTAACCAAAATGCATTTTAATAATTGTATATAAACACAGTCCTGCAGTCGAGATTGTTGAGTGATTGAGAATTCCGTGATCTTGTTGATGGCTGTATAGAATGTTGCTACGCCAGAGCTACATACGATTTGGATTCAGAGTTGTCCTTCTCATAGACTGGTTACCAACCACGACTAGAGTGTGCAGCCGACAAATTTCGGGAAGGGGGAGCAGAGATGGATCCGTACCTTTCCACGGGTACCTTACGCGAAAGTGAATGCAGCGAACTCGACCGGAATTCGAACTCGCCTCGCCGATTTTCTCGTTCGGAACCGTTAACCATTAACACCACCTGCACACCCATAAATTTGCATTCTACAAAACTAAAACTGATATAATAAAGATAGTGTCTA
Source organism: Acanthosepion esculentum (assembly GCA_964036315.1). Taxonomy (NCBI): domain Eukaryota; kingdom Metazoa; phylum Mollusca; class Cephalopoda; order Sepiida; family Sepiidae; genus Acanthosepion; species Acanthosepion esculentum. Next base: position 53,851,907 of record OZ038476.1, on the reverse strand, counting down.
TACCACACAACAGTATACCGAATAATTTCTTCAAAGAGTTTGGAAACTTTCTGATATTATTATGAAAACCATAATTTTCTTTTTATTATAATGAATAATTTAATAATGAAAGAAGCAGTACGAACCCTCTGTGATCACCAAAATGTGGAAACCAGATGACATTGATTTAAAGGCTCAAAAACACCCCTCTGATATCCTTCAAGACGGTGGCGAAGTTAATAAAGTACCAGTGTCAACTAGTGGTCATATGTTTCATTCCTGGAACAAGCAGTGAATTGACATACTCTAGTTTAACAGGAACGAATAAAAATGGTATCAAAGTCACAAAATAGCACCATAATCAACACATATAAGATATCCCATATCAGACCAAATACTGGACACCTGATGATAATCGGAAGGTATCTGGATGAAACGTCTATAATATCATCTATAATAAGATGGGATTAAGTCGAATATGTTGGTCGCTAAATTTGAATGCAATATCAATTATGGAATCGATATCTCAGAGGGGATATCATTAACAATCTACCTATGATGTCATGAAGTAAACATTTTAGAAGCCAAAAAGGAATCCCAAAAAGCGCAAAAGAGAGATAATTGTGTATGATTTAATGATATTTTATAAAAGAAAGCCAAATGTCTCTTTAAGTAGTCTGAGTAATTAAGGTTACAGGGATACTACACAACGGAATATCAGCGATCTTTAACTATACGGCAATGAATTGAAATGCCCACATGTCAAAAAGGTGTTTAATATTCTTGGTGCAGAATAAAATACTTTTTCTTTGTTTTAGGGATGAAAATAAAATGACATTTAGATATTTATCTCTCCTAAACTTCAATTCTACTTTCACAACTACACACACACACACACGCGCGCACACACACACACGCACACGCACACGCACACACACACACACACACACACACACACATATATATATATATATATATATATATATATATATATACGATCATCATCATGAACATTAAACCTAAGACCGGATGTTGTTGTAGGGTAACTGTGCAACAAAACACACACACACACACACACACACACACACACACACACACACACACACACACACATACATATATATATATATATATATATATATATATATATATATATATATATATATATATATATATTAAAGGTAATAAATCCGTTGGTATATAATCCAAGGGGATCCTAGTAATATAAAATATTAAAACTGATCCACAAAAAGAGCTCAATGTATTTATTATTACATACCAAATAATTAGTGCACAATAAAATCCAAAATTCCCTCACATGGGGAATACGATATATGGATATTCCCCACATGAGGTAATTTGAGATTTTATTGTACCTTATATATATATATATATATATATATATATATATATATATATATATATATATATATATATATATATATAGGTAACTATACTCGTGTCGAAAAACCTTCGAACTCTTGATTTAACAATAGCCAAATCAATCACGAAGGAAAAAAAGGGTTTTAAAAAAAGAAAGAGCCAGGAACATGAAAGTCTGTCGAAAATAATCGCACAGATACAGGTTCAAGGCCCAAAGAAAAAACCCCGATACGAGTAAACAACTAACTAAAGAGCTCAATACAAGCGTAGAGCAAACCTAGTAAAACCTAATGAGCCAGACACACCTACCAAGGTTTCACTTAGGCAGATCTGCCTAAGTGAAACCTTGGTAGGTGTGTCTGGCTCATTAGGTTTGACTATATATATATATATATATATATATATATATATATATATATATATATATAGTTGTGAAAGTAGAATTGAAGTTTAGGAGAGAAGAATATCTAAATGTCATTTTATTTTCATATATATATTATATTATATATATATATAAAATATAAATATAACCTTACAGAAAGATAGGTACTTTATAGATTACCATGGCTGCTGCCGATGATGTTCTGCTACCCCATGTCGGTATGCATTTCTCCCCTCATCACATGAACATGTCTTTTCCATTAGGACGATGTCTTATTATTCTTCCGTCTGCTCATACACAAACCATTCTTTCTCGCGTCCCACTCCCTCACCTATCCACGCTTTACGACTGCATTTTCCTTTCTTTCATTATTTTATTTATTTTTTATTTTTTTAAATTATTACCCACACCAAAAACTCAATTGAAATTTTTTTTTTCAGGAAAAATGTTTGGTGGAGGGCGTTTTACTTGATCTGCCATATTTCCTGTTGAAACAACAAAACCCTCATGTTTTTCGACTCTCTTCCTTACATTTCTAATTTTAAATTTGAACGACCACCACAAAACCGTGCAACCGCGCACATATACGTACGCAACGAGGCTCGTGCGTGCAGGTTTACAACTCATAACATTTAAGCATTAATATGTGTGTGCTTGTGTGTTTCTACACACACCTGTATTTGGTATTTATTTCTATTAAATCAATCTCTTTCTGTTTTCTATGCATATTTAGTTATTATGCATCTGTGCACAGTTAAGTACTCGTATATGAAAAGTATGTTTATTTATTAGATAGAAATACAATAAATTAAAAATGTGTACGAACATTTATTTCACTCCACTGTGTGTATATATATATATATATATATATATATATATATTATTATTATTATTATTATTATTAAATTAGATATAATAACGTTCAAAAATTATCGAAGGCCGATTCAATCACTCATTGGGATTCTCAATATGAACGGTTGCATTGATAACAAAAATTTAAAAACAATTTTATTATTTTTTTAAACGCATTCTTATATACTTACAAATTTTAATGTTATAACTGTCAATTTCGTGACCTCTCTACAATAATTGAAAAGCCAAATAGTCATATTGGGTGTGTAAATTTATTATTTAAAATTTACTCTTACAATAGTCAATCCTGTGCGATCCTATAGAAACAGAAACAACAAAAAATCCTGTTTATGTGTGTTATATATATATATATATATATATATATATATATATATATATATATATATATATATATATATATATATATATATATATATGCAAATATGTAGAAAATAGGAAAGAACTCGTTAGGTAAATAATCCGAAGTTCTTTAGTATTTTTATTTTTATTTAAAAAAAAACAGTGGTCGATACAAAAGTAGAGCCTCAATTATAATTTTATTTTTTAAAATTTCGCTTGAAGATGAAACAGCTTGATGATTGATGCTTAAATTCAATTTAATTCTAATAATTATATTGAAGTTTTCAGCTCTTGTTTTTGAAACATAGAACTCTTATGTAGCGAAGGAATCATATTTTTTAAAATAATTATAATGTATATATATATATATATATATATATATATATATATAATTTATTCGAAAATTATAGCATAAATATGTTATAAAATCACTACAAAAATAGCCATTTTGTTTCAACACTTCTGGTGGCTTATCAAGTGATGGTCAACACCTTCCGTCAGTTCATCCACAATTTTGATTACAATTTTGATTACAATTTGGATTACAAGGCACATTTTTCGTATTCAAAAATTCGAAAAATACAATAAAAAATTAAACAGGCTGAATTTGTCGGTTCTTTTTAATCAAATTTACTTCTCATACCTCGACGTATTGATTAGTTATAATAAATTTAGTATAGGAGAAAAGGAAATTGAACATAGAATAGGCTGTGCCAGAAGTAGTTTTACCCAACACCGCAAATTGCTACAAAACCGAAACATCAACCAGAAAACTCGTGTCATGTTCATAAATAGCCTCACCAGATACAAACTTTCGCATGGATGTCAAGTATGGCGCCAAACTCGTTCAGAAATATCTAAACTGTCAGTTATCTAAGATTGATTGTTGAAGAAAGGCTTTGAGCGAGAGAAGCCTGTGGGGGGAGGTGGCAAGGATCGTCCTTCTTTGAACATTGAACTGTACCAAACAACAACATCACTTGAGTTCTACCAACAGCGGCGGCAAAACTAAAATGAATAGCACGTGTAACTGAAAGAGAAAATACTGACATAATCAAAATGTTGACATTTCACACTAATTCAAATAAAAGATTCCGATGGAAAGCTCCACTGGAAAGAGCGATATCAGCTCCTCGACTGGAGAAACCTATTTTTCCTGAAAAATTGTTTTAAGATATGATTTTATAAACTTCAAACGAAAGCAGTACTGGCTCCTCGGTCAATGAATTCAAAATGTTTCCTTATAGGGAAACGGCTAATACTATTATTATAATTAACATTATTTGTTATATCATATCCGTTTCATGGCTCTTTCTTCTTGGTCGAGCAAGGAACTGTTCGAAACTCCTTCGTATATATGTCCAACACTATTGCCGCTTAAAAATAGAGAAGAATAAGATCGCATACCCACGTACAAACGTATTGAGTATCATCTCAAATACATCCGTATGTAATTGCATTCACACCTTCATGCATTTGTTCATTTAGCAAATCGAAGAACCCCGAGGAGAAATATTCATTTCATACGAAGAGTAATTCAGACTTGCTGTGCTGTAGAGACGTCCGTGGTTGAACGGTAAAGCACGCCTGGCTCAAATGTGGTTTCCTATATATATATATAATTGTGTACTTGGCAAGCAATCCCTGTTTTATATAAGTTTCTTTATAGAACTTAACAACGTAAAACAGACGCTAGTTAATAACGGTTTTCTGAATTACCTCATAGATTACAAAATTACACTTTTTCTTTCTAAGGTAACCACTAGCAACACTGGACATGCAGATTAAAACAATATTAACATTTTCAATAAAAATTAAACGCACGGTAACTATAAGCAGAATGAATCTTCTCTTAGAAACATTATAAAGAATTATAAATCTTCAATCGACAAAAACAAGAAAATTAAATTAAATTTGAAACTGCTCATAAATATCCATATCCGGAGAACCAATATTATTTCTGAATCTGCATGTCCCTTAAGGAACTGAGTTCCTGATCAAACTAAGTTCATAAATAATTAACTTAGATATACTACAGCATGCCTAACAAGAAAACTCACGTTACATCTTTCTGACAATAGCTCAATCAGGTCTCATTTAAATACACATGGAATCCTACCAAACTTCATCCGCAACATATTCATTGACAATAAAAATATCCACATATAAAAAAATCTAAAAATAATGGAAGCATTATTAATAAAAAAGAAAATCCAACACACCATAACATCAACTATGAACACAGCCACAATGTGCTGACCGTGTTTGGAAAATAAACTATTCCTGTAACTCTAGATACATACATAAAAATTCCATACATTCAGTTAAAAGTAAAAATAAAATCATTCATGACAACGGGTAAAAGAATTGCCGAAAGCGTTCAGAGATAAAGAACATTCGGACAATTTCTACACAATTTATGTCCAGAGAATAAAATAAAAACTTAACGGCAGTACATTGTCAGTAGTTTTTAAAAATATATATATATATATATATATATATATATATATATATATATATATATATGCAGAAATATAGTCTTAAAGTGTGCTATATTTATGGGATAAAGTGCTCAATATCAGAGATAGAGCGTGTGTAAATATAAAAGTGGACATGGAAGTCAGCACTTAGAGGCGACAGTCTGTTTCATGCTAGTGCAATCGTCAGGCGACTAGTGCTGTTATTTTTCTCGGCCATTTATATAAGGGTCAGTGGTGCATTATGGGTAGTCTATTTTGGCGGTTACTTTTACCGGAAGTCGCTTATTTGTTTATTTATTTATGTCAAATTATTTTGCTTGTTTTTTGTTTGTTTTTTTATTTTTATTTTTTATCTTATATATTTATTTATTTATTCTTTTATTTTGATCGGTGTTTTACCCATAATGCACCACTGACCCTTATATAAATGGCCGAGAAAAATAACAGCACTAGTCGCCTGACGATTGCACTAGCATGAAACAGACTGTCGCCTCTATGTGCTGACTTCCATGTCCACTTTTATATATATATATATATATATATATATATATATATATATATATATATATATATATATATATGAACACGGACAGAATCCCAAATAACAGAAAATAAAATATGCTTGCATTATTACTGATACTAGATGTTTGCCGGTTTTGGGAGTTTATTTGTTTTTTTTTTGTTTTTTTTGGCCTTTGTAGCTAATATATATATTTGCCAATTCTGGTAATCCATACTTCAGTTATCTCCCGAGACGCTAGTAAATTTAAGTAGATTTTATCACCTATAATTAAAGAACACTGAAATCATCCGCTGACATGTTATGTGCGTTATATAGCAATGGACACTGGCTTTTATATGACTGATATGAATTCATATCTTTTTAAGCACTTTTTTCAAAATTTGGATCTTCCTTATGAAGCATCACAGCACGAGTCCCGTAATCCCTTAGAGTCATGGAGGCACAACACGTACTGTAGCCATAGCAGCAACAATATATTCAGAGCAAAACAGACTGATGGAGTTCATTCCTGTTTAGACTCGTTTTGTATTCATGGTTTCCTTCTTCCAGACTGGTGGCCGCATCAATGCAAGAGAACGCAGTCTGTCCTACTATTTGACCCATATCTGCGGGTGGGAAAGAAATAGAGTCAGATCTTTCCAAGAGTATTTGAGCGAAAGTGAGCGTAACGAACTCGACCAGAATTTGAACTCAGCTCGCCGATTTCTCTTTCCGACTCGCTTACATTAACTCTATCCGCACACCCACACCCCTTAGGACGCAGCTATCTAAAAAAAAAATATTCTTATGATTTTTATTTGTTTACGTTGGCGGGAATTGTTTGAATTCCCGCCATCTTAAACATTGGCGAAATCTCTTGAGTAATTATCTATGTAATTGTAGCTAATAGATTGTTATTTATGTTCAGTTGGTGTTTTTATTTCTTTCACTATATTTCCTTTTATCTGCGTGCATAGCGCGGTAATTTGACAGATTTAATCCCAGGTCATACCGAGGTCGTTCGGATGCACTATATACTATGGGTCAACTAGCATTGTGCCTGTGGGCTCCAGTTAGGTTCGGAAAAGTAATTAAAAATAACTGATGTCCTAAATTTAATCAATTATAATTTTTAAAACGAGTTACTGCCAAGTACAATCACCAGCATATACATGCAAACACATATAACTGATCTATTAGTGTGAACGCAGATGACAAAGTAATTAAGTCTTTTACAATTTTACTTTGCATTAACAAACAAAACATGTCTCCCTATAATGTTAGCTATATTTTTATGCCATGTTCCTTCGGGACGTAAGCGGTCATGGCTCTCCACATCTTCTTTATTATTTGTCAATTGCTATGACTTCTTTGGAAAGATAGTTGAGTAGTTTCTCGTTGCCTTTATACTATTTTGAATTCAGAATTTCTCTTCTCCTACACTGGCTGACAGCTAAGTTCTAGAAAGCTCTATATATCAATATATATATTTTTGAATTGGACATAGTCCGACAATTTATTTAAAGACATTTATAATATGTTTAACGTTCTTTTTATAGATACAAGTATTTAAGCAAATGCTCTGTTTTTTTTAATAATAAACAGTATTATATAACATTTACCGGCCTGAATTACATATGAGCAGATATGAATAGAAGAGATTCATGGAAGATTTAAGTTTAAAGATAGTAAAATCGACCTTGCTAACCAGACGCTTCTTCGTGGCCGAACGGTTAAGGCACATCACGCGAAATGATGGTTCCGTATAGGATACAGGTGCGATTCCTGTCGGAGAACGAAAATTTTCTATGAAAATTTCTCGGACATTCAGGCCGGTAAATGTTATCTAATACTGTTTATTATTTTAAAAAACAGAGCATTTGTTTAAATGCTTGTATCTATAAAAAGAACGTTAAACATATTATAAATGTATTTAAATATATCAATATACTCACAAGTTAAAATCACCGAGGTGGGGATGGTTTTTGTGGTCAGTATATTATATGTATTCAACAGCTACCCTTATAACTCCATAGCGTAGCCGAAGTGGGAATAAAAGTCCAGATCATTGAACGTTTAATGAGGACCGTCTGAAGAATGTGTGCATAGCGCGCAACAAACTGACAGTCGTAATCGTTCAGACTTACACCGGAAGATTATGATTAATATATATTAATCAAGTCTCTTCTTCGGTGATGAGATTTCCCAGCATTCACTGCCATATCAGAGGACCGGTATTATATAACAGCTAAGCAATCTTTTTCTTGCTTCAAGCGAAATTTTCTGATTCTTATGACTTTACTTAGCTTCTGGAAGGTATCTTTCGCGATTCTGATGCGCCTTCGAATTTCAGTGTCACATTCCCCGTCCTCTGTTAAAACACTTCTCCCATTACATTTTGGTATTTCCAATGCCTAGTTCGCATCTTGGATGTTTCTCTTGCTGACAGTCATATATTGTCTTTTTACAATTGTTATTAAGTCCTTTCTACTCTCTTTCCTTTATTACCTCCTTTAGAAGTTGCTTCAGTTTCTTTCTGTGTCTGCTATCAACACTGTGTCGTGTGCATACCTTATGTTAAGATTGTGTCCGCAAATAATAAATAAATTCTAGTTCTCTCGGGATCAATTCGCTGTAAAGGTTGAATAAATCCACCGTGAAGACACATCTTTGTCTTACAACATCAAAATAATTGTAAAATCTATCAATTCCTTGGTTATTTGACAAACAACTTTACTGACATTATCTTCAGAACATTAAAATATTAACAAACGAAAAGAATTTTTAATCATTTCTCCCCAAGCAAGGGTATAAAGCCACTAAGCCGCAAGGGTGGGGGTTACTGAGTGTTAGAGATTATGAGGGAAAAAAGAATTAAGTAGACAGTAGATAACGATTGATATTACATTTAAATTTTTGAAAATCAAACTTGACTGGGAATTTAGAAGCCGGAAGAGAGTTCCACAATCGTGAAGTGCAATAGAAGAAACTGTTAACATAGAACTTACGGTTGAATCTAGCCATTTCAACTGTTTAAGATTCATATATCTGCACGACAAATATTAGCAACCTGACTTCCGTATTTTAGGATATATTTACATTTGAAAACAAATTTTATGCAATTCTGCAATTGTGAAATATTCGACGGGGATCGAACTGAGTAATTATGTAATGTACAATACGAACTTCTGCATACAAGAAGTCTCAGTACTGCCGTTCTCGTTGCTTTTAAAGATGTGGATACTTTTAGTTCAACCAAAACGCGAGCCGTCCACTTCACTAAATCCCCTATTCTCAAACTGCACATGTCTACAGTTGAAGTAAAATGCTGAAATCTGCGGTAGGCAGGCCACACGGTTTCTACTTTGCCGCGTCTGATTTCCTGGATGCCCGTGTCCAACACCTTCACCAATGTTTCATGCCAGATGTTCCTCTTTAGGCTTATTTAATAAGTTCCATGTGATGAAGGGTCGGACAGGGTAAGTGGGACACCAGCAAGCACCGGACCTGTTTATTCTGTGAATTTCGCCCGTTTTTAGCCGATGAAATCTGCCACCAACATTGCAAGAATTTAAGAGGAAAATGGATTTACAATTTGATATTCTTATCATAAATATTCACTCCCGAAGTTCCTGTTGCGTTAGACTTTGGGACTTATCAGGTTATTACATTTTTTTTTTTAGGTTTAGACTTGCGTTGGGAGTTGTCATCTCAAGTTTCGGACAAGCATTTTCAATCCTTCACAAGAATATTTCTATTTACACGCTTATATGTTATTGAAAGATGTATGCATATTTGGCAAACTTGAACGTTCGTACTCGAAAAAAAAAACGAATTATCAAAAGGACAGTTTTTCCTTTAAAACCGCCATTATTTTAACTACATTCACTCCTCGGCAATCGTTTATTGCTTAAAAAAAACGGTGACTAGAATTTTAATTAACCTGAAACATATGAAAGTGAATTTATACATATTTTGTTCTTGAGAATACAGGGCATTACATTTAGGACCGGCTGCATGAATTGCCAGATGGTTGTCAGTGTTAACCGCCAACCGGGGCTCCACTCCGGATTTTCTGTCTGGATTTATTTTTATAGCCGTTTCTGTGTTTGGATATGTCCGCAAGGCAACAGATGTTTAAAATTAAAATTAAATTAATTTTATTTAAAATATTTTATTAAAACCAAGAAAAATACAAGTTCAAAAAATAGTTTAGAATATAAAATATGCCCTCAAAAAAGAGTGTCAAAAGGACGGTTTTCCCATTGACACCGCTATTATTTTAACTACCTTCACCCCTCGGAAATCGTTTATTTCGCAGCGATGATTAGAATTGTAATAAAATCTAAACATAGGATGAAAGTGAATTTTTACATTTTTTTTTTCTTGAGAATTTACAACAAAAATATTAATAACTATTTATTTATTACGACCGATAGGAGACTGTGTGGTCTGCGCATTGGTGTGTTTCCTCTAGTTTCACAACTCGGTGAGAGCAAAATATTGAAGACAGCATTTTATGGGTTATAAGACCAGAGTGCAGAGTCTCTCGTCATGGGTTGTCTTCGATGGTTGGAGGGATCAACTAGCAGACAGCTGCAGCGGCTGGTGCCATGTTGTTCAAGACAAAATCATGAAGAGCGAGAAAAGGCGAAAAAGCTGGTCAGAAGACAGTGCGGAAAGCAGAGTCAGCAATCCCAAAACTTCGTTCCACATTCCAACTGCTATACCTGCAGAAGAGACTGCCATGCAAAGATCGGACTGCTAAGCCAAATGTTGCTCACAGAAGGACTGAATTTTGACCAAACAGAGCGCTGTCATAATCTCGTGAGATAAACGAATACGAAATCTTTTGCCACATATGTATATTGCATCGAGTAATCTCTGAATGTTTATTTTTCTGTTCGTAACGATTCCAACTTCCAGATTACAATCATCACGAATATCATCATCAGTCCATGACCGGGAGTGGTCGTAGGGTCATCGGACAGCTGAACAGCTAACCAGTTCGTTCCAGATATGGTTGCGTGTCTTGGGCAAATAAACCCGGTGGGATCCATCCTTTTCCAGGTTAAACCACAGCCGATGTCCACCAAATTGAAGGCTCGCCTTGGTTACGATCACATGGCCGTAGATTTTATCGAAGGAAGTCTAGGAAACACTCCGCTCAGCGATGCGATATATCTCCACACTGGCTATGGTGCTTAGTCTATCCGAATATGCCATTGAACTTACCAGAATGTTTATCAACTCTTTGACAGGTTTTGTTTTTAATTCTGCTGGGTGCTTAGAACGTTTTTTGTTGTTTTTTTTTAAACGTTTACTCTGCTTGTTACAGACTGTGTGTCAACGTGAGATATTAATCTCGTTAATTTTATGAGCCTACTCTCCCATGTTGGCTCAAGTTGATGTTGGAAGAGAGCGTTTGAAAATTTTTCCTGTAGTAGGTTACCAATTCTTTTTGCGGCAGACTGGTTGCCAACCAAGGCTATAGGACTCAGTCTGTCCTGCTATTCAACCCATAGCTAGAGGCAGAAGGAATGGATTCATACCTTTCCTAAGAGTATTTGCGCGTAACGAATTCGACTGGGATTCGGCTCCCTGATTTCTTATTCCGAGCCGATATCCATTACAGCACAACGCACATCCAGGTACGGGTTTAGTCACTGATAACTAGAGGATATGCGACAGGTAGTGGCATTCATAGAGTAACCTGACACAAATTACAATACCATTCTGAAATCTGATTTTCAAAGATTCATAAGTTATTTATTAGACGCAACATAATTTTAGCACAAAACCACAATTAGGGGGTACCCAGTGAGGATCGAACTTACTATTTAGTAGTAATGGTCTGCGTAAATGACTTGTTCGCCATGACACCCCAACAGGAGGACCTGTCAAAAATTCTCTAATGAGTTTGAGTTATTTTCAAACTGTATACATGGAAAAGCATTATAATTTTGTGTATGGTGTGTGTGGGAAGAGTTTTACTTACACATATTTATCATCTCATAAATCTTTTCATAGATCTTTTCTTTTGACGGGTGAACTCTTTAGAAGCAGATAATAACATATATACTGAAGTGGTACTTGAAATTAAAAACGCAGAAGACGAAAAGACAGTGAAAAAGTGCGACTGTAGTTTTGAATCCCTTCAACATACACATACAAACGCATACACACCCACGCACACACACATACACACAAACACATTAAAACACATACACACACACACACACACACACACACACACATATATATATATATATATATATATATATATATATATATATATATATATGTATATATATTACTGTGAGTGCGCGCGTGTGTAATTATATGTTGTTAGGTTTGACTTTGCGCAAGAAGATCAAAGTCTTGGAGTCTAATGTATTCTTCCAGGATTCAAATAAGCCCAATACAAAATAGGCCTGCTTTGAAACAGCGACGGGTGGTTGAAGTTCCAAAATGTATCAGACAAAGAATAATTTCTGATAACTATTGACTTTTACAACTTTCGCTTCTTCAGATTACTAGCCCTCTAAAGCTTTCCACAAAAAAGTGACCTAGATGATTGGAAACACACACACGCGCATACAAATGCACACACACACACACACACACACACACACAAATGGACACACAGTAAAAAATAAAGCTATACCTAACGTTTAAAATGTCTTTTTTTTTTAATGAAAAATCTTAATTAAATGATGAAGATTAATAACATGCAATTTTTTTTTACAATAATGTTCACCCTGTACAAGTCCCGACGGTCACTTGAGGTAGATGGTCACTGAGTAAGAGGCACAGTTTATGGTGATATCTGGTGAAGATAAAGGTTAACTCTAGACATGAACAAATTAATAGTGCAGTGATCAGGTACGCATCCTCTCAGGAGTCGGTTCCACAAAGCAACAGCTCGTGAGAAGCTGCTGCTCGAGTGGAACTTAAATCTCACCAATGGAATATGAAGGGAATGAGGGTGGTTCACTTATATGTGCGTAGCTAAAATAATACACCGATAATTTCAAATCAATTCAACACTTGACTACGTGTCAGTTTACGGGATCATTCATGCTAACTGTTGGAGCGCACCCACCTTCACAACCATAATAGACTGATCCTATTATTATAAATAGAACAGTAGTTCTAGTGCAGTGCAGAGTGAGACTTCTGTAGTGATCAGTTACACTTCCGGTTCTCGACCGGAAGATACCATTCGACTTTATTACTTATTGTTACTACTAACCTACGTTCGTTCTACTACTAATCTCTCTGATGTAAATACCTCTCTGAATATACCAGTATTTTTCCCTACGACTGTGTTTGTTCGTTATTACCATATACTCACGTGGAAACACTCAACATCTCAACAGTGGCGAGCTTTGAGACAAGCATATGACTACTGGCAGGATCAACCAGGTATGGACAACGACATCGCGTCTATGGTCAGCAGATGTAAAGGCTGCACTTTGGCTTCAAAATCACCACAAGTTCTACAGAAGCCATGGCCAAAAACCGACAGACCATGGTCAAGGATTCATATTGATTTTGCGGGTCCAATTGACGGATGGCATTATTTGGTCGTAGTTGACAGCTACAGTAAATGACCCGAAGTTTTTCAAATGAAGAGGCCAACATCACAAAATACAAATAAATTACATGAATTATTTGCAAGGGTTGGAGTGGTAGATACTATAGTTAGTGACAATGGTACCCAATTCACAAGCAATGAATTCACAGAATTCTGCCAGAATTTCCAGGTGGATCACGTGAGGATTCCTCCATATCATCCACGCAGCAACGGACTAGCCGAAAGGTTTGTCGATACCCTAAAAAGGGCTCTTAGGAAAGCAACGGGTACACCGACTAGAAAGGCATTACAGTTATTCTTGCAAATTTACCGCATTACCCCAAATAAATCTGCCCCATCAAGTCTATCACCTGCGGAGCTAATGTTTGCAAGGAAAATCAGATCTGCATTCGATAAATTGATACCAAAAAATAAAATACACACACCAGTCGCAATGGTTCCTAAGAGAAAATTTTGTATAAATGAAAAAGTTTTTTTAAGAACTATAAAAATAATTCAACATCGTGGGAACCAGGAGTCATTCAAAAGCGGATTGGGAATATGATATATATGGTAAAAGGTAAGAAATTTACCCATAAAAGGCACATTAACCAACTAAAGAAAAGGAGTACCGAAGAATCGGAAGAAACTCCACAAGTAGAAGAAGAATTATTCGAACTATATGATACGTTTGACCTACAAGTGCTACAGACAGAACAAAAACAGCGCAGATCTGGGATAAAGCGAAAAGCGACTAAACAATTCATTATGGATCCGAAAAGAAAAAAATATTAAAGAAAAAAAAAAGTTTTTTTCACATCGAAAAAACAATTTTAAGGGGGGAGGGGCACCCACCTTCGCAACCATAATAGACTGATCCTATTATAAATAGAACAGTAGTTCTAGAGCAGTGTAGTGCAGTGCAGAGTGAGACTTCTGTAGTGATCAGTTACACTTCCGTTTCTCGACCGGAAGATACCGTTCGACTTTATTACTTATTGTTACTACTAACCTACGTTCGTTCTACTACTAATCTCTCTGATGTAAATACCTCGCTGAATATACCAGTATTTTTCCCTACGACTGTGTTTGTTCGTTATTACTATATACTCACGTGGAAACGCTCAACATCTCAACACTAACTAATCGTCATATATATATATATATATATATGACCATTATATATATGTGTATATATATATATATATATATATATATATATATATATATATATATATATATATATATATATGTGTGTGTGTGTTTTGAACAATAAAAATATTGAAATTAAAAAAATTAAAATTTTCAGACACACTGGGTTGTATATTAATATTTTTTGTTTTATTATTTCAATTAGATTCCTCGACTAGTTTCGGCCAGCATGGCCATCATCAGAAGAAAAAAATTTCTGCTTGTTAGTAGCAGTGAACTACAGGAATGAATGACTTTCTGAAGAAAATGAACTTTATCTGTAGTTTTCATTTGTTTTTTTTTATGGTTAATTTTGGTTAGTCCTTTATTCGCTCCAGAATAATCATTTAAAAATGTTATTGTTGAATTGTTATGTTTCTTTTTCATACTAAATATTGTTTAAACAACGCCTGATAATTATGCACCAACCCAATATCTATCTATCTATCTATCTATTAATTCGTTGTGCTTTTTTCCCTATAGGACTTATTTGTATTCGACATTAACTAACCCAACAAAAGTTTATGTCTTTAAATAACCAACCTAACACACTGTTTTTTTTTTTTGTTGTTTTTTTTTTTTTGTATATTTCAACTGAAAACTGCTACTTTGTGGAACCGACTCCAGAACGGGTGCTTCCACGATCACTATAATCTTAACCTTTTCAAGTCGAAGGTCAATCGATATATATCCACGTCTTACTTCTTACTACCTTTACGCTCTTACAACAATCTCAATCGGTAACCCTCTATTTTGAGTGGCTATTGCGATTTGTATTGGGTGAAATAGAATTTTAAAAAATGTTCATTTTTTAAAAATATTTTTGTATTTCCTTTTGCATAGAGATTCCTTGAAATTTACTTCAAAAAGTTTATTCGATCCGATTCAGATGTCGCATAAATCCAAATGATCTTGGTTGGATGTCACTGCAAGTGTCAAACAATATTGACCCCACGTAATTGGCCGCGTAATACCATTTGAAGTAAAAAAAAAATTACTTTGAAGAATTCTAGAAGAGAATTTCAGGCTGTAATCTTTTTTTCTCCCTCGAAACTCGAATATCTCATCTCCAAATGCCAAAAGCGATCAGTCAGCAAAGTTGGCCACACGGAAAAGAGAAAACACTTTTTTTTCTAATTGCTAGTAAATCTGAACGTAAAAGTATTGTCTCTACCACAAAATAAATACACCACGAGTTGGAAAACCCTGTCTCCAATTTTCGCCAACAAACCCAGATGAATATAAGAGAGTTTTGTCCTTGTCTGTTCTAGTTTGCGCAATTCGACTGAGAAACTAGATCATACCCAGAGAGTTTTTTTTCTGGGGGTGGTGGAAGCAAGGAATCAGTACCTTTGCTGTCGAATAATTGGCAGTTTCTACAGATAACAAGTCATTAGGACGGCATTCGAAACGCTGGAAATATGGAATGGCAAAAAAAAAAAAAAACGTGGTGGAGGAGAAGAAAAAATATTTCAACCGTAAGAACGCTGTTAAAAATTTAAAATATACAGTCTTCGGAATAAGTGTACTGGAAATTATGTTTTTCGAGGGTTTAATTCTGATTTTACAAGCACATGAATGTGCACTGTTCAACTGTTCGTTTGGTAGCCGCGTGGCCCTGAAGAGATCAGCAATGAAGCTTTGCATGTATAAAATAATAATTCTCTGACTATGTACGGCCTTCCAAATTAGTTTTCAATGATACTCTACGCCTGGATAATTATTACACAAAATCTGTGTTAAAACTAACATTTAAATAACGGAAACTTGTTCGTACAGCTCAATGCAGAAAGAACTGACTTGAAACCAGCTATACCTCCAGAACCCAGCTTGTAAAGTTACGTCATTATAGAGCATAGCATAAGTTTTCTCCAGTCATGATGAACAGCTTTAATTTCAACAAATCTCCTTGCCGGGAATATCTATCGAGCCTCAAGCTTACTCCAGATCTTCAAGTGGGACACGTATATACTATCTATCGCTAAAGATGTAGAAAAAAAATGTTCGATTCCTTGTATAGCTCCAGAAAATATCTGACTTCTTTTGACATGCCCTATCTTTTATAAAAATCAGATCAGACCCAAAACGGAGTATTGCTGCCATATCTGAACTAGAGCTGCCCAATCCTCAATCTCCACACGCGACAGAGTTTAAAAGCGTTTACACGGCTTTGTGGATGATGAATAATTTTCCACCCTACAACCTCTTTCCTACAGACGAAATGTTGCTAGCCTCTCACTGCTCTATCTTTACTTTCATAACATAAGTAAAGGCAAGATAATTCCTTAGATCCACCAGTCCAGACTTTCATAGCTAGGACCGGCCATGCCACATACATAGGGTCGAACCATCCTCATTCCTTTTGCATTCAACTGATAAAGAGAAAGCTCCACTCAGACAGCTTCTTCCCCAGAATCGTTACGTTATGGAACAGACTCCGAAGACGATGCTTCCCCAATCATTACAATCTTAACCTCTTCACGTCTAGGGGTCAACTGTTATCTACCCTACATATCCTCATAATAGGAACCACTTACTCCCTCCTTATATCTACTTACAATAACCTCACTTAGTAAACCTCTACCTTGAGTAGCTCTCGTGCATTTTATTGGGGGAATAATAGTGTAAAATATCTTATACTTAAATTAGAAAGAGACAATTGAAATTTCTAGAGCATATAAGAGGAAAGACTGCTTCGACAATTTTCTACTCTTGAGAGTAGGAAGAGCAAACGAAGAGAATGAGCATGAACAAGGATAAAAAGGGATTGTAAGTAGTCAAATATTGTTTAGAGCTACAAGGGACAGGACGTAGTGGAAAGATATGATTACCACAGCTTCAATTCGTTAATAAATGACAATAGAAATGTTTCTCATGCAGTTTTTGTTTTTCTACTTTACACCAAAAATAGTATTTATTCTCCAAGTAATATATATATATATATATATATATAGAGAGAGAGAGAGAGAGAGAGAGAGAGAGAGAGAGAGAGAGAGGAGTGGAAATTGTCGTCAACATCGAGTGGCGATAGCCTGTTTTATGCTTGAACGTAATTTTAAGGCCGCGTGTGTTGAATGGTGGCTCGACTAGTTATATATGCTAATTAACAAAACATTATGGGTAGCAAACTCAGATATTTCCAGTTTATTGTGTTATTCTAATAGATAGGCGGGAACGGCTATATTTTAAAGTATTTTGAATGGTTATTCAGTAGAAGTAATTATGGGTCAAAACGCGGTTATTTTATAGCTATTGTATACGGTTATTTGTTATCTTTTAACTATTAATTCATATTTGTTATTAATTAATTATAGAGTATTTTATATTTATCTGTTAATCCTTAGGCGTTAATTGTTGTCATTAAATTTACTTAGTTGTGGTTATACTTGGATTCGCACAAATTTGTTTATGATTTATTTACTTAATTTGTTTATTTGCTCTTTTCTTTTTGTGTGGTTCGTTATCTTATTTGTTTAATTTAAAGTATTGGCTTTGTTTAAAGTATATTACACTATTTGTTTTGTATAGAGTGCATTTATTTGCATTTTACTTTATGATATTTACAAGGTATTCTGTTTCGATTTTTGATTTTTAAGCAACGCAGCAAAATTTTTGTGTGTGTGTGTGTGTTTGAATGTTGAGATAAATTCTGATCGTTTATTTAGCAATTTGGTGGAAGGTGGTTATCGATAGTTTCTCCTCCAGACAAATTTTACATGTTGTTTTTTTTAATTTATTGTTGTAGGCTAGTGCCGTTTTCCTTATTTTCCATATTTTTAGTGTATTTTGTTTTTAAGTTTTCACTTATTTTTAGAAAGGGTTATGCTCTTCATGTATTTTCTATTAGTTAAGTAAAGTTGTTTTTCTGTTTCCAGTGTCCCTCCATTACTCCTATGTATATTTCTTCTCCGTTATCTATTGGTTTTACAGTTCCTTGGTATATTATATTGCTTTGCAGGCAATTGCCGTTTGAGGGACATTCATGCTTTGTACTGCTGTTACAGGTGAGTGTGATATGTGTGGATGATTTGTAGGTTATTTTTTTCAGTTAATTTCTAGAACGACACAAGGAAACGACCATTTAGCAGCCTAATAGACAAGATATAGTTATAAAAGACATTGAAAAACATATGTTCTAGTCATGATCGCATCATGTGATAAAACATTTCAGCAAAGAAATTTGGCAAATTATCCTAATATAAGGATTTGGGAATAGAAATTACATGAATGTGGTATTTAAACACAATCGTTATTCTAATAGTTATAGGAGCACAAGGAATGATTAAGGATACTGATACATCTATTAAGAATATACCAGGAAGTCTATTTTTATCTAATATAAAAAAAGGTTGTCTACATGAATAATGCACACCTACTCAGAAAAAAAAAACACTTTTCAGTTACTTCGTAAGAAAAAACTTTCATTTAAATATCAGAAGAAAATTTGTAAATGATTGGAACAAAGAATCAATTAAAAGAAATGAAACAAGAACAACAGCAAGAACAATGATAAAGTATCGTATCCGGAACAAATTTCTTCTTCCTAGAAAGGGTCAAGTTAAAAGTTTACAATTATGAATTGAACTAAGAAAAACCTCATCTCGCATCGACCATCACGCTGTATATCAAGGGATCGAAAAATATGCTACCATTCTTTTAAATAATGACAACGGACAGAGTCAACGGACGATGGATTCAAATGGTGGTCCCCTTCAATCCAGCACCGACTAATTAAAAAGGTTGGTTGATTTTGTTTAGCAGCATATCAACATCCCTATGGGTCATTTAATGCCGAAATCTTAATTTGAACACTATTTCATGGTTCCAACTATATATATTTTGAACACGTGTATGCCTACAACTAAAGATAAAATGTATTGCTGATCATTTTGCATTTAAAATGTTTGTTTAGTGGCATATTAACTCTTTATGGGCCATTTAGTGCTGAAATTTAATTTTCTTGGGAACATTAGTAATTTCTTTTACAAAAATGTATTGCTGATGATTTTGATACTATGAATTGTATTGCTGGTATTTTTACTATAAAAATGTATTTTTAAACTTTCATAGTGTTTTGACCCCAGTTTAGGGGTTAACTGTTTGCCTATAGCTGGGACCCTAACAGGTGCTACCACCCCCGGGTCAGTGTGAACTTGGGCTAAACAGCAATTGAGAGGTGGTTCTATGCTCCTGAAAACATCCAATCTCTCGAATGGAATAACCAAGAAGAAGAAAAAAAAGAGAAAATTGGAGGAGAAAGGATTATAAAGAAGTTATGTTAGCATATTATTATTATTATTATTATTATTATTATTATTATTATTTGGGACACAAAATTTGTATAGTGTACGGATTACACACTTGGGAGAATAACTTCCTAGGAAAAAGAAACTTCATATTTTCCATTGAATCAAGTGTGCTAATAAAACAGGAAATTATGTTAAAATACTTTTTCCATCATTAGACTGTGGGTATTAATTTACTTACGGATGACTGTCGAATCGTAAAACGAGTATGACCATCGCTGACAAGTTTGGTGCATTGTTTTAGTTGTCGTGGGAACGACAATAGCACCTGAATCCTGCAAATGACACTGCAACTTAAATAATTCTTTTTCGTAACTTATCTTAGGTTGGTCGTGGGTTTTCATGTGTCGAGTGAGAGCAGCGCGGTTTCTGCAGATTCGACACACCCAGAATTTTAAGTTAATCCATTGATACTCAAAGTCGAAAGAAAAGAAAAAAGAAGCAAAGGGAATTAGTGAAAGAGAATATAAGCAGACGAGAAAATTATGAAAAGAAGAAATAACTACAACATTCTACACATGTGCTCATACACACACGTAGCCGTACGAACGTACACATACACACATGTACACACACACACACACAAACACGTAAAGAAGAAAAAATCAACCTAAGGCCAATAAAAATCACAAAATTATTTTTTAACTCAATATAAAAATAACAAAAATCAGAAAATTGGCAAACAATTGTTGATACCTCCTGACGAGTGTACCGAACGATTACAAAAAAGTTCAGTTACGAAACTCTGGAGTCGAGATTCTGAATTCAATATCAATCAAATAAATAAAAAATTTTATATTTGTATTAATGCGATATATATATATATATATATATATATATATATATATATATATATATATATATATATATATATATGTATATATAAATAAAAAGAAAGAACAGTAAGATATAAAATTCGGTGTTCTTATAGATATTTTTATTTTTACACAATAGTCGCTTGACGAGGAAATGGAACTAATGTCTTTAATTTAATAACAAAATTAAATTCGAAGCTTTTAGCTTCCATTTTTGAAACATGGTTATCACTGTGTAGCGAAAAAAGCATATTTTAAATCAATTAATTTATAATATAAATATATATATATATATATATATATATATATATATATATATATATATATATATATATATATATATATATATGCACGCTATGTTAAATACATGTTAAATACAATCTTCAAGTACTTAGAATGGTGATGAGCTGTCCATTACGATCGTTAGTATTTTTGAGAAATGTATATTTATTAAAACGTAAGGTAATATGCATATTTATAACTCTGTAATACCACACTGATCATTGTTTTATTAACATCAAAAATTAAATAAAATATCTATATATTTTCTATATTTATTTATTTAATTCATATGATGGACTCTCCCATCGAGTTCGATGTATGAGTTTCCGAAGACCACGAACTAATTAATTCGTGGTCGTCGGAAACTCATACATCGAACTCGATGGGAGAGTCCATCAAAGTGGTCAGGTTTTGTTGCACAGTTACCCTACAACAACACTCGGTCTTAGGTTTAATGTTCATGATGATCATATATATATATATATATATATATATATATATATATATATATATATATATATATGGTGGACTCTCTCGTCGTATTCGATGTATGAGGGTCAAGCAGCTCAGTTCCTAGGAACCGACAGCCAGACACCAGCATATATGATTTGATTATAGTGGTGAAGGTTTTGTGTAGAACCAACCATACTTTTTGAAGGACCGAATACAGACACCTGGTGCACTACGTGCGACAAGGACCCAAACGACTCTCCGCACGTTTTTAATTCAGAGTTGTCCTTCTCCTGGACCAGTTGCCATCCAAGGCTATAGAACCCAGTCTGTCATGCTATTTACCCATAGCTGGAGGAAGAAGAGGATTAATACCTTTCCTAAGGTTATTAGCACGTAAGTGGATTCGACTGGAATTCGAACTCGGATCTCTGATTCCTCAATCCGAGACGCTATCCACTACAGCCTCCACACACACACACACACACACACACACACACACACACACACACACACACACACACACACACACACTAATCCATATAAATGTATACATATGTATGATTAAATAGGGAACGAGCAGGAAATGCTTTATAAATTTAACATGGTTCGGTATTTATTTAGCTTCAGTAATGTCATTTGGCATGTTCATTATTTCATCATTCTATCGAATTAAATTCATGCTTTCAACTCATACATATGTATATATACACGGACACATACACACCATATGTACATATATATATATATATATATATATATATATATATATATATATATATATATACATGTATATGTGTATGATATATATGTGTATATATATATATATACAGATATATGTATGTGCAAATATATGTGTATGCGTGTGTATGCATTTGTGTGCATTATAAATATTTGAGACGTGAAGATTTTTTTTCAAATGCGCTATCTGCACAAATTTTGTCTGTTAAACGACCTTCAGTGAAATTTTGAAAAAAAATTAATTTAAGTGCGAAATTTCATTCCATTCAAAGCAGTATCATAAGTCGCCCACCCAGGAAGTTTTCTGGTGAAATACAAAGAAAAAAACTCAAATAAATTTTATTAAAAAAAAATTAAAACAACTTTGGAGAAGAATTTGAAGCGCTCTGAATAAAAGATGTTTATTCTGATAAAAAAAAAACCAAAACCCAAAAATGTATTGTTACAAAATATAAGCGTATCGCTTGCCACGAATTTCTTCTTTTTTTATGCAGACCACCCAACAGTTAGTATCGCTTCAAATATTACCTTGTTATGTTTTCGCTTTGTTTTTTATTTTTGTTTTTTTCATATTTTCATCTGTGTACATGCATATATATATATATATATATATATGTGTGTGTGTGTGTGTGTGTGTGTGTGTGTGTGTGTGTGTGCGTCCGTGCGCGCGCATATTTAAATGCGTATATGTGCCTTTTTATATTTCCTGTAAAGAAAAAAAGAAAAATTAAATTGAAAAGGAATTACGGCAATAAACATTCCGAAATTATGAGTTTTGACGAAATCCCCCAATTTATCCCGACACTTCACCTTTCCTGATGTGAAAGGTCAACAAAACAAGTTGAAAGTTATCGGCTAGATTCGTTGATTTGGGTGGATTAAAAACTTAGTTTTCCGTCACTCGACAGTGAAAAGCCGAGGGAGGCTTAGTGGAAGTGGCTAAGCGATGCGTGTCCTTTTAATTATCGCTCGTTCAGTGCAGCTGCAAAATTTGGGCTCCTTTATCAAGAATATTTTATGGCATTTTAAGACTCGGTCGTAAAAAAACCCCGATTTTCTCTTACTTCGATTTCATGGATTCCAAGCAAAGAACGCTCCGCTCTAACGTGGAACAGACCCCACAGATTTCAGGAATATGAGTCAGGTTGGGTAAGGATCCATGCAATACTTCTTTACGTATTAGAAATAGAAGTGCCTTAATCAGGTTTGTACTATGTCAAGAAGTCGAATACATACGCACATAGATATTGGTGTTATCATATAACACAAGAGTAAGATGGCTGAGTGTGCTGAAATGCTATGTAATATCTAATATCATATAAGGTAGTGAATGCTGGACAATCTCTTCACAAAAGAACGAGAAACTTGAAACGATAGAGATGTTCTACCGACGAATGCTGAGAATACCATGGGCAGAACAATTTAGGAACGAGGAAGTTTGAAGCATTCATTATACCGTTTATACGATATGCGTATATTTTAACTAATTTGAATTCTAGCGTTCCAGATATACCAAAGTGTAGCCAACAAAATTGTGCACACCACACAGACAACAGCCAGTTCTTGATAATGAACTGAATAGAAGAAAATACTTTAACAAGCAGAGTAAAATATGAACTTTGGAAAGTTCATCCATAATTTTTATTCCGATATACAAAAGCTTATTATGAGATTATCTATGTGTGTGTGTGTGTGTGTGTGTGTGTGTGTGCCTGCGTAGGTAAAAAATCAGTTTACCGTGATCAACAAACGTAATGAAAACATAGTTTTATCGTCAAAAACTTTACCTTATTATTAAGAGGAAGGATCAAAGCAGTTTTTGAATATTTGATTCAATTTTTGACTCCTTTTTAGAACATACAAAATTTTCATTAAAAAATTGTTTTTCTTGCATCAGCGCTTGTACTAACTTTTAGCATAGCAAATTTTAGCTTATTTTTTGTGGTGACAGACACATTAAATTAGAAATTCTTGCAAAAATCAGATAATAGTTGGATTTTAATGAAATTTTCAGGACTTGAAAATTGTTTTATTAGAAAATCTTGGTAATATTTTTTACATGTATTTCATCCACTTACTTAATTTTATGAAAACTTAAGAAATTCAAAACGTAATAATTTTTAGTGACTATATTAGTCAAAAGCAGAATTTTTTGACGAATTTAAATCACCGAATCAATTTTTGCAAAATCAGATCCTGTCTACCTGTTCTGAACCAAAAAATAGAAAACGCAATAAAATCAAGACATTATTTAATTAGAGAAGCTTTTAATTGCTTTTATGAATAATATATATTAAAGACAACATAGTTTGAAGAAAAAATAAATTTTCGATGAAAAATTAATTTTTACAAGATTTGTTTTCATTTTTTACAATTTTAAATTGAATAATTTATAAAGTTTTAAAATTCAGTTCCAATGTGATAAATATTAATATTAAAAATTTATTTACTAATCATATATTGACGACCATGAATATTTTTAAAAGAATTTCGATTTGTTTTTGTATATGTGATATACATGCAGAATATATGGATGTTCAAACCTATCACATTATCATTAAAAGGTCACGTGTTTTAAGGGTTATCTCCCTTTACAAGAAAAAATCTCATAAACTTTATCGCCTGCACCACTATACTTAACTATGAACATGTTTGGCGGTCATTCGGCTGGCAATAAATCAATTAAAACGTCAGAAAAACAAGATCCCGTGGTTAAGAAATGCTTGTATACAACATTTTATGCTATAAGTAAGTATTATTTGTTTCAAATCACGTTTCAGAAATATATATTTTATTTTTGCAAGATTTTTAAAACCAGGATTTTTTTAATATGTTAAAAAGGCCGTTTTCATCGATTTTACTGAAAAAAAAATCAATTCAGATTAATATAACTTCTATTTCAAATACACCACCGATTATTTTGCTTACCAGAAATAGTAAATTTTAAATCCTTTAACTTTCAATTGAAGCTAAAATTAAAGCTTCAAGAAAGCTTTTTCATTTTTAAAAATTCATTTGAAACCTTACGTATACCAAATTAGTGGAGGTACCTTAATATATGAATAAAACAAAAGGAAAACTTATCTTGGCCGACGGGTTTCGTCCTCTGAGGCCAAGGCAAAGGATTTTATTTTATAACAAGTATTTGTAGACAAAAGCATAAACGTTATTTTTTTATTAATTTTAAATTAAGAAACGCTCACAAATATTCATCATGGTTAACTGAGAAGTCTAGGTAAATTATGGAGAACGCTGACTTGAAAACTAACAACATTTAACCATTTAAGGTCTTGTCTATAAATACTTATTATAAAATCTTTGCATTTGCCTGCATATTATATATATATATATATATATATATATATATATATATATATATATATATATATATATAACAAAAAATGGACGCACATACACTATGATAAAAAAAACTTACACCAATGAAAAGTCTAATCACTGGATCTAATCAACGCCTTTATCCACTGTGCCATGCGTCCTCAAGCAGTGGTGAAACAAAAAACTTGGAGAGGTGAGTTAAAAAAGAAATAACTGAGACATCCAGAAGAGGCATGGCATATGGAACTAGAACAATCTACTCCAGTGGACGAAATAAAGGGTTCGGTTCGAAATTCCAATCACCTGAAGAAAGCCGGAGCGTACAACAGCCGAAACATTGTGAATATGGCAATGAAGATGAGGATAACAGTTCGAATAATGTAAATAATATAAGTAATCATAATACTTAATCTCAGAAATATAGACAGATAAAAAATATTCGTTCAATACAAAAAAGAATACATAATCTTCATTTAATACTTTGTAGAATAGCCGTTATTCACTTATAGATCAACCAACCACTTGTAATTCTCAATTAATGATTTGCAAATTTTAGTTGGTATTTTGTTCCATTTTTCTTTACATATGGTCTTCAGATCCGGGGTGTTTGTTGGAGCTCTCGATTGAATTTGAATTTTCAAATAACACCACAGATTCTGGATTGGGTTTAAATCTGGGGACTGATTTGGCCATTTCAAGATATTTACATTATTTTCAGTAAAACATTTCTTCGTAGATTTTGCAGTGTGCTTAGGATTATTATCTTGTTGGAAGATCCAATCAGAAGAAAGTTCAAAATTTTCAACTGAAATCATTAAATTTCCATCCAAAATATTTTGATATGATGCGGCATTCATTCTACCATTTATCACTGATATGTTGCCAGTATATTTTGCAGAAAAAACACCCACAAACCATGATGCAGCCACCACCAACTTTCACTGTTGGAACAGTGTTCTTTTCTTTGAAGGCATCGCTATCTTTCCTCCGTAGATGATTTCTAGAATTACGTCCAAACAACTCAATTTTGGTTTCGTCTGTCCATAATACTCTTTCCCAATACGATTTTTCCTTATCCTTATGTTCACGAACAAATTTCAATCTGGCATGTCTGTCTTCTTGACAGCAGTGGAGTTTTCTGACGGGAGCATGACTTTAGATTGTTCCTATGAATTTCATTGCTTATTGTCCATTTAGTGACAGAGATTCCTGATGAAAGCAAATTATCCTGCAACGCTTGATGAGTATCCATTGGATTTTGTTTAATTTGACGTATAAATTTCCTCGAATATCTTGAAGAAATCTTCGTTGGAGCACCTGAGTTTTTATACCTTGCAATGAATGAACTAATGGAAGTCAATAGAATATTGGAGTTGTCTGAGATTTCCTGTAACTTTTACCTTCTTTCGAGAGCTTAACAATCAGTTCTTTTTGCGAATTTGTCAATTCTTTACCTCTTGCCATGATGATAACCTTCTTGCACGAATATCAATTACAGAATGTTCTGATTGTATTTTTAGGCTAAAAATAACTACTGATAACTTATTGGAAGATTCTAGAATATTCCACTTGAATAATCTAGAGTATTAAAGTTTTAAAATCTGAAATTTGCGTTGTACGAATACTTTTTTCACCCATTAAAATGGATGAATGGGATTTATTTCTATAAAGTCAATTTTTTTCTGTTTTCTATGGATATTTAGTTATGCAACTATGTACAGTTAATTATATGAAAAGTATATATATTCATTAGTACAATAAATTGATAGTTTTATGTGTACGAATATTCGTTTCCCACCACTATATATAAATATATATATATATATATATATATATATATGAATTGCACATAAAGTACTGGCGTTATTGAAATAATGTTCGATGCTATATAACAGAGCTATAAAGTATATGTATTAATAAATATACATATTATCCCACACCGTTTGCACTACTCGGAGTTTCATGCCAAACGCAATCTTGCGATCATCAGGCAAACTGGTTTATTTTTTAAAATTGGATCTATTTATGCTTGCTTGTCTATGTTTGGTGGTGAGAGGTGGTATTTACTTCTGTGTTTGTTTGACAACACGCACACTCATAGACACAGACATACATACTGGTGTACGCATTTTAGTTCAAACAAACATATCCATATAAACAACTCTTATATATATATATATATATATATATATATATATATATATATATATATAAATAATGCGCACATAAAACTGTGCTGACTTGAGTTTAAACAATTCAGATATTAGTTGTTCCTACAATTCAGTATTGATAATGATTTTTTGTATGATATAAAACATAATGAATTTATGTAGTTATCAGCTACACATCCTGATCAATCTTTCTTCATAATAGAATATTCTAATAAGACTCGGTATTACTCGTACATGAGTCGTATTAAAATAATAATGGAATATCCCGTTATTAAGTAAGGGGGATCAGACTGTTAATATATTACCTTTGTGGCAACCTCCTTTTCGGATATTTTTACTTTTGATGATTAAAAAAGACAGAATTCATTTTTACACGTGACAATAGAATTTACTGTAAAGATAAAATCCAATATTACTTTTGAAGAAAATATAAGAGATGCATTCGCAAAATTACTAAAATTGATTTACATTATTTGCGTTCGGACTAATGTCCTTATATTTGTTGTTATTATACCAAAGTTTCATTCGTTGTACTCTCCGGCTTTCTTGAGGTGTCTCTAGATCTGGTTAAACTTCGAAGAACAACGGACCGAATCCTTTATTTTTAAATTCTCCGACGATTACCCGGATTGACAGACACCTGAATGACCGAAACGTTGGGATAATAACAACGAAGATGAGGATAAGTTGATAAGCCTTGAAAACAAAGCAATCAGAATCGAAAATGTACGTATTAGTCCAAATGTAAATCATGTTAGTAATGATAACTTCTTATTCCAGAAATTCAGACAGCAAATTTCTTAAATGTACTTTTTTGTTATGATGTGGATAAACTAAACATAGTAAAATTTGATCGAACAAAAGCTTAAACTGTCATCATTATCTTCACCGTCTTTTCGTATTCTGTTTTTTTGTTTTTGGTTTATTAATTTTTTTTTTTTTTTTTTGTGGCGGGCAGTTATATTTTTAATTTTTATTTTATGTCTTGTATAATTCTTCAAATTCCTGTTTTGCAGTTTTCCCTTGAATGACTTTGGAACTGATTTTTTGAATTCCAATAATTGTCGGTATGATTGTAAATCTCAGATTCCATAAATTTTTTCGCTAATGTTATTTTAAAAATCGTGCAGTTATAATTTCAGACTGCCCTCTTAACAAAACAAGTCTTATCGCACTTACATTTTTCTACTACGTATAATTGTTTTTCTTTAATTAAATTTCACACTCGTAGTTTACTCTGTAAATATCTAACTGTCCATCTGTGGCTCACTCTCTGGGAGGCCGGATATAATCTCAGATCTTTGCGGATTTCTCAACATGGCTGGCAACGGAAGTGATGCTTTGACTTTATTATTATTTCATCCATAAAATTATTTAAAATGTTACGTAAAAAATATCTGTTGGTTTGTGCAATCAAGAAATTGCTAATATTTTGTATACAGGCGTCTTGCGATTTTTATGTACTAAATCTCCGGTACTACGACAGGCCCAATCGTAAAAAATAGGGATTTTTTTCTAGGTGGGGAGGCAATTTTTGTAGAGTAGCATTCCAGAGACCTTCTTCAAACCATGACGTTCCTCAGAAAGAAAAAATTTAATTTTTTATATCATAGTTATATATAAAAGTGTGGGTCCTGTTCATAAGATCGATACACTGATTCCTGACATTTTACGGAATTGTTGAACTAAGCTGTTATAAGTGATATATGAATTTCATTTAAAATTTTCTAAATTTTAAAAGTTTTTTATTTTATTTTTTTTTAACAAACTTTTTGTGAGGTGATTTTTTGGAAGCCCATGCAGAAAAATGGAAGGGATAATTATTTATCTTAAATGAAGAATAAACGAATATATGCTTTTATCAATTTATGTACATTTTTATGCCTAAATTAAAAATGTATATATCCATGTGTTTTTTTATTTAAAATAAATGTTTTTTAAGAGCTCGTTTTCGTACGTAGAACAGATAAGTCCAATAACTCCGTAAAAAATAAGGATCTATTTTACACTGTTTCGATATTATGAAATAGATCCCTATTTCTAAAATGATAAAAATAAATCAATATTTTTCGATTCTGACAAGCGTCCCAGTCTAAAGATGGTCGAAGGCATGCTAAATCTACAAAAAGATTTTCCCTATTTTTAACATTATTTACGATACGAAGATTGTTCAGTGTGTTCTCATCGACTTCTTCTATGTGGTGTGTCGCTTCAGAACGTTGGCGATGATGGTTCTTCCTAACTTCCAGTTCTTTGTAGCTCTCAATAAATGTTATCTTTTCGCCATCATTCCCAAACCTTGCTCCACCATCGGTTCATTCAAGCTCGCCAGGTAGATTATACGTTTATTTTCTCTATCTCTCTTGCCTTCGATCTGTCCTGTAAGCATCAAATTTTCTACGCCCTCTTTCCTCATTATGTGCCCTAGAAATTTCAGTTCTCTCTTCCTGTTGTCAAGTTGTCATATAGTAAGAAAGTGAGTAATTACCGACACCGAGGTTCGAGCCTAACACTCTGGATTTGTGAATATCTAAACCTTCCTACAACTCTATGGTGACTGAGGAAAACTAAGTTCTTCATCAACAAATCAAAAACATATTGATTCATCAAATGGTATATCAACGTATTTTTAATTGGATATATTGCCACAACTTCTTTTAGATCATTTGTAAATAACGATTTGTTTTTGTTCACATAAAGACTCGTTCAGTTATCTTTTATTTAACCACGTTGGAAGGAATATATCATGATCGAAGTGTCATAATACTGAAAACAAACCCTGGCTACTTTGCATTTTTATCTTGTATGCCATCCGGATTGTGCACTAATCAATGGTTTATTTCATAAACCGCTGACTATCAACGCCAATTTTTTATGTGAATATATGACATACGAGAGGACGCTAATATAAACGAAGAAGTAGCGGAACAAATAAGAATATTTGTATAACAGTGGTTATAATTTATTAGATAAGGTTTGCAAAACGGTTACTTATATACATTTCTGGAATATGTAAGAGAAAAGTTTATCAGATTTAAATGTCATCTTTTTATGTTTTGTAAAATGATATACAGTTGTGTATGTGCCAGAGTAGAACTAAAAAAAAT
Organism: Acanthosepion esculentum; assembly: GCA_964036315.1. Lineage (NCBI taxonomy): Eukaryota > Metazoa > Mollusca > Cephalopoda > Sepiida > Sepiidae > Acanthosepion > Acanthosepion esculentum. The sequence goes on along the minus strand of OZ038476.1, from coordinate 53,820,991 downwards.
TCGAAGCTGTATTTTGATGTATAGCGGAATTGTGTATCAGCGGAATTGTGTATCCAGGAGGGACGGAAAGAGAGAGAAAAAACAGAGAGAGGGAGAGAAAAAGAGATATAGATAGAGTGAGAGAGTTGAATAGAAACATTACTTCTTCATAATTGTAATAGATTCATCGACAATATTGAAAGTACATGATTGGACTTCAAGAAGACTGGAAGATTTCGCAGCGCCAATATTTCGAGTGGGAAGCAAGCATGACGCCACAAAATGCAAAGTGGAGGCACTAAATCAGATGCTAAAAAGGCAAGTGCTAAATTACATGTTAAAATCAGATGTTCAAAGGGGGGTGCTGAATCATATTATTAAGGGGGCAATGCTAAATCAGATGTTCAAAGGGGGGTGCTGAATCAGATATTAAGAGGGCAATGCTAAATCAGATGTTCAAAGGGGGTGCTGAATCAGATATTAAGGGGGCAATGCTAAATCAGATGTTCAAAGAATAGTTTCTAAATCAGATACTAAGAGGGGGTGCAAAATCACATGTTTAAATTTAAACATTCCTCTTTCTATATTTTTATCTGATTCTTTCATAAAGAAATGGATATTTTTTAAATCTATTATCCTACTGAAAATGAATAAGTTAAATATTAATATTCTAGAAGTATGTAAAAATTGGGTGGATGAATAGTGGAGATTTCGTCAGCAACAGACGCAGGGTCATATACGCAAGCGGAGAGGGAAAAAAGGAGGGCTCGTACTAGACCAATACATAGACCATACAATACTAGACCATACAATACTTCTAGGATATTATCAACTAAGAGAATTCTTCTAATTAAGCTGAAAATGAGATAGTTTAATATATCCATTATAGTAATATACGCCTCAACAGCATAATGCACGGAGGAAGCACACTACAAAACGTCAAGTATTAATACAAATCGCAGGAAATTACTGTCATAACTGGAGACCTAAATGCTACAGTAGGAAAATAATGAGACTATGAAATGGTTGGCAAGAAATAGTCAAATGGTGCACAGCAAATGACCAAATAATAACCAATACCTGGTTTCAAGAGCACATAAGATGTATGTGGACATGAAGAAACCTGAGACGAAACACGAAGAATCAAACTGACTATATAATAATCAATAAACGATTCAGGAATGCAGTTTTGCAGTGTAAAACCAATCCAAATGCCAACTGTGATAGTAATCAGCGTCCAGTCATATGCAAAGTCAATAAAATTACAGAAATTAAAGAAAAACAAAGCAAATCCTAAACTACAACACGACAAACACTTGGATGACCCAACTTGCAAAGAAATGTATGCCAGCAGTTGAAGGCAAACATGCTAATTGCACTTTCATTGAAAGCAAACATGCTCATTGCATCTTCTCGGGTTAACGTTTTCCGCTGACATAAAGTAGAAATATTGAATCAATTTCTAGGTCAGTTGTTAGGAGAGTTGGTTCACTGTGTTGGGCTGGATAATTTTTCTAGCCAGAATCTATCTTACACATTTATAACTCTACCATTCTTCCATGTATTGAATATTGTTGCTACATCTGGTCTGGGGCTTCTGCTATGTATTTAGAGATTATTGATAAGTTCCAAAGAAAAATATGCAATGTTATGGGTCTTGACCTGTTATCTCGGTTTCAGTGACTTTCCCACCGCCCTAATGTAGCTTTCCTGTGTCTTTTCTATAAATACATTCATGATAATTGTTTTGACGAGCTTTCCACTTTGTTACATAGACTTTACGAATTTAAGCGCAGTACTAGATTGGCAGCTCGGTCTCATCATTTTATAATTGGAATGACTAGATGTAAATGTAAGTTCTATGCTAACAGTTTCTTCTCTCATACTTCTCGGTTGTTGAACTCTCTTTTAGCCTCCTGGATTCCAGTCAACCTTGATCTTCAAAAATTTAAATGCAATGTCAGTCGATATATTCTGTCTCCATAATTCCTGTTCTTTTTCTCTCTGATCTTAATAATATTTTTTCTTTTTTCATATTCTCTCACACTCAGTAACCCTTTTCGTATTAGTGGCTTTATTGCCTTACTTGGAGCGAAGGGATTTAACAAAACTTTGATGAGACTATGAATTCAAAGTGGAACACCTAAAGAGAAACTCTAGTGACATCGGTCAATGAGGTTATGAACATTCCAAGGAAAGTGAGATAAAAAGAAATGGATGACAGATGAAATTCTTGAGATTATAAAAAAAAGTGACAGTAATCAATACCAACGAATTGTAAAAATTAATTAAACAGGAGAATTAGAAATAAACGCAAGCAGCGAAAAAGGAATAGCTCAACGAAAAGTATGCAGCGATAGAAAGAATGAGCATTATGAAAAGAGTATGTGTAAAAAAACAATGACAGGACAAATGATGTGCTCATCGACAAAATGAATAACAAAATAGGGAACGCTCATAATAGAAAAAGAAATAATACTTCCAAGATGGAGTTTATATGCCAGTCAACTCTTTCACGGCGAAAGAAGAAATATTAAAATTCACATAGAAGAGCATGACAAGTTTGGAATAAGATCGGCACTGACCAAAAAAGCAGCAGGATTAAATCGGATTGTAATAGAGATGCTATCAAACTTAGACGATTTAGACATCGATAACATTTCAGAAATAATAAATTAAATATACGACAGTGGCGAAATAGTGGAAGACCTTAGTAGATCCATCTTCCTAAGAATCCATGTGCAAATGAATGCGAGCTCCATCAGACAGTCAGATTAATGACCCCCATACCTAAACTTATGACTCGAAATCTGATGAATAAAGCGCTTAAAAGAATTAGACAGGAAATAGTACAAGAAGAGTGCGTTTTCCTTGAAGATACTGGAATAAGAAATGGTATATTTATGACTAGAATATCAGAGAGAACAAATCAAATGCAGAAGATTACTCATTCATAGATTGCTCAAAAACATTTGATAAGATACGGTACAAAGAGCTGTTTGAATTACCAGGAAAAAAAGATTTATTGGTGAGAAAATTTAGAATAATCCAGAACACATATTGATTTTGATTTGGTTGTTTGTGTTTAGCGGCATATCAACACCCCTATGAGTTATTTAATACTGATCTCTAAATATTTTGAACGCAATTTTATGCTTTCAACTACAGATATTTTGTAAATAATTTTATACTTTCAGGGTAAACGTATGTTTTATAGATATATAGTTTGTAGATGGTCTATTGTAGGTGCTATATGTTTTTGTATTAAGCTATTTCTATAAGGTAGTACATTATGTTGACGGTTTCCGTATTTTTAAATAGTTTTCTCATATTGTTTTCCTTTAATATTTGTGTCTTACAGGGGCTAAGTGAATCCATCCAGTTAAAATGTGCTTCACTGTTAGGGAAGTAGCCTCATTAGGCGTGTATTATAACAACATAATTAGATGAACTGGTTTGGTATTTTGAACGCAATTTTAAGCCTCTAACTACATACATTTTATACATAATTTTATACATTATTTTATACTTTCTGAGTAGCCTAATAGTTTTTATAGATATATAGTTTGTAGATGATCTATTGTAGGTGTTATATGTTTTTGTATTAAGCTATTTCTTTACGGTAGGACATTGTGTTGACGGTTTCCGTATTTTTAAATTGTTTTCTCATATTGTTTTCCTTGTAGTATTTGTGTCTTACAGGAGCTAAGTGAGTACATACAGTTTGTTTGGTTGGTTGGTTGTTTAGCGGTATATCAACTCCTTATGGGCCATTTAATTTAATTTTCTTAGGATCATTACTAATTTCATTTACAAAAATGTATTGAAGGAATTTTTTTTCAAAAATATGTTGCTGGTAATATTTTTTTTCAAAAATCTATTGTTGGTAATATTTTTATTTTTTTTATTTTTTTACAAAAATGTAATTACTGGTAATTTTTTTAATTTTTTACAAAATATATTGCTGGTAATTTTTTTATATTTTTACAAAAATGTATTGCTGGTAATTATTTTTACTATGAAAATGTATTGCTGGTATTTTTACTATAAAACTGTATTTTTATACTTTCATAGCGTTTATACTTTCATTTCTCCCATAGTTGGGACCCTAACAAGTGCTACCACCTCGAGTCAGGGTGTACCTGGTAAGAACCGCAATTAAGAGGTAGTTCCACGCTCCTCAAAACAGCCCGATCAGAGGACTTGCAGTACATTCAGTTAAAATGTGTTTCACCTTTAGCGCTACTTAGCATTTTGTACGTGTTGGTTGATCTTCATTCTTCAGCAAGTATGAATGGGTGAGGTATGTGTGGCCTATGTGCAGTTGAGAATATATATTGGGAGCAAACCGCTAGCATGCAGATAGAAAATGAATTGACGCAAAGGCAAGAATGCATCTTCTCACAGGATTTATTTAACCTATAAAGCGAGACAATCCTAAGAAAACTAGTAGTTCTACGAGGATTTATTAATGACAAACACAGTCTTAATACAATAAGATACGTACATGACGCCATTTTGATGGTTAACACAGAAAGAAAAGGATTTCCTAGACAAGGTACTAAAAGAAAGCGGGGTAAGAAATAAAAATAAAAAAACTAACCATCAATTGTAAGAATGTAAGATTGTCAGCAAGAGGAACAGCGGAAGGTGCGAGCTACGAACTGGAGATGTCAAAACTAAGCAAGCACAACAAATTAAACACGTGTTTTAACGGAGAGCGGAAAATGTGACACTGAAATAGGAAAGTATATTGGAATATCGAAAACTGCCTTCCCAAAGGTAAAGAAGTATTTAGAAACAGGAAAAATTCATTAGAAAAAAGAAAAGAATACTGAGCTACTATGTAATATCAGTCCTCCTATATGACAGTAAATGCTGAACAGTTTCCTCACAGTCTTAAGAGAACAGAAATGCAGTTCTAAAGAAGAATGCTAGGAATACCATGGACAAAGCATGTGAACAATATGTAAGTTTTGAAGAAAATGGAAAGAAGAAGGACACATACTTAGAACCAGAATGCTAGTTGACATTTCTCGGATATAAAATGTGGAAAGAGGGCTTGGAGAATTTGAAACACAGAAAATATTGAAGGCAAGAGGAACAAAGAGAAACGAGTAATCTGCCTAAAAAGCTTGTGCAAATGAATGACAGAACAGTGTATCGAAAGGCTAGTAAAAAACAAACTAGGATTGCTAAGAGATATAAAGGATAGGAATTTGTGGAGATGACAAGTACATTACAATAAATTAAACAAAACATGGCATAGCAACAATGATAGTCTGTTTTTGTTTGCATGGAAGATTTCCAAGTAATGACAAACCGGTGCATACGAGACGCTGGAGGCGAAAATTGCACCGTGGTCCATGACATCACACATGACCACGCGAGAGTGAAAATAGTATATAAAAAGATTACTTAACTTTTAAATATCAATTTTTTTCCCCGACTTCAAACTTTCTTGGTAAAATGTCTGTTCTTCAGGGAGTTGTGATTTTAAATGATATTTTCAATTTTTTCAAATTGTTCCACGACTTTTTCAATCCGTTTTTTTTTTTTTACATGTGCGTATTCATGAAATTAACGTTCTTTTACACGCTCACATTCATGAATTTTAGCTTTTGTTTACGTCTTCATTTTTTCAGCTGTAAATTTTTCTTACAGTTGTGAATTTTTTCTTCGAAATTAAATTAAATATTTTTATGGTTTATATAGAAGTTGTTATGTTAGATTATTAATTAAATTGTAATATTTGTTATTTTGTATTATTAATTAAATTATAATATTTTATGTTGTATTTGTATTATTAATTAATATTTTAACTGATTTATTATGTCATATTATTATTATTATTATTAAAGTAATAAAATAAATATTTGTTAATATGTCGATATCGAGCCATTATCTCATTCTGTGTTACTTTAATATTTACTTTTTTACTTTAATTAATATTATTAACGCACTATTTTTAATATTATTTTAATATTTTTAATATTAAGCAGTATATATAAAATATCTGATGTTTCTTAAATCTTACATGTACGTGCGTGCGTGTGTGTGACACACCTGAATAATGGATCGACCAGTTAAGGTAGTACTTGCTTGCATCCACGGTGTTAGATCGCTGGAGACCTCACCGTACTCATTTTATTTTCTGAAATTTGATTTTTGGCCTAAATCTATGACAAAATGTTATCATTTGTCTAAAAATCATTATTGCCATTAATTTTCAAAATCATAAAACTTCATTTACCTTTTTCTTTTTGGAACTAACTAAGAATTTTAACTTCTATGTTATATCATTTTTATATCGTTGATTCGTGAATTTGGTGACATAATGATTGAGGGTTCAATTCATGAGCCTGGCAATGTGTATTGAAGTCAGTGGAAACGGGCGAGAAATAACTGAGCAGTACTAAAAAAAAACAACAAAAACTAGATGCTATCCCTATCCCTAGACATGGGCAGTGGAACGAGAACAGAATACCCGCCTAGATAAAATAAAGGGTTCAGGTCATAATTCCCTGTAGGTTACCCAGATCGATATACATCTGAGGAAGGCCGGAGGGCACAACTGAAACGTTGTGATAACTAAAAGAAAAATGAAGGCAATAGTCCGAATATAAATAGTGTAAATAATAACTCCTAATCCCAGAATTTCAGACAAATTTTTTTTTTAAATCTCTCTCTCTCTCTCTCTCTCTCTCTCCCTATATATATATATATATATATATATATATATATATATATATATATATAAAATGGACTCTCCCGTCGAATTCGACGTATGAGGGTCAAGCAAATCAGTTAGTAGAAACTGAGAGCCCGACGCCGACACGAGATTTGATTATATTGGTGAAGGTTTCGTGCAGGACCATCCACACTTTTTGAAGGGACGAATACAGAGACCTGGTGCACTGAGTGCCACAAGGTCCCCAAACGACCCTCCGCAGGTTTTGAATTCAGAGTTGTCCTTCTCCTGGACCAGTTGCCATCCAAGGCTATAGAACCCAGTCTGTCTTGCTATTTACCCATAGTTGGAGGGAGGAGAAGAGGATTCACACCTTTCCCAAGGGTATTAGCACGTAAGTGAATGTAATGGATTCGACTGGAATATATATATATATATATATATATATATATATATAAACTATAAAACTTAACATCTGATCACGTTGAAACACCGGTATCACAGAAGTTAAGCAACATCGCGTCTTGTTAGTACCGAGATAGGTGACCGCTAGCGAATACCAGATGCTGTAAGCTTGGATGTGCGGGGGTGGGGGGTTAATGGATAACAGCTAGAAGTGGAAATCGGAGAGCCGACATTCAATTCCAGTCGCGTTTGTTATATTCACTTACGCGCAAATATTCGTGGAAAAGGTATGAATCTACTCCTCTCCCCTAGCTATTGGTTAATTAGTAGGGCGTATTAGTAAATCATTATTATCTCCAATGAAATTCTTAAATCTAAAAATATTTTCTGGCTTTTTTCTGAAAAGGGTTGTTAAATCGAAAAAAAATCAATCTATCTTTCTTTGTTTTTCTCACTGAAATCAAACATCTCTGATATGTCTTTACTTGCGACCGAAACGGAATAGTTCATTATTTTTTACGTATTGGTAGGGTGTAACGTACACGTTAAGGAACGGGGAAACAAGCAAAATTAAAATGTGACACGTCTCTTCTATCTTACCTTTCTTTTTCTTTTTTCTTTCTTTTTTCTCTTTTTTCTTTTCTTTATTTATTTCGTACTTTTCTCTTCTTTCTTTTTGCATTTTTTTTCTTTTTCCAGCTATTTTTTTATTCATTCATTCATTTTTTTCTGTTTTTCTTTTCGCTTCCTTTCTCTAAAACCAAACACCACCTTTGATATATATTTTCTTCCATCTATACTCGCAATCAAATAATAATGGTCCATTATTTATCTAAGGTAGTGGCAGGGCGTAATGCTAAATAACTAAGGAACATGCTGAATTATAATAGAAAATTTGATTAAAGTAGGTGCATAATACTGCCTACCAACTATATAATGACATTCTTGCAATTAGTCTATACAAGTAGTATTGTACATTTCTTAAGTCACCCAGTAATAATATTAAAAAGGTGCTCTGATTTCATTTAACTTCATAAATAACTAACTTCTAATCGATATTTTTAATCATTTCACTCCATGCAAGGCGTTACTGAGAGTAGCATAAACTGAGAAAACATTGGGGAGAAAAAGGAGATTAAAAAACCAGGATTCAATGAGATCTATTGACTAAATTATATTTGAAGTTTTTAAGATTGTAGTTGACAAGAAAGCAAAAAGCCGGACGTGGTTTTCTCTCTCGCAAGCAAGAAGCCGGACGGTTTTTCTCTCTCGCACTTCCCGCTTGTGGAACACAAGCGGGAAGTGCGAAGGAGAAAAACCGTTGACGTAGAACTTACGCTTACAATTTCAGCAGTAAAATGATAATACCTGTCAATCTAGTATTGCGCTGAAATTCGTGATGTCGAGGTATTAAAGAGATTGTAAATACAGTGTAACCCGGATATAAGAGAGTTGTCGGGACCAGATAATAAATCTCTTATATCCGGGTTTCTCTTATATCCGGGTTTGGTCTATTTTGTTTAGGTAAGTATGGCTCTATTTTTTTACCAGAGAAAATCTCTTATATCCGGGCCTCTTATATCCGGGTTACACTGTAGAATAAAAATAAAACTTCATAAAGCACCCAATACTTTGGATTACATTAAAAAAAATAGTTCCAAGGAGCACTAATGTTTTTCCCTTCAACATGAAGAAATCGTTAAAGATAACGCCCTTCTCGGTTCCCTATTGTAATCCCAAATGCTGCTGATCTGTTTTAATCCTCGTTACATTTAATCTACTAATCTAATCTCTTTTAGTGGGTATTCCACCCTTCCCTCTCCATCGTATTGTTGTTATTACATTTTTTTTTCTTCGGTGAATGTAGACGATACAGCACTGGAAGGCAACACCAGTTACAATGGGCGCCCAATCTAGCTGCGTGCTCTGTCAGCGAAATATGTGAAACGTCAACAAAGGGTGACCTGCGGCTTTTGCAACAATAAAACATCTTCTTTGCATCTGCCATCTTTGGTGAACACTCGAAATCCTCGACACCATCCAACCCAGCTCCCGCCCCAACGGCCTAGGACCAAGATCGGCTCCATTTTCTGGAGATTTTGATAATATATGTAAGGGAGTGTGTTCAAGGACAGAGAGAGAACTGTGTGTATGTGCGCACATGCGCGTGTGTGTGTGTGAGAGAGAGAGAGAGTAAGATTTTGAAAAGGTTAGTGACAAAGTTTTATATATGTTTATGTCTTTATGGAAGAATAGGTGTGGGAATACTGATGCGTGCGCGCGTGTGTGTACGTGTATTTGTAGTTTTGTTTATACAATTGAGTATTTCTGAATGTTTCTGAAAGTGTTGAATGGATTTTGCCCGTGTCTATGTTCGTTTCATTTATGCGTGTTTCATTCAATGTGACTGACAAGGAAAATGTAATAAGTTTTTATTCAGTTCTAGTATTTTTACAGTTTTTTTTTGGGGGGGGGGTACGGGGATTGTCAACTAACAATTCCCCGTTCTCATAAGAAAAATCCTTGTAGACGACACTTACTCTAAAATCATATAATTGTAAAAGACATTTAAAGAAAATGGAAGCGCTTTTTGTAAAGTTTAGGCCTAACCTCAATATCACATTCTTTGAAATAAGTCAGAACCTGATACGATATTCTAAAAAGACCTCAACGTGGAATTACTTCTACTCCTGTACAACCCAGCTTAGAATCTAGACACAGAAGAATATACTAACTCCGTCTTCTATGTGCCGTGTCCCTTCAAGACGTCGGCTATCATGGCTCGCCACAATTTCCTGTCCTTTGTAGCTTTTAATAAATTTTGTCTTTTTGCTATCTCTTCTAAACCTTACTCTTGCCTTTAACCTGTCCTGTGTGTATCAAATTTTCTAAGTCCTCTTTCCTCATTATGTGCCTTAGAAATTTCAACTGTCTCTTCCTGATATTAGATATAAGTTTCCTTTTTGTTTGCTTTTTCTCTAAAACGAAAGCGCTTGGGACAAGAATCACTACGGACAGTTTCTACATTCTCTTAGTCCACATTTTAAAGGAAAACTGTAAAAAAGAATTAGAAAAACTGAATGAAAAATTTGTCCATCACATTCAAGGAAATATGAATAAAAAAAGTTGCTGCCAAAATAAATAATGTATGTTTTTACAGACTATTTAACTCTTAGTTATTCTATTTGTAAATGTTTTTGTATATATGTTTATATTCTGAGTGTCTGTGTTCATACAAATATATTTATTATCTGCATTTGTGCATTTGCATATTTACGAGTAAGAAAACATTGAATTTATGATGTGGGAAAAGTATTGATCTCGTAAGCAATTAATATAACTTGGTGTAATTTAAACGTGGTTTCGTTGACTAGTTTTTAATGTCTTATATATTACCGCAGTTCTGGCTTTGTTGTTTTTCGATCAATGTAAAAAAAATCATTTTTCTGATGTATGAAAAAAAGGTCGTGAACATTTCAAGAGTAAAAAGCAAGTAAATTGGTTCATTCATTGGTTCACCGTGGTTTCCTTATTAAGGACAATGACGATGACGATTTCAATTCATCAAATGCACTGGAACTTTCACGCAACCTTGTTCCATGTTACTATATTTTTCAGGTAAATCGAAAACAATGACCTCCGTCAAGTTATACCGACATGATTTTTTTAAAGACAATTCAATGTGGGATAGTGTGATATACAAATTCTATATATTAGAGTAATAGTAGGTAATTGAATGACAAAATGGAGAAAATGTCACGCCTTTTGTTATTTGAACAAACTTCTGCTGATTTTTTTTTTTTTTTTTTTTTTACCGATGATATCATAGATCTGTGAGGGGAGGGAACAAAATACAATAAATGTAACACCGGGGAAACGCTGAAGATATAGGAACGTTTAGCTTTAACTTTAAATTAGAAAATTTTAGCAAATTTGTTATTATCGTTATTGTTTTTAGATATCTCCCATTGTAATAGATGTAGTTTTGTCAGGAAAGGAGTTATATGTTGTATGAACCTGGATATAAAGTCGCCGCGGAAAATTCAGAAATTAGTCCAATTTCTATATATTTTCGCGTTAATATTTTTTTTAATTATCTTTATTTGTAATTTCTAATTTATTTCAAAATAAGTAGTGTACAGAAAACAAGACGTAATAAAAAAAATTGCAAACTAGTTCTATATCCTGTAGATGACTTCCGTTTGCGTACTGTAAATTAAGGACCTCCACAAAAAACGCGATACGTAAGGTTTAAAATAATTTTTAATAATGATGTCATAGTCTTATTAAGTTTTTTATTTTACGATTCAGGGTAGATTTTCGGTAATTGGTGTTTCTCTTTGACAAAAGCAAATTGATGATTTAAATTCCCCAAGGATTCCTGTTTTTAACTAAATACGAACACTCTGGAATTTTAATTTCTCGAAATTTCATAAAATTAAGTATGTCGGGGTAACAGGTGAAAAAATATTTTTACCAGGATTTTCTTAAAATAAAAACGATTAATTTAATTTATTTACGAATAAGTCACGAAAATGTCATTAAAATCCGACAATTTTTGTAATGCACGTTTATAGGAGAGACTTTGTAAATTACATATACAACAATAGTAATGCTTTCGAACAATAATCAATCAGTCGCCGCTAATTCCTATATATATTTTGTCCTTTACCCGTCACGTGATCTAATTATTTCAAGATGAGGTCGGCTGTCTTGCTCTCTGGCGATCCGTGTTCAAACCCAAATGTCAGCAGCGACACTTTCTTCCTATATGACACAATTATTTGATTTTTGCAATAATTTTCAAAACAATATGTTTTTTTTTCAGCGCAAAAAAAAACGGTAAATTTCTCATACTAATGTTTAGCCTATTCGCTGATGCAAGAAAAACAAGATTTTCAACCAAAATTTAGAACGTGTTAGAAAGGATTTAAAAATTTAATCAAATAATAAAAAATACTTTGGTCTTTCCTCTTAATAATAACATAAACATTTTGACGATAAAACTTTGTTTTTTTATCATGTTTGGAGCCTTTTTTCATCATGGTATGCTCTTTTTTAGAAAGCTTTTGGTGGTACCTACTTACAAAACACTAAAGCTACATTAAAACTAACAGAAGCATGAACAGAAAACATGCAAAACTAGTCAATGGTAATCATGTGATTAACTGTTTCCTTATAACGAAACTTTCGACATTCAGTTAATGTTAGGTTCAAATTTATAAAATCTTTCTCTTAAATCAGTATTTCTTATTTATAAAAGCAATTAAAAACTTTTCTAATCAAATAATATTGTGGCAATTTTTATTTTACGGTTCAGAGCAGATATTCGGTAAATGGTGTTTCTGTTTCACAAAAACTAATTGATGATTTAAATTCTCCAGCGATTCCTGCTTTTAACTAATATAAATACGAAGATCTTGGAATTTTAAATTCTTGGAATTTCATAAAATTATGTAAGTGGGTGTTAACAAATATTAAAAACAAGATTTTTTACCAAAATTTTCGAAGAAAAAAAAAACTTTAAAAATAATTTAATTCATTTGTGAATAAGTCGTGAAAATTTAATTTTCCGACAATTATTTGATTTTTGGAAGAATTTCCAAAACAATATGTTTTTACCGCAAAAAAAAAAACGCTAAATTTTCCATACTAATCTTTTATCACTCGCTGACTTACAAAAAAAAACATGATTTTTAACCAAAATTTCGAACGTGCGAGAAAGGACGAAAAGAAAATTAATAAAATAATTCAAAAATACTTTGTTTTTTTTTTTCTTACTAATAACATAAGCATTTTGACGATAAAACTTTATTTTTATCAAGTTTGCGGAATTTTTTCATCATGGTATGCTCGTTTTTGGAAATTTTATAGTATAAATAAATAATTTAGAAATTTTAGAAATTATATTGTATAAGTAAATAATTTATTTACTTTTCCCATTATTAATTTAATTTTTTATTCATTTTAAAAAGAAAGAAAATACTCACGACCAAAGTTTTCTTACAGTGTACAATACCGACTGGTTGAATATTCAATGTTTTATTTTATGACATTTTATAGGTGATCGTAAGTTCGGATCGTTAAGCAAGTAGCTGGTTAAGTGAGGAGTAAACTGTATTATTATTATTACTGTTTTTTATTGTAAGATTATCTCCAATTCTTAGATGTTTTCGGCAGGGTAATGATGGTCAAATCTCACCTCCTACTCCCAGCTTAGTGACAACACTTTTCTTAGCACATGAGATGTTCCAAAAGGCTCTAACACCTGCTCACTTTCAATGAAGCCAAGTATCCCCAAATCGCCTGGCGAGTGCGTCAACTACAAAAGGGACAATTTGAATTGCTGCTTAGTGTCTGATTTAACCTGCTAGATCTTGGTACTACTGCATTTTCACTTGCTCCGCCTTCACGGGGTTCTTATCCTATCGTCTAATCCGGATCCATTCATGGCTGCTCCTGTGTGCAAATGTGATGTTCGGGCGATTTCTCTCCAAGCGCTTATCAGTCAAGATGGCCGTATCTCACATGAGTTTCATTTACTCTGTTCTCGGCTACTGAAAGTGGTAAAACATTACTAGTGAGAATTGAATCCAATAGTATAAACACTCACTATGCGCAATTGGGACTATAATTCATGTATAGTTCCCAAATATTATTATTGTTTAGTAAACCAGCTTACATATACAGTTATACTTGTCACACCACAAATTTCAAGCTGGCAAGATACTCTGGTGAGGACATCCCTCTATCAGGATGGTTTTGAATTCAAAGTTTTCCTTCTTCTAGACTGATTTCCACCTCAAGGCAAGAGGACCGGGTCAGCTTTGCTATTTGACCCATAGCAGTTGGTAGAGCAGATGGATTAATATCTTTCCTAAGGGTAATTGTGTTAAAGTTAACTCGACGAATTCGGCCAAATCCTCTTTCCGACTCGCTAACCGTTTCATTACCCACATCTTTTATTAACACCCATCCTTTCCCATATTTCTCATCGAGATGGATTTTGATATTTACCAAGCTTAGATTGGATTACAATAATTCAGCGTTTTTGCGTGCATGCGTGGGTGAACACGCGCAATGCATTTTCTAAACATTTTTTATCTGGTAGTATGAGAGAATTGAAAAAAATTGTTGCTTGTAGTGAAAATCAGATAAACAAAGAAAAGATATAGACAATGTGTCGATTGTGTTTATTTAATTTCAAATTAAACACCTGAGTGTTACTATTGAGAATTGAATCCAATAGTATAAAACTATTGGATTCAATTCTCAATAGTAATGTTTCTCAAAATCTCTGGCCGGATTTTGTTATGTATTTATTTTCATTTTATCAATATTTTGACAGATGCTTCGAAAAGCAAAGTGGAATTCAGTTTTTGATTACATTTTGTCTTTAAGATGCCATAAATTGTATATATTTAAAAAGCCGAACGTGAATGAGCGGTGATATAAATTAGATTATGATTAGACTATGATTATGAATATGATTAGATTATGATTATGTTTACATTACGATTATGATTAGATTATGATTATGATTATGTTTAGATTAAGATTATGATTAGATTATGATTATGATTAGATTTAGATTATGATTATGATTAGATTACGATTAACTCCAATTTTGAGGTATTTTTCTTATTCAGTTATTATTCATATTATTTATTTTAACTTTTCTTATCTATTTCAAAAATTCAAATTTTCTTTCTTGTTTAGTTTCTTTCTTTCGTTAACTTCTCCTTCCTTTACTCCCGCCGTTTCATACTCTTTATTTCTTTTCTCTTCATCTCATTTTGCTTCTATCTATCTATCTATATCTATATATATATATATATATATATATATATATATATATATATATATATATATATATATATATAACTTTCTATCCATCTATCTCTCTCTATCTATGGTTTTTTCTTCCCTTATTGTTGCTTTTGTTGAATTCTCCGATGACATCCTTTTGTGCTATCACCCGCCATTCTTATCCCATTCCATCCTATATTTTTCAACTTTGACGCCGAGACCACCACCCCCACTAGACAAAGCGAAAGACATGCGAGTTAATAGAAATATCTGTCGAGAATGGATTCTTTTTTTTTTCTTTATCCAGTAGACTAACGAACCATAGACCCAACTTCCACACGTTTCTATTTTCCACATGAAGCAACTCATCGTTATCTTCGCTTTTTTCTGAATCTTATATTTCACTTGTAATCTTTCTATTCTGTTATCTGCACTCCAGCAGATTCAGGGTTATTGTCATGGCTCATCTCGTAAAATATATTCGATTTTTTTAAAATCTTTTTTGTTTTAGCATTTTCTTTCCTGTGTTTCTTTCATATAGCAGTCAATTAATAAATCCTCATGTCAGCTGAAATTTTAACTACTCAAAACAGACTGTTCGTTACAACATTCTAATGATTCACTGAATTGCAATACTTATATGGGGGAGTAGGAGGCATGGTGGAGTAATGGTTAGCGGTTCGGATTGAGGAATCGGAGTTCGAATTCCAGTCGAATTCATTACATTCACTTAAGTGCTAATACCCTTGGGAAAGGTATGAATCTTCTTCTCTTTCCCCCCAGCTATGAGTAAATAGCAGGTTAGACCGAGTTCTATAGCCTTGGATGGCAACTGGTCTACCGCAGAAAGAAATGGCAACCTGCTGCGGGAAAAATCTGCATCGTCAGTCATGTATCTTTCGATACATGATCGCCTAAGCGTGCATCACGCATGGCACATAACTGACTGATATGGGGGACTGCTTGGGAGCACCGTGTACGCTATGCAACCTCTAACAATCCGAAATACGTTTCGGCTTTAAATAACATATAAAGTGTTGATAGACCGTAAAAAATAAACAGATCAATCAATCCCTGAATTCCAAATTTGGTGTCTGTTTTGTGTATCTATCAAAAGCTATTATATTATTTGCTGTAGGTTGATTTTCTGATTCCATCAGATTATTGCAAAAGTTTATGCTCGATTTTCACTGTCAATATAAAATGACCGAAACTTGACACTGGCATTTGTTTCTGGTGTGTACTAGACTTAAACCTTGCATCATTTAATTGCGAGTCACATCTTGTTCAATGTTGACGTTCTGTCCACAAATGAATGTCTTAAAGATGGAGGATGAAACGTTGCACTTTCGCCATATTATGCTCTATGAATTTCGGAAAGGAGTAAGCGTCGGAACCGCGAATAAAAAAAAAAACATCCAAAATGTTTATTTGGATCGTGCTGCAGCTCTTCGGACTGTCATAAAGTGGTTTGGGAGATTTCATCAGGGTGATTTTAACCTAAATGATCTACCACGTCCCGGGCGACCTCCCGACGTCGATGATTTCGACGGAATTTTCCACTACGACAACGCAAGACCATTTTGCATGTTGCAAAACAGACCCTGCAGAAACTTAGAGTTGAAATGGGAAATCCTCGAGCACTCGCCGTATTCTTCTGACTTGGCTCATCCGGATTTTCGTTTGTTCCGGTCTTTACGGAAAAATTTAAATAAAAGATTTGACTAAGTACAGTCAGTCGAAAACTACCTGACGACTTTCTTCTAAGAAAATGACATCAACAAGCTTGTAGAAGGATGAGAAGCAGTTGTTAAAACCAAAGGAAACTATGTACTTGTCTAATAAATGGTTTTCTTTTGTGAATATATAAAATTTTGTTTTTAATTTTCTAATCGGCTATGAACTTTTGTGGAGACCTAATGCTTCCTTGCTATATTCATTGTTCTTTTTTATCCTTTTTATTATACAGTCATCTTATCCTATCGATAGACAGAGGAAGTCTCTTTGTTTCATGATGTCTTGAGGGTGGTGATGTCTTGAGGCTGGATTTATCAAGTAGATGAGTTGGTTCTTCAATGTCTACTTGTTAAAAAGTAAGGTTAATGTATCTCCTTTTGTAATCGATCTGAAAGAACTTATCTGCGGAAGCGAAATCGAATTGGAGAACTGAAATCTATATAGGTTTTGGCCTAGCGTGCTAGATACTTACGCAGCATCTCTCTCTCTCTCTCTCTCTCTCTCTCTCTCTCTCTCTCTCTCTCTCTCTCTCTCTCCTACTATTTGTTCCTTGTTTTGCCATCCTGGAGTGGTAGGACAGAATACAAACAACTTTAGATCCATATGTGAATAATTGAAAATCTATAATGCCAAATGCCCTACATAGAAAGTACGTTACTGAATTCGTGATCCAAATTGACTTTTCTGATGACATTTTCAGATTTTAAAAAGAAAAGAAAATGACGTTATTATCACGGATAGAACGACTGAAAAGTCTCTTTGAATTTGATAACTAATAAAGAGACAAGAATTCGACAAAATTTATCCCAAGTTACTAATAATAGTAAGTAAAATATCTTAATAGTATTCTCATCTCGTCCATTAGAAACCGTCTTCCACTAAATGTGCTGATCTGACAGACGAAATATATCAGTTCATAAAGTTGTATATACCTGGTGAAGACCCCAAGGGAGAAAAGGTTCTGACCACATCAGGATTACAATGAGAAAATGAAAGCACCGATCTAGTTAATCTCTTCTTAGATTATGTTCTGTGCATGTAAAACACAGAAGTGAAAAAATGGGTACGGATTATTTAAGCGTTCTATACAACGTCCTAAACGAATCTACTAAAGGCCAGTGTACTGATGATGAGTGAAGGCGTGGTACTATACCGATGACACGAGTATTCATAATTGGTGTAAGAATGATTAACAAAATAATCAACATCTGCTACCAATTGTTCCAAGAAGTAGGACTCGAAATAAAATCTTTCCAAAACAGAAACTGCGATCTGAAATTAGAATGAAAGCAGTGACGACACGGACCCTGAATCCATCATAAACACTCAGGATGTGCAGTTAGTAAACACTTCAAATGTCTCGGTGTATGGATCCGTTATAGCACATTTAGTAGAGGAGATAAAGAAATCGAATATAGACTAGGTTTGGGGGTAGTTTCACTCCGCACCGCAAGTTGCTACAAAACCAAAACATTAACCCAAGAACTAGGGTCATGTTTTGTTGTGGTCTTGTTAGGGCCAGAAATAAAGACACAAAGAGATGAATTGAGTTAAACAAATATATTAACAAAAACAGTAATACAGACATATACAAACGAGAGTGTTACAGCAAGAATGTTCGGTCCGACTGTCAGAGCTGACTGCTGGAAACTTCACTCTCCAAAAGGCAGTAACTGCTCTTGTTTATACCTGGGAGAGTCCATGCGTGCATGGGTAAATTTCCATAACATGTTTTTAAATAGCCTTGTCAGATCGAGACTTTCATATGGATATCTTGCATGTCCCCTAACCTGTTCAGAAATATCTATACAACCGGTTAAAATATCTTCGAGTGAATGAACCCTCACGGTCTTAGCGAGGGCAATCCTTGTGTGAATCTAGTGGACTGACGTTACAAAACCATACAGAACTGTACCAAACAGAAAACACATCACATGAGGACTTTCAACAGCATCAGCAACTAAACTTGAGAGAACATGTAACTCGACATAAATGACATAATCAAGGTTGGTTTTTGGTTGATGTTGTTTAGCGGCATATCAACCTCTATGGGTTATTTGATACCGAAATTGAAATATTTTGAACAATTTTATGGCTTTAACTTAATATATTTTGGACACAATTGTATGCCTTCAACTACAGATAAAATGTATTTTATGGTAATTTTGCTTTAAAGATGTAATGATGGTAAGTTTTATATAAAAAAAAGAATTGCTGGTATTTTTAATATAAAACGTATTTTTATACTTTCATAGTGTTTTGTTTTTGTTTAGGGGTTGCCTATAATTGGGGCCCTAACAGATGTTACCACTCCGCGTCATGGTGGACCTGGGAACAACAGCAATTAAGAGGTCTTTCCACGCTCCTCAAAAACGCCAATCTCCCGATCAGAAACCTTGCTGCCGAATGTAGTTTAATATCATACCCAGGACTACATAGTTACTGCCCCAATAATTTATATATATATATATATATATATATATATATATATATATATATATATATATATATATATATATACTCGATGAATTACTTAATTATAATTATCAAATCCTCCTAATAATTTCTATCATTTATATATCATTTGCTTGAACCGGCTTCTAATGCTCAAGTTTGAGCGGCTTGGTGATAGTAGTCGTGGTTCCGGGGGCACTGTCCTATGGTTAGAGAGAATCTCAGTTGAGTTCCACCACGGAATTTGTGAGCGAGCGGCGCTATATTGAGTTTGAATTGCTATCTCATTGTCACCGAGGCTCGTTGAACAGTTGGTATGACGTTTGCTTGGCAACCTAACTTTCCGGGTTTCAATTCTCAGTAATGGATGCGCACTGCTGATGAGTCCCAAATATAGGATGGAACTGCATTTCTGTTGAGGTTTCAGACTCGATGAATTACTTAATTATATATATATATATATATATATATAGATAGATAGATAGATAGATAGATGTATACGTTTACACACAGCGGTCAACATTCCTTAACTTCTGTGATCGTACGAGAACCGGTGTTACAGCATGATATGCCGGCAAGTCATTACATCTGATATTCTATTTAGCCACATTTTCCAGTGTTATTTGTTAAATTCTTTTAATAATACCTTCCTTAAATGCGACGTAGCGTAAAAGGTTATGTCAGCCTTTGCAAATCGAGTTCGAATTTCGACTTGCACTGCCAGTTTTCACTTAATATAAATGTTCTTGAACAAAGCGCAAATCCACTACCTCTTGCGTTCTGTGCAATCACCAGATATTTAAAAAAAAAGAAACAGAGATGCATGTCGCTCTCATGCTACGATCGTTGAGAGACAAGATAGCAAATAAGCATTTAGGTAAAACGTTCTTAAATTGTCTCGTCAGCTTTAGATTCTCATAACTTTGTCTTAGGTCTTAAGACGATCCTTCATCGGATCTCATACATTCTGGCGCTACAGAATCACAAACAACAGTACCAACTAACAGAAACTGCACCACTTGAAGACTCTCAACAGAAGCAACAACTAAAATAGATAGCACTTGCAACTCGAAGAGAAAATAATGACATAATGAAGACGTTGACTCTCCACATTACTTTAGACAAAAGATTAGGAAGGAAACTCCCATCATTACTAGAAAGAGTGATGACAGTAAACATCTTTTCCTGAAAAAAAAAATGCTTTAAGAGAAATATTTTATAAATTTCAATCGACAGTAACACTGACTAATGGATACCGATATTTTTAAAAGTTTTTTACCCCAAGCAAGGCAGGAGTGCCACTAGAGCGTAAGGGGTTACAGAGAGTGAGAACAAGAGTAAAGAGGCTTGATAGAGGAAAGAATGAAGAGAAGGACGGAGAATAGATCAAGGCATCTGTAGATGTCGATTGACATTACATTTGAATAGTTGGAGATTATAGCTATCTGGGAAGTAAGTAAGAGGAAGGGAGTTTCACAGACGGGAAGTGTGAGACATAAAGCTAAAGGAGTAGAAGAGATGGCTACATTTAACCGTTTCGACAGTGAAATGGTGGGACCGGGATGTCAACCTAGTCGCACGTTTAAATTCATGCATTTTGGGAACCAGCGAAAGTAGATCGTCAGAGCAGTTACCATGAAAGTATTTGTAGAAAAGACGGAGGGAGGCGACGCACGTCTGTGAGAGAGACTCTGTAAACCAGATCAGGGCCAACCACATTGCATATCCGTCTTTGGATTTTGTCGAGGACCTTAAGACGAACAGCAGTGGGGGGGGGGCACCAGACCATATATGATAGCAGTATTCCATGCAAGGGCGAATGGTTGATTTATAGATTTGAAGGATGGACTCGGGAGAGAAAAACGTTCTGGCGCGACCCAGAGAACCAATGTTTCATAAGAAACCATTTAGTCATAACTATTTTAATTGTTTCTGCAGTAGTATCAATCTCTCAGTGGATGCTAGACAATCTCTTCACAAATGAAGACAAGACTTGAAGCAACAGAAATGTAGTTCTACAGATGGATGTTGGGAATACCGTGGAGTGAGCATGCGAGCAACGACGAAGTTCAACAGACACATATTTATCATCAGGAAGTGACAGTCGAAATTTCTGGGGCATATAAGGAAAGAAGGCTTGGAAAATGTGATACTCACAAGACAGATTGAAGGTAAGCGGGCCAGAGGAAAGCAACGCACAACCTAACTAGAAAGTTTGAGCGAATGGGTAACAGAGTAGGGTTTGGGAGAGATGCCAAAAAGACAAAAGTTATTAAAAGCTACAAAGGACAGAAAATTGTGAACATCGCCAGTGTCCTGAAGGTACATAGCAAACAGAAGTTGAAGAACAGTAAAAGGTTCGAATATCTATTCTCATTCGTAATAATCGGGTTCTTAGAATCAAATGACAAATTGAATGTTTTACATAAGCAGTTCTTTCGCCGTAATTTAATAGCGGGCTAAACCCGTAATCCATTGACAGTAAGTGCTCTTACTTTTCCTCAGCCAAATTTTCCTTAGTTCTTTCTTTTTCTAAATCTTTATCTTTTTTTATTTTTTTTATTCTACCTTCCCTCCTCTCTCCCTATCTCTATCTTTCTTTCTTTCTTTCTTCCTCTCGCTTTCTCTTTATTGAGCTTCTTTCTTTTCTCCGCATTATTCTTCTATTATCTCTTTTTTTCCCCTATCTCTCTTCCCCACCGTTTTTTATTTATCTCCTTCTTTAGCAAATGAAGAAAATGAAAAAGCAAATGGTAACAGCTTTTACCCCGGAGCTAGCAGTGAGTAAGTCAAGTGTTAGCCCAGATTGGGTCGGCAACTATCCCTCATGACTTAAACTTACCATTTCAGTGTGTGTCCTAACGGCCACTGCCAACCCTACCTACCATCGACCTCTCACCTCCACGTACGTGACTGTGTGTAATTCAACGTGTCGACTGTTATATTGTGAGTATGCAAAGCTGTGTCTAAGTCCAAAATGGTTTTCTTTATTATTGTAGTTTATCTGGGTGTCCCGATGTGTATATTGATATGTCTAAGTCTTTTGTTACTTACGTATGAGTCTCTTTTTTCGTCTATATGAGAATAAAAATCTTGTACGAGTCTTTCTGAGAATCTGTGTGTGTGTGTGTGTTCCAGTTTATTTTTTCCCGGTAGTTAATTTCGCACGTCAACGGCCGGTAATTCCCTTCAGACCTCCCACGTGGCCGACAGGGGGAGCGCCAGTCGTACTTCCGTCATGAAGCAGGCTGAGAGGCGGTAAGCTGAAGAAGAAATTAAAAAGGAAAGAGAAGGAAACAGAGTGAAAGAGAGAGAGGGAGAATGTGTGTGAGAGGGAATAGAAAAAGAAATGTGAAAAAAAGAAGATACAAACCAAAAATTTAAAAAAAATGATGAAAGGAAAAAAGAAGATAATCGACAAAAAAGATTACTTCGGTAATTGCCGGTATTTTCCGGTTTGGCACAATGCCAAAGCCAATATTTTTTAAATATCGTTGCCCGTCTGTATATCTTAACTCGAACCTGGCAAGTACTGGAAATATCGAAAACTGTAAACAAAGATAAATTCAGATATTCCGAGAGCATTCACATATATGACAGATAGATAGAGATGCGTACAGATATTTTTAAATGTTAGATTAGCAGTGGAGTACACATGGGAATTAAATTCACAAAACCAGTAAACGATCTGTGAGGCTAACGTATAAACCTTCACTCTATGGCATGCGCTCAAATGTATAAGTTTGTGTATGTGTATACCTACATAGACATTTACAGAGATACTAATGCAATGTCCATTCAGGATGTAGGCGATTATAGCTTTGGCTGAATTCTGTTCGTTGTTCTGAATTTAGAATTGTCTTTCTAGACTGGCTGCCAGGGAAACCCATTTTACTCTACTATCTAACCCATGGGTTGGAGGAAAAAGATAGCTTCATGTATTTCTCAAGGATATTTTTACGATGCAACATATTCGGCTGGAACTTGAACCTGGCTCGCCGATTCCATTTTCCGCGCCGATAATCGATAAGCTACCCACACATGCCGAATTTATATATTGATGGAAAATGAAATTGCAACAGCCAGAAGGATGAGGCTGATTGATTTTGACTTGGGTACACTATGCGCATATGAAGGAGTATTACGATAAAACTTTCTGTATTCGGCCGTCTGGTACCGTTGCAACGTTCATACTAATGCACAACCTGTTTCTGAGCCTTAGACTGCAACGCATACTGCGATATGATTCGATGAGGTGAAAGAGTCCAGTGTACGTAGGTGTCATGATACAGAAACGCGGCGTACTCTTTTAGTTCAAATAAAGTCGTTTGAGAGGGATCGAATTATGGGCCTTCGAGAGGTTGGATACTCATTTTGGAGAAGTGCTGCTCATGTCGGATGTAACGTGATGGCGGTGCTTAGCTGTTGACAACATTCCTATATCCGTAGACCAGGTTCTGGACGGCTTGTAGGATTAGGGTTAGGGTTAGGGTTAGAAACCCTAACCCTAACGGACCGTTGTGAATTGATTACTTACGGCAGGTTTATGGGAATACATATGTCTAGCCAGACTTCCATGGATACCACATCAGCTTCGCGCAGGTTTCCCGTGGTGTAACGAAACGATCCCTTGGAGGAACGAATGGCGCTAATATTACCGACTGCCGGCCAAATGAAAGCACGAGACTTAAATTTCTCATACGAAACATTACATTTTATTTAACTTCCTCGATTAGCGAAGGCCAGCAATGTGTGTGTGTGTGTGTGTGTGTGTGTGTGTGTGTGTGTGTGTGTGTGTGTGTGTGTGTGTGTGTGTGTGTGTGTGTGTGTGTGTGGCCCGAGAACTTTTCTGAGCGTGGACTCTACATTCTCCTATGTATGTGAGAGACTCTCTTCTCTCTGTGGTAGGGATTTCTATATTTACCCGTCATCGGATTTTCCCACGCCTGCACACTCAAAGCGCAGCTGGGTCTGTCACGTGTTCACATGTAGACGCAGTCACTGACATCAGGTGAATCACGGATCTCTGCCTTCAACTAGGAGGCTATCTCTGCAGAAAA
The DNA here is from genome assembly GCA_964036315.1 of Acanthosepion esculentum. Classification (NCBI taxonomy): domain Eukaryota; kingdom Metazoa; phylum Mollusca; class Cephalopoda; order Sepiida; family Sepiidae; genus Acanthosepion; species Acanthosepion esculentum. Next base: position 53,796,856 of record OZ038476.1, on the reverse strand, counting down.
CTCTTCACTTTGACAACGTTTCTTTATGAAGTGATCGCTCCTATTGAATATAGGTGGGACATGATGCAACGACGCCTGCCTCGTTCAGTTAATTCACCTACAATTCTTCATATATTGCTTCAGCAGGTAGAAGATACCTGAAATATTGTATCATAGAAGTATATTCA
>OZ038476.1:53676689-53791689 GCA_964036315.1 Acanthosepion esculentum | reverse complement strand
GTTCGAAATCCGCCAGTGGTTGTTCTAGCATGAAGTCACAAGTCATCGTGACCGAGGGATTGAGCGAAGTGATCTTGTTCAAACTACTGACCATGCCAGTGTATGCGCGCTCTCTCCCAGAAACTGAACTGTAACAGGTTGGCTCTGCGGATGTAGAAGGAACGCAAATGTGTCTTTGCAAAGGTCTACAGCAGGGATTTGCTAGTCATTCTAGCAGTTGAGCGTACCCGGAAACGTGCAGCCAGCCATCTGTATTGCACAATCCTCAAAAGCATGTCAGATTGGGTACTGCTTTTCATCATATCTTCATTGAGCTTCTTCTTCTTTATGTGCTGTGTCACCTCAGGATGTAGGCGATCATGGCCCTCTGCAACTTCCTCTCCTTTGTAGCTGGTAATAAATTTTGTCTTTTTGCTATTTCTCCTGTTCCGCCATTACACTTACTCAAGCCCATCAAGTATGTTATGCGCTGTTTTTCTCTGACCATCTTTCTCTCAATTTGTCCTGCATCAGATTTCCAAGCCCTCTTTCCTCATTACGCGCCCCAGAAATTTCAACTGTCTCTTCTTGATGTTAAGTATAATTTTCCTTTTTATTTCCCTGTTAAATTTAAGTTTTCTTTTTATTCCCATTTTCTCTAAAACCTCGTCGTTGCTCACATGATTGGCCCATGGTATCCTCAACATCATTCTGTAGAACCATCATTGAGCTTAGTAAATACTAAAGATGATAAAACAAGTTCGCGTGTTAAGGTTAAAAAATACTTTCTCTGGAGACTAGTGTCTTCAATAGCACTGTTCAAGATATAGATTTAAATCCAAGAAAAAAGCGTAATCTAACTGATCCGATCTTCCGTGATTTCACGCGGTCAGTCTAATGTTTGTAAAAAAACTATGTGAAACCCATGTGGAGTAAACACTGGCTACTTCGTGAAACTCGACACCGTGAAATTCTTTCTTTGAAAAAAATAGAAAATAGCGTTAAAAGACATTTTCCTGAGTGTTTATGCAAACGTTTTTTCCTTCAACGTCATAGTAGGTCAACAAGTCCTACTTCACCGATAGAAATTATTTCAAGTCAATAAAAAATAGAATAATATTACCTCAAGGGAAAATATTTTTGTCTTATTATTTTTAATTTTTATAACTTTTTTTGTAAAACCTTGGATACCGACAGGGGAATATATTGTGATATTACAAAATAAGAAAAAAAAAAAGCAAAGCTATCAATAATACGACTATGACTTTTACAATGATTACAGAAATTATGGTTTTATTTCTAATTGTTATGATTATTCCTTCATTCCCATAATCATTGTAGCCGTCATCGCCATCATAGCCATCAGTAGTAATTGTTTGTATTTAATCGCATCAGGATTATTTGGTTGGCGCAGTTGGAGGCCAAGCGACATCAAATCTCCTCAGAGACCAACCAGACTTTTTAGTAATTCCTACTGTTTTCAATTGAATTGCAATGACTCGTGTTTCTCGTTTAGGCGCCTGCAGTAGATCTATAGATAGCAGAACAGTCTCCCAGACAAGCAGCTATCTAATCCGATGCTGAGAAGGCGCCCCGCTAGTGGCCTAAATCAAATAAATGATATATATATATATATATATATATATATATATATATATATATATATATATATATATATATATATATATATATTAAAAGTAGAGAGAAGCCACAAACGTTTTTGATTATAATGTGGATTTTTTAAATATATTTTATACTTTATTTAAAAATCCGCATTATAACATTTGTGGCTTCTCTCTACTCTTTAAAATATACATTTTTCTCTTGTTGGAACAACTATAACCTCTCCTTTATATATACACACACATATATATATATATATATATATATATATATATATATATATATATATATATATATATATATATATATATTATTAAATATAACAGACAATGACTGTCTATTATGTCTGATCATGAGTTGTTCTAATGTTCAAAGGTTTGTTTTAATTTCTGGCGGAAATTAAGTCAAAAATTGTCCAACATTTGGATATTTTTTTTATTAAGTTGGTCCTAAGCTTTCGGCTCACATGAGCCATCCTCAGAGTGGTTATATAACCATGAAACAAAGAAATATATATATTGCTTTTTATAAAAAAATAAAAAGCAATATATATATATATATATATATATATATATATATATATATATATATATAATATATATATATATATATATATATATATATATATATATATATATATATATATATATATATATATATATATATATATATATATATTGCTTTTTATCCTTTTTTCCCTCGATCAACTATGGAACTGCTTCTTTCACGCAAAAGGTATGCAACTTCCAAACCTATCGAAAGAAACTTTTGCATATATCTATATTTATACTCTGTTTCGCTACCTTATTATTATTATTATTATTATTATCATTATTATTATTATTATTATTATTATTATTATTATTTCCTTTGATTTCTGTTGTATACACATTTCCTTTCGGGTCCACACCAGAGACCTAAGTTCAGAAATGTTTTCATAACATCTTCCACTGATGATTTTTGTAAAAAAAATAAGATCGCACACATTTTACATAAAGCTCTTTGTAATTTGTGAGCTGTACTTGTATTATTATTATTATTATTATTATTGAGAGGGGGAATTTATTTTATAGCTGGCCACTCGTATTCGAGGATACTCGTCTACTAGGGCGGCTAGCCAATCCATAATGCAGACGCTTGCTCAGGCACATTTTTGTTTGCTCAACACCTATAGAGCCCACCTATGGTTTGTACTACAATTATACTGAGCAGATCTTAGTTACAGTTTCTGGGAAAGAACGTGTTGTCTCGCAGGATCAAGGCCAGCACGCTCAAGACCTTCGTGCTAGCACACCTGTCGATGGCCCATAACCACCCACAATGGGATCGACCCTTTCAGTCCGATAACATCTGGAAGTTTCCTTCCTGACAAATCGACTATGGTGAGATTCGATTCCGGTCTCATGGTCAGAATGTGAACGTTCTCACCACTCGGCCACGTCGGACCCATATTGAGTGAGAGAATAGCACACCAATAAAGTGACGCTATTGTAGAAACAGACAAACTTGGGAAAGGTATGAATTCATCTCTTCTCCCTAAGCTATGGGTTAAATGGTATTACTTGTATCTGGATAATCGTTATCTCAGAAAAAATTGTTAATGCAATATTCACTTGAAAAAAAAAATTTCTTATAATACAATACCATAAAATGCAAAATATGTTTCGGCTTGAAATAATCCACAAATGGTTCATAAGCCGTCAAAAACAAAGCAAATAGCAGTGTAGCGTTGACACTTTAGTCGTGGGTGGTAACCAGTCTAGGAAAAAGACAACTCAGAATTCCAAAAGCGTAGAAAATTACGCCATTATCTTTCTGATTCGTAGATAATAAAGATAAGTCATCTACGCAGAGCTATGATCGCTTTTTGTCCTGAAGGAACATGGCCGTTTTAAAACAAATAAGTATTACGCGCCATCAAAACAACTATTTTTTAAATGATAAAATCTTACTTAAATAGCGCAACAAATACAATTTTGCTTCGGTGAACATTTACGTTTTGTTAATTTTCCCTCTTTAAATGGGTAGTTGAATAAAGTTCAAAGACATTTCTTAGATTTCCCTAACACTGTGCAAAAGACGACAGTGAGAACTTTTACATAAACTCAAGATATAAAAATAGCTTTAGCTTTGCGATAGATAGATATATTTGGCTAAGTCAGAACGTTTGTAGTGATTAAGAAGTTAACGTGCTCGTCTTAAAAAATCAAGTAGAAGATCGATCATCAAGATTTTGTGCCAATATGATGTGGTAAAAAAGTCTATTATTGTCTTTTTTGTTTAGAAAGAAAGAGAAAGAAAGAGAAGGAGAGAGAGAGAGAGAGCAATACGTCAACAAAGTGACATCGCGGTCTAAATATACGACACCAAATATACCAAATCATGACGACTAGTTTGATAAGGATATACCAAGAATACTTATTGCAGCAATATGTGTGCGATATAGCGACAGGTTTTGATAAAAGTAGTGCATAAACATGCAGGTCTGACCCAGGCAAAAAGATTGAAAACCCAGTCCGCTAAGACGTTCGCCGATTGAAGGTGTTCCCCTGCATCTAGACGTAACTCCTATGTTACTTTAGCGGCCATATCCTTCAAACCTCGTGTTGGAAATACCTTCAGGTCGAGTAACTCTGTCCGCTCAGCCGCTCTCCGATTGAGGGTGTTCCCTTGCATAAAGATATGACTCCTAAGTCGCTTTAGCGGCCATATCCTTCAAACATCGCAGTTAGAAATACTTTTGGTCCAGTAACCCTGTCCGCTCAGTCGATTTTCGATTGTGAGTGTTCCCAATTATCTCCATGTGACGTCTTGGCTGCATCATCCTCCAGATTTTAAAAACCACACTCCTCATGACACTCAGCCATGATGCTTCTCCACTCATGAGCAGTGTATCAGCCCCTAGGTGACATGCCCAAACATTTAGGGCCAGGCAACTAACAAGTAAATCAGTGGGACTGACCTGAATAATTACTACAGTACATCTTAATTAACTCAGACAAAGCATGTTTGGTACACTTCAACGTGGTGTAATGGTTAGCAAATTGGTGCCGCTAGACAAGTGCAACTGAGTAGTGAGTTCGTTCCTCACTGGGTGCTCAATACTTACTGCCTTATGCCACAACTAAGCTATGCTTAATAAATCACATAAAAACATGTAGATATTAACACCTCCAATAAATTGATATCACAAGTCATAACGGCTATGTCAAATGTAGCATCTGCGCATTTATTATTATTATTTCTTTTGATATCTTTTATACTCATTTACGTCGGGGTTCCAACCAGAGACCTAAGGTCAGAAATGGCATCACGACATTTTCCACTGAACATTTTTGTAAAAAAAAAAGAAGAAAGAAAAATAAAACAGCCTAAGAGCTCACACATTTTACATAGATGAAGCTCTTCGTAAGGCGTGAGATGTAATTATGAAGACATTTTTTTTGTATTTCTTTAAGGCAGTGAGTCTATTAGAACCTTTTGTAATCGAAGCCAGGGACCCGATCACCACTGGAATTGTTTGTATCTTCATGTGCCACATTTTTAAGATATCTGCTTCAAAATCTTTGTAGTTTCATAGTTTTTTGAAGATCTTCAGAAGATACATTACAGTTTGCAGGGACCACCATGTCAATAAGAAAATACATTCTGTTTCTGTGGTCTTTGATCACTTTGGCCAATTACCATTCATTGTTCTGTCTGTGTGTATTGTAAAGTCCCATAAAACTGTTACAGATCCTATGTCCTTAGCCGAATCTGGGTGTTGTCCATGCTAATTGCTTGTAGTTTTCTTCCCATAAAAGTTTCAGATCTTCCAGTGCAGATGTTGGCCGACTCTATCATGCCAAGTTTTATATTCGATGGATGCAAGATAGTCAATTGTGTCTGTATATTCCTCACGGAATCTGCATTTGAGATCAACACAATATTTCATTATGTTTGCTTGATAATTTCCAGTGAGCAAACATTTGTCTTATTAGTCCTTTAGTTTTAAATTTTAAACCTGCGCTACGAAACCACTGATGGTTATGGAGTTTATCTACATCAGCTTACTTGGCACGGAAAGAGTATTGACCACAAAGAGATTTATCTTGCCATCGTTTCTGCATTTGATCCTTTCATTTTGCCCTCTTTTTTAAGTTCTTTACCACTGCAGCATTATTTGTATTCATAACTAAAATATGTTGTGGAGAGCCATGATTGTCCAGATCCTGGAGGGAGACGAAATAAAAAAAAAGATCTTTAAAAGTTAGCAATGAATGACACTTCCAGCGATAAGGTTTCAAAAGACGCCGTTAATAGATAGTGAAATATTGAAGGGACTAAATAATTCTATTTGCTAATCAAATAGTGATTGCATGCAAGTTTTTCATAGACTTATCGTTGTGACTGGTAGTGTTACATATTTTTTGGTGAAGAGAAGAAAGGGTGAGGATTATGGTGGTAGTAGTAGTAGTGGCGATAACGATGATGATAAGAGACATTTATTCTTCCTGGTTTAGGTATTCTGGGTTTAGCTATTATTACTACTACTACAACTACTACTATTATTATTGTAGTAGTAGTAGTAGTAGTAGTAGTAGTAGTAGTAGTAGTAGTAGTAGTAGTAGTAGTCGTTGTTTAACAAAATTGTAGCTGAAACTATATAATCTCAAACGCGGGAAATCATCACATGGAATGAAGACTTCTTGGTGGTTTTCCCTGTAAATCTGCAATAGGATAAAATTATTCACCTTTCATATCAATCAAAATATTTCTACCATTCCCCAAGGATTGCAACATCTGGAATTGGTTATGCCCATTCATTCTCAGTTTTAACGCAAACATGACACTAGTAACACGATGCCGCCATTTTGAGAGACGCCACGACAAATCGGGTCTCATTAGTAGAGGGCGCTGTGTTCGCTTATCCTTTGACATTTTCGGCGGGAGAGAAGGGTATTGATAGAGGGAGGCAGGCGAGAAAACAAACCGTGTGCTTTGAGAAGCGTATTGTTTTTAACGCCTTCCTGCTTTCTACTGCAATACATATTTATTGTATAATTTATGGAGGTATAAACAGTTTGCTTTTTAAGGAGTGGGGTGTTCAGTTTGGTATAAACATGGTTATTCAAAGCACGAGCTTATGAGCGAACACGTAAAGATTATTAAAACTGCATATACTATTCAGTTTTTTATTTATCAAGCCTAGCTCAGTGTATTGACTGCCATATAGGAGGAATGTACTGAGCTACTGGACAATTTCGTCACAGATGAAGAAAAAACTTGAGGCAACAGAAATGAGGTTCTACAGAAGGATACTGAGAATACCATAGACTGAACAATGTGAGCAATGGCGAAGTTTCAGAGAAAATGGAAACAAATGGATACTTATATTTAGAATTAGAATGCGACAATTGAAAGTTTTAGGATGTATAGTAAGGAAATATGGCTTAGAAAATTTGACACCCACAGGACATCGAAGGCAAGAGGGTCAGGGGAAAGCAGCACATAATCTAACCTACCAAACTAGCTCGTGTAAATGATTGGCAGAACAGGAATTAGGAGAGATTTACTAAGGTGCACAAAGAATAGGAAATTGTGGAGGCTATCATTTCCCACGTCCTGAAGGGATACGGCACATAAAAGAAGCTCAGTAGAACACAACACTACAAATGTAAGGCACCGATGAGTCTAGCTACACAACCTAGCCAATCTCGTTCACTTTCCTACTGCTACAGTTTTATTTTGTTTTTATCACTTTTGTTTATAAATACAATTCTCGCATTGTAATTGCAGTAGTTTTGTTAAAAAGGTTAAATGTTTATGTGTGTGTTCTGTGGATTTCAATTGGCAGTGCTCAAATTTTAAGAACTTTGTTCAATGTTCTTGCTAGTGTGAAAATATCAAAATAATAGTTCTGTAGACGTTGAGTAAGAGGGGTGCTAAAAAATTAAAATCCTGATCCATTTTTCAAATCTCACAGTATTTAAATGGCCAAGCAGATTTTGAAATAGGTCGAGCCGATACCTTTTCAGCACCTCCTTGTAGTATATTGTACTCTCACCACTGGGTGTCCCATACTTTCGGCCTTGTACCACAGCTAAGCTACGCTTGGAAAATCACTATTGCACTCTCACCAGACAACTACTAGATATTCCATTAATCTAGTCCAGGCATGGGCAAACTGTTTCGAGCAGCGGGACGCACTACTATAAAAATGCAAGGTCATTTTTCATAGTAGATACCTCAGCTATTTTCAAAACATTTTTCATAGTAGATACCTCAGCTATTTTCAAAACAAAATAGATGTAAGCGTATACCTTAGAAATGGTAGGAAAGTTCTATTTTTTACAAAATATTTTTTATAATTAAAAAAAATTGAAGTTTTGATATCATGATATTGTGATTATCTGATGTCGCTGATGTGATTTATTGCTAATTTATTCATTTAAAAATAAAAACAATTCTTCTCCTTTAGAGAAAAAATTCTTATGAACAACTTCTTTAGAACCACAAAAAAAAACTGTTGCAAAAGATGACGCATGATCTCCCTTAGTGAAAATTGCCAATGGCTTAAAATACTGACAACGTGAGTTCACCGAAAGTTTACAAAATTCAAGAAACATTGTACTTAATCATTGTTTATGTATGCGGTTATGTATGAGAGAGTGTGTGAGTGAACAAGTGAAAAAGAAACAAAATAAAATATTAAGAATCGTTATTTTGCTTATGAAATTAAGCGTGCCATTCAGAAAGACCAACCGGGACGTATGTGGCCCGCGGGACGTATGTGGCCCGCGGGCCGCAGTTTGCCCATGACTGCTCTATCAGTCAATGCTATCGTCTGGATTGCTTCTGTTCGTCCTTGAATTTACAGTTTTTCCGTCCTTTTTATAAGAATGTACGGGACGGTTTCAAGTCGGTTCACTATGTTCACGTGCTAGACAATTTCTCTCGACAAAATAATCTTGCACTTTTATGAGTTTACCATTTGTCCGTGCATCTAATATTACTGCCACATCTGGTTCGGCGATTTAGTTTTATATCTAGAGATTCTTGACAAAATTCAAAGAAGAATCGGCAACGTTATCGGTCGTGATCTGGCATCTTGTCTTCAGTCACTTTCCCACCGCCGTAACATAAATTTCCTTTGCTTCTTTTATGAATATTTTCATGGTAATTGTTTTGATGAGCTATATTTTGTCGGTACCTCGACTTCACGAATTTATGCGCAGTACCAGGTTAGCAACTAGGCCTCATAATTTCACTAAATTGCTAGATTTAACAATAAGTTTTATGTTGACAGCCAATTTTATTTATAATGTAACTTGTGTAACCTATCTAAACTACCTGAAATTACTTGTTTTCAAGCGAAAACAGATTTTGACTATTTTTTAGGTGTTTTCGTGACTTTGCAAACGATTTTTAAATTCAATTTTATATAAGCTTCCTAAACTAGCTGAAATCCCTTATTTTCAAGCGAAAACAACTGAATTTTGACTACTTTTTAGGTGTTTTCGTGATTTTGCAAATATCAAATATGCTGACAGTTTCTACTCTCTCACTTCTCGCTTATAGAACTTCCGGCTTCCAGCCAACTATGATTTTCGAAAATTTAAATGCAATGTCAATCATCATCTTCTCCTGTCTCCCGTTCTTTTATTGAATTCTCTCTGTTTCTTTTACTCTTCAGCAATCCATTACACCCTAGTGGCTTTATTGACTTGCTTGGTGTGAAATGATTAAAAAATTAAAAAAAAAAAAACAACAGAAAACACTCCAATGTCGTTAGGTATAATTTTCAACTTCATATTCCATTTGTTTTTTCCTCAATTTCTATAGTCGGATCCAGATATTATTGCAAACTTTTTTTTTTTTACCCACCTCGATTTCAGTTTCTTCTCTGTTGGAATAGAAACATCCGCTATACGATAGTTTTTCTTTTCTTTGTTTACGAGGGTTAAAACTAGATTCATTATGTTTACAACATTTGTCTGGTGTTTATCAATGGAGATTAAGAACAGGTTTCCTCAAATCGGAATCCATACAATATTGATTCTACTGTTTTTGATATGGTTCCAAGTGCTCCAATTATTATGTAGCCGACCGTCACCTACTTGTTCCACCATTTCCTTATTTCCCAGTTTAGCTCACGGCATTTTCCCAAATGATTTACTTTTCGTTTTTATTCTGCGATCTGATGCCACAGCTATATCTCGTTTTCTTAGGTAATTGACTGATAAAGTAGGAAAATTCTATGAAATATGGTCTGTCCTCTAAAAGGACTTTATCGGACTAAAGTAATGTTCTAACTGATGGCATTATGTATATATGGAATTATGTATTAATGTATATATGGCATTATGTATATATGGAATTATGTATATATGTATATATGGAATTATGTATTAATATATATATGGCATTATGTATATATCGAATTATGTATTAATGTATATAAGGCATTATGTATATATGGAATTATGTATAAATGTATATATGGAATTATGTATATATGTATATATGGAATTATGTATTAATGTATATATGGCATTATGTATATATGGAATTATGTATAAATGTATATATGGAATTATGTATATATGTATATATGGAATTATGTATTAATGTACATATGGCATTATGTATATATGGAATTATGTATAAATGTATATATGGAATTATGTATATATGTATATATGGAATTATGTATTAATGTACATATGGCATTATGTATATATGGAATTATGTATAAATGTATATATGGAATTATGTATATATGTATATATGGAATTATGTATTAATGTACATATGGCATTATGTATATATGGAATTATGTATAAATGTATATATGGAATTATGTATAAATGTATATATGGAATTATGTATTAATGTATATATGGCATTATGTATATATGGAATTATGTATAAATGTATATATGGAATTATGTATATATGTATATATGGAATTATGTAGTGGGTGAGCGGTGCTTATAAGCGTACACCGGTTATAAATATGCATCGAGAGGAAACGTTAAAGATATAGAAACGCTACATTTTAAATTTTGAAATTTTGGGCGTCGGACTTGTCAAGACGTACAGCTCAGTCGATCTCATTCGGCTTTCCAACGTTTTTGTTTTTATCGCAGTTGTTTTTAAATACCCCACATTATGACAACAGAAAATTTTTTAAAAAATTGATGAAGTGTCAGAAAATGAACGCAAATTTACCGTGGGTGTTTCAGATATTAGTGTAATTTCTATACATTTTCGCCTTAGTAAATTAATTTATCCTTTAATTAAAGCAACATTTTTTTAAATCGAAATTATGATTGTTATAGATGACGACGAGGACTCCGTTTACTGTTAGAACAAATCATTTTCCACATATTTTACGTTTTTATTTATCTATTTAAAATTTGTAGATCTCCTCTCAGTTTTATGGACAAGTCTTTTGAATTGAGAGAATAATAAAACCTCTGATTTTTAATTGCAAGAATTTATTTACTGAATATTTTTATATTTTCAATGATTTTTATTTATAAAATTATAAAAAAATATTTGTGATCCCCACCCCCAACTTTTAAAATCCATGTATTTAAAGGGGATAGGTGGGTGACCAAAAAGAAAAAAATACCGATAAGGATTTCTAATAAAATAACCGATTCAGTTTACAATTCATTCATTATTGAATAAATGTTGAAAATTTCATTTAAATCTGATAATTCTCAGATATTTGGTATTAAGAAAAAAACAGTGGGTACCGTTCTATTTGTTTCATATTGATGAACAAAGCATTCATTTTGATAGTACCTACCATACATTATGTCAATTCTCACAATTGATGGTTAGTCTGTTTGCCATTATCATCTGAGTATCTTTTGTTAAAATGGTACCCGCCAGTAATAAATATTTGTTGTACTTCTAGTTCTCATATATAGATTAATTACATCCGGTAAGAAGATGCACCCTTGCCATATACCTCTTTCTATTTTCATTTTCTATGCAGGCGTTTTGTTTTGAGCAAATATTCTGGATTAATCTAATATTTTTCTATTTAAAGCTACCACTTTCTAAATGCTTAATTTTCAGCTTAATTTCACAAAGTTCACTGTAAGATGAAATAAATAAATAGAAATAAATAAATGATATTACATTTTCTCTAAACTAATGTCCAAGAGAGTCATAGTAAAACTTTGGCCTGCGAGCCATATACGACCCGTTTGGCTTTCTGAATAGCACGCCTAATTTAATGAAGAAAATGACTTTTATTAACATTTTGTCTTTTGTTTCATTCTCACTTGTTGACTCACATTCTCTCTCACGCCAAGAGGTTGAGAGATGCTGGTATCAAATGGAAATAACTATTAAATGACTGAGTAACCACCCTTACTTATTAATTCCCGTTGTGTTTTGGGTACAATTCGACTAAACCATATACATAACAATGATAAAGTATGTTTCTTGTATTTTGTAACTTTTCGATGAAGGTAACGTTCTCAACATTTTAAACCATTGTCGATTTTCATTATGGAACATCATACATGTAAAAAAATATTTTGCTTTAGAAATGATAACGTTCATATCAATTTTTTACTCTGGAGAAGAAATGTATTTTTTTTTTTAAAAAAGATATTTTTTCTATTTTCAAATGAATCTCTATCTATAAAAGGCAGGATGTGCGTGCGTGTGTGTGTGTAACGAATGCACGGCCGCAATTTTCGACGGATTTGCACCAAAATTTACATGCACATGCTCCAAGTTAGCGCAAAAGGCCAAGACCGACTTTGCATTTCCCAACTCCCATCGATAGTGGAAATAATAGATTTTTCATGCTTCTACGGTAGTTTTCAGGTAGTTTGCGGCCATTTTCTACTGGCCAGAGTAAGAGCCTATAGCTGGCTGCCACGAATAGGCAGGAAGATTCTATTGGCCAGCGTGAGAGTCAACAGCTGACTGACACGAATGTTAACTAGCATGCTAGCATGCAAAAAAAAAATCGATAGCTGCATTCGTCACAAGTGGGAAAAATTTAAATCTGCATGGCACTTTACTCCAATTGACTCATTCGCTTGCTTAAACTCAACGTTGATTTTGATTCCGCAGAACTGGGTTGGGTGTGAAAAAGTATTTGTTTTTAACATTCTTTTTTCATTCGGTTTTTTCAGTTACGAGTCCTTTTTTAAAGCTGATCGTTTTGTGTTCATTTTGTTTAGTTCTTTTTTCGTAACAGATTTAATGTTTAGTATAGAGCTTAGAAAAAATTCGCAGTGTGAGATAGGCAAGAAGTAAGACATGTAGCAACATCAGCACGGCAAAGGACACTCCTTTAAAGGCAAGGAAGGGCAAAAATATTTTAAGTCTAGTGATAGCGATTGCTGTATGAGTCGTACGATTTTTGAATCAAGCACGGGCAACGCCGGGCCATGCTGCTAGTAAATTATAAACAAATCACTCACAGCAGCATGTGTTAATCTCAATGTCATCAGTGATAATATTATGCGAAATCCTCAATTTTTATATTGTAGAAAAAATATTTTCTCCAAATAAAAAATATCACCTTTTACCCCATTTTCTTACCTGTATGATCTTCTGTAGTGAAAATTACTTTCAATTTTTTTATTAGTGCGGCCCACTTAATGATGAGCCATATGTCATGCGACCCACTGGTCGAAAAATGTTGCCCACGACTGGTCTAAGCCTTTGGTTGGGTGTCCACTCTCGTACCGCACATGACATTTTAGATCTGATGAGTGAGACCTCCTGACCACCAGTTCCATAGAAATGGTAATAAAATCAGTGGAAGGGGGCTGAGAGTTTTAAGAATAAGGAAGCAGAGAAATTCAAAGCCATTAAAACCTATCTGTTGAATTGCCTTCGTTTAGCTTTCTCTTCTCGGTTCGCTGAAAAGCGAGTAGTCAGCACGTTCAACCCCAGACAAAATGGAATACTGTAGTACAATGATAGCAGACCCACCACGAATATCTAAACAAGTCAGTTTCTGGGGCTTTTTTTCTAATTCCTTTAAAAAAAAACAACAGTAATTCGTTTAGTGCGACACACCATCTTATCAATACAGATGCTTTAAAAGAGATAGACCAGTTGGCTATAGAAATGTTTCCTTTAGGTGACAATAAAATTATTTAGATGTACTGTAGGATCGTTCTTTCGCTACTAGGCATGTACATTGATTTAGATGCTAAAAACATTACTGGCATTCTCTAGAGAAGCAAATCATGAAACGATTGCTGCTAATTAACCTTATACTGTATATACAGACGTATAAGTCTATTCGGCGTAAAAGACGACCGTTAAAAGTTTCAAGTTTATGTCGTTATTTGTCGTATAGGTTTAACCGCAACACAAGTATCGGATTAACTGTTTCTCGGATAGCTGATATCAGTTGATGCTTACATTTATTTTTTTTATTTTTTTATTTTTTTTGGAAGGACGCGCAGCATATGATACATATTTTAGATGTAAATAATTAACCAATTATATAGCCACATACTAACGGTTCGCTAAGCGAACAAATTGAATAACGAACGGTTTTTCTGAAAAAATTAAATTCGCCTAACGAGCTGAAATTTGAGCAACGAACTGCGAGTAGACTACGCATGCGTAAAAATGGCTCACACACTCAGTCTCCATATTGTACTCGATGAATATCGTAGGCTTTGAACTTAGCTTGAACATTCTCATATTTTGTTTTGAAAATAATATTTTTCATAATACTTTTTTTTTTAATAATAAATGTAACTATGGATTGACAGAAGCGAGTGTGAAATTAAAAAGGAAATCATTTTTATATATGAAAGTGGAACAACTGTTAACAAACTTGGGGTATGAAATGGCGAAATCAATAATCTACTAATGTGATACTAAAAAACAAGGGCGAATTAAAAATGTACGGGTGGATAAAAGAATAACCACACTTTCTAAATCACGTAAAAAGGGTGAATCAAAAGTTTTCGAGCAGAAAAGAAATAACCACACTTTGTAACAACATAACAAAGGTGACTTAAAAAGTGTTTGGGTGGATAAATGAATAAACGTATATCAGAAAGTTTATTCTCGGCCATTTCTCAGAAAGCTTTCATATTTAAAAGGTCGACTTATACGCTAGGTTTGCGCTCGCGTGTGCGTGTGTGTAAAAACAGGATTCATGAGTTATACAAATATGAAACTAAGATAAATATGCTAATGTGCCTTATCTTTTCAGTATTCTTACGTTAATTAATCGCTTAACAGGTGTATATTCATACACACAAAAATACGTAACACTGACATTTATACAACAAAACAAATTAACAAATTTTATTAAGATAAATATGAAAACTGTTGATGTTTTCGTAAAATTAGCTTAAAACAGCACAGGTTTGGAGTCAGGTTTGGAGGTTAATGTCTAACTTCAGATAAACCTCTACTCCTTATTTTTTATACTATTTTTCATCTAATACAAGGCCCAAGAATCACTCAAGATAGTAGTTTGATAAACGTGGGTGTTGTAAGGGCGTACAAGAAGGGAATAAGAGGTGCATATTATGAGGATATGTAGAATAGATATTGGGTAACTCGAGATTAAGACTGTAGTGATCGGAGAAGCATCCTTTTGGGAGTACGTTCCACAACGTGACAGTTCTGGGGGAAGAAGATGTCTAAGTGGAACTTCCTCCTTACCAATGGAATATGAAGAGAATGAGGATCAATACGTGGTATGTCTGTGAAGCTCTGAACTTGTGGAATTAAGGCTTGTCTTCCCTTATAAAGATATACCTGAGTTATGGGTTTTCTTGCACTGATTTCTTTCTTACATGTAGTATTCTCGCTATTTTCTTGCAATGGTAAAACAGTATCAAAACTGGTAACCTGTGTCAGTTGCGAAAACCCAGTTTTCCTTTTCTTTCGTTTCTCTCCTCTCTTTGCTTTTTATTCACGTTCTTTTTTTTTTCTTTTTTTTTTTTTTGCCACATCGTTAACTGTTGTTTATCCAAACCACCAGACATGTAACGACAATGCACACACATTCACTTTCGTTTTATATATATTATGTGCAGGGTTTCGAATTACTTGATAGGCAAGGAATAACTCGAAAAGAAATATGTTAGAGACTTTGTATTTTAATGGTGGTGATGAAACCAGGAGTCTGTCAATATATTACACAAAAACTTGCATTTCTTATCTTTGAAAATCGCTCTTGACTGAGCCTTTAACTTAACTTTTTTCTTTCACCCTGTTTCAAGACGCTGAAAAGATATTCATTTGTAGACACAGATAAATACATTTAATAAAACGGGAACGCCATCTTTTGGTTGACTGTTCAAACTTCAAGCAACCATACCGCTTCTTACTGAACCTTTTCATTAAAAAAAATCACGTTTAATGAACCGAAATTTTACATATATCTCAGACGATGGGTTGGCTCCGAGTAGTGTACAGATTTTATTTACAATAGTTGAAGTATGCGGCAGTGTGCAAGAAAGAATTATACGTATATGCCGACACCAGATAACTTATACCTGTATACAAATGTACATGCTTGGGAATACCAGTGCTATAAGTTTGGATTTGCCAGTGATGTCTTAGAAAATGTCTCGGAATTATTAATCGGAGAGATGAGTTCCAATTGCGATCGGGTTCGTTAATTTCACTTGCTACTGGAAAAAGTATGAATCAACTTTTTCTCCCCCTGCTATAAGTTACTTGGTAACACTTGTATCACTAAAACTATTATTATTTCCGCCACCTCCAAAATTACATGCAAAATATTTAGATTTCGCTATTAAAAAATCCATACAGGTTGATAAGCCGCTAAACAATCAACCAACAAATGTAAATACTAACTCTGCTTATTGGTACAGGGCTGTTCTTTAGGGGTAAGTAGTAAAAGTTAGACTCATTATTGATAGTGTGCAAGAACAGGTTACTAACCATACCCCTATTTTATCGGTGCCTTTCCTATAAAAAATTTCATGTTAACTGCTCTGTTGAATTTTCCCTTTTAGTATCTCGACTTTACGGATATAAACTCTGTACAAGGTTTCCAGCGTCCTGGGTATGACGATAAACTACATCCGCATCCTGGGTAAGTCGATAAACTACGTCCAACAACAAGGCTTCTGATCAGGAGGTTTTGATGAGCGTGGAAACACATCTTTCAAGTGTTCCCAGGTACGCCCTGACCCGGGGTGGTAGCACCTGTTAGGGTGCCAGCTATGGACAAATAGTTAACCCCCAAACTGGGGTAAAACACTATGAAAGTGTAAAAATAGGTTTCAATATCAGAAATACTTTGTAAAAAGATTGTTTCCAGCAATAAATTTTTGAAGAAAAAAGAAACTATTGCCAGCACTCCTCACTTGCAGAACTCTCTGCCGGCTTCTTGGTGTCCAGTCAACTTTGATTTTAAAAAATATAAATGCAATGTCAATCGCCATCTTGTGTCCTCTTGAATCCTTTTTTATTGTATGCTATCTTTAATAACGATTTTTTTCAGATTTTTTCACTCACAGTAACCTGTTGTGTCATAGTGGCTTTATCCTCTTGCTTGGTGCAAGATGAAATGAATAATATATATATATATATATATATATATATATATATATATATATATATATATATATATATATATATATATATATATGAGATAACGGTATATATTTTTATATATCAAGAATAATATTGGGGAAACTGTGTGACAAAATTAAAGAGTTTACTTGTGACGCTTTACCAATTCCAAAGAGTTCCTTCAGTATCTCGAACTAAATCTAAACTTATGCTCGTACGACTACACATGCGAACGAACGATGGGTGCTGAGAAGTTTAGAATTTTTTACGTAAAAAATGCTACTCTGATCAAATTAATTTTTTACGTAAAAAATGCTACTCTGATCAAATGAGAAAACAATTCACTCCAACGAAAACGTCTTGCGAGAGCCTTGATCGCAAGGCCATCTACAGCAAATCCGAGCCCTGGCTCCTAAACATTTCACCATTCCAGGCAGATATTCTATTATCACAGTGTGCGACACCTACTAGCAAAAGTGATGTAAAAAAAAAGAAAAAAGATTCTAAATAAATTCGGCTAGATATAAAAAAATTTTTAAAACATCTAAAACCCCAGGACTCCCGTTCGAGCGCATGTGCTGTCGTACCAACGAAAAAATTAATCTGATGAAGTCCTGAAAGGCGAAACATAGAAACACACACACATATATATATATATATATATATATATATATATATATATATATATATATATATTGAGTAGTTGCGATATATTGAGTCTAGTTAGTTTATTCTTCGTCACCGAGGCCAGTGGTATTCTGGTAGTGGAGGCGCATTGCTGGGAAATCCCGAAGGGACGAAACAGATTATTTCTCGAGGTTCTTCTTCTATGTGCCATCTTCCATTCAGAATGTTGGAGATCATGGCCATCCACAACTTCCAGTTCTTTATAGATCTTAATAAGATTTGTCTTTTTGTCATCTCTCCTTTCTATTAACCATTTACACAGGTCGAGCTCGTTAGGTACGTTATTCGCTGCTTTCCTGTCCCTCTTGCTTTCAATATATCCTGTAAGTAACAAAAAATAAATAAATAAAAGTAAAAAATTTATAGACCGTCTTTCCTGATGATGTTCCCAAGAAATTGTAACTCTCTTGCTTTCGGATTATGTGTCTGTTTAGTTTTCATTTTTTCATAAATCTTCATCGCTCCTCACATGTTCAGTCCATTGTATTCTCAGTATCCTTCTGTAGAATAACACTTCTGTTGCCTAAGATCTCTTCTTCATCTGTGAAGAGATTGTCCAGCATTCTCTGTCATATAGAAGGACCGATAATCCCTATCAGTTTAGTATTCTTCCTGTTTCTTAATATTTTGTTTAGCTTTTGGAAGACATATTTCCCTATTTTAATGCGCTTTCCAATTTCGGTGTCACATTTTCCGTCCTCTGATAAAACCCTTTTTTTATGTCGACGAACACTCATTGCCACTTTTGTAATGTCAATAAACACTCGTTGTCCCTTTCGTAATGCTCGCTGTAGTAGAGATTTTGTAATCGCAGATACAACTATAGTAATGCCGTTGAACAATACTGGTGTCTGACGCCTTCGAATATCACTCGCACTAATAGTACTTCCTCGATAATATTCGCTGGAAAAGTAACCACCGAATAGCGATCCGAATAGTAATCTGTATAGTGATTAGTATAGAGAAATAGTATAGTGAATAGTATAGAGAATAGCGATCCGTATAATAATAGAGGATAGTGTAGAAATAGTGATCGTTTAGACGTCACGCTAATTTCCATATATACATTTCCTTTACAATCACGTGATCTACTTATACAAAATGGATCGCCTGTGTTTGCTCTCTGTTGATCTGTGTTCAAACTCCAGTGATGGTAACGACACTTTATTCTTATATAAAACTTTCTAGATATTTAAATTTTTGTACTTGCGTGATTTTGGCGTCTTAAATTTGTCGTTCGCATCTTGAGCTATTGCTTTTACTGAAAACCATACAATCATATCTTATATCTTCTTACAATTGATGTTTAGTCCTTTCTTCTCGCTTTCCATTATTACCTTCTGTAGGAGTTCCTGTAGTTTACTTTCTGTGTCATTTGCATATCTTATGTTGTGGGCACCAATAAGGAATCCTGGTAGGACTTCTAATTCTCTCTAAAAGTTCATTAAGACCGGTAAGAAAACGCATCCTTGTCTTACGTCCCTTATCTATTTTTGTGCATTTACTGAAATCATTTTCTGTCCGTATGCATGTTGTTTGCTCCTAGTATAGGTTCTGGATTATTCTAATATCATCCGAAATATATGAAGCTTACTTAGCAGTTCAAATAGTTCTTTGCGATGCACTTTATCAAACGCTTTTGTATAATCTATAAAACACAGGAATACATGCTTCTCCATTTGTATTACTCTATTTTATATCATTCTGTACATAAATATTGCATTCCTTGTTCCAGTGTTTTGGGTTTTTTTTTCTTTATTTTTTAACAAAACCACTCTGTTCTTGTCCTATTTCTCCTACGAATTTTATTCATCAGGATTCGAATAGGTTTCGTTGTGTGGTTCATTATGCATTTATTTGCACTTGGCTTCTTAGGTAGTGCTATGAAAATTGATCTATTTAGCTTTTCCGGTATATTTAATTTATTATGTCTGTAATTTTATCAATGCCGAAATCATTTAAAGCTACCAGCATCTCTATTATAATTCCATCTAGTCTTGTTTCTTTGTTCCTGTTCAATTTGTCCAGTGCTGATTTCAGTTCAGAGTTTAATATTTCTGGTCCTTCTATATTTTGTGTATATTTTTGTGTATTAAGGCTTCTCTTTCGTTGTGGAAGAGTTCACTGACGTATTAGTTCCATCTTTTAATCATGTTTTCTTTCTCTATTATCAGCGTTCCTTCTTTTGTTTTGTCTTTTTTGCATCCTGTCGATGAGCGCATCTTTTGTCCTAGTTCTCTTATTCTTTTATACATATTCGCCTTATCTTTGAGGTTCATTCTTTCTATTTCTGCGCACTTTTGGTTGAGCCATTCCTTTTTTGCTTGCCTGCATTTGTTTCTACTTTCTTTACGTAACGTCCTATATTTTGTACCAGACCTTGGCATCGTTACTGTATCTTTTTCATCATGACGAGAATTTCCTCTGTCATTCATTCCTTTTTTCTTTATCTAGCTTTCTTTGGGATAATTTCGTTTTCTGCTATTATTAAAGCTTCCCATAATGTGCCCCACTTCGAATTTACTTTTTAATTTTATTTATTCTGTTTTTAATACTGTCGGTATAACACCTCATTCAAATTGTGGCAATCAGAAGTTTGTCGTATTGCAAGTTGGGTGCTGCTTTGGCCCTTTTCAACTTCCATAGTTATACTCTAATCACTGGTAGGTGGTCGCACCCATAGTCATCACTTTGGTATGCTTTTGGTGTAAAACAACAGACCTGAGTCTCTTATTGATCGTTATGTAGCCAATTTAGTTCTTCATTTCCATTCCTGGGCTTCTACTTGTTCATAACCATCTTGGGTATTCTCGAAACCAAATGTTGGTCGTTCGCCAGGTACGACTGGACCCATTTTTCTCCACGTTCATTACGGGTTTCTAGTCTGAATTTGCCAACTAATTGAGTTCATTTGTTAATACGATTTATTTGCTATACAATGAAAAGAAAAAACACTGACGATAGATTTAACGATGATGTATTTGGCAACCGATGGAATTACATTGAGACGATTTACCAGGCGATGTATTTATCGTGAGTACTTTCTCGATTATCAGGACGACTTGGAATAGGGGTTGAAAAATATGTTCGGATAATTTAAAATTCCGGATAATTGAATACTTAAATTATAGAAAAAGAATGACGAAAAAAGTATTTTTCTGGAATAGGGGTTGAAAAAATATGTTCGGATAATTTAAAATTCCGGATAATTGAATACTTAAATTATAGAAAAAGAATGGCAAAAAAAGTATTTTTCTGAAAGAAATTTAACATTTATGTCATCAAATAACATTTTCAAACGCTTTGTTCAAGGTTTTGTCGTTTATTTTTTATGAACAAATGCATTAATTTTTGTCTGATTCCGGCTGACTTGGCATTTTTCTGCCGCTAACTTCCGAAGATGGATTAAAGTCGATGTACTTGTAAGGGCTGCCTCTGGAAACGAACTTAAACATTTGTCAAATATAATCATTGCTTCGACGTTTGAAATTGAAATTTTGGATTTTGAGTATGGTTTTCTTAATTATCAAAACGCTTGTTTCAGATGAAATATTACAATGGGTTAGTTTGGATAATTTAAAAATTTTCAGATGATTTCAAAATTTCTCTTCATTCACGTCCGGATAACGGAAGTTCGTAAAATCAAGATTAGGAAAATCGAGGAAGTAGTGTACAGAGAATAAACTTTGCGTGAAAATCATAACTTTTAACACGACATACAAACACAGGTAGATGGCGCTGCATGCAAACTCTAACGCCGAGAGAATCATCCGATAAAGAACATCTTTGCAAGTATATCTAAGAATGTGTATGTATCGTTATCAATTCGTGTGAGCCACAGTTTTTGTTTCGTGTTTACCCTTGAATAAGGCGAAACGATGCGAAGTATAGCAGAATGAAAGTGGTGGGGATC
Organism: Acanthosepion esculentum; assembly: GCA_964036315.1. Taxonomy (NCBI): domain Eukaryota; kingdom Metazoa; phylum Mollusca; class Cephalopoda; order Sepiida; family Sepiidae; genus Acanthosepion; species Acanthosepion esculentum. The sequence continues at coordinate 53,769,938 of OZ038476.1, read as the reverse complement.
GGCAGCAGTTATAAGGTTGGGATCGGTTGGTGGTCTGCTCGAATTATTGTAAGCGAGTGTTAGGCAGGTGTTCCGTTTGTTTATCACTCTTTGGAATTGGTAAAGGCTGACATTTTATATAGTTCGACCTATGGTCTTTGGAGAAGTCCTTCAAGTTTAAAATGTCGACTTGGATACCGAATTTTACGGTGATGAGTCAATGGCGATTATTCTCAGACTTTTTATGTAACAGGAAGAAGACTCCGCATTTGTTCTATCTGATTATTAAAAAACTGAAACTATAAACTTTTAATGGCGTAAACAGAAAAGTGTAAGTGAGCCCAATGATGAATACGAAAAATCGAAATCTCGTGAGAAATAGCGAGAACCGCGTTTCCCAAGTATATGTCTTCAATTCATTACATTTAAAGGGTGGTAGAATACCTCTCATGATGTATTTATTTTAATTTTTTAACCGATTTTCTCGTACTTTATTCATTTGCACGTAATTACTAAATATTTAGAGTCTGACAATCTATTGCTGCCTAATTAGCGTTTACTTTCAAATAACACACTATTGTGTTTAAATGAAATAAACTCGAACTTCATTCAAATTATACAATAATTAAAATATTTTTTTATCTATATCCAACCTCGCTTATTAAAAATGGCTAAAACGCGAGTGACTTCAAACATTCTTTATCGTCCATTTTTAACTGGGAAGCATTCTTCCAGTTAAGTCCAACACCCATTAGAACTTGAGAATGTATGAAAAATCTAGTTAAATGAATGGCAATATGATTTCAAAATGGCTTCCTACTAATTACGCTTTCCCGCGCTGCTATTACTGGGCCACGATTACAACACAATTAGATATAGCTCAGCAATTCCAGCTAGGATCAGTGTATCTTTGCAATCTCCCTTCTGCCTCGGAGAAGAGCGTAGTTACTCGGTATTCAGGTTGGGGTCTCATTTGTTCTGAGTATTAATGAGTAGAAATTTCGTATCACTTTTCATGTCCCCTCTGCATAACTATGCTCAAAACTGTTCATCTGTGATTGTATTTAATTTTAAATTCTCTTTAACGTTTTTCTTTGTTTAATTTTCAATCTTTGCGGTGTTTCTTACTCTCGCCTTGTTTGTTGTCCTTTTATTACTTTCTCTCCTGTTACACAAAAAATCTTCAAGCTGGAATCTTATGCATATTTTGCTAATTCCATGTTTTAATTTTGGACACAACCTCTTCCGTTCTAGCATTTGTCATCATTTTATTACAGCAATATAAGATTTTTTATGGAAGTTATGATATAAAAATCTATATATCAGACTAATAGTGGGTACTTGAATGACAAAATGGTGAAAACATTTATGTTACGCGTTTCGTTCTTCGAAGGGGCTTCTTCGGGCTGATTGACTTTTATTGAGGAAGTCTTATATATGGGCGAAAATACAGAAAACTTCGGCTACAAATTTACAGCGAAAAATCCTGGAGATAACGGGCGGCTTAGCTTTAAGTTAAAAAAATTAAGTTTTTGCCGTCCAATGTACTCATAACCTAGCCAATATCACTCAGTTTAAAATCACTTTCGCTTTTATGTTTCTTGCTATTTTTAAATATCTCACATTGTAATAGTAGTAGGTTTGTTAATAAAATAATAATACAGCATTTCTATCATTATTATTATTATTATTATTATTATTATTATTATTATTATTATTATTATTATTATTTGTTTCCAGCTTTGTATCCCGTAGAGCCGAGTCCAAACTATGGTCCTTAGGCCCTATAGGAGAATTGTCATTTAACTGATAGCACTTTTCTTAGTATATAGGATGTTCCGAGTAGAACGATCTTCTGGCTAACTTTTATGTTGATGTTACCAGACATTGTTAGTAAAATTGTCCATTCCTTTTCTCACGAGGCCTAGTGCTCCGATTACTATTGGTATGGACTTAGTCTTCATTCCCCACATCCTGTTAATCTCGATCTCCAGGTCCTTGTATTTGGACAATTTCTCGATAATTTTCATGGAGGTGTTTCTCTCAGATGGTAATGCTATGTCAATAAGCATACACTTCCTGAATTTCTTGTTTTTTATGATAATATCAGGTCTGTTGGTTTTTATTTCCCTGTCAGTTTGAATTGGCATGTCCCAGAGGTAATTTACATCGTTATTTTGGGTTACTGTGTCAGGTTGGTGCTCATACCATCTCTCAATGGTTTCGATTTTGTGCTTCTTGCATATCTTCCAGTGCATATATGTCGCTATCTTGTTATGTCTGTGGGTATATTCATTATTATTATTATTACGTATTATTATTATTTAATATTATTATTATTTATTATGAGCATTATGATTTATTATTATTAGTAGTAGTATTTATTATTATCATTATTATTATTATTTATTATTATCATTATTATTATTAATATTTATTATTGTTACTTATTATTAGTAGTATTTATTATTATTATTATTATTATTATTATTATTATTATTATTATTATTATTATTGTTATTACTGGCCGACCATCCAATATGCACCGACTCTTATACAATGCATATGTGCCACAGCCAAACGTGCACGATGTGGTGGATTTTAATAAAAGCAGTGCATAACCTTGCTGATATTGCCGAGGTAAAAAATACCTTCAGATTCGAGTAATCCGGTCCGCTCAGCCAGTCTCCGATTGAGGATGTTCCTCTGCATCTAGATGTGACTCCCAAGTCGCTTTAGCAGCCATGTCCTTCAGACTTATAAAAAAAAAAAAAAAAAAACTCTCCACTCTCAGCCACTCTAATCTTGAACGATGACTATCAGGGTGATGTTTATATGATTTTTCAGTAGGTGGCACACTGGAATACTGGCATATTTTCTACAGAATATACTGCCCTGTCATATCATGTCGATCTTTGTTGTCGAGATTAGACAGCAAGGTATTATTCATTTTTTAGTTGTAATTCTCATTATTATTTTAATTATAAATACATTTCTGTTATTATTCGCATTAGAATTATCAACCAAGAATTATAATGATCTCAAATCTTTTTCTAATGGATAGCACTTTTGCATCTTTAACTGTACGTGTGGTGTAATGGATATCGGTTCGGAATGAGAGATTGGGGATTCGAATTCCAGTCGGGTTCGTTATTCACTTACGCCCAAATACCCCCAGCTATGGGTTGAATAGTAGACTGGGTAACCAGTCTACCTCAGAAAGTAACGACAACCGACAGCGGGTAAAATTTGTTTAGTCAGTCATGTATCTTTTGATGTATGATCGTTCAAACGCGTGACTGACTGATCATATAATACTGCTTCTACCATTGTTCCTCAGCACGTACGTATCGGATTAGATAAATAATAGAGCTTTCCGTTTTAATTGCGAGTAAAGACGGTAAAAAAATGATATATCACAGATGCTGTTTGGTTTCAGTGAGAATAAAGGAAGAAAGAGGAAAAAGTAAAGAAAAGGCAATAATGCACTCATACATTTAACGTCTGCTTCAATGAAATAGAAAACGTTGTCAAATTTTAATCTTTTCATTTGTATCCCCTTACTTCTTTAGATAATGACCTGAATTAATACCTATGATTGTTAATGGAATCATTTGTTAACGTTAAGCTCAAATATTTAACGAAGCTACGGGTATTTTATAGTCGTGGAACTCGCAAGGAGCTCATTCAACCATTAACTTAAGAGTTATATTCCGTGAGAAAATTAAAATAGGAAAATCGTGATTTTTTTAATGTTATTATTATTGTTGATGTAGTAGTAGTAGTAGTAGTAGTAGTAGTAGTAGTAGTAGTAGTAGTAGTAGTAGTAGTAGTGGTATTATAATTTGTTCATTTCTTCTTTGATAAGCTCAGAGATTTAATATCTTTTGCCGGAGGAAAGGCGAACAATTGTTGATGGAAATGTTCTGAATGTTAAAAAGCCAAGGCAAATTTACTGTCTGGATAATAAGATCCTCACGAGATTTTGGTTATCACCCACGATGTGAAATTAACTTCTCTTTCGTAACTGCCTTGAAATACTGACTACTGATTGAAAAGTTAGAATTCACTGCGTACGAGCACAGTAGATACTTACCAAGCTTTCGTACACAAAGCCAGATGAGAAAGAAAAATGAAGTTACACCATTTTCTTCGTGTAGAGTGTCTGACTGCCTTGAAAAGTAACATTCGAAATTTCAACTTCTATTTCACCAACCACACACACACCAGTACCATTAAGCTATAAAAAGACATCCATTGAGGTTCAAAGTTTAACGAACAGTATGCGAAATTATGTCAGCTTACTCTGCGAGTGTTATAGGTACCATGTAACCCAGTTATGGGGGTGGCTAGACACCCACGAGGATTTAAAAAATACAAGGCAGATGAACATTTTGTAGGGTCAAGGACTATCTAGCACAATGAAGTAAAGTGAGCTCCATAGCTATGTATACAGACAGTGCGATGATGACTCTGCATCGCTTGGTGGAGGGCTTCCTAGACTGAAATTAACGGCCAGGTCGCGGGGGTACCCCCGATAGAATCTATTACCAAGGCAAGCCTTCAAGTTGGTTGACATCGGCTATGGTTTAACCTGGAGAGGAATGGGCTCCGCCAGGTCTACTTGCCCAAGACACGTGACGCATGAATGAATAGCTCTCAGGCTTCTGACTCTGATATGTGGAGGGAACTGGTCAGCTGCTGAGCTGTGCATCGACCTTAAGACCGTACTTGGTCATGGGACTGATGATGATGATGATGATGATGATGATGGAAAAATTGAAAATTGATACTTGAGTAACAGTCAAAAGTATCTCATCAGTCTATCTCAAAAGTACGTAGATACTTACAACCTGTATGCGGTTAGGTAAATGATACCAGACTTCTGTGTACTTCTTAATGTCGCCCTTGTGCAAATTAATTGAAACAAAACGAATAATTCCGTTATTATTTACTTTTTTCGTACTTTTCCAATTAAACATGACCCAGTGTACATGTATGCACTTTGTATGTGCGCCTTTATTTTTTATAAACTCTTTGATGCGATTTGGCATGGAATCCACTAATTTGGAACAGTGCTCATTGATTTTGGGCTCACGGTACCACACGTCTATAATCGCCGTCACGAGCTTCTCTTTCGTCGTACAGTCCGCGATCTCTCCGTAAAGCTTGCCAGTGTATTCTTGCAGGGTTAGTACGCTTCCTTGGAGTAACGTCCATCGTAAGCATTAACCGCTGAACAACTAATCGACGGTCGAGACAATAGTGACTGGGCGTGATAAAAATTTGATGCAATCGCGAATGACGCAATATTTTTCAAGACCAAACAAATTTCATCATACACCCCGAAAACAGATTCATATTATTGCACACCACTGCAAATGACCTAATCTGAGGAAAAAAGAAATCAATTACACCCTGTCACTCCAATCGGTTTAGAACTGACCGTATGGTGAAAGAAAGGAAACTAAAGCGATTGTTTCAATTAATTTGCATAAGGGTGTATATCCTCTTTCACCTTCTTTCTGACATGTGAGCCTATCGAAATATTTTAGGTATTAAAAAAATATTTAATTAAAGTCAATTTTTAGAATGCATTGTGCAACTTTATGCTCGGTATGAGAAACAAAACTATATTTGTAGACAAAAACTGTGTATCATATGTTTCGGGTCTTCTAGAAACCACATCACTTGATGATTTCAACAGCAGCAACAACTAAAATGGATATCGCATGTAACTCGAAAAGAAAATAATGACATTATCAAAATGTTGATGTCCCACACTACTTCGAATAAAAGGTTAGAAAGGAATCTCTCGATCAGTACTGGAAAGAGCAATAACAGTTAGTGGACTTAGAAACCTATTTTCCTGATAAATTGTTTTAAGAGAAAGATTTTATAAATTTTAAGCGACAGTAGTACTGGCTGTTTGGTCGATGATTGCCGAATGTTTCCCAATGAGGAAACTGTTAATATTACCATTAATATTCCCTTCAACAGACAAACATTTACATTGATTTAATCTATAAGTTCAAATGTGAAAGAACAATACAGACTTGTAACGAACAATAATTCAAAAAGAAGCGAAAAGAAGAAGAGAAGGGAAAAAGAAAAGAAGAAAAGAAGTGAAAAAGAGAAGAAACGAAGAGAAGAAAAGAAGATACACCAGAAATCTTACTTCGATTTGCTTTTGAATTATATACCTGCGATGATTTTATTATTTAAAAAAAATGCCCTACTTTCCACAATCTCTTTCGATGTCGTCCATAGAGTGGTGTTTGCAAAATTGATTTATGAAGTGTACTGCTCAGAATAATACAGTCAGAAGTTCATATTTCATTCGGTTTATGAGTACTGTCAAATTCCTTTAATATTTCGGAGCAAAACCTTTATATATATATATATATATATATATATATATATATATATATATATATATATATATATGAAGAAATATAGTTTTAAGGTGTACTATATTTATGGGATAAAGTGCTCAATATCAGAGATAGAGCGTATGTAAATATAAATATAAAAGTGAACATTGAAGTCAATACTCAGAGGCGACCAGCTGTTTCATGCTAGACGCAATCGTTAGGCCGCGAGTGTTGGATTTTTTCTCGACTATTTCTTTATATGGGTCAGTGGGGCCTTGTGGGTAATCTATTCTGGCGGTTATTTTGGCGGGAGGGGCTTGTTTATTTATTTATTTATTTGGGTTAATTTATTTTACTTGTTTATATTTTTATTTATTATTTTATATATTTATTTATTCTTTTCGGTGTTAGATGTATATATGTGTGTGTGCGTGTGTGTGTGTGTGTGTGTGTGTGTGTGTGTGTATTTACCTGTGTATCTGTGTGTGTTTGCATATATATATATATATATATATATATATATATATATATATATATATATATATATATATGCAAGTCTACGAATTAATTTCTTGGTGACGGTAGAAATTGATTAAGAAAAATTCCAACATTTTCTTTCCAATACTTTTATTTTTCCAGGTACTTTTAATCTCATCTGAGACCATCTATATATATATATATATATATATATATATATATATATATATAGGCAGCATATTGTCATTCAAGTATGTTTGATTAAATAGTTTAGACGTATTATGTCTATTTATTTTTAGTTTTAATTCTTTCAAGTCCACGAATTAATTTCTTGGTGACTAGAAAATTGATTAAGAAAAATTCCAAAATTTTCTTTCAAATACTTTTATTTTCCCAGGTACTTTCAATCACATTTGAGACCATCTAAGGGGTTAAAATATCTTTCCATGTGTAAACAGTAGCTCCGTAAATTCAAAATATTTTTCACTGTTCATTTACAACGTTCCAAATTCAAATATGCAGGGAGGGGGTAACATTTGTAATTTTTTATATTTTTTTTAAAGATTTTTAGTTTTTTATTTTAATTTAGTATTTTATATACTACTTTGCTGCTACAAACATTTAAGAACTTTGTTGATATACTTATAGTTGACTTTATTTATTTTTGGCTGCAAATCTCATATAAATGGCTTCCAGAATTTTAAGTTTTTGCTTATTATTATTTTGAACAAGTATTAATGCATTTTCGACTAATATCTGTCTAAACTCTGAATGTGGACATGAGTGTTCCTTTAAATATTCTGAGATTGAACTATGCACTTTTAAGTGAAACGTAAGCCGTCTCGTCAACGTCGTCGTTGTAAAACCAACATATATTCATTAACATTTTTATCAGAGATGCAATCTCCCAAAGGGCATTTAAATTGATATACAATGTTGGTTTTTGTAAGATGCCAGTTGGCGGACGACTAGGTTGGTTGTATTAAATTTAGTATATAATTAATTTTATTTTTTCACTTGGATCGGTGGGGATATATTAGTGTTTATGAGTCTTTTTAGAAAATCTTTCTCCTGCTTATAGTTAGAATGCATTTGATTACTGATAGTAGTTTATAACGTTTAGAGTTATTTGATGATGTTCATTTTTATTTATGTTTATATTCTCAATAGCTCGTCTAATTTGTTCATCAATGATGTAATTAGGAAAGTCGTTATTAATGAGAGTTTGTTTAATATTTTTTTAATTCAGTATAGAAAGTCTTCCTTGTTGAAGAGTTTGCTTTTGCAGGGTTTATTAAGTTTCGTATAATAGCTATTTGATAATAAGATATTCACTTTTATAGTTGAGAGCGCACATGCTTATGCTAGTTGTGTTTTTATATAGGGAGGTAGTAAATGTGTTATTATTAGTGTCTATCAATACACCAAAAACGAGGTTTTATTGTCATTGTTAAGTTCGTATGTGAACTTATGTAAGGAGTTTTTTAAGTCTTCTTGTTGTTCATGTATTTCATCAATGTCTTTGACTAAAATGAGAATGTCATCTACATATCTTAGGTAAATGGAGGGGTTTTGTGGTATTAAGTACGTTATTTTCTAGGTTAGTCATGTAGAAGTTGCTAAATGTTGGTGCTAGAAAGAAACCCATAGAATCACCATCGCATTGTACGTATATATTATTTTTATGGTCATACAAAGGAAATTCTGTAGTGCACATCAAGAGTAGTTTTCTTAAAATATTAGCACTAATTTTTAATGGAGAGAGAGATGAATTGTTGTACATATACTTTATTTTTAACAAAGTTCATATTTATTTTTATTTTATATTATTTTTTTAAAATTCCGAGTTAGTTGAATAAAATATAATATATAAAATATAATATATAAAATATAATATATAAAATATAAAATAAAAATAAATATGAAATTTGATAATTTTTATGATATATATATATATATATATATATATATATATATATATATATATATATATATATATATATATATATATATATAATCACATGCGCTTTGTTATTTCTTGTTATACTGAATTTGTCCTGATGTACTGGGAAGATAGATAGAACATTGTAAAAAAATAAGTATGCAATGCTGTGAAAGATTCCCTTGAATTAAGATATCATTCTTTTAACAAGTCTTAAAGATAAAATAAAGAGAATATTTCAAAGAACGTGTTCGAGCGTTGTGCTTTCATATGCTCATAGTAATGCAAATATTTCTTTCGGACTGTGTTCTGGTGTACTATTTTGTATAAGTATATATATATATATATATATATATATATATATATATATATATGTGTGTGTGTGTGTGTGTGTGTGTGTGTATGTATGTATGTATATATATATATATATATATATATGCATATATATGCATATATATATACAAACATATATATATGCATATATATATATATGCATATATATGCATATATATATATACAAACATATATATATATATGCATATATATGCATATATATATATATACAAACACATACATGCATACACACACACACACACACACACACACACACACACACATATATATATATATATATATATATATATATATATATATATGTACGTGCGCACACGTGTGTATGTGTGTGTACACGCAAGCGTAGAAAAATCAGAGCTATTAGATTATAAAGGCGTTTGTACGGACTTAAAGTTAATCTTTCATTCGCGATACTAATCCCTGTCTCAAGAACGGATCAGTACAAGGCCTTGAAGCGCTGATAGAACTTCGAATTTAATACCAAGTTATGGATTTTGCATTCTTCGTAGTGCGGAAAGGAATGAAAAAAAATAAATAAATAAAGTCAAATCTAAAACTATTCCCTTCTTCATTTCTGCGTGGGATTTTAACGTTTTTAATATTCAACTTGAACCCTAAAATTTGACTTACATTTCTTCAGTACTAGCAAAGAACACGAAGGAGAGAAAGATACAGTTGAAAAGAAATAAAAGAAGGAGAAGCTGGTAGACAAGAAGAAGAAGAAGAAGATTATTATCATTCGAAATAACCTGATAGCTTTTTCTGCAATGAATTTCTCGAAGCAGTTTTGTAACCGATTTTTTTCTTTTCGTGCCAAACTAACATACACGAAAACATAATGTAGAAAGATTATAAAAGAATGTCATAAGAATGGTATAAAACATCATAAGAATGGCATAAGAATGTTATGCAAATGTCATAAGAATAGCGTAAAAATGACAGATAATAAAAATGTTAGAATGTGTCATTTGGTAGAAGCCATTACAATAACTTCTACCATTAAACACTTTATAACATTCGGCCGTACTGTATACTGCAACAAGAAATAACCTCCCTTTTTTTGCTTGTTGTAAAAGATTTTACATACTACTATATATTAAGCGCACCAGATCATGAATATAAAAAAATAAAGTTTATGATGATGATTAATTAAAATGTAAAAACATTTTTTTTCATAATTTGAAGTTCGTGTTTATATATTACTGTCAATTAAGCACTTCAGATTATGAATTAAAATTATATTTTTATAATTTGTTTTGTATTCTCTAGAGAGATCAATTCATAATGAATTTACATAGCAAACTGCACCCACCCTTTTTAAAATTTAATAATACTTTTATTTTTATTTTTTTTTTATTTATTTATTAATTTTATTGATATTTGCGACTGAAGTGTTTAATCTGTAATGATATGAAAGAAAGATTTGAAAAAAATAATTAATTCTCGTCTTAATGCTTGTTTTACACCTCCACCTAACATTCTAATTCGTACGACATTTTATTGCCAAAATAAAGGGAAAAAAAGAAACTGTTTTTGATATAACGAATGTTTCAACACTTTTAAAATGTTTACCCAAGTTCAATACGGGAAGATTGCATCGGATCATGTCTCTCGCATTGTTATCTCTAGTGGGGCCCACTTAAGTGAAGATACAGTATTTCCTCAATTATTCGTGCTTCGATTTTCCGGACATCGATTATCCAGACGTGAAATGAACATCGATTGTAACGTTTCCTGACTGACGAAACAACTCATTCTCTGCTTGTACTTGTCAACACGAGTTTCGTTCGCTTATACTTCATCATCTTGTGATTTGAAATTGAAATGGCATTGAATTCGAATGAGAAAAAAAATAAAAAGGCTAGCGTTGAGGAGAAATTAAATGTTTGTAACATAGTGAGGAAGAAAACCCTAAAAACCGAGATTATGAGGAAATATAAGGATATTAACAGTGAGGAAAATTTGGAGAATTTTAAATGAACGTAGTGCGAGTTAGAAATATCCTAATCCATCATGCGGGATTATTTCCTGATACAAATGTAAAATTTCTTTCAGAAAATGACTTTTTTCTTCCTTCTTTTTTGTGATTTAATTGTCGATAATTCCGTTATCCGGGATTTTGAATTATCCGAACATATTTTTCAACTCCTGTCCCAAGGTGTCCGGATAATCGCGTAAGTAGTGTGTCTCAAAACCAGTACATTTTGGATCCTACTTCCTAACATATTATTAATCCTCAATACATTTCTTTTCCAACGATATACATTTATTTTTCAAATTTTGCCCTAATGACTGTAATTCGGGATGCCTGGTTTTCCACCATTTTGAAAATCGGTATTTTTCAAAGCAAGTTGCCGAATTGGTGACTTGTATTCAACGGCATGGTACGTGAAATTAGAACAAGCTAACCCTGTGGATTAAATAAAGGTTTCGGTTCTAAATTCCAACAAATCTCACCTGAAGAAAGCTGGAGCGTTAAACAGCCGAAACGTCGTGAAACCTATTGAACTCCTCAGGTGTTTCCGAAGGATTTTGGGAGGGGACTGCTCTTCTCCAAATGTTTCTTTCTGCAGTTTCCGTCTCTCAATTGACTGGATCGATTTCTGTCCTTAGCAAGGTGTTTTTGAGCTGATAATTGAATCGACGACGTGGTGTTCTACGCCGTCTCTTGCCAGATGGGAGATCTGAAAAAAGGATTTGTTTGGGTAGGCGGATGTCTGGTATTCGGGCAAGGTGTCCGGTCCATCGAAGTCGGTGGTGAGTAATGAATGTTTCTAGGCTTTCCATCTTTGCGAGGAGAATTTTGTTGTTCGTGATCCAGACTTGCCAAGTGTTCCACAGGATTTGACGAAGTTTCATTTGATGGAATCTTTCAGGTTTACGGATATTTCTTCGGTAGAGTACCTAAGTCTCACAGGTGTACAGGAGAGTCGAGATTACAACAGCTCGGTCGACCATGGACTTGGTGATTTGTGTTATCCCAGGATCGCCAAAGACTCTTTTGAATAGCACAATGCATGCTGCGTGGCGGCCTTCGAATCGGTTATCAACGTCTATTTCAGCGGATGCATTTGATGTTAGTACGCTACCAAGGTATCGAAATTGTTCAACATTCTCCAGGTCCAGTCCGTCGAGACTGATTTTGACTCCGGCTGATGGTTGATATCCCGGTCTTGGTTAGAGCAGGACTTTGGTCTTTGCCACGTTGATGATGAGTCCGCAGTGCATGTACGCTCTGGAGAAGTTCTCCGCTGAGTTCTGGAGGTTTTCAAGTTCATGGGCCAGAGTGCAGGTGTCATCGGCGTATTGAAGAGGCTGCCATCGATGTGGTATCGAAGGTCAATTCCAGGATTGTCATTTGAAATCTGAAGTATTGTCGCCAAGCAGATGGAGAAGTGGGTAGGAGAAAATGCCACCCTTGTTTCAACTTCTCTGTGATGGGGAAGGGGTCCAAAAAGCCAGTTTAATGTTGGACACGACCTATCATTCCCTTGTGTAGAGCTTGGATGAACGCTGTGAATTTCTCGGGGCATCCATAGCATCTAAGGATCTACTACATGGCTGGTCTAGGAATACTTTCAAACGCTTTTTCAAGATCGTAGACAATCATTCCCAGGGGTTATTGTTGCTCTCTGCATTTTCCTGTATTTGTTTCACGGAGAAAATTATATCGATGGTTCCTCTTTTGGCTCTGAAACCACATTGACTTCAAGGTCAGGGGGCGATTGAGAAGGATATCTCAGTCTCAGTTATTTATTAAGTCAACTCTCCAAGTTTTTTGTTCACCTATGCTTGAACTCACATCACTTTAGGTCAAGTCACTTTTTGGATTGCTGAAGCTGTTTTCTGAGTGTTGTTATCCTCTTGTACAATTGTACATGACAACAATCTATCTCGGTGGACGAAATAAAGGGTTCGGTTCGAAATTCCAACGTATATCTCCTGAAGAGGGCCGGAACGTACAACGACCGAAACGTCGTGAATACAACAATAAAGATGAGGACAACAGTCTGAACAATGTAAATAATGTAAATAGTTACAATACCTGATCTCAGAAATATAGACAGAAGGCCTGAGCCTTCATCGGCCGAAATGTCGTGAATATGACAATAAAGATGAGGACAACAGTCCGAACAATGTAAATAGTTGCAATACCTCTTCTCAGAAATATACACAGATCCCGAGAATATATTTGTAACGAAAAGTTTCGTAACCTTTTCTTCCAGTGTGTCGGAGCAACTGTCATGTACCCAGAGTAGTTGTTGCGTTGTAGGGTACTGCTTATACTGACCATTTCTTATTCATATGCCAACATTCACTGGAAAACACCTCATCTTCAACTCCCACCATCCATACAATGTAAAGAAAGACATCGTCCTATGGCTACAATATCGAGCAAAAGTCATAAATGGCGACCTAGAGACATAAGTATACCTGACATTATTAATCTCTTACTAGTTTTTCTTTCATCTTATTTTTGTTGCTTATTTATTGGAAAGTGCACGTTGCCTTTTACATTCTGCTGAATCAGAAGAAAAAGAATACATTTCTGATAAGATTTGAACTCGTATACTTCCACCTAGCAAGTTAAAACTCCTTGAAATCTATTATTTTTTTCTGATCCTTGCTGTTTACTTTGAGGTTTTAGAATTTTAAAAAGTACCTGAGTATTGCGACAACAAAGGAAAAGAAATCAATATAAGATGAAATAAAAACTTTTCTGCAATTAATGATGACAATAGTTCAGACATTTCAGATGTAGAATATTTTGATTTTATAAGAAAAATCTTGAGAATTGATTTAACGAAGAAATCCGAGTAAAAATATCTAATCATTAATAATTATGACTTATTTAAAGAGATACATGAGAAAAAAAAAATAGAACACACCACTTGATACATTCTTCCTCGATTTAATAAGATAAAACACTGTTGGGATCCCATGAGTACGGTTGTTAACGCTTGTTTTTATTGTGCAAATGAACAGACAATGAAGTTGTCCATAAATTGATTGGGAGATAGAGATGTTCATTTTTAAAGCAAAAAAAAAAAAACAGACATAATTAGATGGGACAAATTGGAAACTTCAACTACAATAGTTGGCAATATGAAAAGAAAAAAAACAGAAAGAAAATGCTATGGAATAAGATATCCGGTTATCTCACTATAGTGAGAACTCGACAGTTAAACTTACTGCGCATGCCGACTAAAAAAGGGAAACATGTGAAAGAAAATGCACACGTATCAATAATATATTAACACAGGTATAGCTATAAACAAATAACATTAAGTCCTAACAACCAATCATTTTGTTTGCATAGGTTTGCCTATCATCCTGTTCACACTCCTCCCCGATCTTTTGAACAGGAGTAGAGGTTTATCCCTTGTTTCTTTTTCTGGCTTCTCGGTTCCATCTAAAGTCTTTTCAATCGCTTTCACTCCCAGTAGCTTCTTGCGTCTTAATGATATTACCATCTTGCTTGGGGTGATGCCTCTTAGTATTTAACCCTCTACCTCGAGTAACTCTTGGGCCCTGTAAAAAAATAAAAAATAAGGGTAGTTTTCTTGATTTACTATAAATTGTCTCGAAGACTTTTAAGTGTTGGAATGCGATCCGCTCTTTTCCGATTGGCAACTCCTACAGTTGAATTTTCTGTCTGTTTTTCTACTTTAATTAAATAAAATCTTTAATATTTTTGTTAGTTTTTTTTTTCGTGTGACTCAAGTATTGATACGTTTTCAAAAGAAAATGGGACACTGTTTTTTTAAGCATGTGGTTAAATTATAAAATATATTTAGTAATCTCATGCCTTTATAGCAATGCAAATCTTGACTGACTGGGTTTGGTAAAATCTGAATTAAAATTTCCTCCCACGGGACAAAATCATCTGACCCGAAAGGGTCTATTAAGAAAAAAAAACAACACTATTTTTAATTATTGCCTTCTCGCTTAGCTGACAAGTGTTTAACGCGCTTTCCTTCATAATTACATTGGTTAAAATCCACTGTTGTTTCATTCTTCCAGCCTTTTCGGTTGGAGATTTCTTTTTTCCACTCCACAGACCAATAATTAGAAAGCAAAGCCTTGGACAGCTGACATTGCAACGAACTTTGAGACCTCGGCAACACCGTTCTCCTGACAGACTGCTGGCGACGAATTACCATTTTTTGCAAACACTGGGCTCATCTCTTTTCATACGAGAAACGCGTCAAAGAATTTTAATTGTACGTCTTTAATATACTGTCGCCACACACACACACACACACACACACACACACACACACACACACACACACACACACACACACACACACACACAGATATATATATATATATATATATATATATATATATATATATATATATATATATATATATATATAATGATGCAATGACTGCTTCCGTCATTCGCAAATGCAACTGTCCAATCATTCAAAATGACACCCCTTCAAAACTTATAACGTTCTCCGAACTATCATTACCATTTCCTCATTGTTTTCTTTTGCTTATTGTTAACAAAATTAGGACTTTTGCTGGAAAAAAATAAAGCTTCTATTGTTAGAAGACAGGGTAACTCATGTCCTCTGCATTGTTATTATTTTATCGTTTAAAAAATAACAGTTCTTTTGTGTCTGTGAAATAACATGTGAGGATGCTTACCTTGAATAGTTTTTGCTGGTTTGGCTAGAGTGGACGAGAAGAGGACTGAAGGGTGAGTTGCCTATAGCCCTATAAAAGCTAGTAGTAAGGTTAATTATCCGACCAAATATATATATATATATATATATATATATATAGACATTTGTGTTGAGTATTTTATTGATCGACTTTTCCAAGTTACGAATAATTCTTCTCAAATAAGGAGAAAAATCCGTTAGAAATTGACCAAATTGAATTTCGGAAGAAATATAGTCCAAGCTTTCTTTCGAAATGAATGCTGGCTAATTTCTGACGGAATTTCTTCCTTAAGAAAGATTATTCGTAATTTGGAAAAGTCGATCAATAAAATTAATCGACACAAGATTTCTTGTCTTTAATAACATTTGCTTTAAAGAATATTTACTTCCTGAATACATTGAATGCTCTACTTTGTATTGAGTACTTTTTTAAAGTAAATGCTACGAACAGTGGAATTTTACTCCATCTGTTCTTTCTCACATTTGTTTATATATATATATATATATATATATATATATATATATATATATATATATATCAAGTATGTGGTGCAGTTCAATTTACATTACACGAATCATTCATACAAAAAGCAGATAGTGAAGTTAATGATAAATGTTCATACAAAATGCATTTATATCATTAACTTCACTATCTGTTTTTTGTATGAATGATTCATGTAATATATATATATATATATATATATATATATATAATGTTACCTATATTGGACATACAACTAAATCCTTGAGTAGACGCCTCACGTGACACTTATCAGAGCAAAGTGCAATAAAAAAAACATCTATCTACCGACAATCTACAAGACCTTTTGAGAAAAATACCAATTGAAAACACTAACATTCTATGTAAATCAAATTACTGAAAACATCTCGCTGTAAGAGAGGCCCTGTATATTTAAACATTTTTCTTTCCCCACCATCAAATTCCCCTTGTTTATACAATGGGAGTGCCGTGCTAAAAATCTTTAAGCAATTAGAAAGACGCTTACTCGAATTCTAGCCGCGCTCAACATGCGAAGGCTCAGAATAAACGCTTCTACAAGTATTCAAAACAACACAAAAAATACATCTCAAACAGTCAAAACATTAAAAGAAACTTACACCAAAGCAAAACTACCTTGAAAAGGGCTATGGAAGTGGCCGAAGTGCTTGGTACAATTGATAGTTTTTGTAATCTCTTACTCCTACCAAACGGAAAAAATCTAAGAACGCTGCAAAAACAAAGTTTTCCTTGCCCGTCATATTCAAAGAGAGATGTTTAAAAGAAAGTTTGCTGCCCAAATAAATAAATAAATATATATATATATATATATATATATATATATATATATATATATATATATATATATATATAAGTAAATGCTAAGAACTATGGATTCTTACTCCATCAAGTTCTTTCTCTTATTTATGATATATATTTTTTGCAATGTCGAGGTGCGTAGCAAAACGCTATCAAGGAGGCGGCCTGAATCTTTTGGAATCAGGTCGTGGTTGCTGTTTGAGCCGATATGATGCAAAACCCAAAATCGGCAATGAAGACAGTGCATTACTGAAGACCTTCCTTGTTGCATCTGAAATGTATTACTCTACTATATATATATATATATATATATATATATATATATATATATATATATATATATATATATATATAAAACCAAATGGATAAATATAGGTAAATCTACGAGCGACCGTTCGTATACAAATACATACATACATATATATATATATATATATATATATATATATATATATACTCTATAGTGTAAGAAAAAACAGTGCTCAATGTTAAATAACAGAGCTATTTAATATATTAAGAAATATACATACCTTTCACTGATTGCACATCTCTAAGTTTCGTACGTTCTGTATTCATCAGGTGCATTTATAAAAATGTACCTGATGAATACCGAACGTATGAAACTCAGAGTTGTGCAATCAATGTATATTTCTTTATATATATATATATATATATATATATATATATATATATATATATATATATATATATTGGGGTAATAAATATTCGTACACCATGAAATTTTTAATTAACAGTTATAACGTATGGAAAAACTTGGAATCCATACAATATTTCTACACCATTGCATAATGCTGCAATATGTAAAAATAAAAGAAGAAAACCTTGTTATAAATGAAATTGTGTTATTTATAAAATTTCGAGGCGAGAAAAGTATTCGTACGAAATATGTCTTCAATATCAAACGGCTTAAATTACCTTTATTTTCATTATTCTTTGTAGGATTTTGTTAGATTCTTCCAATTATATCATTACTGGAACAATCCAAAACATTCTGCAATTCATTTTTTATATAAGCTTATCTCCGCACACAAATCATACACAATAATTATCAGCATAGGGAAAAGCAAGGAACTATCAAATTTGCAAAAAGAATTGATCATCAAACATTGGAAAGAAGGCAAAAGCTATAGGAAAATCACAGATATCTTGAATATATCATTAATTCCGTTGTTGCTAAGTATAAAAAGGTGAAAACTGTTGAGAATAAATCGAGATCTGGTGTATCACGTAAGATTTCTCTCAGATCAATGAGAAGAATTCAGCGCAAAATTCAAGAAAATCCAATGACTACTCCGAGAGAAATACAGGAAGAATTAAAAGCATCCAGTGTTATTGTTATGAAGCAAACAATAAACAATGAACTTCATAGAAGACAACTAAGATCGCGTTCTCCAAAAAACTCCACTAATATTGAAGAAACATAGGGATGTCCTGTTAAATTTTTTTCGTGAGCATAAGAATAAACCCGAATCATTTTAGGAAAGTGTTTTATGGACAGATGAAGTACATACTGAACTATTTGGGTGTAATTCAAGGCATCACGGTTGGAGAAAAGACGGCACAGCCTTTGCACCGAAGAGTACAATCCCAACGATGAAATTTGGTGGTAGCAATATCATGGTTTTCAGATGTCGTTCTGCTAATGGTACCGGTAATTTAGAGATAATAGAAAGAAATCAAAAACATACCAAGATGTTTTGGACTGTAATTCTTTTTTTGGTCAGTAGTAAAGCTTGAACTCCCAAATGAATGGGTTTTGCAACAAGATATTGACTGTAAACATACGGCTAAATCTACGAAAAAAAATGGCTTATTGAAAACAACGTCAATAAACCCGAATGGCCATCACTGTATCCAGACTTGAATCCAATAGAGAACTTATGGCGTTTATTAAAAATTAAAGTTAATAAAAGAGCTGTGAAAAACATCCTAGACCTAATGAGAATATGCAAAGAAAAATGTAGTAAAATGCCAACAGAAACTTGCAAATCATTGATTAAAAGCTACAAAAAGAGACTGATTGCTGTTGAATTGAATAAGAGATATGCTACAAAGTATTAAATAGGTATTATAATGTTGCACAAATATTTTTGTCACCTCCAATTTTTTTAATTTCATTAATATAACCAATTTCTTAAATTTAAACTACTATATTTGCGGTATAGATGACAGTTGGGTCCCAGGTTAATAATAGAAAAAAGACATCTACAATAAACTCAGACAACTACTCCTGATCAAATAAAATGTATTATACATAGACTTACAGATATTACTATTAAATCAGAATTTCAATACTGATTAAAAAATTTTTAAAAAATGAATGCTTTATATGACTGATCTATCCACCTTCCGAACAAAATGGATAAATTTATTAATATTTCCAACAATGAATTAACTAACCATCAAAAGGAATTACTTAATAATCTAAAAAATATTTAAGATCTTTTTTTTTAAGATAATAATTGTTGTGGCCTGTTTAGAGGCCAGAAAGAAAGGCACGGAAGACGAAGGTAGGTTGAACAAGTGTATTGAAATAACAGATATATACAAAGTAAGAGTGTTAGTAATAAGCAGATAGAAGTGTACATCCGAACGGTAGCTTAACACTGCTTCTCGACTGCTATATTTAACAGCCCCCCGCCACGAGGGATGTATGTGGCACAAGGCCGAGTTTAACGTGGGTTCTCCGAACCCGTAGGCTCGGCCAAAAATATTCCCTTAGAACCCGCATAAACGGGTTCAGGGCCTGTCTACCTTCCCGGACGAAACTTTGCTCTTCGGCAAAGCCTCGTCCTGGTTCCTCTCTAATGATTTAGTGATATAAGTTTTACTAATAAACCCATAGCTGGAGGGATTTATGCTTTCACCTCTTGGTTATCAGAAAACGTTTCCTGCTTTCATTCTGTGGTTCTATTCATTTTATCATTCTTCTTCATTCTGTCATTCCATTCATTCTATTATTCCCTTCATTCCGTCTCATTCTTTCTTTAACTTCCCAACACCATCTTCTTTCCCTTTTACTTTATTCTTTTATTTTTGTGCTCTTTTGCTCTCTTTCTTTCTTCGTTAACCTTCTTTTTTTTCTTTCGTCTTCATTATCCACCTCTTTTTCTTTTTTCTACTATCTCTCTCTCTCTCTCTCTCTCTCTCTCTCTCTCTTACCGGCTAACCTCGCTTCTTTCTCCCACTTCTCTCGTTTAGCTCCACATTCATATATCAATTGACCCCAACGTGACTCTTTTGACCTCTAAGAAAATGTCGAAAATCCATCAAACTACATTTACGCCATCAACATCATCATTCAACAATTTCTGTGTAGGTCCCCACCCACTCCCAAAGAGATTTACAAGCATTTTCTCCCACCCAGAAAGCCTACTCCGTCCGAACATCGTTCAACTCAACACTCCCTCTGACTGACTTGTTCTTGTTCTTTCCCGTTTCCATTTCTTAATCTGAAATCCAAATCTCACGTGTTGTGTGTCCCAAATCTCACGTGTTGTGTGTCCCAAATCTCACGTGTTGTGTGTCCCAAATCTATTAACCAAATCTATTAACTAAATGGTCAATATCTGTCCATCAGCCAATATCTCAATACTCTTGGTTACCGAGGATTTTACAAATACACAAACCGATTTTACATATACAAAAAAATAGTCTTACGGAGATATGACGCTGAAATACCAATTCTCGGGCGATCACCGAAGTTAAGCAACGTCGAGCCTAATCAGTACTTAGATGATTGACCGCTTAGGAATACCAGGTGTTGTGAGCTTGGATGTACATGTGGTGTAATGTGTTACGGCTCGAAATTTGAAATCGCAGAGCCGAGTTTCAATTTCAGTCAGGTTCGTTTTATACAGTTACGCGCAAATACACTTGGGAAAAGTATGAATCTCCAGCTATAGTTTAATTAGTAGAAGTTGTATCAATAAATCTTTATTATCTCTAAAAGATTTTTACAAGTTAAAAATATTTTCTTTCATTAAATAACCTGTAAAAGGTTTGATAAGCTGTAAAAAGTCAATCAATCAATTATGCAAAAGATATATATATACACACCCATTATCACGTGGAATATTGTAGCTAAAACCAAATCTTACAATGGGTAAGGCGATAGAGGTAATTTATGCCTTGTAGAAAAATAAGCTATCTTAAAACACTTAAATAACCCTGATTTATTAAACAAGAGAAGTGAATTGATGGTCACATGTAGGCATAAAAATACGTACCTATTTGAAATACGTTGATCCAGATTAATTTTTACTGTAGATTATGACATTTTTTCAAAATTTTCTTCTGTTTAATTATCTCATGTCTAGTATATATAATTTTTCATAGTTTTAGTCCCGTTTATTTTAATACAAAATTAAAAAAAAAATTAATACCCGTTTATTTTAAATATAAAATAAAACCATCAATCCTTTTAAATATAAAATATAAATCCCGCCTATTTTAGATAGTAAACCTCGTATAATATATGGACTGATATGGACTCAGATATGTTTTTAGAATTTAAATTATGTAACGGTCAATTTATATTCAACACCTAAAGATTGCGTTTTACATCAAAATTCCGAGTCGTGCTATATGTGAGGAAAATGTATATTTATATATATATATATATATATATATATATATATATATATATATATATATATATATATATATTGGAACTCCATCTTCTTGAGTCCAAACCCGACCACCTGTTTCAGTCTGAAATAGGTATCAATGCCTCAATGCCACTGCAGGAGCTAACAATCCCGGGCCACTCACCCCTAATAGCCAAATACGACCACCTAAATCGGCACGACCTCGGATTCCGTGCCTACGCCAAAGATGGGTTTCCCTGTGACAGAGACGCAAAAACGAGTACCCTGATCTCCTATATACGTGTTTCAGCGTGGCACTTGTCTATAGTACCACATTCATTTTTTCTATATATCTTCAAGACGATAGGACAATAATTTTCGATAGAATATCTGAGCTTTCATATCTGCAGTGACTTCAGTATCCACCACAAAGAGTGGTTAGTCCACTCAAACAAAAACGATGAAGAAAGTAGATATTGCTGAGACTTCTCCGTCGCCTATGAACTAATCCAAATCAACGAAGAACCCACCGGCGCCCCTAACGCAACGGAACACCAAGCGAACTTCTTCGGCCTCTTCTTCATATCCTGACCTGATAAATATTTAGCAAAAGTTTTACCCTAACCAGGGCACGTCAGACCATTCCCTAGTCAGTGTCCAGATTGATGCCAAACCAAAGGCATCCCCTGATTTTGCGTTCCATAGAACATTTTTTCGGTACGCGAAGGTAAACTGGCACAGCTTTCGATCTTACAAGGCGGAAGCTCTTCTCTCAACCTTTTCAAGCACGCAACCTCCAAAACTGCTGGTATCGTCTCTGAATGGACCCTTTCTGGAATGGAGAGTTTTGTATCCCAAAACAAATCCAACAAAAACAAAACAGCCAAACTTGATTCATCTCTGAATGCGCTGCAGTCATAGCTCACCTTAAGCACTACCATTGCAAGTAGTGGTTTAGTTTAACAATTACTGCATCCAGAACAGCCCACAATCGCTGCAAGAAAGTTCTGGAAAATGCAAAGAGTTGCTATGCACAAGTGGTCAAGGCTGAAAAGAAACAAATTGGATCCCGAGAATTCTGGAAGATAACCAACCAAATTATGAACAGAGGCAAAGCGGCGGTGCCCACTATTTTAAATGGCCCCAAGGTCATATCTTCCTCGACATATAAGGCGAAGATCATCGCATTGATCTTTGCCTCAAATTCAACGTTAGATGACAAAGGCCACCTCCTTCCCAACTTCCCACATCTCACTGAGCACAATCACAGTAACATTTTCATTACAGCAAGGGAAGTTTCAAGATTTAACAAAAGCCCTAACACTAAGAAAGCCACTGGCCCAAACAAAATCCCAGTTAACAGTATCAACCCGGAATTATCCCCGATCCTATCGAAGTTATTTAAATGCTGCTTGAAAGAGAAATATTTCCCAAGACCGCGGGAAGTGTCAATGTAAACCGGTTTTTCAAGAACGTGGGCAAACGCTCTTCTCCCTCTCAGTATAGTCTCGGCAGTCTCTTCAGTATCGTCAGTAAGCTTTTCTCGGCTATAATCAACAAGAAGGTTGTTGAACACCTAGATAAGAACAACCACGTGAGCGACAAGCCGTACAGATTTCGATCGGCCCGATCCACTGCTGATGTCCTACCATTATTCACTGAATTAGTGAGGCTCTTAACGACAAATACACCTCAAGAACCAAAGCATTAGATATTTGGTATCATTATTGATATCTGCCAAGGTGTGGCGCAAAGGTTTTCTGCTCAAGCACTCCAGCTATGGCATTACTGCAACGGTCTTCTCAAATATAAAGTCTTTCCTAGCTCTAGCAATCAACGCAGGCGTCCCGCAGGTGTCATTTCTCAGACCACTCCTGTTTTTTACTTTATATAAATGATCTTCCCAAGAATATACTCCGAACATTTTCTGTATATCCATACTTAATAAATATTTATTCATTATTCAAATTTTCTATAAAACAAAAGCGATTATAACGCCATAATTACTTTATAATACCTCATGCTCTAAGAAGGCATTTTAGTCAATCCAATCTAATAATAAATAATGAAATCATTTTAACCAATTATGCAAAACATATATAACAAAAAATATACATTGCTTGTACTGATACACACACACACACACACACACACACACACACACACATATATATATATATATATATATATATATATATAGAGAGAGAGAGAGAGAGAGAGAGACGGGATCACCTGATGATTGTGCTGTCATGTCCAATATCGACACATATGAAACTTTTGGTTGTGTGAAGGTGTTAGATAAGTACCTTTAATATATATATTATTGAAGCAATCGGATGTTTAGCCACACAGATGAGCTGTGATACAGCGAAACAGTCTGTCTGTGGATGACTATATTATCGAAATAATTCGATTGAGCTCTCGAAAAGGAAGGGGTAATTTTAAAAACCAGTGGCTTCTGCTGCTAATGCAATGCTCTTCTACTCGAATCGAGTTCTCCTCTCTTTCGCATAGTAAAAAAGTGAAAATTTCCATTTCTCTCTACCGTGCGACGATAACTTGGGGGTAGAATCTAACTGATGCCAAATCGATTGAGTCTCGATCCCGGCTTGAAGCAATCGGATGTCTAGCCAAACTGATGAGCGAAAAAGTCTGTCTGTGGATGACTATATATATATATATATATATATATATATATATATATATATATATATATATAATCTGTTTCATTGCATGTAACGGACAAGGAAAAACTTATGATCTTTTATTCAGTTTTTTCTAATGCGCTTACAGTTTTCTTTTTATAGGGAGAAAGAGAGCGTAGAAGCTGTCCGTAATGATTATTATCCCAAGTGCTTTTGGTTAATTCTTTAGGCATTTTAAAGGGTTTGTTGCTAGTATATTTCTCTTGTTTATACTCTAAGTTATATAGCAGAGAAATAGTATTAATTAATCTAACTGTAGCACTTTATATAAAACGGTTTAATCCAGGAACCAAGCTGTATTGGATTCTCCCTTTCGCTTGGGCAATATCGGCGGTGAAGTGAGATGTGCTGATTTAGCAACCACCGATCTCTTATAAAACTCAGCCTAAGTCTGCACCCAGGAAAGAACACTCCAGCATCACCTCACCGCGACGGCAAAACACAGGAAGCAACAGTCGACTGATGGGATGATTCTGAAGGTCCTTCTCTATGGGGAACTGGCTACCGGCAAGAGGTCACGAGGATGACCTCTTCTTCGCTTCAAGAACGTCTGCAAAAGGGACATGAGGGCGTTAGACTTGGACATCAAGAGGTCGGAAAATGTCACCAATGATCACTCACTCTGGAGACGTGATTTACATCGATTGCTAGAGCGAGGAGAGAAGAAATGGGGTCTTGTCGCTGGAATGAGATCTTCTTCACATGCTTTCGTTGCAATCGAGACCGTTACTCTTATGTGGGTCCTCTACGGCCATAAAACGCCGCCATCAGCAGTAAAGGCATAACCTTTGGAACGTAGATCCATGTTCTCTGGAAACCGATGGATGCCACCTATCTTCTAAATAAATAAACGTCAAATTCTCTCTGTCCATCCATGTGTCAGAAATCCATCTAACTCCGGCCATACTTGCTCTACATAGACATATTATACCTTTATTGAACCAGAATTATCCCGGGGTTGAAAATATGTCCTTCATCTGGTGCTTGAACATCTAGCATTGGGATTTTGTCCGGATGAGAAGGGAAGAGTTAGAAATTCAAATTTTAAATAACTGAGAAAAATTAATGATTTTAAAAGTAATACAAAAACATTGTGAATTTTTAAATTTATGTTTCAAATTCAGTTTAAAATATCTCCAAACTTTTGTAAATTGAGGAAATCAATTTTATTCTTTCAAAATGCCAAGGAATTAGAGTTAGTGAGAGGTTTTGTGATGTGAGGTTTTTAAGTTCAGCAGAGTTTGTGATTTGAAGAACTCTATTTTCGGTTTGAATTGGAATTTCGGAGTTTTGGCTGGAATTAGACTTATAGCCCGAATCAGAGTTAAAGGGGGGTTTTGAAGTTCCAGCGTTATTTCTGCAAAATTATCATTGCTGTTTTCTAAGCAGGACCAGAGGTCCCTTTAATTTTGAATCAGGAGCTCAATTAGCGCCCCCGCAGGAGTAATAGTAATTAAATATAAGCCAAGTCTGAACCTTACACTATTTGAAAAGGGCAAAATGTATCGGCGGTCTTTTAAAGACACCTCTAACATAAAATTATGACTACTCTCCAGCACGGCTTGGAATTGTTTATTCCCCATAAAAGAAAATCTATAAGAACCTTAGAAAAACTAAATAAAAAACTTATAAATTTTTCCTTCTCCGCCGTCACATTCAATGAAACATTTATAAAAGAAAGGTTGCTCCCCCATATATATATATATATATATATATATATATTGCTAATTGATTGTCCCATAACATCAATGACAGAGTTTTGGGGTATCCGATTTTAAAGGGTTAACGTCAGATAAAATGTATTGGCTCATTTGTGCTGTGATAAACAATAGCAAGATGAATAGGAGGTAAACACTCTGTTCACAAGCGCACAGGCTTCTATTTCATACGGCATTCCTAGGGCCCTGTCCTATTACGGAATGGAGTGTTAAATAATTGAACAAGGGGAACAAGGATGAAAAACGAAAGAAAAATGAAAAGAGAATGATGAAAACGAGGCTAAAAAGGGAGGTGAAGCAGACATGAATAGAACTGGATAAACCATGAAGAAATAGATACGAACTGAGTGATATATATATATATATATATATATATATATATATATATATATATATATGCGCAGAAATATAGTTTTAAAATGTGCTATATTTATGGGATAAAGTGCTCAATATCAGAGATAGAGCGTATGTAAATATAAATATAAAAGTGAACATTGAAGTTAACACTCAGAGGTGACAGGCTGTCTCATGCTAGATGCAATCGTCAGGCTGCCTGATATATATATATATATATATATATATATATATATATATATATATATATATATATATATATAGCATGCGGCAGAAATATCTCCCACATATACCTATCAGAAATATTTCGCACCTAACGGTAAGACATTAGTGACAATGGTGTCTTCATCTAGCTAATGTCTTACCATTATGTGGGAACTATTTCTGCCGCACTCTGTATATATATATATATATATATATATATATATATGTGTGTGTGTGTGTGTGTGTGTGTGTGTGTGTGTGTGAAAGACACGGAAAATGGTAGCGTTTTACGATTTTATAATAAACATAAAAAGGTTGCGATAACAAAAGCAATGATTAAAATGTTTACCCATACGTACAGATTATGAGCACCTCGACGAGGTTGTCTTACTAAAACAATTACAACTGAGTAGTGAGTTCGATCCTCACTGGGTGCCCCATACTTACTGCCTTGTGTCACACCTAAACTACTCTTAGAAAATCACCATACGTACAGATTACTAAACCAAGTTTAGATCAAATCATTACTCATTAAGATGCCTACTGTAGGGTGATCATCAATAATTTACTTTTTTATTAAATTTCAATCAGTACAAGGCTCAATCAGCTCCAGTCCAGACATGGCAGCAATATTCCAGTTTTGGCGTAATCTGACTCTTGAAAAGATAAAGCGTGGCAAGAATCAAATTCTTTCTGGATCGTTAGAATGAGCCGACCATTTTTCCAGCATCTTTACCGACGGATCACCTTGACGTCTGGAGTGAACTTGAATCCAAATAGATGTCTAAAGCATGCAGCCTCTTTGAGAGGGCAGCCGCAAACGGATTAATCTAATGATTTGGATCTTCACTGTTGTAGCCTGGTACGAAACCAAGTGTAACTTAATAGATAAACACAAAAATCACTTACCTGTGAAGTGAGTTCGATTCTAACTGGGTGTCCATTTGCTATCGTTTTTCTGTCTGACTAAGCTAAAATTTATAAATAACTTCAAGGCTTCATTTATTGAACAAACTGTAGATTGTGACACGGGCTCACTGGAAATTGACTTTGTAAAGATAGAAAGAGATTAAGAGGTATTAATAGAATTAGATAGATAGATAAATAGATAGATAGATAGATAAGGTGAGGTTAAAATGCTGATTATAGTGTAGATTTAAAAATATTAATTTATCGAATGAATGGGGAAAATATCTTTGTCCACCGATAGATTAAGATAGATATGAACTGACTGGTACAGACAGATTGAAAGAAAGAGTGAAATGAATGGCTGAATGAGAGTGTGATAGAAAGAGAGAAAGAGAAAAAAGAGAGAGAAAGCGATGAAAATTCTGTATCTTTTTTTTTTATCTTGAAGCTCTTTTTTCACTGAGTGTTTTGTCTGTCATGCCTTCCAGGAACAACAACCCGGGCGGCCAAGTCACGGAGCTTGAACACAGCAGAGAAAAATAGACATAAAGAAAGAGTAAGAGAGAGAGAGAGAGAGAGAGAGAGAGAGAGAGAGAGAGAGAGAGAGATAGAGAGAGAGAGAGATGTCGCGACATTTTTTATACAACGCCTGCTTATAGCTGAGCTAATAGTTTAGTTGGAAGGTCATACCTCGTGGCGCTGCACATTCAGTTTCATTCTATGAATGGAGACAGTGAGGCTTTGGTGGTATCACGGATGCACCATCTTTGCCTACCGCTTTTATTATCGGTCATGTACACAGGGCGACAATTTGAAATGTTATAGTGAGAAAATAAAAATGGCGGATTGAACCGAATGTGCGGACGAACGTTTATAAGTGTGAAAGAAAGAAAGAAGAGATAAATAAATAAGTCGCTAGCATCGTATTATCGTTATTACAAAATAATCTGTTTGCTATATCAGGGTAAAAAGATTCTGGAACCTTGTCTATATCAGTTAGAATTATTTATGTGCATGTAGGAGGAGGTAGAGAAAAGTTCTCGGCTTCATCCATTTTTCCAAATCGGTATTCCGATGTTTAGTCATTAGCCTTCCTTTGATAGTGTGGGGTGTTTGAACACCCACACAGAATGTTTTCCATTAATATTTGAATACCTATGTCAAGTAGATTTCTGAATATCTCTGTCAAGTAATTTTTTAAAAATCTAGAATACACCCAATACAAGACTCTAGAGCCACACATGGTAGAAAGTTACTGTTAAAATAACAATGTGATATGAATAAAAGTGTAGATGGTAAGAAGTATAGATTATGAGGATAAGGAAGATAGACAACGATTGACCTTTGACTTGGAGAGGCCAAAATTAAAATGTCTATGGATGAACCCAAGCGGGAGTCTCTTCCTCAAAATGACAGTTCTTGGGAGGAAACTGTCTAAATGGAATTTCTTACACTTGAAACACAGGGAAAATAGGGGTGGAATTAGTATAGCGTTCCCTAGCTGTAAAGGTATGATGGATTTATTGAGTGATGATTTTTAAAGTTTATCATCCATTTGCAAGTTATATAAAGTTACAAAATATGTTTAGATTGTATGTTTTTGAAGATAATAATGATTCATTGATACAAGTCCGACTAATCAACCCACAGTTGGGGGAGTGAAAAGGTGGATTCATACCTCTACCAAGGGTACCTGCGCATACGTGAATATAACGAACCGGACCGGAATTGGAACACTGGTCTCCGACTTCCAATTCCGAACTATTATCCATTACACCGCCCTCACATTCAAGCTTACAGCACAGGGTATGCTAAAAGGTCACCTATCTAAATATTAACCAGGCTGAATTATACTTAACTTCGGTGATTGTACGAGAACCGGTGTTTTTACCTGTACAGGTAGGAACAGATGATACTAAAGAATGGAGCTGACGTGAACACTTGCCATGGAATTAGCGATAGAGCAGCTTGCAAAGTTGCGTTTGTGGAGAAGAAAAGATCTTCGCCCACAAGACCACATAAATGATTTTGAACTCTACTAGTTTTGAAAAGTGAGAACAGAGTTTAAAATCGTTTAAGTGATCTTGCGGGAATATACTTACTTATTTTCCACCGTAGCCGCTTTTCCACGAGTGCAACGTTACAAACCTACA
This sequence comes from Acanthosepion esculentum, assembly GCA_964036315.1. Lineage (NCBI taxonomy): Eukaryota > Metazoa > Mollusca > Cephalopoda > Sepiida > Sepiidae > Acanthosepion > Acanthosepion esculentum. Next base: position 53,740,164 of record OZ038476.1, on the reverse strand, counting down.
AAGAATTCCTGGTTTTAGTTGTAATATTTGTTTGAGTAACAAGCACTGGAAATTAAATAAAACAGTCTATATTTCTGAAATGAGGTATCGCATCTATTTACACTATTTGCGGTTCGGACAGCCGTGCTCATCTTTGTTGTCATATTCACGACGTTTCGGCCGATGTACGCTCCAGTCTTCTTCAGGTGATTGTAATTACGAACCGAAATATCCGGAAGAGGCATGGCACATGGAACAAGAACAATCTACCCCAGAGGATAAATCGTTGGTTGAAGTAATCCAGTGACTTGACTCAAAGAGTTGTAAGTTCAATAGCTGGCTACAACAAAGGTGAACAAAAATTTGGAAAGTTGGACTACTAAAGGGAAATAACTGAAACTGAAACTATGATAACCGGAAGAGGCACGGTACATGGAACTAGAAGAATCTACCCCATTTGACGAAATAAAGGGTTCGGTTCAAAATTCCAATCACCTGAAGAAGGTCGGAGCGTACAGCTGCCGAGACGTCGTGAATAAGACAACAAAGATGAAGACATCAGTCTAATGTAAATAGTGTAAAATGAAATTAGATTTGAGTATTTGAATTTTTAAATGTGTAAATTCATTTTATAATTCGAGCTTTCAAAATGAAACATTTTTCACTTTATTTATCTTATAAGAAAATAGAAAAAACATTCACATCAATATATAGCAAAAAATTAAGAATTAAATCATATAGCAGATAATACTTTAAATGAACTGTTAGAAAGCCCCATGGTACTAATATTGTGTCAGAATTCTACAGTAATAACAGAAGGTTACATTACTGATTTTAGAAAGTTGATCGGGGTGAGATCTCCCCAGTACTCTTTTGTACATACATACCTACACTGAATTTGACAAAAAGTGCTCGGAAAAAAGTGAAGGTGCAATATTCCATTATAAGTTAACACTAGACTTTAAGTTTCTTTGGTAACCAGGAAAATTTTATTACAGTTTGACGAGGTAGGTTTCATTCATCTGCCGTATTTACCAGAACGATCGGCTTAACAATTCAGCTTCACCAGAATTCTTTTAATAAAAAAGATTTCCTGAAAGACTGCAAACGACACCTAGAGTAATTCTTTGTTAAGACAAAGGTTCCGAGAGGATGAAAATACAAAGTTAACTGAAAGAGGACAGAAGATAGTGGAACGAATCTATAAATTTCAACACTATTTACTAAATTTATAGTGGCACCTTATGTGCCTGTAGTAGTTTAATAAATATTGTTGAGCGGCTCAAATTTTAGTTCGGTTCATTAAATTAAAGAAATTGTTTATGTTTTAATTTTTCGTCACTAATTTTTTCGTACATCATATTTATTGCTTCGTTCCATGATCTTCTGTCAAATTTCAGTTAACTTCATATTCTCACTAACCCATTCGTTCGATATTTTTTCCTTTCACCAAAAATTCAGTTATTCTCTATCCAATTTGGAGTCTTTAAACCCTATCTTCCTGACATCAGATTAAACTAACGCCTTATATTTTTTTTAATATCAGTCAGTTATGTGCCATGAGTGATACGCACTTGACGAGGTAGATTTTTTAGGTAAGTTACCATTTCTTTCTGCGGTAGACCAGTTGGCATCCAAGGCTATAGAACCCGGTCTGTCCTGCTATTTACCCATAGCTGGTTGGGGGGAGAAGAGAATTCATACCTTTCCCAAGGGTATTAGCACGTAAGTAAATGTAATGGATTCAACTGGAATTCGAACCCGACTCCCCGATTCCTCAATCCATTACCCCGCCGTGCCTCCTATATTGTGACCATTATCTTGAATTAAGATGAACACTGGAAGATTCTCCAACATATTTTAGTGAAATTTTCACTTTCAAAAATTACAGTTTTTAATTATAAATTAGATATATTGAATCGTTTTTAATTATAGATTAGATATATTGAATCGTTATTTTCAGGAGGACATACGTTTAAAAATAACCGGTGGTAATTATCTATAATGCATGTTGAAACTATATTTTTTTATTTCTTTAATGTTAGATGAATTCGCCTATTTTCTCTCCTTTATAGAATTGCCTTTGGATCATTCAGTGCTCTGTCATGCTGGTCTTACGAATAGTGTCTTTTTGTGCGCCTAATATATTGCGCTGATAACCAATGTTGCCTTACATACCATATGTCCCTAGCGTGGTGAATTCAATCCTCACTCGATGGCCCTTGCTATTGTCAAACTAAATTAAATTCAGTAAATAATTAAGGTGCATGACTTAAGCTGATTATTAGCAAGCTACTCATGAAGCGATGGAAAGGGGTTTGCATACGCTTTTAACTATGCTGGCGAAAGGTTCAACCTCGTCAGTTGGTCATTAGTAGGAGCCAGACAAATCCTTAGTCACCTAGAGGAACAAACCCCAATGGAGAAAAAAAAACCTGGTGCAGGCAGCAGCTCTCCAGTAGTATAGATAGACAAGAATCAACAGATCGATACATTGGCTTGATATGCACTGATCGATGGCGGATGATAAGCGACACGGTCAACTACAACAGCTTGGATCAACTAGTTAGCTGAATACTGCAGTACTACTAGTATTGAATTGTACTTACAATATGAAAGCAAATGAAAAACAGTGGGACAAGTAAATATTATTCCCCATACCACATCGAGAGAGAAGAATGAAAAATATGTTAACAGTGTTAACTATCATTATCCTTGTAATATAGTGACAACTTTAAGTAGAAGCATATGAAGCTTTGTTTGACACATTCTGCTTTAGTGCTGAAATTTTTTTTTTTTGTGATGGATTGTTACAAGCGAGAAGTGACATGGGATGTGCTTATTTTATTCCCACAATCATCGGAGCCATTTCGACGTGAAGACACACTTCAAATCAGTGCGCATGCCCATCTGCTCAGGCACATCTGTGTTTCCCTAACGCCCTCAGGTTCAACTTGTAGTTTACACTGAAACTATGCTGAGCAGAACTTAGTTACAGTTTAAGTATGTGCCCCGCCAGTTGTTTATCTTCTATACTGGTTGCCAGCTACGGACAGTGTCCAGTCTGGAAGAGATATGTTGTGGTAGGATCCACCTAATCTGCATAGGTGACTACCGACTATATAAATAATGGTTGGTACCGGAAGACAAGGGAGCGAATACAGAGATCCAGCTAGAGACTCTGCCCGACTGCGACTTAGTCAACACATTCTCCAGGAACGTCTTCCCAGAAATATACAGAAATACTATATGTAAATATTGTGTACATTTTCTTGTTATAATACATTCTTGTTCTAAGTACATTTTGTGTTGCATTATTATTCCATGCATTAGTCGAGATTCAACAATGAGTCAAGACTCAACAAGATAAGAGATGGATTCTTCCCTTTCCCAATGGTATTCGTGCGAAATTGAACGTATCGATCACGAATTTGAACACTAGTCGATGATTTTTCGTTCCGAGCCTCTAAACACTAAACATCCTTAGTGTTAACCAGTTCACTCGAATTAAATAAGAAGTCAGCAGTTTAGACTGGAAAACCAGTGTAGTAATTTCGATCCACACATGTGTTTCACTATTATAACTTTTGTGTTTAATAGGTTCGCCTATCGCCCGGTTCACACTCCTTTGCAGTCTTTTGAACAAGAATAGAGGTTTATTCCTTGTTTCGTATTTAGGATTGGGTTTCCAGTTCCTTCCAAAGTTTTCTCATTCTTTTTCACTCCCAGTAGCCCCTTGGGTCGGGTGAACTGATTAAAAAAATAAATAAATAAATAATAACATTAAACTAAGCTTAGTAAATATCGACAATTTGGTTCATTTCTTTGGATGATTTCTGTGAATATGGATTCATTCCAAAGATGGCTTTGTACATCAAATATTTATTTACAATCCTTCTCGGTGTGAAATTTGACATTAGGTCAAATATTTACAGGAACGAACCTTTTTTTCCTATAGACATTTAATATACCAAATATCGTCTGTAATTAACATTATTGCCAGAGAACCCCTAATATAAAAATCAAGCCCATTAAAGACTTTGTGGCGGTGAATTATTAGTGATGGTGGTCCCAAGCATTGGCAAAGATCATCAGCCTTTCCCCAACCACTCTTACCACAACTGACACATCTGCTTTAAATTCATGATAATCTACACGACTTAAATGACATTGGATTGTAAAGTCAATATTTACTTCTTTCACCTGGGCCACAGCAATGAAGCGGAACATGAAGTCAGCAGACGACAGCGTTGAGGCTATCAGAACTGGAAATTGTGATGGTATTTAGTGATTCGTGGGTGACAGGGTCTTAAGCGAAGAAAAGGTTTGATAAGAATCCAAACGTTCGTATTGTGTTTCGGGCCGTTTTACTTCTATTGCAAGTAATGAGAAGTTGTCTCCTTGCTTTTCATTTGTTGTTGATCTAAGGTAGGTCCTCGCCTGCTTTTTCCTCTCTCTCTCTCCACCCACCCCCCAAACAAGTGACTGGCAGGTACCCCAAGGTACACGCAAGCCGTCATCTTAAACACACACAACGTTGACAGGCAAGGAAATGAGATGGTGTTGATAGATTAGGAACTCTTTCAATATTTCTGGGCCATCTGGACGAGAATAAAAGAAATAAGAAGAGAGAAAAAACACACAGAAGTCCAATTATTTTACCAACTATCCTAGTTGTTATAGCAAAGGACCGACAGACAAAAGGTCGGAGATGGGGCTTGTTTCTAAACATGCACTTAAAGGTGAAACTTTGACCTCTTAACAAGTCAAAGCGCGTACAGTCTCATATTCACAGAATCTGCTTTGTACAAATGACAACTTGAACATTTTTTAATGGTACGGGAAATGTATTGACTATCAACTTTTAGAAGAGAGTTCTGCCGAAGGTAACATGGACATTGATTGTAGCCAAGAAATTTTTTGAGGATTATTAAATGGCGCCATTTTTCCTTTCTTCAAAGTACATTCTACAACAGGACGAAGCTACGGCAAGATAGTATTCTTTTAGAAGATTTGTTTACTTAATTCTTGACATAGTTCAGGCCGTGTTAGTGGCATGTTACGAAGGCAGAGAAGAAGAGAGAGTGCTTTCCTTCTTTTTCATTACTTTCTTAATCCCTGGATTTTCATCACTTTTACCTTTTCTTTTACTGATTTCTCTTATTCCATATTAATTTCTCATTCTTTATTACTGTTTTTTCACTTTACATCTTTCTCTCCCTTTATCCTTTCTAAATTTAAATTCTACTCTATTCTTTCTGTTCATTTATCACTATATAGTGTGTGTGTGTGTGTGTGTGTGTGTGTGTGTGTGTGAAGACAAAATGAAAACGTTTGTCCTTTTACAGATATATGCAGTCATGTATGAATTTTTACCCACACACCGCCTACAACATGACATATATATATATATATATATATATATATATATATATATATATATATATATATATATATATATGGATAAAATCCGACACATTGATATTTTTAATTTATTTTGTTTAAACCTTATTTTTTATGGATACTAATATTCGAATAGAAGTTCTGTTTTTTTAATTAAACAGTATTTTTATACAACTACATCTAGCGCCTGAATATTCAAGAAACTTTGTGGAGAAAAATATGCCTCCGCCGGCATGGGGAACCGTCATTGTATCCGATGTGCCTAACCACTACGCCACGTGGGACTTACGGTCAAACAAAGACTTTTGAACAAACACTCTCTGCCGATTCTCAAAAGCTATTCGGGCTTTATTGACCGTAAGTCCTACGTGTCGGAGCGGTTAGGCACGTCAGATATAATGACGGTTCCGCTTAGGGTATGCTAGTTCGAATCCTGCCGGAGAACGCATATTTTTCTGACAGGATCTATAGAATATTCAGGCCGGTAGATGTAGTTGGTTGAAAAATTACTGTTTAATTAAAAAAAACACAGAGCTTCTACTCGAATATAAGTGTCCATAAATAAGACCTTTAAACAAAATAAATTAAAAATAAACATATTTTTTTTCCTCGCCGGAAATGTGCAACAATATATATATATACATATATATATATATATATATATATATATATATATATATATATATATATATATATATATATATATATATATAATATATATATATATATATATATATATACATATATATATACATATATATATATATATATATATATATACATATATATATATTATATATATATATATATATATATATATATATATATATTATATAGAATAATACAAATATAAAATTTTTCCCTTAGCTGATGCTATATTCTCCACCTCAACTCTGGATTTTCATAGACGAACCCCTTTTTAATTGCTCAGGCCACTCATCAGGAGCAATATATATATATATATATATATATATATATATATATATATATATATATATATATATATATATATATATAGTGGGAGCTTTTATTTTGCTTCCTTGTTTGCATAACTTTCAAACTTTTTTACTGGTCACTTTTGTACTATATCGACATATTTTTCTCTTTTTCCTCCGTCTTTTCCCTATCTCTCTCCTCTCTCTCTCTCTCGCTCTCTCTTTCTTTAACGCCCTCTTTTCTCTCACTTTCCATTCCCTTTCCCCTCTCTTTCTGTATCTCGTTCTCCTTTTTAACCCTCCGTACTACCGTACTCTTTTGCCTCTCTTATGTCTCTCTCCAAAGCATACACGTCTGTTGATTCTGCTTTCACTTCTATTTTCTTTATTGCATTTTACACTCAATCTCTCTCATCTTTCTTTTATTTTCGTTTTGCTTCTCTCACCTTTCCACATTCTCTTTCTTCTGTTTCCTCGTTTTCTTCTTTCCCACTTTCTCTCTCTCTCTCTCTCTCTCTCTCTCTCTCTCTCTCTCTCTCTCTTTCTCTCTTTCCCTTCTGTTTCTTTTTTGTCTAATCTGATTACACGAGTCGCTTTCTCCTTCTTTCTTCCGCCACGCTTTCTTCACTCATAATTCTCCACATTTTACCTTTCTGTTTCTGTTTCGTTTCATTTTTCTCTTACCTTTCTTACCACATTTTTTTTCTCTTTCTTGCTCTGCTGCTTCTTTCCTCTTCTGTTTGTTCATTTGTCTCCCTCTGACCGTCCAACTGTCTTCATATTTAAACAACCTACGTTCACTCATCTCTGCCTGTCAGTTCCCTGTACCGAATGGCCAGATATCAAATACATTTAAGAAAGAAACGGAAAAAAAACATGACACCTTCAAGACAAGATTCAATGACTATTTCTTTTTGCACCACTGACACTTCATTTTACCGAGCTAAGTACTCTTCGAACAAGACCCACATTTCGACTCTTTCTCTGTCCGAGCTAAGCAATTTTCATAACGAAACAAAAGACAATGTTGCATTAGTTTACCTTTAGGAGATCAAGGTTTGTGTATACAAAGGCTTTGAGTGAAAGAGATTGTGCGGCATCTCCCTCGTCTGTTTACGGTCATGACGTGCTACCAACAAGGGGTTTGGGAAGATAGCAATAAATACATCATAAAAAACGTGTTCAAACTTCGTACCTTTCTTGAGAACGCATGCGCAAATGTGATAACAACTGCTACAAATGGAATTTGAACTCGGTTTGACGAATCTATTTCTCAGTAGGCAATCAACAGCTCCAATTAGCATTTCCAAAACTATTTTGTATATTGTTCGTGCAAAGAAAACTAAATAATATTCGTTATGGTTTCGGGTAGAGTCATTCTACAGATTAAAGACTGGAGTTTAGACTATAATAGATGGAATTAGTTTAGCATCGCTTTCTTTACAGTTTCTGGTTTCTGTGCAACTATATAAATATATATACACGTGTATTGTAGCGTTTTCCATACATCCAGTACTATACTGGATACGTCAGGTAACTGAGAACAAATTATAATGTAAAGAAAAACAATGATATTCAACAGAAAATAGGTTATTCAGTTAAGCTGACCTCAGGATCGAGAACAGTATCAATGCAGCCTTGGGAGCAACCTTATCTTGAACCGTTTGTTCATATTGGCCATTATGTCTACGATGGACTCCTTCAAAGAGGCGTTCATATTGTGTGTAGCTGGGATGGTCTCTGTCCTAACAAAGTCCCATATATAGTAGACCAGGAGTTACAAATTAAATACAAATAACGAGAGAAACATATCGGTGATAATCTGGACATGAAAACATCTCGGACAGCCACTCCCTGTATAGTTCTTTTTGCCGCCAGATAATATATCGTGCGGTAGGTTGTAATTAACTGTTCTCGGCGTAGACTGGCTACTCCTTGTTTTCAGTGAATGTACAATTTCGTCTGAGTGGAATACGTAGGAAATTATATTGATTAGACTCCGTGGTGTTAGCCTAGTGTGTCCTAGCGGTAAAGGTCTGGACTGGTGTGACTAATGTTCAGCTGAACATTCTCCATATAAAATCTAACGGTTGCATTTATTTCGATGGAACAGTTTTGAAATCTTTCTGTAATTATTGTTTTTACAAATGCATTTCACAAAAACAAAGCATAACACTGTTGATGACCGTGTTAATAAATTGGATACAAAGAAAGACGTGTTAGTACTCATTCTGTGTAACTGGCGCCTTCACTATAATCTGATACTCAACATCTGAACAAATTCCCAAATAGGGTTGAGGTTGTACTCAGAAATATATTGCCACTATCGCTGATACACACGCACGCACACACACACACACACACACACACACACACACACACACATATATATATATATATATATATAGAGAGAGAGAGAGATAAAGAGAGAGAGAGAGTAGGGGAAACGTCAGAGTTATAAGCATTTGTTATATATATATATATATTATATATATATATATATATATATATATATATATATATATATATATATAAAACTGTTCATTATTTAAGTCACGTATCGCTTGAAGTTACTTCTTCAAAGTTTATGAATACGTTTTGTATTTCTTCAAATCTTTCACATCTGGTTTCAATTCGTAAACAACCTGCCAAGCTGCTTTTAATACAAATTCTACCATATTTTTTTTTTAATTCCTCGTCTTTATTTTGACGCGTGTCTGATAAAAATACAAATATTTTTAAATTCTCTCTTCTTTTGGTACGATTATGAGCAAACAAAGTTCATGGAGAATCTACGGTGAGTCTCTGCAATTCGGAAATAGGACGCCAAGCAATTCAAATATTTTAAGTTTACCATAAAAAAGATTTATATTAAAGAAGTTATATTAGGTTGGTGCAAAAATAATGTCGTTTTTTGACGTTCAACTTCATGTGAGAAACGACATTATTTTTGCACCAACCTAATAATACGAAAACTTTAAAACGGTCCCTTATCAACCGGCAACGTTATCGTTGTAAAGACTAACAAAAACGAAAGACTAACTCTCATAAGTAAAATTAGTATTTATTCAACTCCGGACCTTGTCAATTAATATCAGCATAAGGGTGTGTGGCTTTGTGGCTTTCTCCGAACCTGTATCTTTCTCGCGAGGAAATGAGAGACCCTGCCTTTTCTGTCTCAGGTGGAGCGTTTATATAACTTCTTGCCATCCGGTTTTTCCACGTGTGCACTTTCAAAGTGCAATTAGGTTGACCGCCTGTTTACACGTCCTAGGAAGACACTGAGATCCCATGAGGCGCGAATCTTCACCTGATGGCTATAAGGTCACTATACCAGGTGCACCACTATCTGGTGCACCTGGCTCCTTATTGTCATTAAAATCTATTCAAACTATCTGAGAATTACTGGCGCGAATCACAAATGAAGGAGACTCCGCTTCTTTTGCCTTATTTTTCTTCTCTGCTCCAACCGATTTCATTAGCTGACACACTTTCACTACTCGAACTAGGGAAAAGGTAATAGAAAGTTTTTCGAGGCTAATACTGACCGAAATAAATACCAGCTGTCTTTAGGTCCTTTTGATTATCATTGAATGGAATTAACAATTACCACGAATGTACTTTATACATTATATATTTATATATATATGCTGCTATATATGGTCTGGATCCCCTTCTGTTTGTTTCAAGGTCCTTGATAAAATCCAGAGACGGATATGCAATGTAATTGGCCCTGATCTGGCATCTCGTCTGCAGTCGCTCTCTCACAGACGTGCCGTCGCCTCCCTTTTTCTTTTTTACAAATACTTTCATGGTAACTGCTCCGATGAGCTGCTTTCGCTGATTCGCAGAATTCATGAACTTAAACGTTCAACTAAGCTGGGATCTCGCTCTCACCCTTTCACTGTCGAAACTGTTAAATGTAAACATCTCTTCTACTCCAATAGCTTCATGTCAAGCAATTCTCGCCTGTGAAACTCCCTCCCCTTTTCATGTTTCCCTAATAGCTATAATCTCCAACTATTCAAATGTAATGTCAATCGACGTCACCAGATGCCTTGATTTATCCCCTATCCTTCTCTTCATCCTTTCCTCTATCACTCCTATTTGCTCTCACTCCAACTCTTTGTAACCCCTTGCGTGTTAGTGGCTTCTCGCCTTGCTTGGGTTGAAACGCTTAATATATATATATATATATATATATATATATATATATATATATATATATATATATATATATATTATAAAATACAATTTTAAAATTGGCGTAAAAGTTTATGCGTAAAAGTGTCCAATATCCGGGATAGGACAAATGAGAATGGTCACTGCGATCATCACCGAGTGGCGACCTTCCGTTTTATGGTTGAATGCAATCTTTATGTCTGAAGATTGCATTCAAGCATGAAACAGACTGTCGCCATTCGGCGTTGAGCTCAGTGTCCATCCTCATATATATATATATATATATATATATATATATATATATATATATATATATATATATATTTGAATTGGACATAGTCCGACAATTTATTTAAAGACATTTATAATATGTTTAACGTTCTTTTTATAGATACAAGTATTTAAGCAAATGCTCTGTTTTATAATAAACAGTATTAAATAACATTTACCGGCTTGAATGTCCGAGAAATTTTCATAGAAAATGTTTCGTTCACCGACAGGAATCGAACCTGTATCCTATACGGAACCATCATTTCGCGTGATGTGTCTTAACCGATCGGCCACAAAAAAAGAACGTTAAACATATTATAAATGTCTTTAAATATATATATATATATATATATATATACACACACACAGCCTCGGAAAAATAAAATTCGGTTGAGCACTTTAGAAGGAAAAGCACGAATATGTAAGCAGTGACTTCTACTGCTGATGCAAAAGCTCTTCTATGAATCAAGCACTTTGAGTCATTGGCATGTTTATTCTAAAATACGTAAAAATTCACCTTCCTCTCTGCTGGGAGCTGATAGCTGAGGAGAAAAATCTCCGACTGATGCCAAATCGTTGGGTTTTAATCCTGGCTTGAAGCAATCGGATGTCTAGCCACACTAATGAGCTGTGATACAGCAAAACAGCCTGCCTGTAGATCACACACATATATATATATATAGGAGCAGGTTTTCGCAGCGCCGCCCACGCGACACCAGCGTATCCGAATCCAAGAAAGAATACACTGACTTTAGAATTTCAGTTTTTCTGTTTCTGACTAGTTCTGTATATATCGTCTCTTCATTTAACTTAAATTTAATATAAATATGTCTCCATTAACCATGTCCTGAGGAAGGTCTATTTGACCGAAACGTCTGACGTCGACAGAAAAACAAAAAACAAAAGCAAAATAAAAAACAGTAAACTCACATATTCGGATTTTGCTTTGTCTTTTCCACATTTTCATCATACCGTCGGATCTACATCCACATATTTGCTTACATATTATATATATATATATATATATATATATATATATATATATATAATTATTAAACAGTTATTGATCAGAGTTGAATTAGACCAGAAAACAGTTGTATTAAAATTAGGGACCTCCACTGAATTTTCGATACCTAAAATTTAAAATTAATTTAAAAAAATGAAAAGACATTCTTTCATTTTAACTTTAACTGAAAGTTAAATGATTACATTTATTATTTCCAGTAAGTAAAATATTCTGGTGTATTTTAAATAAAAATTATATAGATTGGAATCTCAACTTTTCGGTCAATTTAAGAAAATATTCTTAAAAGCGGCCATTTTCTTAATTTTAAGAAATTTGTAAACAAAACAAAATTATCTTTAAAAATCTTTCAAAAATAAAATATATTTTTGTGAAACGTTATTTGAGTAAAATTAGTAAATATTACTTACTTATACATAAAAAATATAGTATACAAGCATTCCTTAACAATGTGTTCTCTTTATTTCATGTCTTTATTGACGTTATCGACATCACCGATAAGTTACGAGGTGATGACAGCTAGTATGGATGACCAGAATTAACATATATCTACCCAAATCTAAGTGAACGCATTTTTTTTATTTTTAACTACCTAGTAATTTTTACAAATTAACATAATATTTTCAGATATTATCTAATATTTTATTGACTTTTAGTTATGTTTGAAGATGCTTTACGAAAAAATAATAAAATTTAAAATAATTTTCTTAGATTAATTTTTAAATTTAATAACGGACATAAAATACCATGATAGAAGTAAAAATCAATAATTTATGAAATGTTACGGTATTTTATTTATTATTAATTGTTATCATGATGGTTATTTTATTATTAAATTTTTTTAAAACTTACTTTGAAATTTTGAAGGGATGATTTGTAAAGACGTTAATGATGAAACAGAACTGAATAAGAAAAGTATCAGACGACACTTAAATCCCGTGACCTTTTTAAGGATTATGTCGTGTATAGCTTCCCATAAGTAGAAATTGGGAATGCTCTATAAACTAAAAATTATTTTTAAAATTCTTTTAAAAATATATAGGCTCAAACGGTTGTTATGAGCTTTTCAATTTTTGATTTGTAAAATTAATTTTCACTTAACAATATCACCAAACCCACACCTTGAAAGCAATGAAGAATTTTAATGATTTTTTTTAATATCATAAATTGTTTAATCAAAATTCTTGTAAAAATTAATTATTAATCGAAAAAAAATTTCTTCTTAAGATAATAATGTCCTTAATAAATCTTATTTATCAAAGCAATTAAAAGCTTTTCTAATTAAATAATGTCATAGTTTTATTGCATTTTTTATTTTACAATTCAGAGTAGATTTTCGGTAAAAGGGTCAAATGTTTTACAAAAAAAATTGATGATTTACTTTCTTCAAAGAGTCCTGCTTTTAACTAAAAAAAATCCCCGCCCTAAAAATTTAATTTCTCGAAATTTCATGAAAATCATTAAGTGGGTGGTAACATATGTAAAAAAAAAATATTTTTTACCAAGATTTTCTAAAAAAAAATTCAAAAATAATTGCATTCATTTCTGAATATGTCCTGAAAATCTCATTAAATTCTGGCAATTATTTGATTTTAGCAAGAATTTTCAAATTAAAGTGTGTTTCACCGGAAAAAGCGCAAAAAAACTAATCTTTATCATTGGTTCGAACGCTGACGTAAACAAAACAAGATTTTTAACCAAAATTTCGAACGTGCTAGAAAGAATTCAAAAAATTCAAAAAATAATGATAGATACTTTGGTCTTTTCTCTTAATAATAACATAAACATTTTAATGACAAAACTTTGTTTTTATTGAGTTTGGTGCCTTTTTTCATCATGCTATGATGTTTTTTATGCGACCAAGTGGAGGTACCTAATTAAAATACAATACACCTATAAAGAAAATAAAAATTTAACATGCAGAGTTTTAAATTTTTTAAAAAAGAGATCTGCCAATCACGTTACCTTGGTTTCAATCTTTCAGTTTTCCTCGGGTATTAGAAGTCAAATGATTTCCTAACGCTTTATAATTTATATATAAACGCACAACGTGAAGTGTAATAGAAGGGGAGGAGAAAAGCAATATTATTGAAATTGTATTGGAGGGGGAGTAAATAAAATGTACATACTTTAATCCGGGTTCGTACGAACTCAAAAAGTACTTTTTGGTGTGTATGCATCGTGTCATTATTTCCGATCTTTCATTCAGTAGATCTTTTGGTCTGGAAATGTTATTATTGCAAACTTTTCCTCCTGACACAGTTTGCAGATATCACTACGATTGTTGTAAGTTTTGGCTTCTTTTTTTTTTTAAATATTTTCCAGTTTACAATCGGATCTTTGTTATTTTTCTCTTTTACTTCCCACATATGGCCAGCTAGTCTGGTAGAATTCCCAAGTCTTTCTAGCATGAATGATGACTTGTGATTATACTATCTCTTCTTGAAGCTGCCTTCAGTACACCCCACGTATATTTTGCTCTGGACATTTGTATCTTTTACTTCGGCTTTGTAAATTACTCCTTCCGTTTTGCAAACTCCATCTAGTAGACATTTAACTTTATATATAAATTATTTATACATTGATATATTTATATACGCATATAATAATTATTTATATAAATATATTATATAATAAGGTAATTTTATCTAATTAATGTAGTAGGGGGAGCGTGGAAAACGTTACACACGCTGCTGATTGAGTGATTTGTTTTTACGGCTTATCAACCCTTTGAAAGCCGAAATATATTTTGCATTGAAAGAATTTCGTGCGTGTGAATATTCCATTAACATTTTTTACATGTCCGACTATTTAATCCATATTTGGTGGGAGGATATGAATTTATACATTTCCGAGGTGCTTTACGCGTAAGCGAATGTAATTAACCCGACTGGAATTCGAACTTTGTTCTCCGCCTTCTCCTTGGAATGAGCGAATAAAAGGGAAAACAACTAGTTTAGTTGCGCCACCAAAAGATAATGATAATATTGAAGTAACTTCGCAAATGCATTTTACTTATAAAATATCGAAAATATTTCTTACGTTTTATTGCTCGTGTTCAATAATTCCTGAATGCTGAACTAAACAGATAACATCCTTTTCCCCATTGAATAATTATGTCACCAGAAGCATGATGATAAGAATTTGGAGCATAGATAAGTGTTTCACAAACAAAAAATATAGACGAAATATATATTTAGGCAGCAAGAATTCATCTAGATAAGTTGTATTCATCGTGTTTTCCCAATTTTCTAATGCACATCCGGGTCAAAATTGGAGATAAATTTCTTCTTATCGAGTCGCTACACCACACCCGACCAGTGTTGCACATAGAGCCTTGCCTGGAGTATTAAGGCTTCAAGGTCGTTAAGTGTGAATGGATCTTCAAGATTGGGACAAAGTAGAAGACGTTTCATAGTTTGTAATTGCCCGCATTTGCAGTTGGTATCAACATCGGTGGCATATCTCCATTTCTGAAGGTAGGATCTACAGCGACCTGTACTGTTTGGAGGCGATTGAGGCAGGACCAGATTCTGTAGGGCTGAGAAAGAGCCTGTTAAGGTAGTTGCACCACGGGGATTAGACACTGACTAGGCGCTATGTTGTTCAATAGTTCCGCTGAGTGTAAAAAGGTACGTCTTGCCTCTCTGTCGTGTAGTATCGCGTCGGGAGAGGAAGGATTGGCAAATGAGAGAACTTATATGGTGAGGACCGCGAAATGAACGCTCCTTCCGTGGATCCCGTGACTAAACTGTGCAAAGTTCATGCTTTTCTTCTGTTTTCGAGTCCTTTCGACCTTCTTGGTTATTATCAGAAACTAAATGTTGCTGTCGTAGATTACAGTTTATTAACTACACCTTGTCATCTTTTATGTCACATTTCAAATTTATATATACGTGTATTTTAGCGTTTTATATAAGCAGATTATTTTACAGAATGCGCCAGTAATAGGTAATTGAGAATAAATTATCGTTTCAATAAAAACAAAGACATTCAATAGAAAAGGAATTTAACCCCCTCCACACACACACACACACACACACACACACACACACACACACACACACAAACAAAAATGTATAGAATCAGAAAAAAGGTTATTCAATTAAACCACCCTCAGCCACGAGAACAGTGTCAGTGCAGCCTCGGAAGTCAATGCATGCCTGGATCATCATGTTGGCCATAACGTCTACGATGGTTGCCTTCAACTCGGCCTTGGTGTTCTAAACCCTCAGGATTATCTCACTACAAAAGCAGAATGCACTGGACGGCCGTTTCGTCCTATATTTGGGACTCATCAGCAGTGCACATCCACTACCGAGAACTGAAACCCTGACAATTAGATTGTCAAGCAAACACCATACCAACTGTGCCAACGAGCCTCAGTGACGAAATGGCCGTCCAGTTCTTTCTGCATTCTGTTCAGGTTTCAGACTCGATGAATCACTTAAATATAATTATCAAATTCTCCTAATAATTTCAAATGTATATCATTGCTTGAACCGGCTTCTAATGCTCTGGAGTGAGCGGCTTGGTGATAGTAGTCGTGACTCCAGGGGACACAGTCCAATGGTTAAAGAGAATCTCAGTAGAGTTCCACCACGGAGTATGTGAAAGAGCGGCGCTAGCTTGAGTCTGATTTGCAACCTCTTCGTCACTGAGACCCGTTGGAACAGTTGGTATGGTGGTTGCGTGACAACCTAACTGTCAGGGTTTCAATTCTCGGTAGTGGATGCGCACTTCTGATGAGTACCAACTATAAGACGAAACGGCCGTCCAGTGCTTTCTTCATTCTGTTGAGGTTTCAGACTCGATGAATCACTTATATATATATATAAGGGGTGTTCCAATAACTTGGACCGATTTTAATGTGAATTAACTTTAAGCGTCTGATAATGTTTTTTTTTCTTTCAGATTTGGCGAACATTTGGGCGATATTATTTTTCACAAATAATTCCTATGACTTAAATAACATGATCCAATAGAGAAATATTTTCACCAATAAGACAGATTTATCTACTGCTGACTTTGATCCGTCTTAATGAAACACCCTTATATATAATCCGTCTTAATGAAACACCCTTTATATATATACATATATATATATATATATATATATATATATATATATATATATATATATATATATATAAGAGAGAGAGAATTAATACAAATATAATGTTTGTCACTTAGCTGATTGTTGTTACCTTTCGACTTTCGTCGACAGACCTTCCAGTAATCACTCCTTCCCCTCCTCATGAATATATATATATATATATATATATATATATATATATATATATATATATATATATATATATATATATTATACCTCACTTGCTAGGCATCTACTACGTATCACAAATGACACAGTGCGAGACACCATCAGACAACAAACAGGTCTTTTGGAAGACCGCATTATCACCATCAATAAGAAAAGGTTGAAATGGTAAATTGAAGTGTCATGACCACGCCAAAAGAGCAAACAATCTTTCCACTACTATCTTATAAGGTACCACACAAGCAAAAGAAGAATAAGAGATAGTAGAGAGAGAGAGAGGGTGGAAATGCACTGACAACATCACTGATTGGGGTAGAATATCCTTCACAAAGACTCGGACATTTTTTAATCATTTCACGCTAAGCAACTAAGACAAAAGGGGATTACTGTGTGTTAAAGAATATGAGATAAACACTCTAAAAGAGAGAGAACCATAAAAGAACAAAAATTCAGAATGCAGAAAATAACAATTGAAATTGCATTTAAATTTCTGAAAACCAAAGTTAACTGGGAAGCAAGAAGCCGGAAGAAAGTTTCGCAAGCGAGAAGTGCGGGAGAAAAAGCTGTTAGCATAGAACTTACAGTTGCATCTAGTCATTTCAATTGTAAGATGATGAGACCTCGCCGCCAATCTAATACTGCGGTTACATTCATAAAATCTAGGTACCAAAGAGGTAAATTCATCAGAAAAATTATCATGAAAGTATATGTAGAAAAGGCACAGGGAAACTGAATTACAGGTTGGGAAAGTGACTGAAGCGTCGATGTGCCAAGTCAGGACCAATAACAATACAGATTTTTCTTTAGATTTTATCAAGAATCTCTAAATATATACCCGAAGCACCAGATTAGATGCGGCAGCAATAGTCAATACATGGGAAATTGACAGAATTATAAATATGTAAGTTAGATTCTGGAGAGAAAAATTGTCTCGCACGATACAGTGAACCAACCTTCCTTGCAGCAAACCTAGCAATTGATTCAGTATAATCTTTCCCGGAGTTTAGCATCAGCCATGCTTATGGAAGGCAGAAAGGTATCTCTCAGATCATTTAATGAGAGCAGTTCCGTTTTGGAGGCGTTAAAATTAATAAGCCATTTCTTGCTCCAGTTAACAACGGACTGTAGGTAATTTTGAGATCAGTTGCCAATTGACCTTATAGAACTGATCAGACTTATTACTATTAAGACAGGAGTAAATAGTTGTATCATCAGCATAGATAACGAGTTGAGAACTGGTGCCACCAGGAAAGTCATTGATGAAAATTAAGAGCAAAGTAAGTCCAAGGATAGAGCCTTGGAGGACACCTGCATTAATTCAGAAAAAATCTAGGAGAATGGCCGTTCAGGATAACTTTCATTTTGCAATCTGATAAAACTGAATCAGTTCAAAAATTCTTTCAGAAATACCAAAACCTTTAAACTTTTGAAGAAGACCGATATGCAAACCCTGTCAAATGTTTTCAAGATGTCCAAAGCAACAGTCCAAGCTTCACCATTCTTATCTAAAGCTTGATAGACTCTTTCAGCAATAATCGTTACTACATGAACAGATGACCTAGAGAAGCGAAAGACATGTTGCTTATCTGAAAGATCCTGAGATGTGAGGTGATTGACCAATTAAGTGTTGTTCTCTAGTACTTTGCCAAATGCATGCAACTGAGACATGTGAAGGAAGCTTATCAGGTAGTTAGCTGCACAGTGACCCTACGACCACACTCGGCTATGAGAGTGATGATAATGACGACGACGCACATTAGTTATTTCCATTAAGCAAAGGGCTTCGTGTGAATGAAGCTTGTAGGTTTTAGCGAGGAACATCCTTCTTCAAACATTGCCCTACAGAATCAGAAAGAACTGTGCCAAATAACAGTAACCACATCACTTGAGAACTTTAAATAGCGGAAACAACTAAAATGGATAGCACGTGTAACTCGAAGAGAAAATAATGACATAAGATGTTGACCTTCCACACTGCTTCGAATAAAAGGTTAGGAAGGAAGCTCACTATCAATACGGGAAAGAGCGATAACAGTGGGCTTGAAAAATTGTTTTAATAGAAAGATTTTATAAATGTCTAATAACAGTAGAATTGGCTGGTCGGTCAATGGGTGACGAATGTTTCCCTATAAGGAAACCAATAATATTACCATTACTAGTATGAAAAACCGCCAAATTGAACAAGTTACAAAACACATGCTTATAGATATAAATGATAAAATCTGTTTGATCTGACATCACAGTTTTATGCAGTAGTTACAGACGGACAAACAACCAATTTTATATAAATTTAATTAGTTTACATCGTCTCAAGCAGACATATACACACACAAATCTTTATATATATATGTATGTGTGTGTGTGTGTGTGTGTGTGTGTGTGTGTGTGTGTGTGTTGTGTGTGTGTGTTGTGTGTGTGTGTGTGTGTGAAAAGGATTATAGTTTTTTTTTAAAAACAGTGTTGTTTTGTTTCTGAGTGGCGGGGATGGATCAGGGTATCCCTTTGAGACGAGGAGTGTGAGTGGAAGGTGACTTAGGGTGGGTTGATAGTTTCCCAGATGAATTACCAATCTGATTTTCTTGAAAGACCACGCACTACAACAGAACAAGAACTTCCGCCGCCTGTTTTTTTTTGTTTTGTTTTTTTACGCAAAACACCAGCTGTGAAAAAAAAGTGAAGAAGCCCCTCCTCTTATACAATAGTATAAGAGGAGAGGTGGCGGGCTAAACTCCTTCACAGGGGCCTTTTTACTAACTGTCACGCCATCTTCTTTTTCTTTTCTCTCTTGTACCGACTTTACATCTGCTATAAGAGTTGCTGTTTCTTGCAGACACTTCAGAGAGTGTCAGTCTATAGATAACTGAGACTATAGCGTTTTGCAGCCTGAAACTGTTTGAGGATCTTTTCAAGAGATGCACTTCTAAGACAAGGCAAAATGTATTGTTTGCTTCAGCGGCCTTCAGAGTCCTCTTTGTTTGTGTGTGTCTGTGTGTGTACGTACATGCGCGCATTTCTCTTTGAGTAGGGCCTGGAGAGGAAAATTTATTTGTCGTTAGCCTTCTTTTCTTGCTTGCCCTCAGCGACTCTACATTCTCTTTTCTCCTTCTCATACTCTCTTTTATCCGATCTACGAAAACACTCTCCTTTTCTATTGTCATTCTTTTTACACCTATATGTCTTTTTTATCTAGATTAAATTGAACTTCGTACGCTCTATAGACGTTTTCTCATTTAGCCACCCTTCCTCTCTTTCTTTCTCTCTCTCTCTCTTTCCTAATTAGTTTCTCGAAATTTGTCGGCTTTCCTTTGCTGTTCTTTAGCAAGATTGGTTATTTTGTTTAATCTAAACCCAATTATTTCTCACTCTTTCTTCATATATATATATATATATATATATATATATATATATATATATATATGTGTGTGTGTGTGTGTGTGTGTGTGTGTGTGTGTGTGTGTGTGTGTGTGTGGTAAAAATAGAGTTCTAACGTATACTATATTTAGGAGTATTAATATTAGATAGAGCGTATGTAAATATAATAAAAGTGGATACTGAGGGCAACACCAAGCTTGGGGTTGACCTCAGTGTCCACTTTAATATATATATATATATATATATATATATATATATATATATATATATATATATATATATATATATATATATATATAGGTGGGGTGAGTGAGTTAAAATTAAATGCAGATCAAATATGGATCGGATTAAGAACGTTCCTAACGTTTCATTTTTATTAAAGCTTCATCAGAAATTGAAATATATATATATATATATATATATATATATATATATATATATATATATGAAGGCACTATAGAGAATTGCTTGATTGTGAAGCTCTTCATTGCCGAGCCGTCAAAGCACGCCGGATCAGACGATGGTTTCTCCTGGAAGCCATTATGCAGATTCGAATCCTGCCTTCCAGATTTTCTTTATATATTTTTCTCTGGTACGCAGGCCGGTAGATGAAATAAGTACTGTTTAATATAATCGGGGCTTCTATTCAAATACGAGTATCCACTAAAAATAACGTAAAAACTGAATTTAGAAGAATCACTTAAAAATTAATGCCTACATGTTTTTTTTGGGGGGGGGGAGTTTTCAAAATTAATTTACGCACTCACTTCAAGCCAGAGGGACTTTCACTTATCATATATTCAATAATAATAATAATAATAATAATAATAATAAACCATTACTGCATAATGTTTCCTTAAACCTTTAACTCATTTTGCTTCATCTTACTTTCTGACTAATGGTAATCTTAGGGCTGGCGGATTTTAAATTTTAGTTAACTCCTTTCTAAACATTGAACTTTATACACTAATGGGATAAATAACTTCAACATCCTAGCTTAGTAGGAGTTAATTAAACCAAAGAAGGTATGAAACTTAATAATTCTTAAATCCAGAAACTGGTCCCAAACTTTTCGCTAATATATATATATATATATATATATATATATATATATGTGTGTGTGTGTGTGTGTGTGTGTGTGTGTGTATTTAGGCAGCAAATTCTCTTTTAGGCATGTCTGATTGAATGAATTACAGACATTATGTCTGCGAATTTTTAACAAAATCCGTTCATACTCACGAATAATATCCGTGTATTGATGTTAAAGGAGACTAGTTGATAACAAAAGGCTGAAGAACCCTGTTTGCCCTACTGTTGTACACGTAGCTGAAGCTAGGAAGAAAATTCATACCTATCCCATGAATATTTGTGCGAAAGTGAATGTAACTAAACTCGACTGAAATTCGAACTCGGCACTGCGAATTCTTGTCCTGAGCTGCGATCCATTACCCCATCCGCACTTCCTCTGTTAGATATAGTAGCTGCCTAAATTATTTTGGAAGACACCTTGAAATTATTTTCTTCTCTTTCTACAGAAAACTGCGATATTCCCAGCCATATTTTGTACTACTGTTCGCAATATACAAGGCCCATAAGCCACTCAAAATACAGGGCTGTTGAATGAGATTCTTATAAGTGTTGGAAGTAAGTGAAGATTAGATAACAGTAAGGTGGATAACAATTGACCCTTGACTTTAAGTTTAAGATTGTAGTGATCAGGGAAGCATCCTCTCAAGAATCTCTGCCACAAAGTAACGGTTCTCGGGAAGAAGTTCTGTGAATGGAATTTTCTTCTTACCAATCGAATGCGAAGGTAATGGGGATGATTCGACTCTGTATAAGTGGCATGACGGGTATTAAATGTAAAGGCCTGAACTGGTGGGACTAAAGAATGTAGTCCTTCTAAACACACACACACACACACACACACACACACACACACACACTAGAACTAGTGAACTATGTGAAAAGGTTCTACTGCACGAGATCACCACAGCAGTCAACTTTAACCGGAAGTTGCATGTACATATGTATCGTAAGGACAATGAAAATGTAAAGGGGCATAATGAGCAATAAGAGGAACTGAGGACTCTATCTTTGCATGCTGGAAGAGACGTATGTTTAAGTAGCCTCCTAGTTAGAAGCATTGTGGACTGGGTTTTCTCATATTTTGTTGATATGAAACCTCGTGTGTCATTTACTAGTAAATGACAGATGGGTAGGGGAGGAAATGTGATAGAGAAGAGAGTCGGGGAAACACACACACACACACACATACACACACACACACACACACGTATATTTTTTTATTGAAATTAGAGTGGATCTGAGTAGCGAAATTAGATCAGAGCATTTTTGTTTACTGATGGGAAATCTGATGTAGGGCAAAAGTCATTAGAAGACAATAAAAATGGTCAAAATAATTTTTATCGCCTAAAATTATAAATAGAAATTAGTAAGCTATGTGGAACTTTGGAATTCACATGATTTTGGTTGAAAGTAACCAGAACCCGTGATAATCGCGTGCGAAGTAGTAGGGCCAAGGGTCGATTATGATCAGCCAGGTTTATCTATGCGTAGTTATGCTGAAAAAATGGTAGTTTTGGCTCGTCTGTCTTCGAGTGCATTCGAGCTGGGTGGAGACATGTCGGAGATTGAAAGTGAGCAGAGTTGAATTGAAGGCTCGAAGAAGTACGAAAGTGATGTCAGAGATTGGAACAAAACGCCCGCTAACATGTGCTGTTGATATAAGAAGGAAGAAGCGAATTACTCCTCCAACATCTAAGACTACTACTGCTACTATTATTATTACCACTGGGAACGGATACGTCGAACAAGCCACCCCTCTCCTTTAACGAAATTACACGAAGTATTTTCTTTTGTTTTGTTGATCATCGTTCATATACGAGAGACTGGAGATAATTCTTGGAGAAGAAGTAGAGAGAATTTGGCCCGAGCAAGACGAATTATTATCTCCATCTCCTTGCAGACGGAAGAGGCAGATGGAGAGTCGAGTTGGAGACTCGAGGGGGAGAGGAAGTGACGTCAGAGATTGGAACGAAGCGTCCGCTAACATGTACTGTTGATATAAGTACCGCTGCTTCTGTTACCACGAAGATTACTACTACTGTTACTACTGCCGAGGAGGAACGCAACAATAAACTTTAAGCCGGGCACAGAAATCTTTATCTCTCCATTGCAAGAGTCGTATAGCGTTCTGAGACGATTTATCAACAAGTTAATCACAACCCAATCTCTCTCTGTCTAGAATCCAGTGTATGAGTTTTTACGTCAAATACTTTTCTTTTCTGTAACCCGTTTCTTTTCTATACTATTCTTTTCTGCTATATAAAAGACATTAACAAATCAACCATTGAATAGTTGTTTGTCCGGCTTTCTGCATATATATATATTTTTTTTTTTTTTTGGTGCATTCTAAATTTCTTAGCACAGACTCTCCAGCCGTGTCTACATGTTCAGTCGACTGTGAATGGATGAACATCACTTCTGCTTTCTGGATCAAACCAAACGCAACGTGGGCAGGAAGCAGGATTAAACCAGAGGACCGGTCGAATGATCTCCGGATGCTCAGGGGACCTACGGCCACTCCGTTAAGTTCGGTTAAGACCGAGTAGACACCTCAACCCAGAGAGTAAGACGTCGGAGGTTGAGGGGCTGGGGCGAAAGTGTTAGAATGTTAATGGTGTTTTTGTGTTGAAAATAATTCGCACGCAAGGCCGTATAAACGATTTTGAACATGAAAGTGAGGACTGGGCAGCTCTAGTACAAATATGACAGTAGGACTCAATTTTTGGTCTAAACTGACTTGTAAAGTTTGAGCAGGGTAGAAGGAGACAGGTACTTTTGGGAGCGGTACAAGGAACCAATCAATTCACCGGCATCATTAACGATGAATCGTACATATGAATTCCATTTGTGGTCTGTGGTTACCTTGAGCCCAAATAGACGTTCAAAGCAAAGGACCTTATTAAGAGAAGAATCGTTCTTCATGACTGGAGAAAATTCAAGGTTCGATCTCGGTTAACTCAAAAAAAAAAAATCATTTATATTAAAACATGAAACTGATCTTAGATAGCGATGTTATGGTCCAGGTTAGGACCAAGGAAGAACAACACGAACACAAGAGTAGAAATAACGAAGATATATTACACGGAATAATAATACAAGATGTGGAAGGTGTTAGTATGAATGTCAGTCTGGTTTGGAGTGAACTACTATCGGCTCGACTCGATTCGTCCCTCTGTCTTGAGAGGCGTACTATACATAGTGTTAGGAAGAGTTCATTCTGTAGTTATAGGTAAGGACCCATAACAAGCGAGAAAAAAAACATTTATATAAAAATTCTATATCCAGTCTTAAACAACTAATGAATTTTTTAATCAGACACAATTTTTATTATTATAAAGGTTCTATTTAGTGGGTACACGTATTTGAGTAGATATTTTTGTTTTTTTAAACAGTAAAATTAATGTCTACCAGTTGATTGCGTGATTATTTTTTTTACGGTTTATCAACCCTCTGTGAGTTATTTAAAGCCGAAATATTTTGGGTTGTAAGAATGATTCGTTTTTGGTTTGTTTGTTTGTTTTTTTGCGAGTGAATATTACATTAACAATTTGTTTTAGAATACCAATCATTTTTCCAGATACAAGTCTTACTATTTAACCCATAGTTTGGGGTAGATGGATTCTTACCTTTCCCAGGGGTATTTGCGCATAAGTGAATATGACGACCCAGAAATGGAAATTTTTAAAGAAAATGTTACTCTCTACAGGAAACGAAGATTTTAATCTGGGAAATCACTTTGCAGTCAAGCGTACTTTACTATTGCGCTACGGAAACTATCACAGAAAAGTAATGTTCTGTTTGCCTATTTAAGAAATGCACATCTCTCGTTGGGACCTTTCGAAGTCTGTATCTATGAAATTTATTTTCGTACCAGAGACATAAAGTATTTTTTTAAGCAAATAATGGGTTTTTTAAATACGATATTATTGAACTGCAGCGAGACACTTTTTCTTTGATAAGACTTTCGAATTGTAGACCGGTAGACATTAATTTCACTTAGAAAACCGGAATGTCTCCTCAGGAATGTGTACACACTAAATATAACGTTGATAGTAATATTTATATATACTCGTGCGTACATATTCATAGATTTTAACATCGATATAATTCTGAACGCAAATTTTGCTTAGGGTCTCCCATTGACTCTTCTCTCTGTTTAAATTTTCATCTTAATTCTTACAATTCTATCTTCTTTCTTTTTGTTCTCTATTGTTTTCAATTTTTCAGTTGTTTTCACTTAGATTTGATACTACAAAGGATTCTACTCTCTTTTCTAAATTTAAATTTATTTTTCTTACTCCCCCGCCACACAAACTTTTTTTCCATTCTTTCTCCTGCTTTCTGATTTGTTGTTCATTTTAATAAAAATTTTCACCCTCCCACACTATCTTTTCCCCGTCTCAATATGTTCTTTTTTTTAACTCCGTATATTCTTTGGAAAAGTCACTCAGCACTTTTTGAAGAAGAATCTTCTTCAACATCAACAAGACCACCACCACCAATAATAATAATAATAATAATACCAATTTTCCCATTAATCCATACCTCTTTTTTATGTCTAAAATGTTTAAATTTCTGTGCTTTTTCCTCAAAAACAAATTTCCAAAATCAGAATTTTAATGGATTCTTCTACTACTTTTCGAAAATATTCGTCTCTCTTTGGTGGGGTCACTTGACTTTTATTGAAACAAACGTTTTGCCCAAGAAACAAACAAGAGAAAAATATATATATAATAAAGGAAGATAATTTAGTTCATCATAATTGCTTTGCAAGTCGAATTTATTTATTTTATTTTTAAACGTAAAGATACCGAAATAGCAGAGCAAAGTAAAACCGTTTTACGGAGAAAATATAAAAGAATGCATAGAACATCTTTATTCTTTAGGTTCTTCAAATATGACAAGTACAAGAACTTAATGATTAGATGCGACACGAGATGTGATTGTATGACTTTGAGTCCACAAGCCATTACACGTTTATAGCAATATGACAGGTTGAAGGACAATTCTTCTGCGTCAATAAAGCAAAGACATCGTTCTCTCAAAAATATTTTAATTGAAGCTTAAGCTTATTCGTAAGACATACAACTTCTTAATATTTAACTTAAACTTTGAAGAATAAATATAAATTCATGTTGATTTAAGCAAACTTAACGCACATTTCATCGAGAAGTATGCGATCGTTGAAAGACTTCTCAGAAATCAGCATGAATGTTTAGATTAGAACGATCCATTTAAACTGAACTGCCAACAAATTAAAGACATCAGTACACCGGGGCGTTTCTCATCCCCAACCCTTGAAGAAACAGACTCGGTCATAGAACGTATATGGATGATATAATAGATAAAGACGTAGCGCAAATATCGCAATATAGCTGTGGCAGCCGTGGCCTACGAACAGGATGTAACATCGCTTGAACGCGGAACGATTGGTGAGGCCAAGTTTTTCACCATCAGCAATATTAGTAATATGTGTGAATTCCGGACAGGCATAAGCGGCTCGTGTAAACAAGAACGGAATCGGCAGCAACGAGCAATGAAGTGGAAATCCTATCCCAATTCAATACATATAGTAATGGGCCACGTATATTAGTGACCCTCGACCCATCATTCAACACACTGTACAGCGTACAATACATTGCAGTCTATGAGGTTTCCTTATCGGCAATCAAAAAAGTGGTTATTGCACCTTGGTCAAAGACCCATGGAAATATAGGTGCCGTGTCACCTGGTCAGGTAGTCACGTTTCTGTCGTTTTGGGGCAGATAGTCGAATTTTTTTTCTGAAGGCTACCGCGAGTGGCTATGAATCCAGACTGTCCAGCTGTTTGTTGTATCGATGATCGTGGCTTTGTAATGGTAATTTTCTTTTTAGACTAACATTCACCTAATACAAGGCCCAAGAGCCACTCAAGGTAGAGAGTTACTGTGTGGTATTGTTTTAGCGTAAAAAAAAGGGCAAGAAGTGAAGTTCATGGGGCTATGCAGGAAAGATAACAGTTAACCCTAGATTTGAAGATGTCAAGATTGTAGTGATTGGGAAAACAATCTGCCCGGAGTCTGTTCTACAAAGCAGCAGTTCTTAAGAAGTTGCATGTATAGAACTTATTTTGTACTTACGGAATACAAAGGAAATGGGGATGATTCACACTTGTGTACATGGCATAGTCTCAGTTGTAAAGGTCAGGTCTGGTGAAACTAAGGAATGTAGCACGTCAGAACACATACCATGGAAATAGCGATAGAGCAGCGAGTGGCTCGCGATATTTCGTCTGTGCGAAAGCGGTTGTAGGGTGGAAAATAATTAATCACCCAATGAGGATATTCTGTTGGAGTTCGTAAGTAAAACTGGAGTAGCTGTCACCGCGCGCGGTCGATCTATATATCAGCTTCCGCGCTACTCTATGGGTGTGAATATACGGACGTGTGCATGAACATTGATCCCTGGCCTTTCAGCCTATCTGTCTATCGCTCCAGGTTACGTGTCTCTCTATTCACACTCTTACTCATGGAGTATCAAAATCACTATTGCAGTTTTATAAATCTACCATTCGTTCGTGCATTGAATATTGCTGCCATATCTGGTCTTGTGTTCCTTCTATATATCTCAAGATTCTCGACAAAAACCAAAGAATGGTCTGTAATGTAATTGGTCCTGACTTGGCATCTCGACTTCAGTGACTTTTCCACTGCCATGACGTAGCTTCTCTATGTCATTTCAATAAATATTTTCGCGGCACTTGTTCAAATAGGCTTTCCTCCTTGGCACATCGGTCGCATTAACTTAAACGTACTACAAGATTAAATACTAAGTCTCACAGTTTTACAGTTGAAATAGCTAGATGTAACCGTAAGATCTCTTCATATAGTGTTTTTCTCGTACTTCTCGTCTATGGAATTCTCTT
Source organism: Acanthosepion esculentum (assembly GCA_964036315.1). Lineage (NCBI taxonomy): Eukaryota > Metazoa > Mollusca > Cephalopoda > Sepiida > Sepiidae > Acanthosepion > Acanthosepion esculentum. The sequence continues at coordinate 53,711,725 of OZ038476.1, read as the reverse complement.
TGGGTCTCTTGCTGCTCTGCCACCGATTATCCTCAAGTATTTAAATGCAAAGCCAATCGCCATCTTCTTTCTTCCTAAATCATGTTCTCTCACTAAAGTTTTCTCATTATATTTCACTCCCAGTAACTCTTTGCGTCTTAGTGGCATTATCGCTTTGCTTCGGGTAAAATGATTATATATATATTATGAAATGGACAAAGTCCGCCAATTATTTTAAGACAGTTTTATGTTTAACATTCTTTTTATAGATACAAATATTTAAGTAAATGCTCTGTTTATAATAAACAGTATTAAACATTTACCGGCCTGAATATCCGAGAAATTTTCATAGACAGGATTCGAACCTGTATCCTATACGGAACTGTCATATAGCCTGACGTGCCTTTTAACCGATGCGGCCACAGAGGATCGTTCGGTTGGCGAGGTCGAATTTACTGCTTATACATTTCAATCTTCCATGAATCTTTCACGTACATTCATATCTGCTCATGGCGTATCAAATGTAAACAAATGACATCACACATTATGAAATGGACAATTATTTTAAGACATTTTTATGTTTAACATTCTTTTTATAGATACAAATATTTAAGTAAATGTTCTGTTAAGAATAAACAGTATTAAACAACATTTACCGGCCTGAATGTCCGAGAAATTCCTTTTGCTAATAACATGTATTTTCGTTTGTTTTATCTACCATGTTTTTTTGTTTTTACTTTTTACCCTGACTCACACTGAGTCCGCAATATTGTTTGTGGTATAAATGTTCCAGGAGCCCATAAATATTTAATATCCAAAGTGTTGATTCCCACAGCATAATGTGATTTATTTCTACCCAAAAATACAAAGGTAATATTTACTGGGTTATATTTAATCTCTGGGTATATGTCCGTGTTTGTGTTTTTTTTATTTTCCAATATTTTTTTATACAGCCAAATTAATGTTCACCATGGAGACACCCTAATAAACAATATGTCAAAATATAACATTTATAGTAATGACTTATGACAATGATTTATAGTATTGAAATAATGTCTAGAAGTACATTTTCTTGAGTATGATTTCTCCAATACTAGGCCGCGGGACATTATCTTTACTGAAATTAACACGGATGTCTGTTCAAATATGCATACCCACTAATATATTTAGTATATTTAGGCAACAAATATTCATCCAAACAAGTTTGATTAAAAAGACAGATCTTGTCAGTTCTTTTTAACCAAACTTCTGATATATATGTGTGCGTGCGTGCGTGCGTGCGTGTATTATTTTATAGAATGGATTAAATCCGACATATTTTAATTTGTTTTGATTAAGCGTTATTTTAGATGGATACTTTTCTTATTCGAGCAAATGCTCTGTTTATTTAATTAAACAGTATTTTAATTTTTAATTACATTTACGGGCTTGAATATTCGAGAAATCTTGTCAGAAGGCCGCATATTTTCTAAAAAGATTTCTTGAATATCCAGGTTGGTATTTACTCGAATAAGAATATCTACCCAAAATAACGTTTAAGCAAAACAAATTCACACACACACACACACACACACACACACACACACACACACACACACACACACACACATGTGTATATATATATATATATATATATAAATTAACTGATTTAAAAATATGGTTTCATCGCTACACAAGAATTACCATGTTTCAAAAACAGAAACCAAAAACTTCAAATTCAATTATATTCAATTATATTCCAAAATCCGCTTGAAGATGAAACAGAACTAATGCTTTTAATTTAATATAATTGAATTTGAAGTTTTTGGTTTCTGTTTTTGAAACATGATAATTCCTGTGTAGCGATGAAACCATATTTTTAAATCAGTTAATTTATAATATTTATGCTCTGTAAACTTACATTAGCACTATTTTGTAAAAATAAAAATATCAATAAGAGCACCGGATTACATATCTTACTGTTCTTTCTTTTTTTACTATAATATATATATATATATATATATATATATATATATATATATATATATATATATATATATATAAAAGTGAATATAGAAGTCAACACTTAGAGGCGACAGTGTATTTCATGCTAGATGCAATCGTCAGATGCAATCGGCCTGACGATTGCATCTAGCATGAAACAGATTGTGGCCTCTAACTGTTGACTTCCATGTTCACTTTTATATTTACACACGCTCTATCTCTGATATTGAGCACTTTATCCCATAAATATAGCACACTTTAAGACTATATTTCTTCATATATATATATATATATATATATATATATATATATATATATATATATACGTATGTAAGTATGTATGTATGTATGTATGTATTACTGTTATGACTTTTTTGTATCCCTATGTCCTTGTGTCATAAATCCATTAATTTACTTTAGTTCTTGGAAAAAGTCACCCTCAAACCGAAAATTCGTTTTTACCATATGCTCGATAAGGGTAAAAAATCAAAATATTTCAGAAGATTTATTTTTCAATTTTTTAATGATGCAATTGGATAGTACTTATATGTTTTTAACGCATTTGACAGTTTATAGCTATAGCATAACATACAAACATACAAATAAACAAAAACAAGTTCAAGAAGGTTCTATAAAGTTCTAGTATGCTCGCGAATGTTCTAGAACATTTCAAAAAGTTTGGGAAGGCTCCAGAAAGTCATAGTACTATTATACTTATATACGATTTAAGAAATTTCGTGTTGGGGATGACACTTGTTTGTTTGTTTGTTTTAATAAACTGAATTAAATCCCTCTTCACTATTTTTTAGCAAAAGTTCATCAATTTATGATACAGAAAATCAATTATTTTGCAAAAAGTCATAACCCCAATATATACAGTATATATATATATATATATATATGTGTGTGTGTGTGTGTGTGTGTGTGTGTGTGTGTGTGTGTGTGTGTGTGTGTGTGTGTGTGTGTGTGTGTGTGTGTGTGTTTCAGCAAGCCGTAGACTCCATCGCTTGACGCGTAGTTGCCGATATTCAGACAGGTGAATAGCAAATTTTGGTTTCAGGTGGTGAAAACCGATGGAACTTAATTTAATGTCCTGCGATATGTAATTTAATGCAAAATGTACTAAATTAAATAAAAATGTGTTTATTAAATTTGAATACCATCTCCCGAGAAAGAAACCTAAAAAATATATTCTAATTTTATTGAGTGCTTAACTGTAAATACTGACGTTTTACCTTTCAATTACAGGAAGCTTCGAAGCAAGTACATTTTTCGTGTTGTTATTTGAGTGTCTCATTATGAACTAGCGTCGTCAAGTAGATAATCATAGGTGCAATTAGTTAGCGAGGTTTATGCTACACTGCTTGTATACCAAGATTTGTGCTACGATACATTAACTACAATTATAGTTTAGCGGGAAAGAGAGAAAGAGAAAGAGTAGTACCTACCGTAGAGTAAGAGTTAACGAGCTATTTCCCTGGATCGTTCTCTAGTTTTATAAGTGAAGTGAACCAAAACTGTAGAGAAATACCAAACTAAGACAGCTTAGTATCTATCTATCTATCTATCTATCTGTCTGTCTGTCTTTCTCTCTCTCTCTCTCTCTCTCTCTCTCTCTATATATATATATATATATATATATATATATATATATATATATACATATATATATATATATATACATATATATATATATATAACATTAATCAGTCAAGTGACAAATTCTGTGTATTTATCCGAGCTAGCTAGCTCGATAGATAAATTGATAGATATTATATATTTTATCTGTTAAAACGCAATCATGAAATAAATTGCTTTGCCTCGCAGTTATATTTTCCCGCCAAATATAATCCCATTTGCATAAACTGAAATGATTGTTTTAATTTAAGAGATGAGTCATATTAATAAGTTTTGCTTCACTGGTACAACAGCTGTTGTGTGTGTGTGTGTGTGTGTGTGTGTGTGTGTGTGTGTGTGTGTGTGTGTGCGTGTGTGTGTGCGTGTGTGTGTGTGTGTGTGTCTCCTGTATTTTTATTTTTATTTTACTATGAATCAAAGGATATTTGACACTAAGTTTAATTGGCTTTCCTTAATTCTTTCCCTTTTGTGAACAAAATGCGACTTGGCACAGACTTATTGTCTTATTCTTCTGCTCTTTTTTTTCTTTTTCTATTTCTTTTTCTTTCACTCGTTCTCATTTTTACTTTTTTCTCTCTCTTTCTATTTCTTTCTCTGTTGCTTTCACAGGCATAAATTCTCACACGCTCACTCATTATTTATCCATATGCCAGTGAACTTTCTTCTTTCTTTTTCTATTCTATTACCCTTTAACTTGCCACTTCTTTCTTTCTTTTTATCGCAATTCTATTCATTATACTTCATACCTTTATAACTGATAGCAGGATTTAATTTTCCCCGTTTTTTCTTCGTCTAAAATAGATTAATTTTGGATTCCTACCTTAATTTAAATCCAAAGTTCCAAAATTGTGTAAGAGAACGAGATGAGAAATTTCATCAGTTCTGTATTTTCTGTAAAACTTCATATGCTGAAAAGTATATAATTAACCAGTTTAGCCCAACTGTCAAGAGATGACGTTGTATTTAAATTTGCAATTACATTACTTCTACATGTTGGTTAGTAGATTTTACGATATATCAAACCCTGTTAAGACATTTATATTATATTTGAGCCGATAGGTAGAAATAGGACGTGATTTTATTTGATAGATTGATATATGTCGTGTTTAAACTTGAGTCTATAGGTAAACATAAGTTGTGTTTATACTCGAGTCTATAGATAGGCATAAGTCGTGTTTATAATTGAGTCTATAGTTAAACAGTGGTTGTGTTCATACTTGAGTCTATAGGTAGACACGGGTCATGTTTATACTTGAGTCTATAGGTAAACACAGTCGTGTTTATAATTGACTCTATAGGTCGACATAAGTCGTGCTTATAGTTGACCCTATAGTTAAACATTGGTCGCGTTCATACTTGAGTCTATATTTAGACATAAGTCGTGTTTATACTGGATTCTGCGTGTAGACATAGGTCGTGTTTATACTGGATTCTGTGGGTAGACATAGGTTGTATTTATGCTTGAGTATAACACATTGTTATAGTAACACGAAGCCCATTTGCTTATATTCGTAGAGCAATGATTCTTGTTGTAATTAACAGCGGAATATCTCATTACTAAGAAAGGGGATAAAGTTGTATGAACAGCAAATATATAAAGTCACCTTGTATTTTATATATTCTGGGGAAAAATTCACTTATTTCTTGAGAAGACAGCCTTTGTAACAGTATTAGTTTTAGTCATTTGAAAAGGTAATACTAAATAATGATGAAGCGACACCGATGCGGGGCATTGCTTCTAAAGACCAACTAGTTTTGCTTCAGTAGACATCTTGTTGTCTTTGTTTGTTTTTTATTATTGCTTACCCAATACAAAGCTGAAGAGCCACTCAAGGTAGAGGATTACTGAATGTGGTTGTTCTAAGGATGTAAGAGGTTGTAAGTGTATATTATGAGGATATGTAGAATAAATGACGGATGACCTTACTCAAAGAGGTTAAAATAGTAGTGATCGGAGAAGCATCCTCTTGGGAGTCGGTTCCAGAAAGTAAGGGGAAAAAAGCTTCCTAAATGGAGCTTCCTTCTTGCCAATGGAATAGGAACGGAATAAAGATAAATCGACTCAGTGGACGCGGCATGGCAGTGTACGTGGCATAGTTGTGAAGGTCTGAACTGGCGAAATTGAGCAATGTAGCTCTTCTGAACATTTGCCAGGGAAATAGCATTAGGAGAGCGTGAGGCTAACAACCTTTCAACTCTGGGAAAGTGGTTGTAGAGTGGAATATAATTCATCACACACCATGCTGTGTAGACGCTTTTGAACTCTGTCAAATCTGGAAAGAGAAGATTGAGTAGCTCCAGTCCAAATATGGCAGCAATACGCTATTTTTGATGTTCTTTTACTCTTGTAAAGAGAGAGCATGGCAGGAGGAGTTAGATACATTCTGAAGTGATACAAGGGACTGGTCATTTTTCCAACATCTTTCGTGATGGATCGTATATATGAATTCCACTTGAGACCAGTGGTGAGTTTGAGTCCCAGTAGATGTCCTAAAGCAACGAGCCTCATTGAGAGTTCAACTGGAGAAAATTCAGGGTCTTCTAGGTGATAACCGAACATTACTAGCTTGCGGTGGCCTGTTTTAATAGGACTTATTCAACGAATAATAATAATAATAATAATAATAATAATAATAATAATAATAATAATAATAATAATAATAATAATAAAGAATATGTATAAATTATGGGTTTATAAGTTAACAAGGAAATCATACGTATTAAAAGCAAGTGGATTAGTTGAGTGCATATGAACAAGATTAATAAAATAAGAAAGAATAAAAAATATGTAATGTTTATAAATCAGTCCGGTAAATTAGTATCAGTTTAAATTGTCATATAATCACCAATTCTTTTATGTTGTAAAAGAAAGAAAGAAAGAAAGAAAGAGAAAAAGAAAGAAAGAAAGAAAGAAAGAAAGAAAGAAAGAATGAAAAAGAGAGAATGTAAGAAAAAGAGAGAGTAAAAAAGAGAGAGATAAACTTTCCGAACATTAAAAAAAATGGTTGAGGGGTCTACTTCCAGGCATAGAATATTCGTAAGCATTTTTACTTCCAATGATATACATTTGAGGGTGGATCAATAAGTCCATAGCCTTATACGAAATTATCAGCTGACTATTGGCTTGAAAGAAATGTTCCTTGTATAATTTTCAGTCTATGTGATTAATTTATTTTTTATTCAGTCGAGCTAACTCGGACATTCACGAATTTCTTATTCCAACCATCAGGGTTCTGCATCAAGGTCGGCAGATCATTAAGGTGGCATTCTGCATCATAACACAGTTGGTTAATGTAGGCGATTGCTGGGTGACCAACCTGTTTTGTGCCATGGCTAGGTGTCCAGAGCAGTAGATCACTCGTAGGTTCTTGTTTTGCTCGCCAGCAGTGTTCTACAAAACGCATTATGCGTTCACATAAGATTTTAGAAATATCGGGGATGGGTCCATAGAGCTGTGATTTCGTTGGATGTTATCTCCAAGAGATGTTAAGCGTCCGAGTGTCGGTTCCATCAAGCTTAGTCTCAAGGGTTTTAATTAATGTCCAAGCAGTGGTACCATACAGCGCGAAGGAATCTCCGTTTGAGGTTGTCTGGTAGATCAGATTTCCAGATCGCATCCATTTTATTCAAAGCGGCCTCGGCTTTAGCTATGCGAATTTTCACATTGTTTTTAGTAGAATGTATCTCGCTTCCTAGGTATGTAAAAGATTCAACAAATTTTATTGATTCTTCTGAGTTTGTATTGAGCCTTGCTCGTTGAATCTTTTTTTGTTATTTTGTATAAGAAGAAAAATATTAAATCCTATATTTATCTGCAGATATCTTGCTAGTCATTACATATGCAGTGTTATGTGATTAATATACACCACTAAATTAAATAATATTGTCAAGGTAGTAGATTATGTTTAGAAATATTTGTTGTGTGAAATAATTGGGTTTTTTTTTTTCATCATTAGTTTTTTTAATATATGTTCTTCAATAGAAGACACTCAAGGTACAGACTTATTGAATAAGATTGTGGCACGGACGTAAATGGAAGAAGTAAGTGAAAATTGTAATATAGATAACGGTTGATCCTAGACTTGAAGAGGTTAAGATTATAGTAATCGGGGAAAGCATTCCACCCAGGAGTCTGTTCCATAAAGTAGCATTTCTCAAACTTCACAATCATTACTTTTACTACCAGCAAAACATTCCGGGAAAAAAAAACTGATTTCTCATATGCCGTTAAGAACGAGTCTGCCGATTAATTTTTTTGTTATGTCAACGAACACTCGTTGCCAATTTTGTAATTTCAACGAATATTCGTTGTCACTTTCGTAATGCTAGTTGTAGTAGAGACTTTATAATCACAGAGACAACTATAGTAACGCCGTTGAACAATACTGGTATCAGACGCCTTCGAATATGACTCGCACTAATAGTACTTGCACGATAAGACTAGCTCGAAAAGTAATCCGTATAGTGATCCAAATAAAAAAAATAGTATAGTGAATAGAGTAGAGAATAGCGGTTCGTATAATAATAGAGAAGAGTAGAAATAGCGATCCGAATAGTAATAGAGGATAGAATAGAAATAGTGATCCCTTAGACGTCACGCGACTTCTTATTTATGCGTTTCCTCTATGGTTACATGGTCTATTTAATTCAACAATGGGATCGCTTATGTTTGCTCACTGGCGATATATGTTTAAACTCAAGTGTCGGCAGCGACACTTTATTCCTATATAACAAATTTAAAAAGTATGCCTCAGTTCTGCCGAATCTACAAGGTATTTATAGATGTAATTATCAATTGTATGGCTGTTTAGAAGTGCTTCGCTAAGTTTCAGCACAATGAATTGAACACATGATCAGGACAATTGTGCCATCGGGGAAACCAGTACACAGTAAAACAGCAGAGAAATAGTATCTTTACTGTACATACCATCACGATCACGAGACCCATACCCCATTAGATTCGTAGAGGCACCACGTGTATTGCAGCCGCAGTAGCAGTGGTATTTCCAGAATAAGATAGCCTGACGGAGCCGAACCCTCTCCAGGTCTGAATTCAGAGTTTTTCCTTCTCCTAGACTAGTCGCCAACCAACCTAAAAGACTCAGTCTGTCCTGCTATTAACCCACAGCTAGTGGGAGAAGAGATGGATTCATACCTTTTCTCAGAGAATTAGCAAATAAACGAATTTTATGAACTCGACTGAATCCTACCACTCGGCTCAATCCGAGCCGATATCCATTACTCTACCGTGTCAACCCTACCATCTTGAATAATACTGCCGTCATATCTGGGCTGGAGCTACCCAATCTTCACTGTCCCATATTGATAGAGTTCAAAAGTGTCTACACGGCCTTGTGTGTCATTAATCATATTCCACCCTACAACCTCTTTCCCAGAGACGAAACGTCGAATGTCTCTCGTTGCTCTATCGCTATTTCTACGATAAATGTTCTAACGAACTGCGTTCCTTAATTCCATCAGTTCTGACCATCACAGCTCACAGCCGCCATGCCGCGCACACTGAGACGAACCAGTAGCATTCTCTTCGTATTCCATTAGTAAGAAGGAAGTTCCACTCGGTTAACTTTTTCCCACAAACCGCTAATTTGTGGAAAAAGGCTCCCGAGATGATGCTTTCTCGATCACTACAATCTTAACATTTTCAAATCTAGTCTTAGCCATTATCTTCCTTACACATTCTCATAAACGGCACTTCTTACCTGTTAATCTGGCTGTACATAAACAATATGCTAAAACCAAGCTGGACAGAAAGATGTTATATTAACATCAGCTAAAATAAAAATGGAGCTGTATCATTAAGTTTAAGCCTTGTTGCTGTGCGAATCAGAGTCTTCTGCATACATTTTCAAATTGTACCTGGAAAAGAGCAATGCAAAATCTACCTGTGACAAGAACACACGGGAAAAACCGTCGCAATTTGGTTGGAAAGTTATGCAGCTCTCACCTGCATCAACAGCCTCCAATGCCATGTTTGTTTGTTTTTTATTTTTGTTTTTTTTGTTTGTTTGTTTATTTTTTGTTGTTGTTTTGTTTTTGTTTTTTGTTTTTCTCTCTGCAAACCTTAATAAATGCATGGCGTCAGAATAAGGCTGCAAACATTTTTCGATTCGAAACCAGAATTATTCAGTTGTAAGAGAGTCTGTGATTTACTAACACGTTGGCAGAAAGTAATAAATAACAATGGTGTTTATGTTGGATATAGATTTTTTTTTCTGTTTGTATTGGGAGACCTTCTTAGCAAATCATTAATACAAGCTTAGAGTAAAAAAATTATGAATGAATTACAAAAGAGTGGGTTGAACAGCGAATGAGAAGATATATGATAAACTTTATAAATTGACAGATGAATGGATAGTGTTTTGTTTTTTTTGTTTTTTTTTGCTGTTGTTTTTTTGGGGGTGTTTGTTTATGAACGAAGACATGACAGATTTAGTAACGATTTGATTAAGTATTTTGCAAGAGTCCAGTATTCAAAAATGAATGAGTAAAAAAATTATTTCAGTACTTGGCTCGTTTTTTATATAGTATTATTCACCTAATACAAATCCTAAGAGCCGCTCAAGGTAGAGGGTTACTGAATAAGGTTGTTATAAGTGCGTAAAGGGAACAAGGAAGAAGTAATTATTATGAGGATATGTAGAAAAGATAATGGTTGACCCTAGACTTGAAGAGGTTGTAGTGACCCGGGAAGCATTCTCGCGGGAATCTATTCCACAGAGTGATAATTCTGGTGAAGGTGTCTAAGTGGAACTTCTTAAAGAAATATGAAGGTAATGATAATGAGTTGGTTGTATAATTTCTTTCATTTTTCTTTCTAGAAATAATGCTAGTTTATTGACTGGACAATTTTTGATGATGTTTTCTGCTAACCCAATGATTGTCACAGGTAATAACACAAGAATTACACATTACGACCAGAATTGGAATGGATTCGAACAGGAAGATTAATTAATGAATCAAGCGTATTAACCGGATTCTGCATTACTTACTTTTTAACCAGTGGCAAACGAGGATATTATTAACCCTAGGACATTAACCATCAATTAAAGTTACACCACTACTAACCATGGGTATATCATACCCAATTTTGAAAATATCGAAAAAAATATTAAATATAAATCTTTATTTGAAATATTTTACATGCAGGCACTTCAAACTTTGTACTTTGAGTTAACATTAATAGGAACTGAAAAACATAGTATTGCGCTAAGTTATTATTATCTTATCATTATATAAAACTCTGTGAACTTTGTATCTTGTGTGCTTGCCAGAAGTCATATATAGAGAGTGGGAGAAAGAATGATATAAACAAATCATATATAGAGAGTTGGGGAAAGAAAGATGTAAATTTATTATCGTGTAGGAAGGGGGAAATGAAGCCGAATTTCTTGCGAGAAAGCGTATAAAACACACGAAATCCAGTCCCAAACAGGATACACAGCTGTCATCAAGGTCCACGTCACTCTCGCTTGTGAACTTCACGACCCCATGCTAAAAGCAACAGCGCTGACAAACTTCAAGAGACCGCTTCAGACTACGGCAACACCGTCTACAATAAGAAACAAATTCTATCTCTTGTATCCTCTTTACTATGAACCATGTACACACGTGTTGACTTTTGCACACAAACACACATATAACAACATTTCATTGTTTCTCACATACGTACACAAAGAGAATTAATATTTATTAACCCAAACAAAAAGACATTACTTTCCAGTCTATGACCAATTGCTTGTATTCTTGTCGTTAAATTAAATTAATGTTTATTTGTTGAAACTACGTTGTCTTTCTACTGAATTTTATTCTTTCAATGAAAGTCGTTCGATTATTCTAAACGGCCGAATTACGCGCAACCCCGCAACAATATTTTATGTTATTGTATCGAATCCCAACACTCCGAATTTTGACATTCCAAACACTTATTGGTCAACTTTCTTCAAACAGACAATTTTTTTATGTTGAAAGCAACTGCAATAACTGAAAATAAATGTATTTTAAAAATATCTCTACTTTCACAAACTTCATGAAACTAAATGTAAACAGTAAACACAACAAGGTTGACCAAACGGGTCACCGGTGCTCTAGTATATATTAAATATTATATTTAATGTTTTGCGATTTCGAACTATATTAATTTGGATATATGTGTATGTAACTTCAGTCTGAAGAGCGTATGTATCTATGCGCTAACGGATAGACATGCGCTTTTTCGAGAGATGTTGAGAAGTTCTCAGCCCAACCAAGACGGGATTAGGAAAATAGCTTATGTTTAGTCAGGTTTTCGGGAGTGGGTGAAGTTGAGAACTTTTTGTTAGCTCTTCATATAATTTTTGTTTTTAATACTTGGTTACCCAATACAAGTCCAAAATCCACTCAAAGTAGAGCGGTACTGAAGAGGGTTGCTCTATGAGTGGTAAGAATAAGAGGTAAGAAAAGTAGTTTATGCAGATATGTGGGAAAAATAACGGCTAACCCTTGACTTGAAGAGGTTAAGATTGTAGTGATCGAGAAAGCATCCTCTCGGGAGTCTGTTCTACAAATTAGCGATTCTTGGGAAGAAGCTGTTGAAATAAAACTTCGTTCTGGGATTCGAAGGGAATGGGTGTGGTTCGTCCCAGTGTACGCGGCATAGTGGTTCTTAGCTTTGAATGTTTGAACTGATGGAACTAAGGAATGCAGCTCGACAGAATATTTGCTATGGAAATAGCGACTCCGTCTGTGCGATAAGGGTTGTAGGGTTGAAAATAATTCATCACCCATAAATTTTGTATATGTCGCTGTTGATAATAGACAACCAATATTTTTTTTCATCGTGGTGACCGGATTTATTTGCATTAAAAAATATTCCTATCGCAGTACTAGATTGGCTGCAAGGTCACATCATTTTACAGTTGAAATTGCTAGATGTAACCGTAACTTCTATGCTAACAGTTTATTCTTTCGCACGTCTCGCTTGTGGAACTCTCGGCTTCTTACTTTTCGGTCAAATTGATCTTCAAAAACTTAAATGCAATGTCGTTATCGTCTGTCTTCGTAATTTCTGTTCTTTTATTGTTCTCTCTCTCTCTCTCTCTCTCTCTCTCTCTCTCTCTCTCTCTCTCTCTCTCTCTCTCTCTAACAGTGATTTCCCTCATATTCAGTAGCCCCCCCCCCATTGCATCTTAGTGGCTTTATTGCCTTGCTTGGAATGAAACGATTGAAAACATATCACTTCAAGACGTAGGTAATAATGACTACAGATTCCTGTCGTTTATTATCTGTGAATTACCATGCATTACCGCTTAGAAAGATAGTGGATGGGGTTTCTCATTGCCTTCTCCCGATTTTCGAATTTTCTCTTGGAGTTGCTGCTGTCAAACGGCAGAGCCCAATCTACACTGCTATTTAGCCGAGAACTGTGTGAAAGTGAATGCAACAGACTCGGCTGGAATTTTAACTCGCCTCGTCGTTTTTATTTTGTGTCCCAATATCCGTTACGCTACCCATACATCCTCCCGTTTGGGAAATATACAAAGGAATTCAAATGATAAAAAATAAAACTAACAATGTGGTTTCAGTGTTAGTTGCTTATCATTCCTGTTCAGTCATAGTGGAAGTAACTTGACAAGCGCAGTTCCTACTGTCTCAAAACAGCGAATCGCATCGTGGCTTTAAAAATGTCTTTAAAAATGAATGATGATCAGGCGATGTTAAATCCGAAATTATCCTTTAAAAGGCATAAAAACACGTCCAATTACGCGAAAAGAAGGCACGCATTATAAAAGTCCTTTCGAAATATACGGAATATATTATTTCATTCACTTGGCTTTTCCTCTCACGTCCTCCTTTTTCTTTCCATTTTCTCCTCTCATCATCTCTATCCTTCTCTTTCCCTTTCTTTTCTTTCTGTATTCTTTCTCCTTCTCCCTCTCCCTTTTTCTACTTCTCTCCCTCATCTTCTACCCTTGTTGCTCATTGCTTCATCTTTCTTTGTAAATCATTCTCGTTTCCTCTCCCTTCTTCTTCTTCTTCTTCTTCTTCTTCTTCTTCTTCTTCTTCTTCTTCTTCTTCTTCTCTCTCTCTCTCAATCTCGCTCGCTCTCGTTGACTTTCGCCATCATCTTTCATTTTCACAAACAAGATGGAAACAGTAGTTTTGAGCAGTACAAATGGGTAACTATTACTTTTTTTCTTCTCTTTTTACAAAAAAAAAGATATTTTCATAGAAGCAGCTTCACTTCTGACAAAAGACAATGGTAAATCAATATAAACATTAGCAAAGTTCAGTTAAACAGAAACCCAGAATGATATGAAGTCGTCTGACGATCACAGTCCAAACATGGATAACCTCCCTTTAATACTTGTTCCCAGCACTTTGTGCCACTTGATAAAGTAATGTACAATGACTTCTTTTTATTCTATTCTTATTTAATTTCCTCTATTTTTTTCGCGAATGATTTGGAACTGTGACTATTAAAGATGAGGTAATTTGGGATAATTGTGTTTTTTTTTCTTAGTCATCGTCTGTTCATGTGAGGATGTAGGTGCTTGCGAGGGATAGAATTCCAATGAAACTCTCCCCTCAAGACATGGACATTAGTTTATTCCAACCACGAACTGATAATCGTATGATTTATCTTAAAATAGAAACATTTTATATACTTCTCTATTTGTCATTTGTAAATATGTTTGATCAGAGTTTTATTTCAGTGCTATTCATAGTGTAGAAAAGCAAGTGTATTTTTATTCTCTTCTTTGTCAAATCTCTCAATAAATCATCATTGACGGGAACAAGACGTCAAAACAATCATTGTATGCAAGATCGGAATTCCTTAGTGAAATGTAATGAGTGATGAATGACAACGTTTTAAATATCTGAGGAAGAAATGTTAACAGAAAAAGAGCCTTTCTGACTATTTTTCTTGCAAGTATCATTTACATAGGTTTAAGTCTTACATTTGCCTACAAACATTTAACTTTTTGCCTTTCTTTTAATTACCAATTACAAAAGCAAAAATAAATAAATGTAAATTGTTCAGAGAGTAATTACGTTTTACCAGGAAGGATTTTTTTAATAATTTCACCCTAAGCATGGCGATAATGCCACTAGGACGCAAAGGGTTACTGGGATTGAAAAGACTTTAGTGAGGAGAAAGGGCAATGAAAGAAAAGCATTCAGTATGAAAGTAGATGGCGATTGGCGTTGCTTTTAAGTTTTTGTAGATCATAGATTATAAGAGAGCAAGAAATCGAAAGGCATTTAAATTTTTATTAAAAAATATAGTCACTTATATTTTCAAGAAGAAGAGACATTTTCGATTCTACGTTTATAAAAATCTGATTTTTTTTCTCGAAAATAGTTTGCAAGACTGTTTTTAGCTTCTTTCTCTCTGAATGTTCTCTCACTCATGAAATGTTCTTGTGATTGAAGGAAATAAAATCTGTAGGTAGTAAATATGATGAGTATAAAGAATGTTGAAAAAAAAACCCTCTCATCTTACGATCTTATCTTTTCTTTCGTTTGTTTTACAGTGTTCTCTTTCGCTATAATACTGGGGAATACAACCTTTTATGTTTACCAAAGCAAAGCACTATTTGTAATCAATTCACCCAAGCATGGCGATAATATCACTAAAAGGAGCTACTGGAAGTGAAGAGGAAGGTAACGGAAACCCAATCCTAAACAGGAAACAAGGAATAAATCCCTACTATTGTCTAAAAAGCAGAGAAGGAGTGTGAACAGGACAGTAGACTAAGTTTTTTTTTAATCACTGCTTTTTTCGTTTTCTGCTGACATGCAAAACTCATTTTTCATCACCTGTAAAAATACGATGGAAAAATGAAAGGATGACATTACTGCTGCAGAACGTTATGTTCCGCTCTGAAACAAAAACTCATAAGGAATCCAAATTCCCTTTTCGCAAGTTTTTCTAATTAAACCCAAAATGCTAAACGAAACATTGTCGGATAGATGAAATGTTGAACTAATTCTAGTCGCAGTTTCCTACTAATAAACTTAGTTCTGCTTTGATTGGTTGACTTGTAATTAAAACTTCCGCTGCTAACTACGGAGATCTTCGTTTTTCTTATCTTGCTCCATCTGGCTAAGTACGGAAACCTACGTTTTTTGCATACCGCTGGTATGAGTGTCCCGTTGCGCCATATATCGTAAAATACGGGAAATTCTAACTGTTCTATCATGCAAATTATTAGTCAGCCTCGATTTTTCTCTACGTCATGGCAGTTTCGTATCTAATTTGAAAAATGATGAAGATCGGCTCTACAAGACCCGTCCTGTTTATGATTACATTACAAACAGGTTTAAAGCTGTGTACACTCCTGAGGAAAAACTTTCCCTAGATGAAGGTATGCTCAAATGGCGTGGCCGTGTGAGATTTCGGGTCTATAATCCTCAGAAGCCTGACAAATATGGGATGAAAGGATACATTGTTTCCGAGTCGAGTAGTGGTTATGTCTGTAACTATGAACTCTATTGTGGTATTGGCATAACAGTTCAGCAGATCTGTGGTGGACTTCTGGAGCACCTATATGGCTTTGGCGATAAAGTGTACTTGGACAACTATTACAACAGTGTCGCATTGGCCAAATTCTTTCTGGAAGATGAGCGGAAAGTTCATGTTTGTGGTACACTTCGGCTGAACCGTGATGCTCCTCGTGACCTGCGGCAGGAAGCTGATCGTCTTCAGCGGGGACAGGTGACATTTCGTAGGGATGGAGATGTGTTAGTGCTCGTGTGGAAGGACAAACACCCAGTGAAAATGATCTCCACTCTCCATGACTCTAGGATGGAAGATTCTGGTACTCAGGACAAGAACAATCAGCCAATTCGAAAACCTGCATGTGTGCTGGACTACAACAAACATATGTCAGGTGTTGACAAACTGGACCAGATGGCAAAATATTATCCTTGTACGCGCAAAACCATCAAGTGGAGCAAGAAATTTGTGCTATATTTGTTTGAATTGTGCATTGTGAACTCCCACATCCTGTACAAGGCAAATCCATAGAAAAAACTTGCATTGCTGGATTTCAGGATGGAACTGATTGATGACATTCTTGCAGAATTTGGTCAGGCCGAGGCTGCCGCCCCCGACCATCATTCCTCTGACTCTGAAAATGAAGGGGAAGCTCCTCAAGCTGTGGTATGTCCAAGGGCATAAAATTGATCCTGCCAATCGCCTGGTTGGTGGAATGAAAGCTCATGACTTGGTAGAAATTCCACCAACCAATAAGAAAAGGTACCCTTCCAAGCCATGCAGAGTTTGCAAAAAATCTGGAAAACGCTCAGAAACAAGGTACTTCTGCAAAAAGTGTGAAGTCCCACTCCACAAAGGACAATGCTTCAAAAGATATCATGTGTATACCCATTACTGATCTGGTAAGTCATTCCCAGGTATATCCATGAAAATGGAATGCTGTAAAACACACTGGTGCCAGTTTTCTGTGTAATAAAATATGTAGGTTGAAATTTGGCATTTTCTTTAAAAATGGCTGCCCGGATGGGGGCAGCACTGGGCAAATGAGTAGCAGTGAAAGTGTTAATAGCAGTAAAATACGTAATTACACTCTGGACACCCTTATATCGTTTTCTGTCTTCATACTCTTATTTACTTTAATGCAGCGTTTTCTTTTTAATTTAATTTTAGGTGATTTTAGGTGACAAACTGAATAGAATATGTTAGCAAATGTTTTCAAATTGCTTGCTTTGCCATGTCAGTGAAAATATAATTTCATAAAGCCTTTTATTTTACCCAAGATCATGACAGACGAATAGACCACTCGATTAACAAGAACCGGAATGAAAAAGGTGCCTAAATGCGTCTCTAATTCAACATCAAAAGGCCCATAGCGAAAAAGAGAACCGTTCACGAAATGCCTTTGAAATGTCTCACTGACAATTTCCTTGCCGTTTCCCTTTGGTGTTGAAATGGATGGTTAACAATTTAGGAGAAAGAAAGAGAGAGTGACTCTGTTTTTTTTTTTGTTTGTTTTTTGTTGTTTTGTTTTTTTTTGCGAATCGCACTCCCATCCCTTCAACAAAACTCTGGCACCCTTTCCCACTACAGTAAGAATGGGTGTTAGAAAAACTAGAAACTGGAACGGACTATTATGACGAAGTGTAGGAAAACATGTCGGCTTACTCGGGCGATGAGACTTACGTAAAATAAAACACTTGGACGTGTTTTAGATTTTAAACACGTCACTGTGTTTGTGTGCGCATGTGTGTCCACGGGCAAATGCATATTTGTATATATCTATGAACATAAATTCTCTCTCACACACACATACACGCATAGACACACACGTATCTACATAGGAAATAATTCTTGTTTAATAGAAAATACTATCTGATTTTAGTTTATATGATTGCCATTCTTTGAAAGCTTTTCTAGCAGAAATAGATCAAATACATGACACGGATTTTTTTCAGTATACACACACACACACACACATGTATATATATATATATATATATATATATATATATATATATATATATATATATATATGTATATATATGTATATATATATCCATGTGTCTGTGTGTGCGTGTGAAAACTTTCAGAGAGAGTATATCTGTAAAAGGGCAATATGAATAAAGACAAAAAGAAAACTTATCTTAGCCGACGTGTTTCGTCCTCTGAGGAACTTTATCAAGGCAAATGCAAGGATTTTATTTAGTGACAAGTATTTATATACAACTGCAAAAATGTTATCGGTTTTTCAAAATGTTTAAATTTAAAACCGCTCATAAATATTCATTAGGTTAGCCGAAAAGTCAGACAAGTTATGGAGGACGCGAAGTAACACAATTCAATGTCTAATAAACGAAAGTGAGTAAGAGATGTTCTTAAATTTTTTATGCGAATTAGTATTTAACTTATTTTAGTTTGGGATTAATTTATGGTTTATTTATTTTAAATAATATGAGGGAACGAATTTAACCTTTTTTTTTTTTAACCTTTTTTTCCAATATGGCCATTCCTGAAAGAATTACTATTTTTCAAAGCCAACATAAGTGACTTTAAAAATGTCTAAAAAATAATTAAGAGAAACTGGTTAAATTCATAACCTTGTGTTATTTAAAATACATAACGCATAAATTAACGGTCAAGACTGTAGGGATCGAGGAAATATCATCTAGAGAGCCGGCTCCACAGAATTGTGGTTCGCTAGGATAAGCTGTTCGAGTGGAACTTACTTCTCACCAATTGAATACGGAGGGAATGGGGGTGGTTTGCTACAATGCCAGTGACATGACTTAATGGTCAGAACAGGCAAGTTCAAGTTCCAGCCTTTGAGGAAAGACGTGAATCCGTCTCTAATCCCCACCAGCCATAGGCAGACTTAGATTTCTAGTCTCGCCTTATAGGATACGGACAACTCTAAATTCACCGAGAAACCACTCTCGGATTAATGGCCTTGAAAAAGGCATGAATCCATATCTTTCCCCCGCCAGCCATCGGTTAAATAGTAGGGTAGACTAAGAGCGCTAGGTTTAACTGATTACTAGCCTTACAGGATACAGACAACTCTGAATTTTAAACCTTGGAGAAGACAACGAAAAACTCGCATTTATGGCCTTGAAAAGGCGTGAAACCACCACCCCAAAACTAAGGGTTAAATAGCAAGGTAGATTAGGATTTTTTAACCTTGAGTCACGGCCAGTCTAGGAGAAATGGCGAAGAATGTAACAGGTAACACCTCCACTTTATTTCCCAAGATGCAATTCATACATGTTAAAGAAAATGTTGTGGAGAACCATGACCGCTTACGTCTTCAAGGGACAGGACATTAAAAATGAAACGAGGAGTAATAATCCAATAATTCGCACGAAAAAAAAAAATTCCCTGACCTGGTATGGTGGTAGAGCTACTGCACACCTGAACACCTGACCATCTCCCTTCACATGTATTGATTGCGGGTCTAACTCTATGCGGGGGATATTCCAGTTCATTCGGTGATGATGTCAGTCCATTTTTTCCTCTGTTTGCTGCTTCTTCATTTGACTATGGCGGCCATAATATTTTACTTCCTCGTCCTGACTGTAGGCTGATCTTTAAATACCCTAAACCTGAGTGATTTTGATAGAGAGTAGAAGAAAAACTTTAAAGCATATTTTGTTCGGTGACACAAAAATCCGAAGATGCATTGGAACAGCGAAAGATACCTTCAAAAAGCTAAAATATATATTAAGATACAAGAAAATTTCGGTAAAAACAAAGAAAAGAATGCTGAACTGCTATGTAATATTAATCCTCCGATACGGCAGTGAATGCTGGATAATTTCTTTACGGATGAAGAGGCTTGAAGCAAGAGAAATGTTCTACAGAAGGATACTGAGAATACCATAAACGGAACATATGAGCAAGGTGGAAATTTTCATGTAAATGAATCAAAAAGGGTACTTATACTTAGAATTTGAAAGGCAGTTGAAATTTCTTGGACACAAAATGAGAAAAGAAGGCTTGAAGAATTTGACACTCACATGTCATTGAAGACAAAAGGGACAAAGGGAAACATCGAGCTTGTATAAATGGATCTCGGAACAGATACTAGGAGGAATAGTAAGGACATAAATATTGCTAGAGTTACAAATGATAGGAAGTTGTGGCGATACATTAAAGCCCACGTCCTGAATGGATACGGTACATAAAATTAGAATACCTTGCCGTGTCTTTTACACGTCGTGTTCATCCGTATCCCTATTTTAAAGAAATCATTATTCGTGTTTTCGTTTGAATTCGCCTTTCACGTTTGATAATAAAGTGTATCGAATAAAAGGATTTTGCAACAGTATGTTGATTTCATTTAAACTATTTGGACTGTTGTCCTCATCTTTATTGCAATATTCACGACGTTTCGACCGCTGTACGCACCGGCCTTCTTCAGGTTTTTCTAACCGAACACTTTATTTAGGCAGATTGTTCTAATTCCACGTGCGATACCTTTGGATATTTAATAAATTCCCCTTGATAACTCTACAAGTTTTTTTTTTTTTTTTTGTTTTTTTGTTCAAGGATTGAACTTACATCTCAAGGTTTGAACTCATCAATCGACCAACGCTTTTATCCACTGGACTATGTGTCCTTGGGGACACAAGATGTAAATAGTGTAAATAGTTACAATACCTCATTTCAGAAATATAGACAGATGTTGATTTTATTCTTCAATCTTTCTTTCATTTGAGCCATTTTCCTTTCTTTTTACATTTCGTTCTACTTTTCATGTCATTTGTCTCTTTTCCCTTACTTTCTCTTTTCTGCTTCCTTATCTTGTACTGTTCTTTCTTTTCTTGCTCCCTCTCAAAAGTGTCATCCACACGTAACCTATCCTTAACCCCCACGTCATTCACGTCTTCACATCCGGTAACTATGTCGCCTTTGCTATTAATTCGTGAGTATGTGAAATAGCGAGAAAGGAAGCGAAATAGATAAAATAAGATCAAAATGAAATAAGGATGCAAACTAAAAAGAATTAAACGTTATGTGAAATAAAAAAAAATCATTTCTAATAATCAATAAGACTACGGAGGCAAACTAAAGCATTTTCCTTTGATCTTTGATCCCCAGAAGCCAATAATGTTTCGACCTTTAGAGGGCATTAAATGGATTTTTTTTCCTATGTGCCGAGTCCCTTCACGACGTAGATGATCATGGCTCTTCCTAATTTCCTCTCCTGTAATAATTACTCTTTTTAATCTCTCCTAAACCCTGCTCCACCATTCATTTGCTCAAGTTCCCTATGTAGGTTATACTTTGCTTTCTTCTGTCCCTTCCATCTGGCTATAGATTAAGCAATTCAGATCACTAATATCATTTTTTTTTATATTCAAATTATATAAAAGTTAATGAATGAGGTAATTTGCTAAATTCATGTAAATTCATTGTAAATTGACCCCCCTACGGACGCCGAAACAACACATGCTCATACCATGTGATTTCTTAAATTAAAAACAATTTTTTTTAATTCGTTGGTTGATCGATTTTGTTTAGCGGCATATCAACTTTTATGGGTTATTTACTGACAAAATCTAGACATTTTGAACACAGTTTTATGGATTCAACTAAATATATTTTGAACGCAATTGCATGCCTTCAGATAAAATGTATTGGTTATTTTGCTATAAAATATACTATTGGTAATTTTACTTTTAATATGTAGTGTTGGTAATTTTTTATTTAAAAATGTATTGCTGCTATTTTTTTACTATAAAAATATATTTTTATATTTTCACGGTGTTTTTAGTTTGGGCGTTCACTATTTGTGCTACCACTCCAGGTCATGGTGGACCTGGGAACAACAGCTCCTTAAAACCTCCAATCTCACAAACAGGGGCCTTGCTGCCATATGTAGTTTATCGTCATACCTAGGACTGTTTTAAATTCATAAGCTGGAGTTTTTGTTTTTTCGTATATTACTATCGAATTACGAATTTTAATTTTTTAAAATTTTTTTTACATTTTAAGAAATCCCGTGGTATGAGCACATTTTGTTTTAACTTCCGTCGGAGAATTGAACCCCTGTATTCATTTTTACCATTTTTATTTTATTCATTTATTGTGATTTGGAGGGTTTAAATCTATTGTAATATGAAAAGAAAACTGGGGTAAAATGATTATTTCTGGTCGCAATGCTTATTGTACAACTCAAACTGTGTTTCTAATTTGAATGTTCTCTGCTCTACATGGAATTCTATTTCTAATCCGTACCCCCTTTTTTTAAAAAAAAAAATTAAAAAAAGAGAGAGCTTCTCATTCCAATAACGTATATAACTGTCTTGTCAATTAAGCAATGAATGTCAGTTGACATTCCCTGAACGTTCACGAATCCTTTCCATCATTGTTTTTATCGTTTCTCTTGCTTTCTTTCTGAAATCACACTTTTTCTTCCTTCTCCTTTTCCTTTCGACCTTCATCTTTCTGCTTTTTTTCATTGCTCTCCCTCTCTCTCTCACCTTCACTATTTTCTTTGCTTTTATAATTCTTATCTATCTTTCTTTTCCTGATCATCTTTTTCCCCCTTTCTTTCTTCCTGCTTATCTTATACATTCTCTTCTTAAAAGTGTCATCTTCGCGTGACCTATGCATAACCTGCACGTCATCCTCGTTTTCACATCCGGTAACCATGTCGCCTTTGCCATTAGTCGATTAAAGATAACACAAAAAAGGAAGAGACTGCTAACATGAAGAAATCAGTGCCACATAACGTCTTCCGATCTTCTTTATTACTGGAGATAAAATCGACAGACCAGCAACAGCGTTGCTACTCTTGTTTCGTTGAAACCAATGCAGAAAGCAGACTTGTCCAGATGTATGGAACCAGTTTTAGAAATGACCAGAAACTGTTTTTATTTCGAAGTTTATGTTACTGGACATTTGAACTTGTAAAACTATAGCTTTCGAAACATCGAACACATCCTCCGACTTAATAAGTTTCGCAAAACTAATGGCTAGCTACTCTCTCCCAAGTACGCCCGTTGGTGGATAGCCAATCTTTGCTCAGTCTCATTTGTGTTTGTTTAAAACCCAGAAAGCCAACCTGTAGTTATTTTCCTATGTTTTTACGATTCCGAATGAATCTCTGTCATGCTATTATAGTCAGTTCCGGTGTAATGATACCCCCCACCACAATCTATGATACTGCAGACTACTGCATTTCAATTTTCATACCAGAAATTCTGTTACAGAAATTCTGGATTCCCAAGTTTTCGTTACTACGATTGTTTTCGGCTAATTTTTAAATGATTTTTTGTATGGTTTTTACAATAAACCTTTACTTATTTTATCCACCGTGTTTTTTCAAGTATATATTACTATTAGCACGGAATATAACATATCGGAGTTAGCTCCTCCTCAGTTTCCTTAATCCTTCAACAGGGGTCTCTCTCCCCTGGCTATAAATACTGGCTGACCCTTATCTCTCTCTCTCTTTTCCGACGCAGGCCTTGGGTCACTACCTCGCACGGAGACGAGGTAAAATCGTTCTTTTTCCACTTACACCAATATGTGACCTCTCACAGATACTGCGTTTCCCAAATTCCGAGAACGCGCTAAGAACAATACACGTACGTACGAACACTTACAATACACACACATAATTTCTCCATACAAACACTATGTAACTTTTCATGTCTTCGTGTAACTCGTTATTAATATATATTTGTTTACCCATATATATTGGTTTGTTTGTTTTCTTTGGACATTCGACATTCCCATGTAGCTGGACCGGCCAGCAGGAAAGTTTAACCTTCTGATATCTCTTCACATCTAGTTTCACATGTAGTTTTTATGATTTACTTATTAACCTAAACAAAACAATTTATTATAATTTGTAATAAAAAGATAATAATTAAAAGTCTTTAAAAAATTATATTTTTTGTTCATTATTTCAAAAGCATAATAGATAATTGCATACAGTTCGCTATATTAAGAGCAATCCTCTGTGTTCACTAAATGATTGTTCGAATCTGTCAATAACTACTTCTGCATCCAACTCATCTAAAAATTCTTTTTCAGTGGATAGCAACATGTATGATTCCAAGTTCTCCTCAGAGAGCAGATTTCATAACCTCGTCTTTATGATCTTTAGCTTTGAAAATGTACTCTCACATTGGACTTGAGTAACTGATAGTATGCAACTGACATTATGTTATATTCCGTGATAATAGGAATATATACTTGACAAACACGGTGGATAAAATAAGTAAAGGTTTATTGTAAAAACCAGTACAATAAGAAATAAGGTAACAGTTATGCGCACGGTCGTCGCAAGTCAATCCAGTAGTGAGTGCTACTATTGGAAGGCCGGTATTTCTCGCGTAAGTCTGAGTCGTACTCAAAAGATCACAGCCAGAAATACTTACCAGCCTCCCTACGAGGTAGGATGTGGCACAAGGCCGAATTTAATGTGAGGCAATCCGAGCCAGTAGCCTCGTCTGGTGATCCTCTCTGCTCAGAGACAGAGAATTTGGCCAGCACAGCTGAAAAAGATTTCAGCTAGAGTATCTAGCAAATGGCCCACGCAGTCATATGTGGCAAAAGGCCGAATTTAATGTTGGGTTCCCGAGCCCGTAGTCTCGGGCAAAAAATCCCCGTAGACCCCGCATAAATGGGACCGGATCTGTCTACCTCCCTGAACGAGACTCTGCCATTCAGCATAGCCTCGTCCGGGTTCCTCTGCCAGAAGACAGAGAGTTCGACAGCACAGCTGGAAAAGATTTCAGCTAGAATATTTACTAACCTCCCCACGCGATCAGATGTGGCGCAAGGCCGAGTTTAATGTGGCGCATCCGAGCCCGTAGGCTCAAGCAAAAATTCCCGTAGAACCCGTGTAAAACGGAGTCGGGTGGCTGTTACCCGAGACGAGATTCTGCCCTTCGGCATAGCAGTGTCTGGGGATCCTCTCTGCTCGGAGGCAGAGAGTTCGACCATCACAGCTGAAAAAGATTTCAGCTAGAGTATCTAGCAACTGCCCCACGCAGTCACATGTGACACAAGGTCGAATTTAATGTGGGTTACCGATCCCGTAGGCTCGGTCAAAAAATCCCCGTAGACCCCGCATAAACGGGATCGGGTCCGTCTACCTCCCCGAACGAGACTCTGCCATTCGGCATAGCCTCGTTCGGGTTCCTTTCTGCTCGGAGGCAGAGAGTTCGACCAGCACAGTTGAAAAGATTTCAGCTAGACGGTATTTACTAGCCCTACACTCACGAGGGTAGATTTGGCACAAAGCCGAGTTTAACGTGGGCCTTCCAAGTCTGTAGGCTCAGCCAAAAAATCCCCGTAGAACCTGTATAAACGGGTTCAGGGTCAGTCTACCTCCCCAAACGGAGCCTCGTCCGGGTTCCTATCTACCCGAAGGCAGAGAGTTCGACTGTCTAGCCGAAAAAGATTTCGGCTAAAATACTCAGCCAACCGCCCCCCACGAGGGTCGCATGTGGCACAAAGCCGGGTTTAACGTGGGATCTCCGAGCCCGTAGGCTCGGCCAAAAATATTCCCTTTGGACCCATATAAACGGGTTCAGGGTCGGTCTACATCCCCGAACGAGACTCTTCCCTTCGGCATAGCCTCATTCGGGTTCCTCTCTGCCCGAATGCAGAGAGTTCAACCGCTCAGCCAAAGATTTCGGCCGGACTCTGTAGTCCGTTGACTTACCGCTACTTATAGATAGTTACTACCTATAGAATAGTTACTCATGGGGGTGACAGGCTATTCCATTACATCACATTATAAAGTTATTATTCCTTTTATTACTAAAATAATTATCTGTATGTGTTCCTTTTTGCACTTTTTTTTTATATAGGTGGCCTACTCCATCAGGGGCCGACTTGCCATCGGGCAGGTTGACACCTTAATCAGTCCTCCACTGACTGTGACGAATTTCTTCCTCTACTTTTCCAATACGAGCCCTTCTGTTGGTTTGAATATGGAGAGAAAGCTTCCCTTCCCTTCACATCAATAAGTTTTAGCCGCCTAATGCCTTGTCGGCTTTTGGCGATTTTCTTTCTTCGGACTCACTGTAATTAAATATGAGCCAAAGCTGTTCCTTTTCGGGAGTGATTAGACCTGGTCCTTTCAACATAACAATTTCACCTTTATCGAAAACTTTCATCTTGCCTATAACTGCGGTATTCAACACATGAAAATGAACTATTTGAAGACGGCTGACCTGCTTACATACCTCAGACAGTGTCAAGCGCAGTTGTTACTAGATAGTAACTCCTATTCTAGTTATATGTCGGTAGTCATAATGTTTTGCCATCTATGTAAATGGAGAGATGGAGGAAGAACTTGCATTTCTAAGATTGAGCTGTCTGCTGTCTTCCAAATGAATATTAGAAATTGGTTTATCTCGTAAAATAAAAGTGATATTGTTCTTACTTGACCAAACATAAATATATGCTTTTTTTTTAAGAATACGTCACACTAATCGATATGATGGTTAATTGTATCATGTCATGTTTAAAACACGCCATGGATAGGCTAGTTTAATAGATACAGAAAGACTAAAAAAAATTAGTGTATCAAGTCATTACTACTTTAGTCAGTTTTTCTTCTTTTGTAATCTAATACGAGTCTATCAAGCTCAGTAAAAAGGTATAAACGTATGATAAGGCACTCGTCTCAGACGTGCCACTGTGCTGTAATGACCCGTAAGCTCAACTAGCAAATCATTATGACTGTAGTAAGCACGATCCTTAATCGGTACCCTACACAATTGGCTTTGTTTCTGGCCAACTTACGCATATGGGCGCCTCGTCGTACAATGGTAGTTAGTAAGCCAGTCTCACAGACTCAAGCAAGATGCCATAAAATAAAATTAAAAATATAGAGGGAGGGGACGAAATCAAATGTTAAGCGGGGTCCCAATCAGATACAGATAAGTTTTAAAGATCCTTGATTATATATTTTTATTTGATTTTCTCATAAAATAAATATTATTGCACTGTAAGCGTTTCTTTTTCTTTAATTTGTTCATTTTAAGTAATCGTTTTTTGTTAGTTTTTTTTGTTGCTTTTTTGTTTATATTTCTGAGATGAGTTATTGCAACTATTAACACTATTTACATTGTTCGGACTGTTGTTCTCATCTTTATTGTCATATTCACAAGGTTTCAGCCGTTGTACGCTCCGGCCTTCTTCGGATGATATTTTGTTGAGTTACTAAAGGGAATTAACTGAAAATTGAGATATCCAAAAAAGGTATGGCATATGGAACTAGAACAATCTACACTCATGGACTAAATAAAGGGTTCGGTTCAAAATTCCAACGTATATCACCTGAAGAAGGCCGGAGTATACAACGGCCGTAACATCGTGAATATGACAATAAAGATAAGGACAACAGTCTGAACAAGCGTAAATAGTGTAAACGAGATAATGCCATTATGACACAAGGGGCTACTGAGAGTGAAAGCGATTGAAAAGACTTTTGAAGGAACCGGAAACCCAATCCTAAACAAGAAACAAGGGATAAACCTCTACTCCTGTGCAAAAGACCCAGAAGGCTTGTGAATCGGTCGATAGGTGAACCTATCTACTCTTGTTGGGTGACCCTATCTATTCCCCTTATGTTCTGGGATGAAAACTATAGACATGTGCTGCATATAAGTCATATAAAGGTTTTAGCAGCTAATTTTATGAAAAAAAGTAGAATTGTATGTTGACTGATTCAATTTCCACGGTTTATCAACCCATTGCAGGTTATAAAAGCCAGAAATTAATTTTAGATTGTAATAATTTTAATTTTTTTTTAGATAATGATGTTTTAGTGATGCTAGTCTTACAAATTAACACAGCCAGGGGGAGAAGTGGATTCATACCTTTCTTAAGGTTATTTGCACGTGTGTGAATATAATAAACCTACCTGGTGTTCGAACTCGGCTCTCTGATTAACAATTTCGAGCCATTATCCATTACACCACCCGCACATTCAAGCTTACAGCACCTGGTATTCCCTAGCGGTCATCAGTCACACAGGCACTGACCAGGCTCGACGTTGCTTAACTTCGAAGATCATATGGGAACCGGTGTTTGAACGTGATATGGCCGTCAATCTGTAGAATTATAGATCTCTTATTTATTTTGAAAATTAATGGTAGTAATGATTTTAGGCAAATGATACAATAACTCAATGGCATTGTCCTAGATTGAGGCCAAGAAGACAGATTTAGTTTAGTTCTCAGTCCCAAGAAAAAAGTGAAAGGAATTCAACCCTCCAGGCCCAACCTATAACGCCATGGATGAACCTATAAGGATTTCAATCCATATTGAGTATTCGATATCTGTAACCTAATGGCAAATTAATCTAAACTTAGCATTCATGATATCGACATTTTCTCTCATAAAATCCCAATACCCACAAATACACGGCATTACCATAAGAACTATCAGCTTTCAAATCATCTTACCTACAAAAAGCGAGTAGTAATAATATTTCTATATATACAATGTGTATAAGAGTAGAAGACTTGACTGCAGTAACCCATCTTAGGCATAGCATTATGTGTTGTGCCCATCGAAGCGTATCTTGGCTTTATCACCAGTTTGTTTGTCAGCCAATCATCGACTAAGAACCGCGCCTTATGACTAGAACATCTCACTCACTCTGTATCGGCACCAAGGGACATAACATCATCTAGTGCTCGGCTGGTCTCTGGAGATTCTCAACATTATAACGCTTAGGTCGCTCTGTGGATGAACAGATGGAAAGACTATCAGGCAAGTGCGAACGTAGTTTAAGCCGATGAAACAATGCTTTGCAACTTTCTTTGGGACTGACACTGGGACAACAAACATTTACCATTCAACTCGCAAAACATCGCTCGCACAGAACTCTTAAGGTCATCAACACTGCTCTACTTTGATAAAATAAAATAGCTGTTATAGATTTCTATACATTTTCTCACTCTCACAAAGTGAGAAGGTCTTTACAAAAATAAACTTTTGACAGCAGTAGAATATCGAAATTTGAAAATAATTAAACCACATATACTGACGAATTTAGAATAAAACCTCTTGTTTTGTCAATATTTATGAAACGATGTATCATTGTATATTTGTGGTTTATTGAAAGAGTATTTTTTAAAGTTTTTCTTGATTCTGACATAAATCTTTTTGTTTGTCTTTTACATTCATCATCTGGAGATGATGATGAAAAACCAGATGACAAACTGTTTTAGAATACCTACGGACGATAATGGGTATGTCCCCATTCACACAAATACAGAAGTAAATACTGTATGTTGGACTGCAGTTGGAGGTTCGTCTCCAGATGTGCTGGTCAAACTCTCTGCTTCCGGGCAGAGAGGATCCCCAGACGAGGCTATGTCGAGTCTCGGGAAACAGTTACCCCGTATCGACCCCGTTTTATACAGGGTCTACGGGGAAATTTTGGCCGGGCCTACGGGCTAGGATACCCCATATTAAATTCGGCCTTGTGCTATATCTGACCGAGTGGGGCGGTTGGCAGATATCCTGCAGTTGGAGATTCACTGTGGAATTCACTTGACTCACTTCTAGCAGTAGACTACTTCTACGCGCCGCTGGCGAATCTTATGTGTTGATCGTGTCCTAAGTATTATCGTGAATTACCAATCTTCGTGCGATTATTCTATTCAGTAACCTTCCCTAGGGTACAACACAAACCAACGAAAATATTATGTTAAAAGCAACTAAAGAGAAGAGATTAGTTCAAAAAGCGTAATTGTCTGTGTATAACACTCGCCTTTGGGTTAAAATGTTAACGTTCCGCCCATGAGATTCGGGTTCAAATCTCAATATGGTCGACATTTCAAAGAGGTAACTTTATGAAAATATCGGCCATTTTGCGACACCTTAGAATTTCCTTAAGTAAGATGATAAAGCTACTAAGATGCAAGTGGATTACTGGGAATGAAAGAAACAAAGGCGACAATAAAAGAACAGGATTCAGCGAGACAGAAGATGACGATTGACGTTGCATTTAATATTTTGAAGACCGTAGTTGACAGGAAAGCAGGAATAGAGTTCCACAAGGAAGAAGAAACTATTGGCATAGAACTTATGGTTTCTTTCTAGCAATTTCAACAGTGAATATTATCATACATAGCTGCCAATCTAATATTGCGCTTAAATTCATAAACTCGAGGTACCAAAGAGGAAAGCTCATTAGAACAATTGCCTTGAAAAGGCACAGGGAAGCTAGCTTACTGCAACAGGAAAGTGGTTGAAGTCGCGATGCCAGGTCAGGATAACTTTGCAGATTCTTCTTTTGCTTTTGTCAAGAATCTCTAGATATATAGCGGAAGTATCAACTTAGATGCGGCGGAAATATCTGATGCACGGACGAATGATAGACTATGATAAGTGATTCTGGCGAGAAAAATTGTCTAGAACCACACTGAACCAACCTTCGCTAGCAGCAGACCTTACCAATTGATGCAATATAATCGTTCGACTTAGTGATTAAAAACCATAACACGGGTTAAACTAAATCTTGTTAGTGAAAGTGTTAGTGTTTTTGCTTAGCATGAAGTAGGAAGTACATCGAGACCCAGAGTTTGAGTGTACTGGCCTTGTTTAAAGTTGATCACACTAGGTTACGCGTTCTCTCCCAAATAACTGTAACTAAAGTCCTCACAGCATAGCTGCACTATAAACCACAGGTTGGCTCCGTAGATATTGAAGAGACACGAATGCGCATGTGCAAGCTTCTGTAACCTAGCAGAACGGCTTACACAGAAACGATCAGTTAACCATTTACTTTGTTTACTTTTAATACGCACCATTTTTCCTGGTTTTCTTGTCTAAATGTTAGTAGGTGCGTAGCATACACGAAAACTAATTAGCTTTCTCCCACATACGTCGCCATATTCCGGACGTTATGACCGAAATGCCTTGACCTTGATCCCTGTCCTTCTCTTTATCCTTTTCTCAAACACTCCTCTTTACTCTTACTCTCACTCTCTGTAACCTCTTGCGTGCTAGTGCCACTCCCGTCTTACTTGGGGTGATATCAATGGTCCAAACTAATTAATGCAAAACAAAGGGTTTAAATCACTAACCAATCATTGCATTTAATTATTTTAAAGAATTGTACACATAGATATTAAGCATATTTTAGTCTGCTTTATTGCTGTTAATGTCCAAGATCGACGTTGTGACAGTTTCATCTATGTTATTATCATCTTTGTCGTTCACAGAGTCATCTTATACTTATCCTCAAAAAGGATATCATCTTCACTGAACTGGCCACAATAGCCGGGCTTTCAATATCCATAGACTTATGAAAGAAAGCTTTGGTCGGAGAGTGGGACTTGAGCGTTTACTCTAAATACTGTGCACATCTTGTTAGGAGTAGGTTAGGTTTGCCTATCGCCCAGTTTACACTCCTCCTCGGTCTTTTGGACATGAGTAGAGATTTATTACTTGTTTCCTGTTTACGATTCGGATTCCAGCTCCTTCTAAACTCTTTTCATTCTATTTCACTCCCAGTAGCCCCTTTACTTTCTTTGCTTCGGGATGAATTGATTAAAAAATACAAAAAACACAAAACGTTTTTTTAATCATTTCAACATCAGCAAGGCAATAAAAGCACTAAGACGCAATGGGTTACTGAGTGTGAAAGAATATGAGAAAAGGAAAAGATAATGTAAACTATATAATTTTATTTTTGGTCGATACAAACCGGATAAAATGTTTAAAAGACGTTAAATTCAGGTTAAATTTAACTGCTACAATTTTTGAAATGTCAGTGCCAATTAAACACGAAATCGTTTTTTTACCAGAATTTCGTAGTCCAAAGTTAGAGTTGCATATTATATACGAATAATTAAGGTAAATTATATAGTCCTAATGATTCCAAAATGATTGAAAGCTGACCAGCCAAAACGTTACTTCAAATGCAATAAACAAGAGTATAGTAGTTCGAATAAATCATTCTTTCAAGAATTTTCAATGTTGGAACCGTTTCTAAAGTCACTGTTGAATTCCATATGGAACTCATTTAAGTGTTATTAGGGATATTTCTTCTTTTATGCCATGATCCATTTTGTTGTGATTTTAGCGGCATAAAGTTTGTAGGTGATGAAACATTGACAGCATTAAATAAAACGCTTGAAAATTTGATACAGTTTTTCAAAAGATATGAGAACAAAATAAAAGTGTAATCGTAAACATAGATTTAAACTGCTTGCCAGGCTCTATTTTCCAAAGAATTATTTTGTATTGCAAATTTTAAAAAAATGCCTTTTGGAGAAGATCTTCCTGCACACATTTGACAGACATATTTACTTGGAAATGGGCACTTTTGCAGCTATGAAATTTTTCAATTCTACTCTTGGATCAAACGGTTACACGTTCCTAAGAATGGCATCAATCCTCATTTCTTGGAAATTGAGGGCTCCCCATATATCGGATTACAGCATGAATAACCAGAATTACTCTCATTCTCTTCCTCGTCGTCAACAATACTCGCGCGTCATAAAAAAAAAACTAAAAAAAAATTTTAAAAACTAAAAACGATTACTCATGGTGTAGGAAGGACTGGATTCGGGCCCTCTTAAATGGTATTAATTTAAACGGTTACCGATTTGAAATCGAGAAATCAGCGAGCCGAGTTCATTACATTCACTTTAACACAAATACCATTAGGAAAAGTATAAATCAGTCTCTTCTCCCCACAGTTATGGATTAAACAGCAAGGCAGACTTGAATCTCTAGCCTTAGTTGGCAACCAACAACTCTGATTTCAAAACCCGTTAGCTTGCTAATGATCAGATAGAAGCTTCGGTTTATGATCACTCTAAAGATGGTGACTCGTTAAAAACACCCATCCCCAGCAGTCTGAGCCACTCGTTGAGGTTCGACTCGAAAAAAAAAAAAGAAAAAGTAACGTGAGTTTTGCAATCTGCCGCTGGCGGAGATATCGTCTTTTTTCATCTTAAAATAGAATCCTTGGCAGCATCGAAATTCGAACGTAGTTCACTGACTGATTCGAAGTGGAATGAGAATTAAGACGACGCTTGTAGTTGTCTTAGAATAGATATTGAACTTGTGTGATTATTGTAGATTTTACAAGTGGATAATTCAAGGTGGTAGGCCTTATAGTATGCTGATCAAGATTGTGTTGACGACGCTCGTGTTTATAATCTAGGTCATTTTACTGTAGATACCAATGGTAATGATATAGACATGATGGCAAAAGTAGTTTCCATTGTCTCTCGAAAGATGGAGGAGGTAATTTAAAGTGAAACGGAAAAGAATAGATGAGTCTTTTCGTCTACCCCATGAAGGGAAAATATTTGACAGAAGAAAATAAAGGCGAAGAGAAGTTTAGTTTTATCCGCAGGGTGCATTTTAATTTCACAAATGCAAATACTGTTTAAGTTTGTCCCAACTTTTGTTCCCACCCATTAGACAATTGCTTGTAACAAGAGCGTTAATATCAACATATTTTTTTATGAAAAAGCAAGAAAAGGCATTATATTGTTTATATATGTTAATGCTCAACTTTATGGAGGGAATGTAAAGAAGGGGATGTTGCTTATAAACTTGTAACTTTTTGGCATATATATATATATATATATATATATATATATATATATCAGAGATTGAATCTTATTTACGTAATGCAATAAATGCTTGGATTTATGAAAAGAATGTGAAGTGAAAGCAGCTGCTTACAACTTATCATCAATTTCCTGGATTTGGGGAAATATAGTAAGTCGAATCATAAATAGTTACAGTCGGGCACTTCGACGTGGTGTAATGGTTAAGGAGTTTGTATTGCTAGAACAATTGCGACTGAGTAGTGAGTCCGATCCTCACTGGGTGCCTCATACTTTCTACCTTGTGCCACAACTTAGCCGCGTTTAGTAAATGGGCACCATGAAATGGTGTTATGGTTAACGAGCTTGTCTTGCTAGATCAGACTGAGTAGTGAGTTTGATCCTCACTGGATGCCATATCTAAACTCCGCTTGGAAAATCAACAAAAATAGTTACCGTTTTTGTTTCTCAACTTTATTCTTTGAAAACGCATAAAGTGCAATTACGTTTTTTATTCAATTATAAAATATTAATTTTTGCAGTGACTTATCGCTTAATAAGCAGCTGTTCGACACCTTTTAAGTAAATTTCCACCTGTTCTGATGTGAAAATGTTTTCCACGAAATCCTGAATCTGGTTTTCATTAGAGAAAGTTTTCTCCATCAAAGCGTTTTGCAGCGATCTAAAAAGGTAACTATCGATTGGTGCAAGATCAGGTGAATATGACGGATATACAACAAACCGAATTCCAAAATTTTTTCCTGTGTGTTATTTTTCTTACATGCGGCTTTCAGTTGTCATAGAGGAGAACGCGTTTTCCATTTAATCCACTGTGTACGCTGCCTCCGCCGTGCAAATACTAAGGTACGTTAGTGTACTGGAAATTTATTCTTAACTGTCACATATGATTAGTAATTAAGATGATACATTCGTCATTACAGTTGACTCCTAAACACGGAAATTACTTATGACTTACCCTAGTATTTGATCTTGATACCGACACACCGTCAAGACAAGATGTATAATTTTTTAGGTAAAATAAGCTAAGTTTTCAATCGCAATTAAACCAGGATGTTTTTTGTTTGTTGTTTTTTTTTTAATTTACGATAGAGAATTAACGATTCATCCAGTGGTTAACAACTACATTTTATATAATTCCCATTCATGGTGAAACGCGAGAGAATTTGTGGACAGCTCATGTTAATTTACTTGGACCGGTAATTCTGGCAGGCATTCTGAAGACGGGCGGAAAATATTCTTTAAATCTAACACAACTTCGGCGAAGGAGGAACACTTGCCAATTTGTTGAGCTACGATTGAACATCAAACAACGAATTGAATTCCAATGTTCCGACGGACTAGGGCGGGGTCATCATCAACCT
>OZ038476.1:53654189-53671689 GCA_964036315.1 Acanthosepion esculentum | reverse complement strand
ATTGTAAAAAGAGTCAAAGGGACTTTTTACAGAAAAGAAAGATTCAGAAAATAATTGTTTCATTATTAACGTCGTTCTTTTAATGATGTCCGTTATTTTCTATACGCTCTTACGCTCTTGTTCTTAGCTATTAATTTAAAATAATTTTATGCTAATTTATTTTATATTGCATAACATATAATAGAGCAGTGTTTCTCAACATAGGTGGCAATGCCCCCTGGTGGCGGGGCTAGGATATTCCAAGAGAACAGCAAGTTTTCAGAGGAGTTAGCGGGGTTCTATATAATTTTGACAGTGTGTGTAAGAGGTGTAATGCTTAGCGGCTCAAATCGAAATTTCGGCGAGTTCGAATTCCAATCGAGTTCCTTATATTCACTAACGCGCAAAAACCCTTGTGAAAAGTGTGGATACATTTCTTCTCCCCCACATCTATGGGTTAAATAATAGGGCAGACTGAACTCTTCTCTCATTATTGGCAATGATTCTAGGAGAATGACAGCTCTGAATTCAAAGCCGTTTGGCGATGGGACTGTATAATCTTACTTGCTACGGAAACCACAACAGCAACTCCAAGCGCTTGGGGTCTCACCCAGCAGGGGATCTTACCCAGAAAGTGGGGGAGGGGATCCCCATGGGTGATTTCAGGGTTTCATGGGGGTAGGGAAAATCTTTTAATTTTCTTATTTTTTATTTACAGAATTTGGAGCCCATCATGTGTGCCAAAAAGACGATATGAAGAATCTTATATTCACTATGGGTTCACATACATCATCGTCAATGGAGAAGAAAGGCCTCAGCGTGTATTTTGTTGCAAAGCTTTGTCAAATGGTTCTTTGAAACCAACAAAGTCGAAGCAACATTTATAAAAAAAATATTTTATAAAAATAATCCATGTATATATGTGGAGCGAAGACGGAAATAAACAGCAAGACAGTCGAACACCAAATGACAAAAAAATGTTTTCTGGGTCGGCGGATTCGTGCATCCTTCCGGTTAATAAATTAATCCTTTGAAAATAAATACTTAACATTTTCCAAACAATGGGTCGCGTTCCCACCGACAATAAAAAACATGCTTTGTGATTCATTTGAAGAGTATATAAGCAAAGTTTGTAGATCAGAGAAGCCATTAAGGAGATAGATTCGACAACAGTTCATGACTGCGGCTTAAAAGTGATCCCCTTACTCATTCACTCTTCTTCCTCACCAAGCTACGTGATACTTACACTTTCCTCCTCACTTTCTCCATTGCCTCTTTTTTTCTCACACATACACGCGAAGAAATCACATTTCTTTTCATCTTAACAAACAACTACAAACAAGGACGAAAAATTTAGTAGCAAAAACAACTAAATAAAAATATTTTATATTTTTATATTTAAAAAACTTTTTCACCGTTTTCTTTGTTGTTGGTTGATTTAGATCCGCAACATATCTACTAATATGAAAAAGAATGAAGATTTTCAATAATATATGCATATTATTTGGAATGCATCTTTTGATTCGAACAATCTTGGAAAGAAAAAGAATGACATTCTGGCATTTGCTGAAAAGGGTGCGTTGTGCTTGTTTTGTTGTTGTTGAGAATCACTAGCCTAGCGAGTTCAGAGCTGTGGTCCATACTCCTTTATAGTGTTTAATTCTTAACAGACGAATGAGATGAATTAACCCTTTGAACCCTGACTGAAACAAATAACATTTTATATTGTTGAGTCTTGACTCAATGTTGAATCTCGCCTATTGCATGGAATAATAATGCAACACAAAATGTACTTAGAACAAGAATGTATTATAACAAGAAAGTGTACACAATAAGTACATATAGTATTTCTGTATATTTCTGGGAAGACGTTCCTGGAGAGTGTGTTGACTAGTCGCAGTCGATCAAAGTCTCTAGTTGGATCTCGTGATTCCTTTCTCCTCGTCTTCCGGTACCAACCACTATTTATGCAGTTGATAGTCACCTATGCAGATTAGGTGGATCCTACACAACATATATACACGTTTGTTTATCTTCTTGGCTATATATTCAAATTTTAGATATATTT
This sequence comes from Acanthosepion esculentum, assembly GCA_964036315.1. Classification (NCBI taxonomy): domain Eukaryota; kingdom Metazoa; phylum Mollusca; class Cephalopoda; order Sepiida; family Sepiidae; genus Acanthosepion; species Acanthosepion esculentum. Next base: position 53,669,642 of record OZ038476.1, on the reverse strand, counting down.
TAAACATTCATCTGCGAATGTTAAATATGTACATGGATAATAAAATAACTGCAAACGAAAATCGGGTAGCTTCTATACACCGACCTGGTGACCTCTGTTCGTCTGTTCCGGACGCGGTTTACTTCCGGTGATGTTTCCTGTTATCATGTAACAAAACATAAATACTTGACATTAGCTCTGCTCCTTTACTTGTGCATTTTTAACATAGAAGGAACTGGGTCACAAACTCATGCAAATCTCTGAAAAGAGACGCTGGAAAAGAAAAGTTAAGAACCACCGTAATAAAACCTTTAAAGTTTATTAAAATCTTCAAGTCAGTAATTTTGTTATCACATACTAATATATTTTATTGTATTAGTAGCAAAGGACGAAAATGACACACAATGATTCTTGTTTTATTAGTTGACTAATTTATCCGTGCCATCCAATATTATGACATACTTCGTTAAGTCCTATTTTTACTAAAAGGGTTTCATATGTGAGTCTTTAAATATGTTTTCCAATCATTATCGATTGATTCTGCTTTTCCAGTGAGTCGGTCTTTTCACCTCACATCATCGTAAAAATAATTCGGTATTGTCATGCAGACACTGCCATGCTGTGTCGTTAAAACAAGAGATATAACTCTATTGCAGGAAAATGTTACAGACATTACAGATTAAAAAAAACACTTACAAATACACATGGCGTATAATTTTCAATAATATATGCATATTATTTGGAATGCAGCTTTTGAGTCGGACAGTCTTCGAAAGGGAGAAATGACATTATGAGATATGCTGAAAAGGGTGATTTAGGCTTCTTTTGCTGAGAACCATTCGCCTAGCGAGTTCAGATCTGCGGTCTCATACTCCTCAGTATAGTTTAATTTTTAACAGGGCAGTAAGATGATTTAATCCCTTTGAACACTGACTGGAACAAATCACATTTTATATAAACGTTTGTTTATCTTCGTGTAGATAGATAGATAGATAATGAACAGAATAGATAGACTGTGATAGATATCTGAACAGATAAATATAATATTACTACCAATATTATATAGTCAGTGAGTAGAAGCAGAATTACTAACTTGTTTGCACAAACTTTTAACTCTAAAATATAATAGGAACAATAAAAATATGAAAATGGTGCCAATTTGCAAGAAGTTCTAAAAAATTCAAATTTATTACTGCCTTCCATACATCGCAAAGAACTGTTATCTATCATCACTAGTATAAGAAAAAAGGAAAATGAACACAGTATAGATTGCGTGAGGAGAGCGTTTATCCCATACCGTAATATGTTCATCTTCTTCTATGTGCCGTGATCCTTTCAGGATTTTGGCTATGATGACTCTCCACAATTTCCTGTCCTTTGTAGCTCTTAATCAATTTTGTCGTTTTGTTATCTCTCTTAAATCCTGTCTTATCATCCATTTACTCAAGTTTGCTAGGGAGGTTATTCGTTTTTTTCTCTTCTGTCTATCTTGCCTTCAATCTGCCCTGTGAGTAACACATTTTACAAACCCCCTTTCTTCAGTATATGCTCTAGAAATTTCAACTGTCCTTTTCTGGTGTCAATTATAAATGTCCTTTTAGTTTTCATTTTCTTTAAAACTTCGTCGTTGCTCACATGCTCGATCCATGGTATTCTTAGCATCCTTCTGTAGAACTACATTTCTATTGCTTCAAGTCTCTTTTTCATCTTCGAGGAAATTGTCTAGCATTCACTGCCATATAGGAAAACTGATATTGCATAACAGTTTAATAATTTCTTCTTTTTGTTTCTAATGAAATTTTCTTATTTATTAATACTTTACCTAGCTTCTGGAAGGCATATTTCGCTATCCCAAAGCTGCCTTCGGATTTGAGTGTCTCACTTTCCGTCCTCCGTTAAAACACTTACCAGATATTTAAATTGTTGTACTTGCTTAATATTGGTATCTCTCCTTTGTAGTTTGTCTGTTGGGCTGTTACTTTTTCTTCTTGCAACTGAGGTTTAGTCCTTTCTTCTCACTTTCCTTCACTACCTCCTGTAGCATTTCTTGTAATTTAATTTCTGTGTCTGCTATCAACAATGTGTCATCTACATATCTTATGTTGTTAAGATTGTGGCCACCAAAGATGAATCATGGTAGGGCTTCGAATTATATCAGAACCACCTCGCTAAATAAGTCCGGTAAGAAGACACATCCTTGTCTTACAACTCTTTCTATTTTTGTATATTTACTGAATTCATTTTCTATCCTTATGCGGGCGTTTTACTGCCAGTATAGGTTCTGGATTATGCTAATATTCTTTCTAAATACGTAATATGTTACTAAAACAAAGTATTACCTTTAGCGCTCATCTTCTTAAATAGCTTCATCGGATCTAGACTCTAATATGAATGACATGCATAGTATCCAACTATATAAAAACCATTTTCCTAGGCCAATGATTAGAAATGGCTTCAAGCGAATGAATCCATTAGGTCGTAAAGGAGACCATACCTCATACCTTGTACACTGGCGTTAAAATATTACAAAGAGGTTTTATCACATAACAAAAAAAAACGCATAACTTGAAAACTTCCAAAAGCAACAACAAAACGCTCACTGTTCGGTCAATGAATACCAAATGTTTCCTGTATGGAAGCGGCTAATTTTCACCACTGCCATTACTATCAGCTATGTAAATACACAAAATTTCTCAACAGCAAAAGTTGGCTTCCGGCCATATCATGTTGAAACACCGGTTCTTGTATGATCACTGAAGTCAAGCAACATCGAGCCTGATTGGTACCTAGATGACTGACTGCTACAGAATACCATGTGCTGTAAGCTTGGATGTGAAGGTGATGTCATGGATAACGGCTCTGAATTGTTAATCGGAGAGTCGAGTTCCAATTCAAGTTGAGTTCGTTATATTCACTTACGCGCAAATACCCTTGGGAAATATATGAATCCACCTCTTCAACCCTAAACTATGGGTTAATTAGAAAGACTTATATCAGTAAATCATTATCATCTCCAAAAGATTCTTACAATCTAAAAAATATTTTCTGGGTTTAAATAACATGCAAAAGGTTAATAAACCATAAAAACAAATCAATCGACTGCAAAACAATATCAAATATCGTGATACACTATGATTCGAGAAAAAACTGCTGCAATTTTGTTATAGATTTATACTGCATTTATCCAGCTGAGCAACGACTGATTCCATCACTTTCTCAGGCTGTGCAAAATATCTTATACGAGAAAGACCTCCAAAATGACAATGACGTCAAAATAATAACGCAGACCTTTTTTCCACTAGGAAGCCAACGTTTTATCTATTGCAAAAGAGAGTTATCAAAAACTGATAAAATACAATTAGCGATTATCTTGAATATTTACTTTTTGTTTATATATATATGTGTGTGTGTGTGTGTGTGTGTGTGTGTGTGTGTGTGTGTGTGTGAGTGTGTGTGTGTGTGTGTGGTGGGAGACTTATTTCATAATACATTAATACGACCCTGGAGTAAGAAATTTGTGAATGAATAACAAAAGTGTGGGGTGGACAGCGAATTAAAAGGGGGCTGATGAACTTTATGAAATGACAGATGAATGAGTACTATTTTTTCATGAACGAGTACATGACACATTTATGAATGGCTTCATTAACTATGTTTCTAGAATCTACAATTCGAAAGTGAATGAATGAAAAGTTATTTAGGCAACTAGCTCATAAGAAACTTAATAAATAACTTGATTATACCATAGAAAAATTTTATGTTGGCTGATTAAGCATAAAACTAATTAACTAATTGGATCAGGTTACTCTTCATGTTCATTAAGCTCAATATAATATGAAACAAAGCTAAGTGAGGGGAAATTTTGGAAGTATGACTATGTTACGCCAAACTTCCTCGTAGAAATAACATGTTTAGAAAATCAGCAAACAATAGTAGAAAATATGTAGCTATTAAGCAGGTCAGAGTTCACGCAAAAATATTTCAGAATTTGGTTTTGTTAACAAAATTCTTCCCGAACAACTGTTCTGATTCTCAAATGAGATCTGCAGAATAATTTGTTTGGGCACAGTGGATCAGTACTCCTCCCCTCACACCGGATCAGAAAGGTGTGGATTATAGTTAACACCGAAGTAATTCAAGCAGATTTTTTTTGTTTTAGTTTAAGGAGTCATGTTTTACAAGCCGTGAACTGTATTCCTTATCACGTATGATATGGATAAAACCCCACATTACCCTGTACGACAGCGTAGCCTACCAGAAGCAGACCGCTGTAATCAGTGCGGTGGAAAGATGACAGTATTCACAAATCAAACTGAGTCAGACATTTGGGGCCGCTCATGACCTCAATTAAGATGATTTGAACATAAAATATAACTCGTAAAAAGTGCATAACTAGATAACGTAAAAATAGTTCTCGGCGAAACATGCTGGATAGATTATTGAGGTTAAGTTTCAGATTAGATTTTAGGATCACTAAATTATATATATATATATATATATATATATATATATATATATATATATATATAAATGGAATAACTGAAAAGAGAACATCGATCTCTTTTCAGTTTCATTTATTTCTTGTCATTTTGCATTTATATATATATTTATTTTTGCTTTGCATATCTGTAATTGCTGATACCACCTGACGGGTAGACAAAAGGGTTCGTCTACCAAAATCTGCTATGTGGCGAATTTTATATTTGTATTAATCTCATAATAATTAATATGAATCATATATATATATATAAACATATATATATATAAACATATATATATATATATATATATATATATAAACATATATATATAAACATATATATATATATATATATAAACATATATATATATATATATATATATATAAACATATATATATATATATAAACATATATATATATATATATATATATATATATATATATATAAACATATATATATATATATATATATAAACACATATATATATATATATATATATATATATATATATATATATATATATATATATATATATATATATATATATATATATATATATATATATATATATATATATATATATATATATATAGGGTGGTGACATGTTCTCGGCTAGATCACAAAGAGATTCACCTATAAAATTTTGAAGTTTGATCAAATTTGGGGAAGTTGATCAGGTTTATCAACTTTTTAGCGTCCATTTTCGACTATAAAATCCGGGTTCAAATTTAACTATGATTGATTTGTCAAGAAGGTAACTTGATAATTTTTATGAATTTTACAGGTTTTTCTTAGCTGTACATTATTAACCAGATTACTGAAACTCCAAGAAACATTATGTTGTAATTACAAATTATTATCTTACAACATGTACAAAGTTTACAAAGACATGAGCAGTTTACAAAGTCTTGAGCAAATTATTGAAAACAATATCACTGTAATGATGACAAAGTTATAAATACAACATTAACTTGAAAAATAAGCTCCATGTTCAGAAATGAGTTTGATAAGTCGGTTATTCATTCATTTTGTGAGCTGTTGTGTTTCTTCATATGAAACAGACTGTACAGCAATCAAGAATAGCATTCGAAAGCTCATCTTTACTGATAAATTTCCATCTGCCTTCCTCTTCACCAGCTATAATCTCACCACAAAACATTACACCATCCCTGTCTTGATGAAGCCTTAACAATTGTCGGTAGTTTCTGCCAGCAGCTACCTCACCGTCTGACCCAGCAAGGGTAACATTGTTGACAAAGTGTATCCTGTTGCAGATTTCATTCAATTTTCTTTACGGATGTCTTTTAAAGGAAGTCTAGTCATTGGTCTTATATTTTGCCACTTGATTGAAAACCTGACATCTTGTGTTCTTTTATACTTCTTTAATGCATAAGAGTTTCATGACTTGACAAAAAGGGTTTTTTATAACTTCGCTCATGATATAAGGCAGTGGTTCCCAACCACCTGCCGCGGAATGATTACTGGTTTGCCGCGAAGAGATAATATCTAGAAGCCATTTAATTTCATTTTGTTTAATAATGACATTCAATTTCTTAATCACGATGACACCGCTCAATTCAAAATGGCCGAATTTCTGGAATCTAAACGTTTCGCGCATACTAATTGGTAAGCGTTATTATGGTTTATATTAGTCATGGGACGATTAATCGGAATATCAGGAGTTTTTCAAAGTATCGGGAATCGGCATCGGAGCTGAATAATTCAGAGCCGATTTCAATACCGAAACGATTCCTAAATACACAGGTTGTAAGACAAAAAGTTGTAACACAGAACTGTACTATGTGAGGTTTTACGTAATGCTCTTAACTCCCAAACATTTTTTTACCTTTTCCTAACCATTTTTAATCTTTTTAATTTCAGGCTAATCTAACTTTATGCACAACTGTCCGACATTCACCATTATTCTTTTATACCCGATATTGAATACAGGATATGTTGATTTATGTTAATAAAAATTCTTCTTATATAATATTCTTTGTTTTTTATTATTTTATTTTATTGCATAAAGGCTTTATGAGTGGAAAATATTTATTTTTTGTGATAGGTGGGCCGCGAAAATTTAAAGAACTCAATAGTGTGCCGCCATTTAAAAAAGGTTGGGAACCATTGATATAAGGCATAGATTGGCAAGATAAAGTTTTCAGTTTACACTTATCAGACGTGTATCAGAGTTGACGAGGATCTTCAATGAACTTCTTCACAGTTTGGTACTGAATATTTTTATACTTTCTAGCTTTATTTTGCCTTTTGCAAACTCCGAATTTCTTCTTATACGTCAAATCAAACTTACATGTAAAGATTCAAACTTATAAAATGGCTGTTCATTTCAAACTTCAAAATTCTGAACATTTCATACAAACGGCTGCTCCTTCTTCAGAAACTAATTTTCAATGACAATTCATTCATTGATTTTGTGAGCTGTTGTATTTCTTCATATGAAACAGACGGTACAGCAATCAAAGATAGCATTCGAAAGCTCATCTTTGCTGGTAAACTGCCGCCCGCTATTGTATCTCTTTCAGAAGTTTTCAGTCAGGCGAAGAAGGCATCCTCTTAATCAAACGAGTTTCATTGAAAGCCATTTTATCCAGTTTTCTTATTATTTATTTTTCTTTGACATATGTGATGAAACATTGTTGCGCATAAAAATCATCTTTCTGAAAGCATTTGACTTTTTCTTAAATCATGACCCCATGTTAGTCTTCAATAAATCAATCTAAGTCTGGGATGTCATCTGAACACCATGTGGCACTCGCTATGGGCTAAATACTTAATTTATAATATCACGACAAAATGTCACAACCCCTCCGCCTTGCTGACGGCTCAACCGATGAAATAGTTTCAGCAAGTAGCCAGCCAGCCTTTGCTCCCTTCGTCAAGGAGATTCGTCAGTGAAAAGAAAGGTTAAAAAATCCATCTTCATGTACTATGTTACGTATTTCATTCGATTTTCATTATGAATGTGTTTTTTTGGGGTTTTTTTTTAAATGAGATTTGGTGATCGATTTCACTTGTTTTAACATTTGATCTATGACGCGTCAGCTTATAATTTTCAACATTTCCTCGCTTCACCAGATTGAACAAGCTAATTGACTTTTTATTTGGTCATTGATGATTCACTCACTAGTCACATCATAATCAGGTAGTTACTTTTGTGTCTGCTGTGAGCAGCATTTTAGAGCATATGGAAAATTATATACGTCATTAGTATATGCAGAATTCGAAACACGGTAAAAATACGCGAAGCGGTGAAATATGCAAATGAATTACAGCATTATTTAATGCAAAAAGGTAATGAAGGCAGTCCGTTATTTTTACAAGCTACCAGCATTCATTTTTAATATTAAGAAATACTGTGGTTCAGTGTATTATCAAATCTATATATTCTGGAAAAGTTAAAGATTGATTGTTTCTTGTGAGGGTATCAAACGTTTGTAGTTTATTTAAAGCCGAAATACAATTTGGATTGTAAGAATAATTCGTTTCTTGGTAAGGGAATATAGCATTAACAATTTTTCATTAACAATGATTTTTCCTGATAACAATCTTACTATTTAACCCTTTTGCGACGTACGGTAGCCGTTAATAATAACTCAAAACTTCAATGTTAGATAAAACAATATTTAATTACAACCGCAAATAAATACTTAACAAGAAAAAAGAAGTAAAAGTCAACCAAAGATAATTATCATTTCAATGAACACCTTGTTAGTAGCGCGACACGGCTTAACGTCCGGTAAATCCTAAATCAAAACCCAAATCATCGACGCACAATAATTCACACTAATTCGACTGGATAGTTCCACTCAATAGTCACTCAATAATCACTACAGTCAGTAGCCTGATACCGCTATTTATACACCTGGCGGAAAACATATATTCATAAGTCCAGAGTGTCACGCTCGAAACTTGGTGTAGGGAATTACTTATTATCTTTCTATATGACAAACACCCCATAGCTGGAGGGGGAAGAATCATACGTTTTCCAATGATATTTGCGTGTAAGTGAAGATAACGAACTTGACTGGAATTCTAACTCGGGTCACTGATTTCTCATTTCAAACCCTTACACAACCTGCAGATAAACACAAAATTGAAGAAGACATTTCTGATAAATCTAATATGTTTCTGTAAATATTTATTTGATCTGATTTTACTAATTCAATAAAAAAAATCGCTTGTGTTCCTAGAAGCCATTATTATACAAATTAAATAAATCGCATCATATAAAATATCTTTCACCACAGGAGACGGTCTCTTGAGGTGTGTAAAACAAATATTTTATATACAAAAAAAGGCGGGAAAAGTGTGGTCTGGCTTCCTTTAACCGTTCCATATGACTTTGGACTGACTTAAAACCTTCAGCTCTCTAAAAAAAAAAAAAGCGCATGTTTTTTTTTTTATATTGACTGAGGCGAACGAAAGTACTTGAACAAAAACAAAAGGAAAAAAAGTGAACTTCGGACGGTTTATCCACAATTTCGATCATAATATGCAACATCTTCTTTTATGTCCCTTCAGAATATAGGCGATCATGACACTCCACATTTTCCCGTCACTTTTTTTTAAGGCAATTCAAACCAAGCATGGTGGGAGTGCCACTAGCGCGCAAGGGGTTACAGAAGATTGAGAACAAGAGTAAAGACGCTTGTAACACTTAATATGTTTTGTCTCTTTGTTATTTCTCAAAAACCCTGTTCTACCATCCATTTGCTCAAGCTCATCAAGTATGTTACACGCTGCTTTCCTCTGTCCTTTCCCTCAATCTGTCCTGTGAGTATCAGATTTTCCAAGCCCTCCTTCCTCACTACGTACTCCCGAAATCTCAACTGCCTCTTTCTGATGTTAAATATAAGTTTACTTTTTGTTTCCATTTTCTCCAAAAACCTCGTTGTTGTTCACATGTTCAGTCAATAATATCCTCAGCATCTATTGTTATAATGTGGAAATACAATAAAAATTAAATAGACACTTCTTGTTGATTGTATTTAATAAAATTTGTTTTGTATGAATAGTTGCTGCCTATATATATATATATATATATATATATATATATATATATATATATATATATAATCAAATGGATAAATATATTATATGTAAATGTACGATCATTGATTGCACAACTCAGAGTTTCATGCTAATGCAATTGTCAAGTGCTGATTTTTGTGGGCTAACCAAAAAAAAAACGTTATTTTTATTGGATGTCCATATTTGAATGGACGCTCTGTTTAATTTAAACAGTATGTTATCTCGTCTACCGGTCTGAACATTCGAGAAATATTATTAAAGAAAAGTGCGTCCTCCGGTATTTTTCTTTAATAAGATTTCTCGAATGTTCTTGTCGGTAGACGAAATAAAATATTGTGAAAAATAAACGGAGCGTCTACTCAAATATGGGTATGCAATAAAAATAAAATTTAAAGTTATATATATATATATATATATATATATATATATATAAAATCGCTTGACGAGGAAATGGAACTAATGTCTTTAATGTAATAACAAAATTAAATTCGAAGGCTTTAGCTTCCATTTTTGAAACATGGTTATCACTGTGTAACGAAAAAAAACATATTTTAAATCAATTAATTTATAATATTAATGCTCTGTAAATTTACATTGAGCACTATTGTGTAAAAATAAAAATATCTATAAGAACACCGGATTTTATATCTTACCGTTCTTTCTTTTTATTTATATATATATATATATATATATATATATATATAGTGCAGACATAAGAAACAATACTGACTATTGGTTCCTATGCACATTATGTTCATATATAGAAACGTTCTCCAATAAATATAGCAAGCTTTAAATTATATATATATATATATATATATATATATATATATATATATATATATATACGCACGAGGGGATGATGGTGAAAATTTCTCAGAACGGACTACTTTCCAAAATACCACCAAATAACTACACATCAGATTCTTTTTGCTTATGAACACTTTTCAACTTCCCAATATATATGTGAGTGTGTGCGCGCACGTACGTGTGTTTATACATATATTTGCGCACATACTTAGGATTTTTTCTGGGGTACACCAGAAAAGTCATTGAGTTAACCGAAGTTTCATTCGCATGGTGTGCTCGTAAAGTTAGTTCACTATAACACTTCTTTTAACAAAAAAAGTTTAATCTCCAAGAACGTCTTTTCATTGCTAGTCCTTATTAATGAATCCCTAACAAAACACACACACATAGATAGATAGATAGATAGATAGATAGATAGATAGATAGATAGATAGATAGATAGATATGAACTGGGAGCTATCTGATATCGGCTTATTTGCTCTACTAATGCGAGACACCTACCCAAGTTGAAGCAATAGTCTTGTATTCTCTCTTTAGCTTTGCTTCGAATTTATACGGTGTCCGTTTCAGAGAGTAGAAACGGGTTCGAATGACATGCACTGATCTCTTCGTATTACATTGATGGTGGCAAGCTGAAGCATCAATTTCTGCTGAAACCGGACACCGTCACTGTAGATTGAATCCCTTAAGTGAAAGGTGGCACACAGTGCTAGATATAAGGGATGATTTTGGTTAATTTTGATAACCTTGTTCGAAGTTAACATTTTCCTGCTTTCCTCGAGAATGGCACACAGAATAGAAACAATCGTTATATAGTACACGCATAAAAACAGGAAGAGAACTGATTGCCATACCTGTCGAGTTCAGCGTAAATTAAATAACGACCAGGAGATTGGGCAAGGCCTTTAATGTATTAATCAACACTCTTTCATGTAGTATTTATATTTTCATGCACGATAAACTAAAATACTCAAATCTCTATTTGTTTAGCGCGAACATCACAACAAAATTTCTGAAAAATCTTAAATTGAATTGCATTAGAGCGACCCCCCCTCGCTCATGCAGACCGAGATCATTTTAATAGACATAATTTAATATAGTAGAAAACGTACATCGATTCTTATAAGCTGCACGCCAATGTTAGATGCAGTCAAACAAGTCGTGGACATGTCACGTTGATTTAAGTATACGTGTAACGTTTACAGATATGAATATATATTCATGACCTGATCAAGACTTTTTTATTCGATTACATCTAACATGGTATGAAAATTGCGTTCAACCATAAAACAGACTGTCGCCATCCGGCGTTGTTCTCTGTATTCACACTGTTCCTATTTGCATGCGCTATATCCAGGATATTGAGTGCCTTTACCCCATAAATACAGAATACCTTAACATACTATATTTTATCATATATATATATATATATATATATATATATATATATATACATATATATATATATATATATATATATATATATATATATATATATATATATATATATATATATATATATATATATATTCAGCCATTTAGCTATACGGATTCAGGGATACAGAGAATAATTCGATAGTCGGTTATTCGGACAGTCAGCAGGCAGCCAGAGTTGAGATTCGAGCATTACCAGATTAGAGTCAACGTCTTCAGAATGTGAAAGTCAGATTTCACTTTAGCCTTTCCGACCGTATGGTTGTCAGAGCTAGCTAGAACTGAGTATTTTTTTCTCTCAGGCGATTTGCCTGAGAGAAAAAAATATTCAGTTCTAGCTAGCTCTCATTTTCTTTCTGACAACAACAAATCAACGACTAAAAACTATACCTGAGTTGCATTTTGGTGGTCTTACCATTAATACGAAGATCACCGACTTAAGAAGCATTAAGAAGAAGCACTTGTCTCCAAAGAAGTAAGAAGAATTTTTTTAAATTTTAAGACTGGAATATTTTTATTTTTCGTTTATCTTACCACTGTATTTTCTCACTGCGTTCTAGGTTAATATACTTTCGACTGTTAAAGTAAATGACACGAATATGGAATAAACAAAACGAATGGCAATATTATAGGATGTGTTCTAAATCTTGTCAGAAACCATTTCTTTATTTCGATTTCACGCTGTTAATAGTCGAAGAGCATATCGACCTTGTACGTTTTGATAAAAAGTAATAATAAAGAAAATCGGTCAAAACTTAATAAGGGCTGTAAATCAAATTTCGTAAAAATTCTGTAGTTGCGTAACAATCACACTCCCACATCCGATACATTCTCTCGGATTAATTAAACCGTTATTAGTCGGGTTAGATCTTGCGGCAGTCAACTTAGTGTTTTGTTTAATGGCCTATTTAAAATTCATATTTAAACTGTTTGCATCGTTGATTCATGAGTGTTAACGAAAAATAATTTTTAATAAGTTGAAATCATTTTTTTCTTCTGCGATATTGATTAAGGGGTTTGAATCTCAGATTTAATAGCATCCATTCCACCCACTGAACCAATTGCCGAAACATCGGTGCGGTTGACACTAACTGACTATTAGTGTGTAGTCGTGTGTTGACCCTTGTAACATAGTTACGAAGTTGACAAATGAGAACATAAAACGTGTACTGTAAAAAGAAGACAACTTAAAGACTAAAACAAATGGAAGTGAAAATAAGAATATAAAAAGCAAAAGAAGGGAGAGGCGTCCATCTTTTTTTATAGAATTTTGTAGTGCCCGAGTTTGGAAAATTCACACAGGAAGAGTCGGTATTGTTGGAAACGAGTAAACAGAATAAAGAATTTTAAGCCTGTCTATGTGAAAACAGGGTGGAGGACAACATGAAGATTGGGGTGAAGAGCGGGTGTATATGTATATGTATGTGTGTGTGTGTGTGTGCGTGTATGTATATATGTATGCATGTGTGTGTTTGTGTGTGTGTGTGTGTGTGTGTGTGTGTAGGGGTGTGAGAAACGATAATGACTACTTAAAATGTAAGAGGTGTGAAGGGGCAACTTAGTTATATGATTAGGTAAAGGGGCCTAGTTTTTCTTTTTATTTCTAAGTACGGAGAAGTGAAGTTTTTTTTAGGTTTTTTTTTATTAAACATCAGCATATGAGAGAAAAAATAATAATAAGCGAGAGAATGAAACGAAAAGATAAATGGGGAAAAAGTGAGGAAAAGGACTATAAAGAAAAAAGAGAGAAAAAGAGAAATAAGCTCAGAAAATCAATGAGAGGCGGAAAGAACAAAAATAAAAGGAGTGGAAGAAAAATATGGAGCAAAAGACAAAGAATGAGAGAAAGGAATGAAGAAGGAAAAGATGAATATTTTTTAAAGTGGAAAAATAGAATTTGAGCAAAGAATATGGTAAACAAGAAACGCAGAAAGAAAAGTGAAAAGGTGAAGAAACAAGGAGGAAACCCAATGACAAGAAGAAATATGAAAAGGGAAAGAAAAATAGACGTCAGGAAAAGAAAAGAAGAGAAACAAAAAAGAAGTAAGAAGCGGAAATAGAGAGAAGCTGCCGGGGAGGTGGGAGAAAACGAAAGAAAGAAACGACTGAAAGTGAGAAGAAAGAAAGAAAGAAGTAGGGTTGTATATTGGAGAGAGGAGAGATGAAAAGAAAAATCAAAATGAAAAGAGATTAAAAACCAAATACATGTTGATTTTCTCTTTCTTTCCCTTTATTCCTCTCTTTTCCTTCGCTCAATTTGAGGATTGATGTCAAACTCGGTAACGAGTAGATTCTCACCTTTCACCTCGTCACATTGGCATAAATTGCAAGTAAAGTGTCCCTTACAGTCAAAATCCCCTTTTGATATTTTAACTTTATTCGCCGGGCACATTGGAGGTAAAGAGAAGCAGGGGATAAACTGAAAGAAACCTACTTGACAAGTTTGAGTAAAAGGATGGCGAAACAAGTACCACAAAGAAAAAAAAAGGGTCGTAAAAGAACAAGAATTACTTAGAACAACAAAAGAAGAGAAGTTGTGGAGAACCATAATCTGTGAAAGAACATGGCGCATAAAGAGATCTCTATATAATGTATCTGATGTCGCTACTATGTACGTGCCCTTGAATGCCCTTAGAGATTATCTGCTCTCCGTTTAGACCTAATTGGTAGAAAGAGCAAAAAGCAAAAACACCAAGCAACCACCATGCTAATTACCAATATTAGTAGTCTGTGTTAAAATTCAGATTGAGATAATGTTTTAAATATCGCATACTGCTGGGACTCACTCCACTCTATTATAGAACATTGATGCTACACAATCTGCAAAAGATTTTGCACCTATATTGAGTAGAACCCAGCTCAAACCTAGAAGAAGATAAAAATTGTTTAAAAATGTGAAATCTGGACAGTGCTGTAAATTTTTTCAGCATTTAATAAAAGATAATCAGTCTCTGTTTCACCCCTCCTTGTCCCCTCTCTCTTTATTTGCTTCCTTTCCGCCTCTGTTCCCCACGAAGCCCAATTAATTAATTCATTTCATTCTTCTCAAATAATGTCTGAAGCATGAGTGAATTTTAACTTCACAAAACCTGTTTGGAATTGCCTCCCCTGATCAGCTCAACGCCCATCGATAGTTATGAATTTTAAGTAACCATCTGAAACATTATAATTCAAACACTTTATGTGTACCTGTTAAAATATATATATATGGTTACAATTCTCTGACGAACATTTTGAAGAGAAGGTACAGTCTTGGTGAGGTATACCACAATGGAATAATTAAATTAAATGAAACCACAAAATAAATAATCTTTCTATTCATTTTCATTCCTCAGATTCTGTCGTCTTTGTGGTCCCGATGGGTACAGAGATTGAGGCGTTTAAGGCGCTGTCTTTAAAACAAATTGCCACTTGCTATTTTTTTTTTTCACCTTTTCTGTCTATTTTGATCCTATTCTCGAAGTCACTTTCTATTTTCTCACTCTTTTTCACATACAATTATGAAACTTTTTTCTTTCATTTACCCATCACAACCAGTTCTCTCTCTCTCTCTCTCCCCTTCTCCATTCGTCACAAACTTCGTACTCCATTTCTCTCCCAACCTTCTCTCTCTCTCTCTTCCACCATCTTCCATTACACACACACAGATTTGTCTATCGCTGATTTCTGTTTTTTAGCTCAACATTTTCAAACTTT
>OZ038476.1:53639189-53651689 GCA_964036315.1 Acanthosepion esculentum | reverse complement strand
CATCTTTATTGCCATATTAATGACGTTTTGGCCGTTGTACACTCCGATCTTCTTCATTGGATAAATCGTTGGTTGAATAATCCAAAGAGTGATTTGACCCAAAGAGTTGTGAGTTCAGTAACCAGGCTACAGCAGTGGTGAACCAAAACCTTGAAGAGTTGAATTAAAGAGAAATAATTGAGACATCCGGAAGAGGCATGGCACATGGAACTAGAACAATCTACCCCAGTGGACGAAATAAAGGATTCAGTTCGAAATTCCAATCACCTGAAGAAGGCCAGAGCGTACAACCGCCGAAACGTTGTGAATATGGCAATGAAGATGAGAATTAACAGTCCGAATAATGTAAATAATGTAAGTAATCATAATACCTCTTTTCAGAGATATAGACAAATATTGATGTAAATAGTTTAAATAATATGTGTTATATACTAATGGGTATAGATAGATAGATAGATAGATAGATAGATAGATAGATAGTGTTATATACCGTACCAATGAACACTAACGGGTATGTCCCAATCCTTATAAATACATTGGACACTATTGTAAATTGGGATAATATGCTGTCTAAGTAGTCCACCACTAGCAGTGGTTTACCTACTTCACGCCGCTGGCGAGTATTGTATGTTGTTGATGCGATAAAGATTACTATTTCATTTCCAACCTCCATTTTGGTTATTCCTCATTCAGTAACTCTTTCTAGGTTACAACAATATGTCAACAGTATGTCTGTTTTCTTCAAGTTATCTTTAAAAAATTGCATATATATTGCATACATAAGTTTTTGTACAAACGTTGCTTGTCTTGAAAAAAAACGTACTGGCAATCAAAGCGACAAAGCGAATATCATTATCATTACTACTATTATATATATATCTCTTCTTTTTTTTTTAAATTTATAACTTGAACCAATAATGATGCACATAAAAATTAGGATTTTTTTTCTTGAAACTATGACTTCCTATGGAGCATAAGGCCACAGATTCACCACTGGTATTTCAGTAAAAAGAAGATATTACAGGGAGAGGTTGCCTGCCCGACGCCCAACCCACTGTCAATTCAATGGTATATTTCTCTTAGATATCGATCCATCTCCTGACCCCGGAGATGGATCGATACTTTTCCCTTGGACATTTTGTGCTAAAATGAACGCAACAGCCTAGAAATTTGTACGCGGCTTGCCGATTCCACTTTCCGCTCTGATAAACGTTACGCTTCCTGCACATACCTTTGAGAAGTACTAATGCGCGTAAGTGAATGTAACGAACCCAACTGAAATTCGAACTCGGCTCTCCGACTTTTCATTCCGAGTAGTTATCCATTACATCACCGCGCACATCCATAAAAAGCATAGTATTTTTTTCCTTTTAAATGTAGCTAACAAAAAAGAAAAAAAAATTAAACACTTTGGTAAATTTCTAAACACTATTTTCTTGTTCGGCATAGGTAGACGTTCTTCTGCATTTGTATTGCTCGCTCGGATATCATTCTAACGAAGAATGCTGAGAATACCATGGACGGGGCATGTGAGCAACGAGGAAGTTTTAAAGACAATGGAAACAAAAAGGACACTTATACTTGACATCAGAAAGAGACAACTGAACTAGAGCAACATCATGAGCAAGGATGGCTTAGAAAATGAGACACACACAGGAAATATTAAAGACAAAGTGGAATACTTAGAATCAGAAAGAGACAGTTGAAATCTCTGGTCTACATAATGAGAGCTTAGAGAATTTGACACGCACAAGACATACTGAAGGCAATAGAAAGAGAAAGAAAGAGCGAGTAAGCAACTTAACAAGCTTGTATAAATAGATGGAATAACATGGAATGACAGGTGTTGTAATGGAATAAAACATTGCTAAGAGCTAAAAAGGATAGGAAGCTACAGTGAGCCACGATCGTCCACGTCCTGAAGGGACCTGGCTCGAAGAATATTTTGTTGACGTATAACTGAAGTGTGCCATTCACAAACGAGGGGAAAGGTTTGTGACGAAAGTAGGAGTCAAATATATAACAGCTATCCCTGTTTCTATAGATATGCTAATTTGTTTGCGCACGCGTTTGCTTGATTGAGTATCTATCTTATTTATATAGATTATTTCATGAACAAGATGTTTACAAGTACCCTTAATTTTAAAAAAAGCAGTTATCTAAATGTTTGTATTAGCGTGAATGTGTGTGTGATTCTACCAACTCAGTATATTTGCCATATGTTTCTTCTTTCACAGTTGAGAACTATTTACCTTGAACTCTTTGATAAAATCCAAATAAGAATCAGCAATATTATTAATCCTGATCTGGTGGCTCAACTTCAGTCACTTACCCACCGCCGGAAGTTTGCTTCTTTGTGTCTTTTCTATAAATACTTTCATGGTAATTGTTCTGAGGAGCTCTTCCCCACTGTTGTTTTTGTTTAATTTAGTTGTTTTATTATCTGCCTTATTTGATCTGGGTTTTTTTTTAGAACTTGTAAACGAAATCCTTTTTTGTTAATTGTTTTTTTCTTGATATTTGATCAGTTTTTTTTTGGGGGGGGGTATTTATTTTGTCTAGTCAGTCGTTGATTATTTAATTTTCCCTCCTCGGTTTCGGCCGACTTTTATCTTATTTTTGTGTTAACGTTTAGTTTTCCCAGACTTCTGTTTCAACTCGGCCTTATTTCTTAAAACTTTATTGCTTTTAGTTTAATCAATCTTTTTTTTTAAATTAAACCTTTTTTCGTTTAATTCTTCTTTGTTTTCAAGTTTAATTATAAATTAGTTCATTTCGGTACTTAATTCGAATTTTTAGTTTATCATGGTTTAACCAGTTTTTTTTCTTATATTTGTCTTTGCATTTTGTATTTTCTCTCCGACCCCTGTTTACACTGATTCCTTTTATTTAACTTCTTCTGTTTTATAGAAAAAATCTATATTTTATTTATTTTTTCTTGCAATCTTAAGTATTTCCCTGTTGGCACATTTTATTCCCCTCCCCCATTTCCTCTTGCTCCAATTATTATTTTTTCACAAGTTAAAAAATATATATATAAATAAATTGGCCCGCTTAGTTAGGTAATAACTTTTTTTCTCAAGATGCCTGACAAAAATAGTCGGTCTGTGAGCAAATGAACGGGTAGAAGCAACCCCGAAATCCCCAGTTAAGGAAAAGAATGTACTTACTAAAGAGAATAGTAGTACAGAAAGGAAAGTACCGACCAAAAGTAGTAGCTGTAAAACTATTATGGACCACAATGTGCCGAAAGAAATGGAGGCACCAGTAAAGACGGCAACATCGCGAAAGTTTGGGAAAGGGCTAGAAGTTTCGAAAATCTTGTAAAAGAAGATGAACTTATTGAAGGCCTAGAAGAATCATTAAAGTTCGAAAAGAAAATGGTGTCAGTCTTCGTGGTGGACAAGCGTACACGTAAAATTTGTCGTTCCACGAAAGGCACAGTGATTCAATCACTCATGTCCCTGAAATTCAGACACCAAAGTGTAATAAAAGGTACCAGTTTCTTCATGTGGGACATACTGCTGCCCACAGCCGAAGATTGTCTTCAGATAGCAAGAGAGTTGAACACTAAAGACCTCATCTTACGGACCGAATATGAAGGACGTGTATGAGTATTCGAGGTCCCGCCTCAGCGGCCAGGAGAGCACTTGGCTGCTTTCTTCATGCAAATGGCCAAATACTAGGTGTGCCCTCTGACAACCTGAACGAGGGATGGAGTTTTGACATTATGCTCGATCGTTTGGCCTTCGTGTCTGTCACCAACTGTTTGGACTTTTGCGGCCGGAAAATGCCAGTCACTATGACTGGCAGACGACCTACAAGACTGGTCATTTCTCCCCATCCTGTCCAAAGAATAAGGCCTCTGGACTTCCGGCCGCAGGCGACCCAAATCCCTCTCTGACCGATATTGTTAGTTCCGCGGCGTCTGTAATGAGCCTACCAGCGACACGGGCCGGTGTGGACAAATCCGGTTGGGTCCCGTTCCATATTCCCTGCAAAACCGACTCCTTCCGCAAGTGCGAATAAAGAAAAAGGAGGAGGGCATTGGCGTATCGTTGGTAGGAGCAGAGGGATGAGCCAAACAGTGGGGCCTCGGTCCTTTGAAGCTCAGTCCCCTGAAGCCTCCAGGACCAAGAAAAACCTACAGTACCATTCCCTCTAACAGCTCCAATACGCCAATACTACCTCAGGAATATAATAAAGAAATGAATTCAGCTGGGGAAAAAATGAGAAAGTTAAAGGAAGGTAAAGCTAAGCGGGTTAAAAAGCCAAAGCTTCTGGGAATGCCGTGTCCCTCATCTTCTGTCTCGTCTTCCACTTCATATTTTTTTTAAATTGTTTATCCACACCCGCTCAAATCAGTGACACATACACCTTCAAAACAAAAAGCTTCTGCCAAGACATTTCGTTGCTGCGGCCATCACAATTTAATCAACATCCACAACTACATCTACTCCCACTCCTCAGTCAGCCGGAAAACTTGAAGGAAGTAAAAGAATCAGGAGTCTCGAAGCCCCGGCTGTATCAGAAAAAATTTTTTAAAATCAAACCACCATATTTACATGAGGAAGACGTCTGCTGCGTATCTCGGGAACAAGCAGAGTCTGATTAGCTCCGAACAGATATTTACTGTGAAGGGCAAGACTGTTCAGGATAACCTTCATATGGGACGCTTGATCATCAAGCAAGTCCACAGTGAAGCCGTGCCAATAATTTAGATCAATTTAGATCTGTCCAAGGCATTCGGTAGGACTGACCATCGATTTCAGGAAGCTGCTCTTGAGGCAGCCGGTTTCGGGCCGTACTTCTGCACCTGGATCCGACTTCTGTCTGTGTCTCCCGGTGCACTGGTGGAAGTCAATGGTATTCGATCGGAGCCTTTCGCATTGTCTCGCTCCATTCGTTAGGGTTGTCCGCTTTCACCTTTGCTTGCGTTAGAACCTTTCCTTCGCAAATTAAAGCCGAATCCAGTCCTACGCGGAATTTCCCTACCCGGTGCTACCACCTCGGCTAGTTACTCCGCCTATGTTGACGATGTTTCGGTTCTTGTGTCAGCACAGACGAGATTAGTGAAGTCGGCAAAGAAATCAGAGGGTGCGAGACGGTGACAGGGGCCAAGATCAACCGCGATAAGTCTGTTGGCATGAGGTTATACGCGTGGAAGGGAGTTTCTCTTCCGGGGCCTTTCCTTTGGACTGACGGGTCAAGATACTATGCGTCTGGTTCGGTCTCGATCTCTTGCTGGAAATGAACTGTTCGGAAGTGCGGAAGAAGGCCGATGTCGTTCGTCTGTGGTCCCGGAGGTAACTTTCCTTAAAGTGGGGAGCGGAAGTATGTGCCTCGTACATCTACCCGATTCTCCTTTATGAACTCTCTACTACACTAATGACATTAGTAAGGCTCTTGTTTTCCTTGTAGAGAGACACAGTTTCCAAGGTACATCGGGAGATCTGTTATCTCTACCCTACTGAAGGCTGTCTGGGTATGCCTACCGTTGAGACTCGTCAACATAAGCTTCCTAGATCGTATGTGTCAGCAATCGGATGAGGACAGTTAATTCTGGAAGGAATACGCCCTTAAAATTTCCCTTCTCTGAGAAATGCGCATTCGTACGAGCAGGAGGCTCTCCAAAACCGTTTACCCCGAGGCTAGTGCTCCTATTCTGAATGTCGGATTGCTCTGAAGCTGCTCTTACAGGCGACGGATAGCCTCTCCGACGTCCAGACGTTGTCCCATAGGGTATTATATTATGTCTTAGTTTAGGGGGGGGGGCGCTCGAGATTATCTGTCTTACGAAGTACGAGGCTAGCTCAATATGGTCTTGGACGCCCCGGTAGAAAAGCCTCAATAATGATGAAGTAATACTCACCTGTTGATTCGAAAGGCCCTCTGGGTTGAAAAAACACTTTGTTCGGCAGGCTTGTAAAATCTCCAAACTGCGATCGATGTTATGAGGTTTTGGAAATCATGGATCATGACTTCTTTCATTGCAGGGTCATAGTCCCGTTGGGCAAGTTTGTTGAAGATATCATCGTTCGCATGTTGTGCGGGAAGTTTTTCGTCCTCGAGGCCAGTTCTGTCTATAGTAATATTCATCTCTTCCCAATTGATCTTGTTCTTTAAGCATCAGATTAAGTCAAGATTAGGACGGAAAGGCGGCGGCTCCCTTCATCAGAAGTTGAATTGAACATTGACAACCCCACCCGGAATTAAGTTAGTTTAGGGTTGTTTTTGTCCTTAGTTTCTTCCTTCAAAGTTACCTTAACTAGGGGATGTATGCTCATTGGCCCCTTTTATTTCTGCCCTTGTTTCCTTTAGTTTAATTCCCCCTCCCCTCCTCGGTTAGGTGACTAGAAATGTCAATTTTCTGATGGATGGGGGACGCCTTTCGTATTTCGGGTGTGACTTTTACTTAATTGTTGATGTGTTTGAATGTGTCTCTGAGTGAGTGGTTGGACGAATGTGTGTTTTATATTATTAAAGTCTCGCATTGATTCCATCCAGTTAACTGATATTTCTGCCGCAATTAAAGAAGTTTTATTACTAACACTATTTTATTTAATTTCTTGAAAATAAATTATCTCATATTGTAAATACACATTGAGGTTTAGATTTTTAAATTGTTGTTTTATTCCGCTACCCCCACAGACAAGACATATGGAGACTAGTTAGGACTTCGTGGAGATTCTGAAGTATTATGGTGGATGTAGTAAGAATGGTAAGTAAGAATGTGTTGTTTTTGTGTAAGGAATAGTGTGGTATATTTGGGTCAGTAATTGTTGCTAGCTAGGTTAAATTATAAGACAGAAGAAGACCGTCTTTTCGCCAATCCCTTTGGCCTTGTGCCACATTTTTATATTATTACGAAATAAATATTGCTCTTTGCAATGGTACTCAGCCTTTTCGAATTTAAGCGCAGTACTAGACTGGCATCAAGATCTCATCAGTTTATAGTTGAGCTGGCTAGATGTAACCGTAAATTCTATGCTAACAGATTCTTTTCTCGCACTTCTCACTTGCGGAACTCACTTTCGGCACCATGCTTTCCAGCCAACTTTAATCTGCAAAAATTTTAATGTAATGTCAATTGCAATCTGTTGTCCTCCTGAATACTCTTCTCTCTTCTCGCTCATTATTAATCTTTCTGTTCCTAATTCTTTCACACCCTGTAACCCCTTGTATCTTAGTGGCTTTACTGCCTTGCATGGGGCGATACCGATTAAAAAAATTAAACTGACTGGTCCGCTTATAAAAAAAAACTATTAAAAAACAGGGAAGAACTTTTGGAGGAATAATTTTATAGACTGGCATTCATTAGAGTGTCCTCTACTCATGATATTTGTTAGAATCAAAAAATATACTTTTAATCATTTTAAAAGGGGATTCCTGTTCATAACATAAATACAATGTCAAATCGATCGCCTAGTTTTTAAAGAACTATCTGTAATTTGTTTTTGTTTTTATTTAGAAATGCCAAATTTGAAACTATACTTATGTCATTGACAACTACGTTCTACTGATGTTGTGTTTCTCCCAATTCGTAATAGTATGCAATTATCAATGCTGTAAGTATAGTTTTAAGCTTGAAATTTCTAAATAAAAACAAAGTCAGACATCGATTTGACATTGCATTTAGATTATGAACAGGACCTCATTTAAAAATGTTAAAAAATCAATATTTTTTCGATTTTGTCAAATGTCATGAGTAATGACTTTTAATGTACAAAAACGGTTTTAAAACTTCCCTGGTTTTTACGAACTGACCACTGAATTTAAGTAGTATCCACTGTTAAACAAAACTCCCTGATAAGAAGAACCAGTCAAATAACGATTTAGTAAGCCCAACTTAGATATGGCCCAAGGCCGAAAGCAAGGAGCACCCAGTCTTGATATAACGAGACAATATTTCTAACCATTACACCACGTCGAAATGACCAAACAGTGAATTGGAAAGTATACATTAGATATGCCAAAAGCAGGGAGCACTCAGTGAGGATCGAACTCACTCGTAATTGCTCTAACGAGACAAGCTTGCTAACCATTAGACCACGTCGAAGTACCTTAGGAGCCATTCGAATCTATACCAAAATTCATTTAGGCGATCTTGTAACGATTTACTAAGTGTAGCTTAGATGTGAGACAAGGCAGAAAGTATGGAGGACTCGTAATTGATCTAGCAGCGACAAACTTGTTAACCATTACACTACGCCATAGTGCCCAAATACACAGTAATATATATTTATCTAACTTAGTTTAGTCTGGTCACAAGTTGGGACACCCCCGGTGGATAACCGAACCGACTATAAGACGTAATTAGTTCACAGTAGGAACCAGCAATGGGTTTGGGTTGCTGGCCCCCCCCGGGGAAGCTGAACTTCGGCGCCCTTACAATTATTTTTTTTTAAATTTTCACAAGGAGAAAAAATGAAAATGTAGAATAACGGTTTTATTACAATATACAACTTAATACAAGCTAAAGAAAACATTCACTATCCTACCTAAAACATTTTTCTAGCCTTTAGATCTGCAAATCTTTTCGTGGCGTTTTCTACACCTATCATCTTTACAAAATTGACAAAATAGCCAAAGAATTTAATTTGTCTTGAGTCATGAATGACCGCAAGTACGTTTTCATAAGCTTTAATTTTGGAAGATCCGAAACACATGACATGTCGGCATGATGGCACTCTCGGGCCTTGATGACAACCCGAGCAACTGCCCGAGTTGCCAGTACCTTGAGCCGGTCCTGGCCTGAGCGAAGGGTGATTTACTATGCGTAGCTTAGTTGTGGGACAAGGCCGAATGTATGGGGCACGTTGTGAGGAACGAATGCACTATTCAGACGTAATTGATCTAACGAGACATGCTTGCTAACCATTACACCACGTTGAAGTGCCCACAGTAGGAGAGAATGATGTGAAATAATTGCAAAAAATCAGATGCCTTCCTAGACTGCATCCAGGCGAACCTTTCAAAGGATACATAAAGGGCTAAAAGCTATATGAGTTGAGCAAAAACGATCTATATACATACAAACGTATAGTGAATTAACTGCAATTTCTTTGAGAAGGGTGCAGATGAAGCTTTTTGTACGGTCATCAGCCATCTAGAACAATGGGGTAGATTGGGTTTCTTAGCTATAGATGTAGGGAGTATGTGGATTAAATGACATCGTCGGTTGAAGCGTTTCCAATAGTGAAGTCAACGACCAGGGCAGATGGTTGCCCCAACGGAATCAACAGCCACGTGTCTGTGACCAAAGCGAGCTTTCAAGTTGAGGGACATCAACTGTGGTTGGACCTGGAGCGTAATGGGTCCCACAAGGTCTATTTGTCGAAGACACGTTACACATGAACGAATATCTCTCCGGCTTTCAACCCAGATATATGGAGAGAATTTGTTAGGTGGTCAGTTGCGCGGCGATCCTACAACCACACACGGTCGTGGGGCTGATGATGATAATGAGAAACAAAAATCCATTGAAGTCAAAGAAGCTGTTCAATCCAAACTTCCCATTTTAAAGGGACAACATAGTAATTATTAAAACATTACTCCCAAATCTTGCCGACTCTCATGCGAACACTTTCTTCATCCACGTCTCTCTCGCTCACTCTTTCTGTTTATATATATATATATATATATATATATATATATATATATATATATATATATATATATATATATATATATATATATATATATAAACTACTAAAAAGTTGTAAAAGAGATATAATGTTTTTTTATGAAAGTATTTATTTATATTTTTTTATATTAAGAAAGTATACGTGGATTCTCATTATGGTATATATATATATATATATATATCTTATATAGAAGAGAAAGACTATATATATTTTACAAATTTAATATATATATATATATATAATACAAATTCAGTAACACCTAATGAAATACGTAAACTTATAGAATTCAGCGTATGTCAAGGCAAGCAGAGTTTTTAAGAAAGTGCTCAATAGATACCTAGACTGAAAATAATCATCAATTAATCAAAGAATGTTCAAATACTTATCTAGGAACGACTTCGAGGTTTCACGAATATGCCGTTCATCATGGTTGGATTAAATTATTGTATTGTTAACAGATTTCAAATTTGTATGATAAATAAATTTTAAAATATCAAATTCTGCTATGATAAAAACTGTTCGAAACAAACACGTGTTCCACTAAAAATAAGGTTTGAAGTAATAACAAAAAATTAACATGTTTCCTTACTTAATTTGCCTCCATTTTTTTATAGAAATGAAAAAATGCGAAATTACATTTCAAATTTCTAAAATTCAGCGTTGTTAATTTAAAAATTGAAACAATTCCGTATGAGTTCACTTCCCAAAAACGTTTCTAATGAAGCTAAATTATATAACAAATCAGATTAAATTTATGAAATATCTATCTATCTATCTATCTATCTATCTATATATATATATATATATATATATATATATATATATATATATATATTGTTGTTGTTGTTGTTTGTGCATTATGGAGAATTGTCATATAATTGATAGCACTTCCATTGGTATATGGGATATTCTTAGTAGGGCGATTTTCTGGGCATGTCCATTTCTTTTCTCACGAGGCCAAGAGCTCCGATTATTATTGGTATCATCTCAGTCTTCATTCCCCACATCCTGTTAATCTCGATCTCCAGGTCTTTGTATTTGGACAATTTCTCGATAATCTTTATGGCGGTGTTTCTCTCAGATGATACTGCTATGTCAATAAGCATACACTTCCTGAATTTCTTGTATTTTATGATAATATCAGGTCTGTTGGTTTTTATTTCCCTATCAGTTTGAATTGGTTATTTCCCAGTCAGTTTGAATTGGTTATTATCATTATTATATTTATTATAATTCTCGTTGCTTAGTTTATTAGTTAGTTCAAAATGTATGTTGCCCTCTGCCAGTACCTCGTAAATAATGAACTATTCTATTTTAATCGCATGGAAAAACAGAAAAACATATCAGAGACAATGTTTCGTTTCATTAAGGAAAAAGATAGAAGAAAAGAAAAAGAACGAAACAAAGAAAGTTGTAGGCGATAACGCGTTCATAT
Source organism: Acanthosepion esculentum (assembly GCA_964036315.1). Taxonomy (NCBI): domain Eukaryota; kingdom Metazoa; phylum Mollusca; class Cephalopoda; order Sepiida; family Sepiidae; genus Acanthosepion; species Acanthosepion esculentum. Next base: position 53,640,607 of record OZ038476.1, on the reverse strand, counting down.
GTTTAACGTTTACTCCAGTAAAATGAAAAAAAAACTTGCCAATTTCAAATCTTTTCATTTGTACCCTCTTACTTCTTTAAATATTGACCTGCATTCATATTGCAATTGTTATTGCAATGTTTGGTCAAAGTTGTTAAGCTCAAACATTTAACAATGCCATAGAGGAATTTCTATGGGTATTTTATTGTCGTGGAACTCGCAAGATTGTTCAGTCATTAACGGAAGAATTAAGATTCATCAGAAAATTCAATTAGGGAAACCATGGAATTTTCAGGAGTACGACTAGCTAATACTACTACTACTACTATAAACGCTATATTTTATGTATACTCGAATAGACTTGGAGTTGACATCCCTGTTAATATATATATACATATATACAGTGTAACCCGGATATAAGAGACTTGTCGGGACCGGAGGAGAAGTCTCTTATATCCGGGTTTATCTTATATCCGGGTTTGGTCTATTTTGTTTTATTAACACGGGCTCTAATTTGGGACCAGAGAAAAATATCTCTTATATCCGAGTTTATCTTATATCCGGGTCTCTTATATACGGGTTACACTGTATATATATATATATATGTGTGTGCGTGCGTGTGTGTGTGTGTGTGTCTGTTAACGAACATTTAAATGAAAAGGAAAGTGCTAAAATTGATATTCATTGAATTTGGCATGACACAAGGCTAAAGCAAGGGAAGATTTTATTGAAAAAAGAGATGCGCCGTATGTCTTAAAAATAGTATCAACAAATCAATATTATTTTTTTACCTGGGTTCAAATACTAACGAAAGGGCAGTTGGGAAACACACATTTCTGTTACTCGTTCAACAGGCCAAGGAATGACAGGACTTATTTTAATGAGAGTCACGGCCTCGTGCCGAAAATAAAATGGACAAATTTTATGTTCTGACGCTTTAATGTGAAAAGATAACGTGAGCTCAAAATATATGTCAGGTGACAAAACATCCTTTCATTTTCGGCGCCAGTCAGGGTTTTTTTTATTTCTTTGCCTCCAAACGCCAAATTTTGTTGCTGTCTAAAAAGTAAAAAATATGTATAAAATGCATATATACATATATACATGCACACACGCGCACACACACACACACACACACACACACACATATATATATATATATATATATATATATATATATATATATATATATATGAACAAGTTTTATTAAATTCAACCGAAATGAACTGTTTAATCTTTTTGTTTTATTTTTCCTGGAAATAAGAGATTTTTTTAAAATAAGATGTTGGATATTAGTATAAAATCGTAGATAAACTGTCTGAAATTCACGTTTTTTCTGTTGTTTTTGTTCAAGTACTTTCGACAATCTCAGTCATTATCCAGAATCGTTACAGTCACCGTGGGCTGTTTCAAACTTTCAGCGCTTTATAAAATACCAG
>OZ038476.1:53446689-53634189 GCA_964036315.1 Acanthosepion esculentum | reverse complement strand
TCATATTGGTATCTCATAGCAATCCCTTCAGTGGGCGTCAACAAGTTCTCCTTCTTTCTCATACAATCACCTCCGCCTATCACTCATGCTACCACTTAGCCAATGATCTCTTGGCGGTGTGGGTGTGGCTAGACTGGCATTAGTTTACATTATCGCCCAAAGAAAAAAATTATCTTCCCTTTTCTTTATTTCTTTTCTATTGGCCAGAATTCTTATGAATCGCATATTGCGGGTCATTAAATTTTTATCTTATTCTGGAATTCATTAGCGAAATTCTCCGCCGACTCATTAATGATCGCAGCCAACTTTTAACTGGGTGGTCGTTTCCACCTGACGACCAAATATTTTTTGTCTTTCTCGTTTACCTTTGCAGATGCCCACTCTCGGCGACCTTAAGTCTGTCGCCAACAGTTTGAATAAACAATAACAATGATTCCTTTTTCATATCAAGATCTGTATTCATACGGCTGGCTTCCTTCTTCGGGGTCCAAGATAACCTAATTTCGACTATCTCTGCCTACATGCAGCTGATCGAATCGAAATTTTTATTATTGCCACGTGTGTGGTGAATCACAATTCTTCCCCGTATTTCTGTTTCCCTTGTCGCGTCACCCTTTTATCATGACATTAATTAATTCTGACAGAATCCGAAATCTGCTTCTCTTACGAATTTTCTGTCTTCTGCGAAAAAAAAATTATCTTTCTTTGTAAATGAAATAAAATATTTTAACCATTTTTCTTTTGTTAAAAAAAAAATAATGTCGCTCGGTATGTCTTTCGATCTAGCTCCTTCTTACTTTAAGTATTTCCCGTTTTTAATTTCTATGATTAATTAGTTAGCCAATTACCATAGCTAAATAGTGTCACATCTAGCTAGGATCGAAACCCGACTGAATTGGCGTCAGTCGGGGGATTCTACCACTAAGACGTTGGCGCACGACAGGATGAAGGTGATTTTAAGCGTATTTATTTTTAGATAAACACACAGTGACTGAGAGAACTCGATTCCATTTACCGAAGAGTCTTGCATTATTAGCCGTAATAGTCACTGTTTACAAACTCACACTTCCTATTCCTCACTCAATACAGTTTTCAATCAGCACCTGACGACTGCATTGTGCATGAAACACAGAGTTGTGTTACCGGTGATGAAAAAAATGTACATTTATTATTAACTCCAAGCAAGGTAATAATGCTGATAGGATGTAAGGGGTTACTGGGTGTGAAAGAGAAGAAGACTTTAGCGAGGAGAAAGGACAATAAAAAACAGGTTTCAGGAAAACAGAAGATGGGGATACATGTTGCATTTAAATTTTTAAAGATTGTAGGTGTCAGGGAAGCAAGAAATTGGAAAGGAGCTCCACGGGCGAGATGTGCGAGAAAATAAACAATTAGAATGGAACATACGGTTGCATGTAGCTAGTTCAACAGTAAAATGGTGAGACCTAGTTTCCAATCTAGTAACGCGCTTAAATTCATGCAGTTGAGGCATCAAGGAGGAAAGCTCATCAGAACAATTTCCATGAAATTATTTGTTGAAAATACAGGGGGAAACCGTGTCTCAGAAAATGAGAAAGATGACAAATAAGGATTGATTACATTACGGACCCTTCTTTAGATTTTGTCGAGAATCTCGAGATATATAGTAGGTACATCAGACCAGATATCTAAGCAACGGTCAACGCACGAACGAATGGTAGATTTATAAATTTAAGATGGATTCTGACGAGAGAAAAAAAACTGTTTCTCGCGACACAGTGAACGAACTTTCCTAGCAGTAGATTCAGTAATTGATTAAATATAATCACTCCGTTTCATGTCAGTGGGAAAGACGAGCCCAGGAAGGCGCAAAGAGTTGTACTCCTGGAGGTCAGTATCGGTCATGCTGATGGAAGGCAGAAAAGGTTCTCTATAGTGATTAAACAAAAGCAGTTTTGTTTTGGAGACGTTGAAATTAACAAGTCATTCATTTTTTTCCATTTATAAGAGCATTATTTTAGCTTGATTGAATGCTTTTGAAGGACGCAACGCGTTGAATTGAAATTTTACATTTTTTTTATTTAATTACCCATAATTAAATGAACAAGTTCATCTTTACGGCACGTTGATAAAGTATCCAAGCAGTTAAGTGAATTCCCATTATCTGTAATATATTGTAGACATTTTGAAAAAAAAGTAACTATTTTTTAAATATATTTTTGCTATTTTTCTGCATGTATATCCGAGTTCTTCAACCCATTCACAAAATCGGTTCTTCGTTTTGCTAAATTAAAATCTGGAATTAGGTAAAGCAAAGGTCTTCCACTTCCTGGAGGTTTAGCATATCCTTAAGTCTTGTCCAAGAATACAGTTGACATAAATGCACCTATATATAGGTGCCTAATATAAGCAAAGTATTAAGGAACAGGAAAATCCGAAGACGCATAGGAATAGAGAAAGTTACCTCCCAAAAGCTAAACAACGTATTAATAAAGAGGAAAATTTCGTTAGAAACAAAGTAATATATTATGTAATATCGGTTGTCTTATATGGTAGTAAATGCTGAACAATCTCCTCACAGATGAAGTGACTTGAGGCTGCAGAAATGTAGTTCTACAGAAGGATGCTAAGAATACCATAGACTGAACATGTGAGCAATGACGAAGTCTAAGAGAAAATGGAAACAAAAAGAACACTTATACTTGACATCAGAAAGAGATAATTGAACTTTCTAGAGCACATCATGATGACTTAGAAAATGCGATACTCGCAGAACATATTAAAAACAAGATGGACAAAGGGAAGCAGCGCATGGCCTACATGACGAGCTTGTGTAAATGGTTGGCAGAATTGGAATTATGAGAGATAGCGGAAACACAAAATTTTCTAAGAGCTACAAAGAACACGAAATTGGGGGTCTGAAGGGACACGGCACATAGAAGAAAAACGAGGTCTTAATAAAAGGGGGGATTGGAAAATAATTTAAAAAATAAAAAAAATTAGAATTTAATGAAAAAATGGAAAGTTAATATTGAATTAATTGCTAGGCTTGTTGCTAGGAAAGTTGTTTCACTGTGTCATGCGAGACAATTTTCCTCGTCAGAATCTATCTGACACATTTATAAGTCTATCATTCGTCCATGCATTGAATATTTCTGCCATATCTGATCTGGTGCTTCTGCTTCGTATTTAGAGATTCTTGATAAAATACAAAGAAGAATCTGCAATGTTATTGGTCATGACCTGACACCTCGGCTTCAGCCACTTTTCCATCGCAATAGAGTTTCCCTGTGCCTTTTATATAAATATTTTCAAGGTAATTGTTCTGACGAACATTCCTCCTTAGTACCTAGACTTTATAAATTTAAGCATACTACTACATTGGTGGGAAGGTCTCACCATTTTACAGTTGAAATGGCTAGATGTAACCGTATGTTCTATGCTAACAGTTTCTTCTCTTGCACTTCTCGCTTGTGGAACTCTTTTCCAGCTTCTTGCCTACAGTCAACTTTGATTTTCAAAAATTTAAATTCAATGCCAACTGTTATCGTCTGTCTTCCTATTTTCTGTTCTTTTGTACTCTCTCCTTAATAATGTTTTTTTTTTCTCAGATTCTTTCCCACTCAGTAATCCCTTTGCGTCTTAGTGGCTTTATTGCCTTTCTCGGGGTTAAACAAAAAGAAACTTTTTTTTTCGGAACCACTATTATAACACCCAACCTCACCAGTAGCACTCGAAGAAACCCTGGCGCAATTTTAGCATTTGAAAAAGCTCCCATAAATTAAATATCGACTCTCATAACTAGCATAAAATTCGAAAGTACATTCAGGCAATAGAATCTTTCAGCATATGTCCTATCACAGAAGCGTGCAATTAAAAACCTGAACCAAATATAATTACTGTTTACTGCTTGAGCGCTGGGAGAAAAGTGCGATATTAATAAACGGGGTGGTCTTACTCATCTCGGAGTAGGGGGTGTCGGAAAATTTCCTAAAATAAATAAACGTGCTCCCACTCACTCACTCCTAGTGGACACTTAAGAGTGTGGGAAACAATGTCTGAAATCGTTTAACTGAGTACATGTTTGAAGTGCAAAGACAAGAACACGACCCTTGCCAGATGTACCTAAAATGCTGTCTTGTACCAGCGAAACGGACAACATTTTTCTCGCAAGTGCTGTTTTGTTTTCTAAGAATATCACAAATGATTTGAGTCATTTGGGAGCGTTAATATTTTTGTGGGATTCCCACTTAAAATGTATTCGTCGATCTCATGCCGGACAAAAGGAGAATTGGCTAGATGTCAATTAACTTAGAAATTTGAACATCACTCCACGTCTGCTCTGTATAGTTCCATATAATTCTTACACTATAAAGATAAAGTATTAAGCACCTTCTTCTTCTTCATCATCATCTTCATCATCGTCATCATAATTATTATTATCATTATTATTATTATAAAGAAAATGATCCTTCATCAGACCCTTTAGACTGGCACCATAAAATCACAAAGATCTTTACAAAATAACAAAAAACACATAAGCAGCAGCAATAAAAATGGGCAGCACATTTAACTAGAAGAGAAAATAATGATGTAATCAAGCTGTTAGCATTCCATATTACCAGAAAGAAAACGTTTGAAGGGAAACTCCCATCAATATTAGAAAGATGTATAACAGTTAGTGGACTTAAGAAAACTATTTCAATAAAAAGATTTTTTATAAATTTCAACTGACACATACACTAAATATTTGGTCAATGAATGCCGAATGTTTCCTGTATAGAGTCGGTTAATTTTATCATTACCATTATTAAATAGGAAGGTTACATAACATTAACATTTCTCAGATCATCATTAATGTTGTTTATTAATTCATTCTCTTGAATAGAAATACCCGTTCATACTCGTTTGCCAAAATTAAAAAAAGCTTCATCAAATGTGTACTAAGCGGATGACCATTTGTGAATTCCAGAAGATGTAAGTGGAAAAACAAAGTACTAATCTAAAATGAAGACAATATGTTCTTTTACGCTTATGATCAGTCTAGTCCTTGTAAATATGGTCCTATCATAAAAGTCATTCTGTAATGATGTCGCCAGATGTCCTGTTTTTATCAATTTACGAGCGGGGAAAGAGATTTGCATTGTTTTGCTGTGAGAATGTTCGTGTTAACAGCGTAAATAAAATGTCGTGACGCTGTACTTCTGAATCTTGTGATTACAAAAAAGCCTGTGTAATAAACTGTGCTTGTCTAAAATGCGTGTTTGTGGCACAGCTTTGCAAATCATAACAACTCTTCAGTTCGGTTAATGTTAATATGCTTTCATGTTTCTGCTAATCAATTCAAAAACCTTATGTCGGTCCGTGATTGCGATGATAGAAGGAAACGCCTGGTATGATATTTTCCGTTTCATCTTTATGCATGTTCATTGACATTCTCTTATCTTAGGTACCGCTAAAATGGATGCGTTTTTCCGAAATGAAAGCAAAACACTGTTTTTAAGAATTTGCCAAAAATCAGGGAATTATCCGATTTAAATAAAATTTTCAGCATTTATTCATTAAAGAATACATTGTATACTGAATAGGTTTTTTTATTAGAAAACTTTGTATATATATTTATGGGTCAGTTACCCTCACCCCATTTCGATACACCGTGAATATTTTTAAAATTGGGAAGGTGATAAAAAATATTCTTTATAGTTTTATAAAGAAAAATCCCAGAAATTATTATTTCAGTAAAAAAAAAAAAATTACAATATCAAATAAGAAAATCGTGAAAATTTGTCTTGAAACCTTATTAAAATAACTCAATAAAATACAAAAAATAATTTTTGTTGAGAGATGGTGCATGCATAATTTAATAAAACATTATATTTTCTTTCAGATTTTATAAGGAAAAAATACAAGAAATATTTATTTTTGAAAGATTTATTTGTAATATTTCAGTGCGATTATGTAGTTCTTTGGATTGCGACAAAATAGATCTCTTTTATTAAATAATAATGATTGAAGAATCGGAAAATGTAAAGTTTGGTAGCCTTTTCGTAACCAAAATAAATAAATATACTGTTTAATATACGTATAAATGGTGTGCCTACTCAAATACGAGTATCAACTAATGATAACTTTTAAAGTAATACAAAAAAATCTGTCGGATGAATAAAAATCCATTCTAAAAATTCTCTTTGTTCACGTTTGAATACGAAACACTGTGCAGATATGAAAAACTCCGCGACATCTTTGACGGAAGAAATTACGCTTGAAAAGCATGAAATTGACTTCACCTGACTGTCTCTTTCTTCATGACCAAGCGGTAACGCGCACCGAGCATAGGTGGCTCTGTCTACCATATGGGACGCAGGTTCGATTCCCGCCAAAGAGCGCAAATCTTTCTTTAATAAAATTTCTTGAACATTCAGTCTGTTAAGTGAAAATAAATAAACACACTGTTTAATATATAAACGGAGCGTCTACTCAATTATGAGAATCCGCTAAAAATAACATTTAAAATAATAATCTAAATGACAATTTCTGTCTGTATGAATCAAGTTGCCGCTTAAACCTGTGAACCGATATTGATGAAACTTTGTGTACAACAACATACTAACACCCAGTTTGTTACTAGGCTAATTGTATTTTTTATAAAGATCTATAATGGGATCGCTAGGACCCCTAGATTGCAGCTCATCGCCGGGTCTACGTGAAACGCTCTTTAAGCAAGGGAGATAATTGGTCTTGCAAACTTTTAGAAATTCAGATACACGTGTTACGAAATAATAACTTTTAAAAAGCTTAAAACTCCAGGCAGATATGGACCTTTGTTCGATTTTAAACATTTAGGAGCCAATGTCTGAACGAATCACAGGTTATTTTCTAAATAAAATCTTTATTTAACTCATTAGTTCAGCTTAATCTTTTTTTGAATAGGATCTCCGTGGTCTGTTTACATTGCAAAAAAATAATTCGTTTCACATTTCGTCATGTACATCATTAAATTCGCCAGCTTCGAATTTATTAAATACAAAGAAATTGGCTCGATCCATTCAGTCATTTAAACGTAAAGTAAAACTTAAATTGAACTTATTTATCGAATAGAAACTTTACCTAAGCTCATATTTCAACATACCCTTAAAAAGGCATATCGTAGTTGTGGTTGTTGTTGTCTGTGGAATAACAACTTGTTTAAGGGACAATTTCGTGCTATATAGTGTGTAAAAAGAAATCTAGCTGTGGAAATAGACATCCATCTTAAAAAATTCCTAACATCCTTAATTGGCATGTGCCAGGTACCCTTCTTTGAATCACGGCGGTTTAATTAGACGATATCAAGCCGAATCGCGATTAAAAGCGAAATTGAAATCAAAAATTTAATAAAGAATCCAACATTGGTGAATCTAGTTGTTCATCTTGAAAATTGCCAACGTGTATATTTCACAGAATATTCTGCTCGAAACCTAGTTAAGAATACACCACTAACCAATTTGACAGATTTCTTCTAATTATGCTAAAGTGACTTATTTGCCAGAACACTGCTGTAAGTTGAGGTTCCCGTCTACTACACCTGGATCAGGGGCAAGCAATGAGCACAAGTTGAGGGTTGGGAAGAAAATGCTGTCTTTAGAAGCGGCACCATCGGACGGGGGTACACTGTGCACCCCAATCAGCACAAGTGCTTCTGTCTGCGTCTGCTGCTGCATACTGTCAGAGGTTCTACATCATTTACAGACCTGTGAAGATATAATGGAGAAGTCTGTACGACCAACAGAGAAGCCTGGGCCAAACATGGACTATTGAAGGACGAGGCTCACTGGGACCAGATACTGGAGAAGGCAGAAGTCAGCAGAGCACCAAGTCAACTGCGCCAGCTATTTTTCATCATGTTTATAACATGTGGCTTGCGTGAGCCTCTCAAACTTTGGGCGATCCACAAAACCAGCATGGCGAAGGACATCCTACGAAGGATTCAAAGGCAAACCTCAGCGGAAATTTTCATGTTCAATGATGTCATTTACAGTGAGGCGTTAGTTGACCTGGACACCCGAATGCAAGCTGTGGGGGGCCAAGGAAATGCCACATTTGGCATGCATCAACATGAGCAGTCAGCAAACAATCTTGCAATTGAGTACATTCGGGAGATCAGCTATGGCACAGAGGAAAATACGGCGTATATAGCTGATAACGAATACAAACTGATGCAAGACCAACTCGGTGTTTATAACACGTTTATTTCCAGCTTTGAAGGTGAAAGAAGAGATCTATTTTTTCTCGGTGTCCCGGGTGGAACTGGCAAGACATTTATCATCAATCTACTTCTTGCTAAACTGCGCCAGATGAAACATATGGTCTATCAGTAGCGTCAAGTGGAATAGCTGTAACCCTGCTAAGTGGTAGCTGTACAAGAAAGAGAAGGCAACCTGCAACATCAGTCATGGTTCTATAATAGGCAATCTCCTCAGTGATTGCAAATTGATCATCTGGGATGAGGCGACAATGATCCATGAGTTCTTCGAGGCTCTTGACACGACACTTTGGGTTCTTAGACACAACACACTACTTATGGGAGGCGTAACAGTCTTGCTTGCGGGAGACTTTTGAGAAACCTTTCCAGTGCTTCTGAAAAGGATAAAAGCTGACGCGGTAAACGCCAATATAAAGTCTTCCTACCTGTCGAGCAGTGTGAAAAAGCTGAGACTCACAGCCAACATTAAACTGCAGCTCAGTGATGATGAGGAAGCTGGTACTTTCTCTAAGCAACTAATGGATGTTCGTAATGGCACTTTGGTTGACGAGTCACTTTGCCTTTTGAACGTATCTGATTTAAAGGAACTAATGACTAGGGTGTTTCCTAACCCGAGCAATCAGTTTACAGACTACAACTGGCTGAGAACCCGTGCCATTTTAGCTCCAAAGAATATGGCATTTGATGATTTGAACATCAACCTTCTGGAACAATTGCGAGGTAAACGTCGCAGCTACAATTCCATTGACGCTGTACTAAACACCAATGAAGCTGTGAATTATCCAGTTGAATTTTTGAATAGCCTAACACTACTAGACCTCCCATCTCACAATTTGTACCTCAAGATTGGAGCACCAATAATACTACTAAGAAACCTGGATCCACCGAAGCTTTGCAATGGCACACAACTTACAATTAAGATTATGCCAGCAGTCTTGGAGGCGAAAATGCTGACCTGCAAAGCAAGTGGTGAAGCAGTATTTATTCCTAAAATTCCACTTATTCCCTCGGATATGCCTTTCCAGTTCAAGCGGCTGCAATTCCCGGTGAAACAGAGTTTTGCAATCAGTCCTTGGATGTGGTAAGCTTTAACCTTACAGAGCCGGTTTTCTCTCATAGCCAACTTTATGTGGGATGCTCAAGAATCGGCAATCCCAATCATTTGTTTATTTATATCCCACTCGGAAAGACCAAAAATGTTTATCATGAGGCTCTGCAAACTTGATAAGAAAGACCCAATCATTAGGCGCTTATGATTTAACTGTACTATTTGTCAGTATTGTAAATCTTTTGTTAATCAATGTTATTCTAATTGTAAATTTATATATAAATCTATTTGTAGGTCTATTGTGAAACTATATATCAGTCTATTTGTACATCTATTGTAAAATTATTTTAACTCAAGCCCTCCTCAGGGCTATATTCTCTGTGAACACACAAAAGCCCTTTTTAGGGCTACTTACTTTGAAATGTTCCTTTCGGATAATCGATTTGCTTGTTATTACATAAGTTGTATTACGACTTTGGCATTCATAACTTATTGGTATTTACTCCAAAAATCATAAAGGTAGCGGTTGGGTATTCTCTGTGAACGCACAAAAGCCTTTTTCAATGATACTTAGTTTAAATTGCTTCTTTCGGATAACCGATTTGCCTGTTATTACGTAAATCGCTTTATGATTTTGATATTCATAACTTATTGGTATTTCCTCTAAAAATCTAGGGGCAGCGGTTGGGTATTCTCTGTGAACGCACAAAAACCCTTTCCAATGATACTTACTTTGAATTGTTACTTTCGGATAATTGAAGATAGAGTATGAGAACGGGAACTGGTGATAATATGAGCTTTCCCGGGAATTATCGGGTACGTCAGTTAGTATATATATATATATATATAACTACTATTTCTATTAAGTGTATATTTACTAGATATCTGCTAAATATATAATAATAAGAAATAATGATTATAAATAAAATCCATTTATTCTTTAGGTCAAAAGTGCCAGTGTCTTACTAAAGAAAATACGCTTCCTGGCAGGAATCAAGCAGAGAAACCACTTAAATCCAAATATGATTTACCATTTGGTCACGGGTAAGAGTCACGGTAAAATAAGACATAAATGTGTATCTCATGTTAGGGGATTTCAAAGTCTATATCTGCTATTTTTTAACCCGAGATGTAAACCAAGTAATTTTTAAATAATTAATGGATTTTTTAATCACTAATTTCACCGTTAAAACAAAACATAGACAGATCTCTACTCAAACACGTGTACCCACGAAATATGAAGTTATGAACTTTTAAGTGTTACTATTATCTCGTGGACACGTAGTGAAATAATATCATCTGGTTTAGCAGTAACGAACAAGAAACGTCATTACAGGGTCAAAAATAAAACAATGATCAACACATGATATAAGCCAAATAAACGGCATCTGACTGTGGCTAGAGGATACTTAGTTAAAACAATAACATCGATAATAATCAAGATGAGAAAAAGAGTTCAAATAAACCAAATGAGTCAAAGTATTATGACTTCCTATTTGCAATCTTAGCTCTCATTTTATGATTTATAAATCTAACATTTTTTTTATTCTGTTTACTTACTATTTGCTTTAATGTACCCCTTTGTACAATGATTTTAATTAATTCATTATGTTCACCATCATTCCCATGACTAGGAAGGTATTCATTCATGCGTAGCGTGTCTTGGGCAAAGTAGACATGTCGGAGCCCATCTCTCTCCGGGTTAAACCAAAGCCTACGTCCTCCTCCTTGGTCACGAACACCTGTTGATTCCATCGTGGTAACTGGTAACCTTCCATCCTGGCCGTTGATTTCAGTCAAGGAATCCCTCTCCGCCCATCGATGCCGTGTCTTTTAATTCATTATATTCTAAGATTTGATGTTGATTGATTTTGTTTTTACGACTTAACAATCCTTCGTATGTTATTTAAAGTCGAAATAAATTTCAGATTGTTGGACGTTGCTTACCGTATCCGGTGTATATAGATCGACTTTATTAAAGAAATCTGCCTTATTTTTGGTTGATCAGTTTTTGATTACTTACAACTTACGTTCAAGATTGTATGTGTCTGTATATGTGTGTCTCTCTATGTGCCTGTGTGTGTGTGTCTGTGTGTCTGTGCGTGTGTGTGGTACATTGTAGAAGAAAAAGAAGGTGTTAGCAGTTTATTCAAGCTCTCGCACGACACTGCATTAGCTTATCGTTTTTGATAAAGCGCGATAGGGTCCCCCACGTTTTGTTGCAGTCCACTCCTCTAAACGGTTGAGTGGCCGCCAGACATACCGAGTAAAAAAAAAAAAAAGAAAGAAAAAATCCTACCAAGGTGGCATTGACCCTTTCGAACATGTGCCATCAAGAATGAGCACACAGTCCACATGTCACGTGATATATCGTATCCGGTTGTACTCGCTTTCGACGAGTCCGGTAAACATTTTACTTCTTCTACTGAGCTACTTCCCTCCCCTTTTGATGTCAAAACCAACGCCTAACCTTATGATAAATTCTGTCCCAGGAATTAATTTGAGCAGATCATTTTTCCCTGAAACCTAAAATACCAGATATCGGAAATATCTGCAATTTTAGTATTTTTCATTAATTCTCGGTATTTTTCGTTAATTCTTTATTTCTTTCGTTAATTCTGTTTGTTTTTAGGGTTTGTTTTTTTTTTCGTTAATATATCATGATTGTGTAACGGGAGACACCAGTCGTAACAAAATTCGCTTGAAAAATTTTAACATTTTTGAATAGCGGCCATTTTAAAGTCGGTATACCAAAATCCTCAATAATAATCAGTCAGCCCCCGATGGATTGGGCCCCCGATATCAAAGAAAAATGCAGTAGAGTAACAAATGCAAACAACTTGTAATAAAAAGGAATAAGAACTTTATAAAGTTATCTACATACTATGAGTTACTCAAGTCCAATGTGAGAGGACATTTTCAAACTAAAGATCATAAAGACAAGGTTATGAAATTCGCTGTCTGGGAAGAATTTGGAATCATACATGTTGCTAGCCATTAAAAAGGAATTGCTAAATGAATTGGATGCAGAAGCAGTTATTGGCTTATTCGAACAATCATCTAGTGAACACAAACGATTGCTCTTAATAGTGGCCTGCATGCAAAGTGCTATTGTGTCTTGAACTATCTGTGAATGTGTGAATCGTACAAAAAACTATTTTAAAATAGCAACCAATTACTTTAGATTAAAAAAATAATAATAAAAAGTCAATTATAACATTCTGTATTTACATTTGGTATCTGCTGCCAGTAATATGTACAGTAAATGTACAATGTACTTACTAAAAATACATTTTATCTACCAAAAATTTTAATTGTACCCTTTTTACACACACACACACACACACACACACACACACACACACACACATATATATATATATATATATATATATATATATATATATATATATATATATATATATATATATATATATAAATTTTATTTATTCGTCGTGAAAATTAGATAGATTTGTACTTGTGGATGTCTCCTGGCAATCAATATTTTAGACCCAGTCCGTCACTGATAAAAACAATAATAAAAATAAAAAGAACAGAGCAAAATAATACAAGAACTGAACAATGTAATACAAGGCAAGGCAACTGTAATACAATAACAACATAAATAATTGTCGGACTTAAATGTCCATTTCATAATATGTTGTCAATGTTTACGTTAAGGTACGTTTCGTGAGCAGCTATCATCATTCGGGAAAGATCGTCGAAAATCTGTTGTTTATAAACAGTAATTCAGACTTTGCTAACCAAACGTTTCTTTGTGGCTGAACAGTTAACAGCATATCAAATAGAATGATGGTTCCCACTGAGGTTACAGGTTCGATTCCTGTAGGAGAAGCACATATTTTCTACGAAATTTCTTGAACATTCAGACTGGTAAATGTAATTAATACTGTTCATTTAAAAACAGAACATTTACTTAAATAAAGTGTAAGTATTAAAATAACGTATAAACAGAAAATATAGTAAAGTAAACAATTATAAGACTGTAAAAAAGAAACAGTGTTCATACGCAAATGTGATACAGTCAAGTAGTTATAGCCTTCTAACTTCAAGGCAAGAAAACAAAAATGTGTGGGTTAAGACCAAGAAATTGTCCATTTTTATTGATTAAGAAGAAATCCCAGCATGCATCTGTAGGATTTGTTTATAAATTTGGGGAAGGAGATAATTTTTAGCAGTCATTCCCCCAAGATTGGAACAAACACTCATTTAAAAATATAAATGAATTCAACACACACATAGATGTTATATATAGTTATATACGGATCTAAGTGTAATATAACTCAGGAATAGAAAGAAAAATCCATTTTTCAACGAATTATTAACCGTCCACTATAAGTGAGAAAGTGAATGACAATGTTTCGTTGTAACGGTATTAAGTTACCAGAAAGGGGTATAAGACAAAGATGTGTCTTCTCACCGGACTTATTCAACCTATAGGGTGAAGAGATTCTGAGAGAATTAGAAGTCCTACCAGGATTCATTATTGATGGCCACAATCTTAACAACATAAGATATGCAGATGACACAGTGCTTATAGCAGAGAGGATATTACAGAAAGTAGTGAAGTAAAGCGAGAAGAAAGTACTAAACATTAATTGTAAGGTTTGTGTATGGTTGTCAGTAAAAGAAACATCCCAACATGCAAATTACAAATTGGAGATACCAAAATCAAGCAAGTCTAACTACTTGGAAAGTGTTTTAACAGAGGACGGAAATTGCGATCCCGAAGTCAGAAAACGCACTGGGATAGCGAAAAATGCCTTTCAAAAGTTAAGCAAAGTATTAAGAAACAGAAAACTTTCGTTAGAAACAAAGAAAGGAGTACATAATTTTTATATAATATCGGCCTCCTATATGGCAGTGAAAGTTGGACAATCTTATCACAGATGAAGAAAAGATTGGAGCAACGGAAATGTCGTTTTACAGAAGAAGGCTGAGAATACCATGAACCGAACATGTGAGCAGCAAGAAAATGCAAACAAAAAGAACACATACTTAACATCAGAAAGAGACAACTGACATTTCTAAGACACATAATGAAGAAAGAGGGCTTAGAAAATGTGATACTCACAAGACATATTGAAAGCAAAAAGAAGAAAGGATAACAGCGCATACCTAACGAGCTTGTGGCTGACAGAACAAGGTTTAGGAGAGATAACAAAAAGACCAAATTTACTAAGCTCTACAAAAGACTGGAAATTGTGGAGAGCCATGATCACCAAAGTTCTGAAAGCACACAGCAAATAGAAGAAGAAGTTTGTTGAAGCGTGATATTTTCTTGTGTTGGGTAGATATATAATAACGTAATGGTGTAACGTGGATATATTATTGTGTTTGCATGAATTTCTTTTTTCGAAAAGGGGAGAGTATGCGATCCGACATGTGGTTCGGTTGGGCCTAAGACATTCTCCCTGGAGGGAAAACAAGACATGTCTTGTCATAAATGCATCCAGTGGTTAAAGAGAGAAAATAAAAATGAGAGGGTGGGGTGTTGTTTCCTTTTATAATGCCTTATACAACGCAGCCTGGCGGGCGCTAAAAGAAATCCCCTGGCAGACAAAGTGAGGTCATCTCACAATTGTTTTTTTAACAGAAATTGTTCTTTAGGAAACTTTTTCGCGCAATCACACACACACACACACACACACACACACACACACACACACACACACACACACACATATATATATATATATATATATATATATATATATATATATATATCAAAAGTATATTTAGGCAGCAAGAATGCAATAGTTCATTTAAAGTTTTATTAAATCCAACAAACAAGGTCTGTCCAATTTAAAATTGAGGACAGACTGTCCGAAGTTCATATTTTTATTCTGCTTTTGTTCAAATCTCAGTCATTACCAAGAACTAAACGTTGTCTGTATGGTAAACAAGATTTTGTTGACTATAATCTGGCATATTTTAGAACGCTATATTTAAAATTTAAATATACATGGATCATATAAATTATGTCACGTGTAGAACGATTTCACGGTGCTTGAGAGCAACGGGAAAATATATTAAATATTCTATACGAATTATTATTATTATTACTTCGTTGGATTTCTGTTGTATACACATTTCATCCAGGTTCCATGCAGAGACCTAAAATCAGAAATGGCTTCATGACATCTTCCAATGATCATTTTTTGTAAAAATAAAAAAGACTATGATCACACATATTTTACATAGATAAAGCTCTTCGTAATAGCTATCGAGATGATATGACTCCACATCTCCTCAGAGGTCTTCCGACCCCCAGTGGAATCGATGTCATGTCGATTCGCTGCAATTTGTCAGGCTAGAAGCACTCCTACACAATACTACACACTATACAATTAATTTTGGCACGTCAATATAGATATATTAACTTATATATATATATATATATATATATATATATATATATATATATATATATATATATATATATATATATATATATGTTACTTCAAACGTTATTCTCAGAGGTTGCCCGTACGTATTTACCCTATAATAATATCCGTATTTTGATTATTTATGTGATAATCAAGTTTGGATAAGTGACAAGATAACATACCTGTATTAAATAGTAATAAAATAAGTAGGATTAATACGTACATATATATATATATATATATATATATATATATATATATATATATATATATATATATATAAAACAAGAAAGAACAATCAGATTTATATATATATATATATATATATATATATATATATATATATATATATATATATATTCAAACATGCCTCGTTGAATAATATAGATAGACATGTGTATTTATTTTATAATGATTCTTTCCAGTTCTCTAATTAGTTTCTTGATGTTAAGATGTAATTCATCAAGGAAGGCGTCGTAGTTTTTCCTACCCAAGTACTTTCGATCTCCTCCGAGATCATTCTCAGGCGTTAATTACAAAGACAAATTTATTGTAACTGTCATCATTGTGATATTGGTTTTTAATATGATTAAAGCTTTTTACTTAATTCTTCTTGTATTCTTATAAGTGTTTTCTTTTCTAGGCAGAAAGTGTGTAAAATTTCTCCAAATGTTCTGCATATCGGTGCGCTTTCGGCTATTCTATCCTCGATAATGGCTAAAAGAATAGCCGGATATGCAAAACATTCCTCTTCATCCTACAAATGCGATAAAAACCAATAAACCTTGCTTGTTTGGATGTGAGAACTCTGATTGATACGGAGTTGTCTCATAGACCGGAACGGGGGTCTGCACTGGTAGCTAAGGAGATACAGTGATATAATCCTGAAATGGTTGCCCTGTCATCAGTAGCTTATCTGCTAGAACTGGTGGCTATACATTTTACTGGAAGGACAGGGAGGAAGGGAGGAAGAGGTGGGGCAGAGTAGCCTTTGCAATCAAGAGCTCCCTTGGAGAAAGACTACAAGAGTTACCAACTGGTATAAATGATCTCCTTATGACAATACGAGCGCCTCTCGTGAAATGACGTTATATGACCATAGCCAGTATTTATGCACCAACCATGTATGCAACTGAAGAAGAAAAAAATCATTTTTATGAAACGTTGTAAAGAATTTCGCTAAAAGTTTTCCAGGCTGATAAAATAGTCATTCTTGGTAATTTCAATGACATGGTTGGTAGGAACTGTAGTAAGTGGGGATTACGGCAGCATCAAGTTGAAACTCTAGTTCCTGTGCGATCACCGAAGTTAAGCAACGTCGCGGTTGGTCAGTACTTAGATGGGTGACTGCTTGGAAATACCAGGTGCTGTAAGCTTGGATGTGCGGGTGATGTAATGGATAACGACTTGGAATTGAAAATTGGTGATCCAAATTCCAGTCGGTTTCGTTATATTTACTTACGTGCAAATACCCTTGGAAAAGATATGTATCTTGTCCCCCAGCTATGAGTTAATTAGTAAGACTTGTATCGCTAAACCATTATTATCCCCCCAAAATTCTTACAATGTAAAAATATTTTCTGGCTTTAAATAACCTGCAAAGGGTTGATAAGCAATTGTAAACAAATCAATGAATGTCCTATATTTAGTGGACTTCGAAACCATGGCGTTGGGAAGTGTAAAAGTAATGGTATGCTGTTTTCTACTTGTGAGAAGAGTTAGAATTGTTAATCGGTAACAACAGGAATCAGACAACGTGGATGCACCCGTTCAAAGCAATAGCACTTACTACACCCTGGGTATGATGATAAATTACATTCAGTAGCAGGGCCTCTGATCGGGAGGTTTTGAGGAGCTTTGAACCAGGGTGGTAACACCTATCAGGAGCCCAGCTACGAGCAAATAGTTAACCCCAAAACTGGGGTCAAAATACTATGAAAGTATAAAAATACATTCTTATAGTAAAAATACCAGCAATTCATTTTCATACTTAAAAAATTACCAGTAATACCTTTCTTATAAAAAGAAAATGACTAATGCTCACAAGAAAATTACATTTCGGCATTAAATGACCCATAAGGAGTTGATATGCCGCTAAATAAACAAACAAGGTTACTAGACTATGTACTTGTGAGGCGACGAGACATTCAAGATGTACTTTGTGTTTGTACTATGAGGGGTGCTAAATGTCGGACTGATAATCGATTAGTACGTACCAGGTTAAATCCTGTTATTAAACCAAAAGTGCGTTTCTCAAATGTGCTCATTCCGAAGAAGTTCAACATCTCCGATTTGTGAGATAAGCAGGCGTGTAAGAAGCTTGGACAAAGATGACTGGAAAAACACATAACCTGCCTTTAAAGAATATGTTTATGGAATAAGCAATAAGGTTTTATATTTCGTGGAGAGATAACACAAAGTCTTGTTCGAAGACGATGATGCAGAGATAGAAGAAATTTTGCAAGAGAAACGAAAATATTACGATTAACCATTCAGAAATTGTCCCGATCAGGATATGAACATCCTGTTCTAACGATCGAATCAGAAACAAAAGCTGCTCCCAATTAGGATATCAGGTGACTAATCGGGAGCCAATGAGAAGTTAAGCAACGTCATGAGAAGCGAAACGGCAATTTCGAAGCGGATCTCAAGATATATATATATATATATATATATATATATATATATATATATATATATATATATATATATATATATATATATAGAGAGAGAGAGAGAGAGAGAGAGAGAGAGAGAGAGAGAGAGAAAATCAGCCTAAATCGGAATCAAAGAATTAATTTGTAATTTGTTCCTCTTTCCGATGCTGCAGTCATTGTAACATACCCAGGGCTGAAATACGACACATGCGCAAATCACACAGCCCCGCATAGATACATTCAATCCTTCAACCATATTTTAAGCAGCTAACTATTACAGACAAATATATGCATACATACATAATATATATAAATATACGAATACGAATAAAAATACGAATATATACATACATATTGTCCCGGGCTGTCTGTCTGTCTATCCGTCCGTCTCTCTCTCTCTCTCTCTCACTCTCTCTCTCTCTCTCTCTCGCTCGCACGCTCTTCCGTATGCACCGTGACATATATTTTTGAACTTTTGAACCTCCAACTTATCACTCTATCCTTCTGTACATATATATATATATATATATATATATATTGTGTCATATAAAAAATATTTTGCATATATTAACACTGAATTTTCTTTTAATCCTGACACAGAACCCATTATTGATATATGGTGAGAACGGACGCTGTCATAAGACACCACCCACCATAAAACACATACTCTTTCACACTGATCTAATTATGCAGAATAGGTGTGTATATAAAAAGCAATCATTTTTTTTAACGTCTTGAGTATGACGATAAACTACATACGGCAGCAAGGCTTCTGATTGAAAAACTGGAAGTTTTGTGGGGCGTGGAACAAACTTTTAATTGCTACTCTTCCCAGGTTCAACCTGACCCGGGGGTGGTAGCATCAGTCAGCGCCCAGCTATGGACAAATAGAGAACCCCAAAGAAAAGAATATGAAAATATAAAAATACATTTTTATAGTAAAAATACCAGCAATACTTTTTATATAAAAAATGAGCTACAATGTATTTCTTAAGCAAAATGATCAGCAATACATTTTACTTCAAGTTGAAGGCATACAATTTCATTCAAAATATATTTAGTTGAAGCTATAAAATAGTTCAAATCATTTAGATTTCGGCATTAAATAACCCATAGAGGTGTTGATATGCCGCGAAACATAATCAACCAACCAACCAACATGAAAGAACTCTTTCATGACATTAATTCATATAATATCCTACAATTTCTTAAATCAAACTGTATTCCCAAATATTACTTCAATAAAATTACAACATAAAACACACACACACCGCCTCTAGTAATTATGTCCACACAAACATGTATATGTACTCTAACACTTTCGCCCCAGCCTCAACCTCTGGCGTCTTACTCTCTGGGTTGAGGTGTCTACTCGGTCCTAACCGAACTTAAGGGAGTGGCCATAGGTCCCCTGAACATCCGTAGATTATTCGACCGGTCCCCTGGTTTAATCCTGCTTCCTGCCCACGTTGTGATTTGTTTGATCCAGAAAGCAGAAGTGATGTCCGTCCATTCACGGTCGACTGAAGATGTAGACACGGCTGGGGAACCTGCACTAAGAAATTTTGAATGCAGCAACAAAAAAAAATTAATATCTGCAGAAAGCCGGACAAACAACTATTCAATGGTTGAATTGTTAATGTCTTTTATATAGCAGAAAAGAATAGTAGAGAAAATAAAAGGGTTACAGAAAAGAAAAGTATTTAACGTAAAAACTCATACACTGGATTCTAGACACAGAGAGTATATGTGATTAACTTGTTGTTAAATCGTCTCAGAACGATATATGACTCTTGCAATGGAGGGATAAAGATTTCTGTGCGGGGCTTAAAGTTATAATGACGTTCCACCTCCTAACGCTTGCCCGGGCCAATTCTCTCTTCTCTCTTCAAGAATTTTCTCCAGTCTCTCTTTTTCAGCATAACTACGTGATTATATAGAAAGAACCCGGCTGGCTATAACTGACCCTCGGCCCTACTACTTCGCACGCGATTATCACTAGGAATATCCGTTTCTAATACTAGGGCAACCCTACTCCTTCGACTCTGTACTTGGCATGTTACACATTTTTTACATGGTTCACAACATCATTAAACAACTTAGGCCAGTAGTAATTTCTCATTATTAATCCATACGTCTTATCAATTCCCAGGCTCGGAAACAATCTCCGTTTCAATCGTTTCCTGATCTTCCCAACCAAGTCTCTCCTTCAACGCCTGTGAATTGATCACATTAATTTGGAATGCTTTATCATCCACACCCGGCTCCAACCTGACAGATTCGGTCTCTAATTACCTCGGAATCCTCGATAACAGGTCAGCACAGTTATTATCCTTCCCTGCCAAATATTCTATTCTGCAGTTATAACCACTTAACTTCAATGTCCACTGTTGTATCTTCTTATTCGTCCACTCCGCCTCTAACAAATATTTGAGGGGTTTGTGATCTGTTTTAATGGTAAACACAGCCCCACTCAAATAATAATCTAATTTCGGCACAGCATACAGAATAGCGAACGCCTCTTTTTCTATTACTGGCCACCTTTGCTGAGTCTCGAAGAGCCGATGAGACAGAAAATAGATCGGCACTTCCTCAGGCACACCCGATACTGGTCCATCCTTATCGGGACATGGTTGTGTAAGAATCACCCCGATGCACATCGCTAGCATTGGTGTACAGCACCATGGGCTTACTCAGGTCTGGGTAGGCCAACAGGGGTACAGCTGGTCCTTTAGAGCCTCGAATGCACGCTGACAATCCTCGGTTCACTTAAACCTAGCATGCTTCTTAGAGCTATTAGAGGGCCTGCTAGCCGACTAAATGCTGGTATGAACCTCCGATAATATGCGATGGCTCCAATAAATCCCCTAATCTCTCTTACGGTCTTCGGTGCGGGCATGGCTCTTATAACCTCTACTTTGTCTAAATCCGTTTTTATTCCTTCTTTGTTTATGATAAACCCTAAGTACTTTGTCTCTTCTTTCATAAACTGACACTTTGATAATTTTAACTTTAATCCATGTTCTCTCAACCTATCGAACACCTTCTGCAGATGTTCAAAATGCTCCTCCTCCCTCTGTCACAGTACAAACGCTGAGTATTATCTACCATGTATTCAATTGTGAAAGCAGAATGACATATTTTTATTACTTCAAAGCTCACAATTAAATTTCGGCATTAAATAACGCATAAGGAGTTAATATGCCGTTGAAAAATACAAATCAATCAATCACTTTTTTCTCTTTATTTATTTTTTACGTGTAGATATTATTCACATCAATAGTATCTGTTTCAAAATTTGTATTTCTTGTTTCTCTATTACTTTAGAAAATTATAATGACATTATTTACAGTATTTACATTGTTCGAACTGTTGTCCTCATCTTTGTTGTCTTATCCGCGACGTTTCGGCCGTTATACGCTCCGGCCTTCTTCAGGTGATTGAAATTTCCAACCGAACGCTTTATTTCGTCCACCGGTGTAAATTGTTCTAGTTCCACGCCTCTTTCAGATATTTCAGTTTAATTTATTTCCCTTTAGTAGCTCAACTCTCCAAGTTGTTGTTCACCTTTGACGCAGCCAGGTATTGAACTGACAACTCTTTAGGTCAAGTCACTGCATTATTTCAACTAATGCGTTTATCCACGGGGTCATGCGTGTAAATAGTTACAATACCTCATCCCAGAAATATAGACAGATACAATGATATTGTCGATAATCTTTTCATGAATATTCAGAAAAAAATTATGTATTGTGTAGATGCATTGAAATTTGTTAGAAAGATGTATACATGTTTCACTCACGGTGATGATGTTATGATGCAGACAAGAGTCGTATGCACAACTGAATTTATGTTATTTTTTTCTTTTTTTTTTTTTGTTTTGTTTTTTAATCAATTCAAGGTAAGGCAATAATGCCACTAAGACGCAAGCGGGAGCTACTGGGAGTGAAAGAAAACAAGAAAACTTTAAAAGGAAAAGGAAACTGAATCCTAAACAGGAAAGAAGGGATAAACCTCTACTCGTGTTCAAAAAGACCGTGAAGTGTTAACCGGATGATAGCCAAACCTATCTACTTCTAATTAGGAGAAATTTAATAATTAATAAATAAAATTTCAAAGTCTAGACGGAGACATTAGAAGTATAGAGTTGAAGTAAACTTTAGAAGGAACCGGAAACCCAATCCTACACAGGAAATATTGGAAAAACCCTACTCCTGTTAAAAAAAAAAAAAAACAGGGAGGAGTATTAACCGGACGATAGGCGAACCTATCTACTCCTACTGAGTAGAAAATAAGTAAATAATTAGTAAATAAAATTTCAGAATTTGGACGGAGACCTTAGAGTTAAAAGTTAATAGAGTTAAAATAGACTTTAGAAGGAACCGGAAACCCAATCCTAAACAGGAAACAAGGGATAAACCTCTAATTCTGTTCCAAAGACCGGGGATGAGTTGAACCGGTCGATAGGCGAACTTATATGGTTTATATGAGTTTGGTTTACACGAGTTCTGTTCTAACGGTTTTGCATGAAAAGGAGCCTACTGTAATCACAATGTAAGCACCATTTATCGTTGCCACATGCTGTGTTCGGTATTATGATTTTTCATTCTTTTTCTTTTTTTAACTACCATCCGCTATTCACTGAGCACTAGTTTGACTCCTGTATTATATTTTTGCCTATTTTTATCATTCTTTCGGGCGGAATATCTTTATCTTTACCGTGTTTAGGGTTTCATTTTTCTGAATTCTTTGCCGACGAATTCTTATGCCGACTCGATTTTGAATTTGTGGAAAAGAGTGGCTTCAAAGGAATTCGTTATCGGGTGACCCAGAAAGTGTGTTCTAGTTGTTTCGTCAAAATAAAAGAAACTGTTTTGTTTGTTTATTTATTAAACGACATATTTATCGTTTTTTTCCTCCGCTATCTTCTACAATCTTTTAGATAACTCCATAACTCAATTCTCTGAGAACTTTTTATCTTTCTTAGTAAAGAATTGATTTCGCTGCCTCCAAGTAATGCCGAATTTACTCATGGGCTTCAGCCCAGGGCTTTATAGTCTGGGGACGCCGTACACGTGAGCAAATAGATTGCAGCAAATAAAGCTCGAAGCGAAAACCTTTGGACTCTGCATTTTAATGAGTGTTATATTAAATTATAGCAACGAAGAATATTATAATTATTACTAAATACCTTTCTTCTTTTTGGGGTGACACCTCTGTTTAAAAGTTCGGTATGAATCGATGCTAACTAGAAATACTTGTTCGAATCAATCGTTTGTTCTCCCAAATATTCTCTTCAAATATTTTGTTTTTAACCAATATGCACGATGGAAAGTGAAATCGTATCAAGTGTTGGAAATGTGTTTGGAAAAGAGTTCCTGTTGCAAAAAATTAGAACACTGAAAGTTGTTTACATCATTTTCACAGTGGGACGCGAATGATTTTCCGGTGGAGAGCCAGCCCATTCCCTAGTAACGGGCCTTATTCGAATACGATCAAACCCAACTGGTGCATTATCATTCAGTGAGAAATCTCCAGCACAAATTTTTGCAAACCGCTTTTCACACGTTCGATCATCCACGGTAACTTCTCCATAAATTGCACAAACGTTTTCTTTTACATTTGACTTACATAATTTTTTGTTTTGTTTTTGTTTTGTTTTAGAATTAATAAATAAGAACGCGCGAATTTTGACAACTATCATAATCAGGTTAGTTAAAACTAAGCACTCCTAATGCCAGCTAACAAAAAAAAACATAGCATTTTGGATAACCCAATAATCTACTTACAGTCTATATGCCTTTCAGTCAGTAAACACGTGAAAAGTATCCACCATATGAGTGCAAAACTTGTGCAATAATTAAAGCTGCACACTTAAATATTTAACAAAATTTATTAACCATCAAAGCTACAAAATGTGTTCAACCCAGATGTGGAATCGATTTCTTCGACGAACGGAAATCATTTAATTTCATTTTCATGTGGTTCGTAATTATAATGTCCCTTCTACCAAATATACAGTAACAAGACTCATCAAACCAGTAGTTTCGATGTATCTAGGGCAGGCGTGGCTAACCTTTCACATGCCTTAATTTTTCTACTCACAAGTTCAGATGCGTCATACAAATCTTCTATTCCCATTAAGTGTTGTAAAAATATTTATATATTTAGCATTCTTACATAATTTATTGATTTAATATAAAAACAAGATCAGCATTAATTCCCTTAATGAGACTTTTGAGTTTGTTTTGATGTCACTAAACTTTTATCGTTTGAAGTCAAATTACTTACTGAGAGTAGTTAGTAGAGAATTCTTTTTAAACTTTGGTCGGTCAATCACGTTTGGTTTTTAACCAATTTCATAATTAAAAACTGCTTACCCACATCTATAAGCTGTTCTGAAACGACCGATATAATTCTGAGCAGATTTTATAAGTTCCGAAAAAATGTTCACATGGTAATAGGATCATCAGAAAATAAATAATGTTAGAAGCTTTTGGGAATAAGGAAAGCTCATCAAATTTCATTTTCGATAATGAATTTATACTCAATTCAAATTTCTATATATTACTAAATATTCTACATATTACTTAGGTATTCTATTTATTACTAGGTATCTTCATGATTTTTATGTTCATTTAGTGAAAATGTGTTTATAAATGGAAGTATGCAGTCTTCTCATTTTCGCACTGTACAGTGAATTCACGTTTTATGGGAATTTACGTTTTCTGTTTTTATCTTCTTCATTTTCTTTTGTGCTGCAGTGGGGAACAATGTAGTTAAAAAGAAGACAAAATGTTGGAAATGTTATCACTATCAGTTATATGACCGGGTGTAGTCACAGAGTCGCTGCGCAGCTGAGCAACTGATCAGCAACTCCCGTCCACATGTCTCGGTAGGTATTCATTTATGCGTAGCATGGCTTGGGTAAAGTAGACCTGGCGAAGCCCATCCCTCTTCAAGTCAAGCCATAGCTGATGTCCTCCAACTTGAGGTCTTGCCTTGGTCATAAATACGTTGTAGTTGATTCCGTCAGAGTAACCCTCCGCACTGGCTGTTGTCTTCAGTCTAGAACACCCTTCGCCCAACGCTGCCGTGTATATTCCATTCTGCTAGATGGCCGTTAACCTTACAAGAAAGTTCACTTGCCATTTGACGCTTTGTTTTTAATCGTGATAGATGTCTAGCCATCCTCTCACCAGAAAAGCTTGGCGGGGGATCGGTTTACTTGTCGATGACCAAACCATGCGACAGATAGTACTGGATTACATGGAACTCATAAAGTAATCTGAAATATTTCGAAAAATTCAAAACTACAACTATTTACAAAGTATAAATAAATTACAGATCCATACGAATGGCAATTGTAAACCGATTAGTCAAAATCACTGCGTCCTATGTAATCATATAATGTGCTACTTTTAGCGCATGCGTCATAGTTTGACTATCCCTGATGTAGTTTGAATAACACCTTGGCAATGCTCTAACTATAAGAACGGATTATAAAAATGAAGTATAATCGATTCAGTATTCGTAATACTAAGTCATTTTCAGAATTTCTTCGATGACGGTTTTCTGTCTTTAAAACAACACTCAATGTATGCTTCAAAATAGAACTCAATACAAATTAGGTAAAATCTTCGCAGGTTTCGCCCGCTCGCTATCGCTTCGCAAAGTAAGATATATTCACTACTTGAAACCTTTTAGGCAAAAACTTTAAATGAACATTTCATTCATAAATTGGCTTGTTATAGTTAAGAAAAGTTTTACAAATAGATGCCAACTTGTTGAAGGCCATGTAAAATGCAAATTTCAAACACTTTTCTGCACTATATAAGACTATATTCCTAAACAGAACTATTTTTTATATGAAAATCAAAACAATCCTCGAATAAAAGAACAATAATGAAGGAGAGTTAATTAATGAAATAAACTTTTTTTTAAATCAATGTGCAAATTAGTTAAACCTGAAGAGTGATATTGCCTAGAAGTAGATAATATATAATACAGATATTGAACTTTTAGTGTGTAATTGGGGCTTTTTTATCTCAGAATTCGGGGGAGAACTGAGCTCCAATTTCGCATTTATTTATATAGATTCCATAATAGAGGTTTTACGTAATTAGCTATTATGTTTCTCTAACTCTTCAAATGTTGAATGTATAACTAATTCTAATTTCTCTTTTCCCATATTTACACTATATTAATTGTATCTTATAAATTGTCTCCTGTTCTGTCACCCATGAAATAAAAATAATTGTTTGTACGGAAAATAAGGATCTACATACATCAAATTGTCTTGAAATTATGTGACAGCAGAAGAATTATCGTTGAACTTTTAAAATGTAAACTTAAACATTAATTCAATACTTAAATGCCGCGATCAATTTTTATTTCTTCTGTAGCTTATTGATGCCTATCGCATCTACTCCTCCCTAGCTATTCTGATGATTGCCAAACCAAATGGTCCTCCACATGAGCTAGCTTAAATGCCACCGAAAAGGCGGCTTTTAAGCTAGTTTATAATAAAACGTGTACTGCAATTTTGGATACAAAAGGAAAATAAGAACCATGAACGCAACGATAATGGCTAGTATAATATATTAATATATATTTTTAACCTCGCATAATCTAACAACCCCGAATCTGAGCTCAACGAAAATCGTTCCCGGCGCCTAACTTCTCTAAGGCTTTTGAATGAGCTATGAATCATTGAAATCGGACCAGTGGGAGCGGAGAAGTTGCTTGGAACCACACACGCGCACGAACACACATACACTCTACTTTATATATAAGATAGTTCACATTTAAATGGTCCATTCTAAATTAACTCCCTTGAATTATTTCACTTTAGTGATCCAAAGTTTTAACATTTAACAGTGCGCTGCGTTAACGAGTTTCACCTACTTGAGAGTTAGGACTAAACGCAGAATTTTGTCAGCTTCTTTCGTCTTAATTATTATTATTATTATTATTATTTCCTCAAAGCTAGAATCAAAGGTTAAAATCTTCATGTTGATCTTGTACTTGCTATTTACAAAGCTTAGCTTAATTTTTGGTATAGGGCCACACGCTGATGCTAACCTTCAGGGGAGTGACTCTTTGCGGCGCCAACTTGGGTTAACGTTCTCGGCTAACATGAAGGGAAAAGATTATATTGAATCAATTTCTAGGTCTGCTGCTAACAAAATTGGTTCACTGTTTCGTGCTAGACAATTTTTGCTCTCCAGAATCTATCTTACATATTTATAAGTCTACTATTCGTCCATGCTTTTAATATTGCTGCCACATATGGTTTGGTGCTCCTGCTACATATTTAGTGATTCTTGATAAAATCCAAAGAAGAGTCTGCAATGTCATTCGTCATGTCCTGGCATCTCGGTTTCAGTCACTTTCCCACTACTGTAATGTAGCTTCTCTGTGCCTTTTCTATAAATGCTTTCATGGTATCTAGACTTTATGAATTTAATCACTGTACTAGATTGACAACAAGTTATCGTCATATTACAGTTGAATTGATTAGATGTAATCGTAAGCTAACAGTTTCTTTTCTCGCACTTCTCTCTCGTGGAAGCACCTTCAAGCTTCTTGCTTTCCAGCTAAATTTGATTTTCAAAAATGTAAATGCAATGTCAATCGTTATCTATTGTCTTCTTGGTTCCTCTTCTTTTATTGTTCTCTCTCTTTAATAAAGTTTGTTTTCTTTTTTTCACACCCAGTAACCTCCTTATGTCTTCGTGGCTTTATTGCCTTGCTTGGGGTGAAATGTTTAAGAAAATGTATAAGGAATTCAGTGGGGATTGAACTCACTACACATTAGCAATGATTATCCAGGCTAGCTCGCTGACATTTATTCCATGCCGAGTCACCCATATTCTGTTTTTGTAGTTAAACCTCGTAGTGTGTGATTGGGTGATTGTGTTCTGAATGAAAGTCCTATGTTCTGCCATTGAAGTTGTTTCCATAATGTTTTCGAAAAGAAATCTTTTTGCTAAAATACAGTTGCTGGCTTCTTGTTATAATCACTTAATCAAAAGCTAATATGAAAAATAATTTTTTAAAACGTTGGCTTTATAAGCAGCGATGACACTGGAGTGTATTTTCAGATCCAATCACTGCGGTTTGAAACTAACAGGGGAATAATAACAGAAGCGTTTGTGATGCAGACCTCCCACGAGCAGAAGAAACAACCCTATTTTGCTTACTACAAGCAACTCACAAGCGACGTACCATATCATTCGTCAATCTACACATTCTCTCTCTCTCTCTCTCTCTCACACACACACACACACACACACACACACACACACACAGCGAGAAATATAGACTATAGTCTAAAATCGACCGTAGGTAGACCTCCCACATGATCTCGCTAGTAGCAGTACATGCTCGACGTGAGAGGTTCTATTTGTTACAAGTAAACTCAGTTTAGGGCGAAGCAGACCTCCCACGTCACAACAAACTCATCATTGTTCTTCTTCCTTCCTCTGCTCATCTTTCGAGATGGGGACAACGCTACAAAAACATGGGACCTTAAGCTTTGAGATCGCTTCCAAGTAAACTTTAACCTCGTATGTATTTCTTAATTTTGTAAAAAAAAATGTTTTTTTTATTTTTCTATTTTTATTTTATTTCATCTATTTATTTATTTACTTATACTTTTTGTGCCGTTTTTCTCATTTCATTCTATTTTGCTTCGAGGAAGCAAAATGATACAGAGCTGCAAACTGCAGATCAGTTTACTTTTTTCTTTTAAAAAATATTTTTTTTTAGTTACTGCTTTTTCCCCCTTTTTTTTTTCTAATAGAACGGTCGTTTTCCTTTTTCTTTTTTCTTCTAACGCAACGCTTTAGTTTCTTTTCCTCCCTTCCCTTTTTTCAGACCCCCATCCGCCACTTTTTTTTTTCGATTAAAAACACAAACTTGAGAAAAGTTGTTGAGAAAAGAGACAAGGTTGATATTTTCATAAGTTTGTGAAAATGCGTGGGCCATTTTTCTCATAGTCCCACCATGAATAAACTGTACGAAAAATATCTCTCTCTCTCTCTCTCTCTCTCTCTCTCTCTCTCTCTCTCTCTCTCTCTCTCTCTCTCTCTCTCTCTCTCTCTCTCTCTCTCTCTCTCTCTCTCTCTCTCTCTCTCTCTCTCTCTCATAATCATACACACATATGCTTTTTAACAGTGCAATTTGAGATGGGCATTTTCCCATAATCAACAAAAACAAGCCTCTTGAATTCAATAAAATCAAAATATAATTAATGAATCTATCACAAATGTGTATATATTGAATAAGATTAATAGAATTCTTTTATTTAATTTCGCAAAATTTTGTCCGTAATTTTTCAGTTAAAGTTTGTTTCAATACTGTGCAAAAATCGGCTTCTCCTTCCTTTTCTTTGTTTCTTTTGCTAAGTTCAAAGTTTGTGTTCTTTTTCCGCTAAAAAGGAAATGCCAAATCTTTTACTTTTACAAAAGCGAATGAAACAGAAGTCAATTTGACACCAAATAAGACATTATTTCCCTAAAAAGCGAATATATTTAAAATCAATTTTAATTAAATTATTTATTTATTCATTTTGCTCTCGGCTTTCCAAAAGATAGCTTTCTTACAACTCAATCTTTTTTATCACCTATTGGCAAAAAAGGGATTTGTGTAATGGTTTTAATGACATAGTTGATAATGAAATATTAAAATGATACTCATACATTTACGATGACATGCAAATGATTGAACAGACATTGTTTTCAGTACTACAATATTTCTTAACTATAAATTTTACTGTAAAAACAGATAATAATAATAATAATAATAATAATAATAATAATAATAATAATAATAACAACAACAACAACAACAACAACAACAACACTAGCACTGTCCTGGATTAGAAAAGATGTGAATCAGAAATTTAATATTGTGTGTGCAAGACATTGAAATTTTTACTTTATTGAGTAGATGTAAAGAAAATGGTACTGTCCATCACTTGTCATTGACCTACTGAATTAAGTGGAATATCGATTATAGATAGAATCGCAAACATGTACGTTAGTCAATAACAGACATCATTTCAAGTTACTTTGAAAATTTAACCGCCAACCTCATCGAATAGTATAGCAGATTGAAATTTCAACCAGAAATGTTAGCAAAAATGTGTGAAAACTTGCATCAAAGTCAATAATTTTAATGCTGCTTCATGTAAAAATAGGACACTCAATCTGAACAAAACTGTAGCCGCCATATTTACTTCAAAATGGCCACCTTAAAAAATTGCAACACTTCAAGTAAATGTCGGGTATGTATTAGCTGATAAAATCATGTGTATTTATGATTACAATACAGTCATGTGTTTTCATGTACGAAGAATTAAATGCAATTAATAAGTCTTATCTGTTTCCCCTAAGAAACTTACAAGAATACGTGTGTGCGTGTGCGTGTGCGTGTGTGTGTGTGTGTGTGTGTGTGTGTGTGTGTGTGTGTGTGTGTGTGTGTGTGTGTGTGTGTAAATACATATACGTGTGTTAATAAAGTAAATGACAAGAGGAAAACCCTTTATGCCAACGCGTTTCGTTTTTTGAGGAACTTTATCAAGGCAAGGAACGACACCGGCTGGTATAAAATGTTTTCCTCTTGTCATTTCTTTACTAATATAGTCTTTACAGGTACGTTTTATTTATATCTGAATTTTCCACACACAAATATACAAACGCATATAGATAGATAGATAGATAGATAGATAGATAGATAGATAGATAGATAGATAGATAGATAGATACATTTCCTTATAAAATAAGAGTCTCTAATGGCTACTCAGGGCTGCATACAATCGTCGAGCACATTTTAATAAACGGCCGACCCTGCTTTAATCAGGTGAATTGGGATGCGGAACTGTACTGGTCCACGACCTACACCCAACTCTCACACATGGCTCCAAGAAGTTGCATGGGCAATACGACGGCAAAGACCCTTGTCAACGGCATCGACCTGCAAAATAAACTGTGTGAGGGTAGTCAGAGGGATTCCCCGACCCGACCGGTGGAGGGGAACGCCTCTCCCCAATCCACCTGTGCCAAGCGGCTATCGGCCTGTCTCTAGTCTGTGGGTATGAGCTGCGCCTCAGAGGTCAACGGCTTTACCAGTAGGCAGAGGAAATTATGAGAAGAGGAACGGGGTAACCTCAACATCCCTGGTGCAAAAGGAACCGGCAAGACATTGCACTATTTTGTTACCATGAATTATAATTACAACAGAAATAGGGGGAGTGGTGACCACGGCGCTAACTGAATACATGAATGAATTAAAATACATTGATGCACAACATTAATAATATAATACATAATATACAACTATGAAGAATCACTATATCATGGAACGCTCTTTCACAACTGCAAAGTTAAATGCGTAGGAATGCTGCATTGAAAAATTTGCAGTGTGTGGTGCACTTTAGATGATGCTGAAATAGACTTTGTACCCAGTGTTCTTCAAAGACACCAGGTGCACGGTTGATCTAAGGGATGACTTCCTAGCAGGGAATGCAGGACAGCGATTCGCCTGATTTCAATGGCTCGCTAGATATGACAATACGTGATCTGCTCAGCTACGCTTGGTGTGTGCGCGTGGAAAAAAACAATAGCCGCCATCTCGTATATAAATATGCGCTCTAGTAGAGAGATAAGAGGGAGAGACATACATCCATAGGGGAATATAGGATTCACGTTCGAATGAGCCTCTCGAAGCTACACACATATTGGTTGATGGTAATTTACAAAGTTTTAAATAAAATGCAGCTTCTTTGCATGATATTGAT
This sequence comes from Acanthosepion esculentum, assembly GCA_964036315.1. Lineage (NCBI taxonomy): Eukaryota > Metazoa > Mollusca > Cephalopoda > Sepiida > Sepiidae > Acanthosepion > Acanthosepion esculentum. The sequence goes on along the minus strand of OZ038476.1, from coordinate 53,602,049 downwards.
CTCTCTAAAAGCGTTGCCCAGATTAATTTGGTAATTTATCTGAGCTGGAGTTGCTCAGTCCTTTCTTTCCAGCCTCTACAGAGTTCAAAAGCGTTTGCGCGGACTTGTTGGCGATGAAATCTCTCTCACAGATGTAACGTCGCAAGCCTCTCGCTACTCTAATCCTATTTCCATGGAAAATATCCGGACGAGCTACATTCTCTAGTTCCACAAGTTCAGATATTTACAGCCATGCCATATACAGAGGCGAACCATCCTCATTGCCTTTGTATTCCATTAGTAAGAGAGAAGTTCCATTCGAGTGGCTTCTTCTCAAGGGCTGCTACTTTATGGAACATACTCCCGAGAGGAGGCTTCCCATAACACTATAATCTTAACCTCTTCAAGTCTAGGGTCAACCGTTAACCATAATCTGTACTTACTTACCACTCCCCCCCCCTACGTCCATACGACAACCTCATTTAGTAATCCTCTACCTTGAGTAGCTCTTAGGCATTTTATTGCGTGAATATTTAGTAAAAATAGGTACTGTTAAGCTATGGTTTACTGATCCTAAATAAGTCCTGTTTAGTATGCAGCTCCCTTAATGTACTATGTGGGTCCTGCCTTTAACACTGTGCGATCTAGATGATACCCCTTGGAAAAAACAGTTTTGCCTGATTCAGCTGAGGCTTGTCCTCTTGTCAAAATATTTCAAGCTGGTGAACATTGTCATCTGTGATACAAATGGGCATTTGAGAAAAACCTAATGTTTATTTAACCTGCCCCCACCCAAAAAAAAAGTTGCCCAGGTTTCACATGATACTGTACGTTTACCAATGCTACCGAACGATAAGGTGGTGTTCCATTGGCATGAAAAAATGTAAGTGATTTGACCTTTCCATCGCTTAGATTGCTTGCAAAGTCACCAGTAGTACTTTTTATACAGTTCACTATTCCGTCCATAGTTAGTCTAAATACAGACTCCCACGTGGATAATTCCCTGAACACTACAATATTAACTTCTTCAAATCAAGAGACAATTGTTATCTATCTTCCCTGTCCTCATTATCTTCACTTATCTCACACTTCGTTCCTCATGACCATTTTAAACAGTAACTCTCTACAGTGAGTGGCTCTCGAGTCTTGTATTGCGTGAATATTAGTATAAAAGATGCAATGCATGAAAATTGGCAGTGTCAATTGCTTTGATCAAAACTGCCTTGTGACCACACGGTGAGCAGTGAAGAGCTATATGAACCAAGTATCAGTTCCTTTATAGTCAGAAGGACACAGGTCAGGTCCTATATCATAGTCATGTAACGACACAACATTCACGCCTTCTGTGCTATACAATTCCTTCACTTCAGTGGAAATGTATTGCAACCGGTACTGATATAGCTCGTGTTTATTTTCGTCACTTCAAAGGAAACTTTGCCAATTCATTGGAATCGGTGTGAATTTTTTGACAATAATGCGTTTCCATGATCTCTTTTTCTGTTTTGCTGAGCCATCTATCACCGCACAGGTGCTTTATATTTTCTAAAGTCCCTATCAGGTGAGGTGTGAAGACTCCTGAATAGTCACAAAATGTTGTGTAATATTTGTCAACAAAAGCATGTTCGCTTTGACAGTACTATCTAAACTGTTTGCTTATCGAACCATCCAGTAAGGTCTGATTTCATTCATTGCTCATCTCCGAAAGAGAAAGTGATGCGCCCTGGTTCTTGAATTTTAAAATATTCATCTATATCTCCATTCTTGTATTGACATAAAATATGTACTTACTGCCAAATATTTGGCAATTGTTTTTCAGAATTTGGCATGAAGTCATAAACTGTCATACGAGTGATATCTTATGGAAAACAGTATTTTTCACATAATGTCTTATACCAGAGTCACCCCATTTTTTTGATTGATTCGTTTTCTACGGCTTATCAACCCATTGCGTGTTATTTAAAGCCAGAAAATATTTTTAGATTGTAAGAATTTTTTTGAAGATAATAATAGTTTAGCGATACAAGTATTACTAGTTAAGCCATAGCTGGGGGAAGAAAATGTGGATTTCCTCTTCTCTCCCAAGTGCACTTGCGCGTAGTGAATAATATAACGAACCCAACGGGAACTGGAACTCGGCTCTCCGACCAACAATTCCGAGACAATATCCATTGCATCACCCGCACATCCAAGTTTACAGCACCTGGTATTCCCAAGCGGTCACCCATCTGGGTACTGACCAGGATCGACGTTATTTAACTTCGGTGATCCTACGGGAACCAATGTTTCAACGTGATGTGGCCGTAATACTCACTCGCTTTCAAGCCAAACAGTAACATGAGAATTATGAACGGTCTATTACTTCCTTTAATGTTCTTGAGACTGGAAATTTCGGTTTTAACTATGATTTTTTTTATAGTCACACATGTGAATTCTTCTTCTGTGTGCCGTGTCCCTTCAGAACGTTGGTGATGTTTCTCCACAATTTCCTGTTCTTTGCAAAATATGTCTTGCTATCTCCCCAAAACTTTGTTCCGCCATCCATTTACTCAAGCTAGATAGGTTATGCGTTATTTCTCTTTGTCTCTTTTGACTTCAATCTGTCCTATGAGTATCAAATTTTCCAAACCCTCTTTTTTCATTATGTGAAATTTCAACTGTCTCTTCCTGATGTTAAGTATAAGTTTTCTTTTTTTCCATTGTCTCTAAAACCTCGTCGTTGTTCACATATTCAGTCCATGGTATTCTCTTCGTCTGTGAGGAGATTGTCCTGCATTCACTGTCATATGGGTGGACTGATATTACGTGACAGTTCAGTACTCTTAGATTTCCCAATTCCTGAAACGCTGTAAACACTGTTTCGATTTGCTGTGCAAGCTTAAACTGAACGGAGGATAACTGATTCAAGTATTATTTAGCGTTTGTGTATATTTTTCAAAGAAGCTTTCAAACTCATCAATGTTCCAAGAAAGTTCTGAAACAGCTGCAATCCATTTCATCAAAGTAGGTTGGTTATCTGTTACTCCAATTACCACACCACTTCTTTTGAATTTAGTGTTCTCAGGCTTGGTCCATGGTCACGGTCGAGAACACAAGGGGTGAATTTTATACTAAAAAGTTATCCCTATCCAATTCCTCATAAACTGGGAGGCACCTACTGTTATAGCTGCACCATAACTTTGATATGAACGGGGAGCCATCGTGCATAGCTTGTATGGTCCACTGAAAACATCCATGGAAAAATAGCTCTACGGCATTGAACAGTGACTTGGAAATCCGCTTCTCTAAAAGAAAGCCGAAATTGAATCCCAAGAAGTCCTCATTTTCAGAATTCCAGTAATTGAATTGAGGATATCAGCCCAACATGCAAATTACAAACGGAAAGTGAAACACTGAAATCCGAAGGCGCATTGAGTTAGTAAAAAATACCTTCCAAAAGCTAAGCAAAGTATTAAGAAACAGAAAAAGTTCGTTAGAAACCAAGAAAAGAGTACTGAACTATTACGTAATAGCTGTCCTCCTATATAGCAGTGACTGTTGCGTGATCTCTTCACAGATGAAGAAGAGACTTGAAGCAACAAAAATGTGGCTCTGCAGAAGGATGCTGAGAATACCATGGACCGAACATGTGAGCAACGATGAAGTTTTACAGAAAATGGAAACAAGATGTGCTCTTATACTTAACACCAAGAAGAGACAGTTGAAATTTCCAAGGCACATAATGAGGAAAGAGGGTTTGGAAAATTTGATACTCACAGGCCAAATCGAAGGCAAGAGGGACATGAAAACAACGCATAAGCTATCTAGTGAGCTTGAGTAAATGGATGGCAGAACTAGGTTTAGGAGAGATAACAAAAAGACAAAATTTATTAAGAGCTACAAAGAACAAGAAAATTGTGGAGAGGCATTATCTCCAACGTCCCGAAGAGACACGGCACAGAAGAAGATGGAGGCCTCTCATTACCAGATCAAATCAGTCTTCACCAAATACGTCTATACCCAGTAGACTTGCTTAGCAACACAGAACAATAGCTGATGCATTGTTATTACAGCGTTCTATCCTATGTGCAAATGACTGATGGCTTTTAGCAACAAGCTTTATTGAATCTATTATTGTTGTTGCAATGAGTACTAGCTAAGGCGAGAGAAACACGAGATACTGATTTGATTTCAATTGACTGTTAGCATAGTTCAGTCGGTCAAGCTTTCTTTCAACGAATGACACAAAAGCTGACGATGGCATTATTCATGAAAGCAATAAATGTTGTTGGTTTGTTGTGTTTTACGGCATATCAACCTCAATGGGTTATTTAATGCCGACAACAAATTTTTTCTGGTAATATTTTGTTTTCTCAAAAATCTATTTCTGGTAATATTTTTTTCTCAAAAAGGTATAGCTGGTAATATTATTTTAAAAACATATATTGCTGCTAATATTTTTTTTCCAAAAACGTATTGCTGGTAATAGTATTTTTTTTTCTTCTTCAAAAACTTGTTTCTGGTAATAATTTTTTACAAAGTATTTCTGGTATTAAAAACTATTTTTACACATTTATAATGCTTTTTACCTCAGTTTCGGGGTTAACAATTTTCCCACATTGCTGGGACCCTAACAGGTGCTACCACCCCGGGTCATGGTAGACCTGGGAATACCAGCAATTAAGAGGTGGTTCCACGCTCCTCAAAACCTCCTGATCAGAGGCCTTGCTGTTGGACGTAGTTTATCGTCTTACCGAGGACGCGCATGTAGTTTATCATCATACCCAGGATGCGGATGTTGTTTATCGTCATACCCAGGATGCGGATGTAGTTTATCGTCATACCCAGGACGCGCATGTAGTTTATCGTCATACCCAGAACGCGCATGTAGTTTATCGTCATACCCAGGATGCGGATGTAGTTTATCGTCATACCCAGGACGCGCATGTAGTTTATCGTCATACCCAGGACGCGCATGTAGTTTATCGTCATACCCAGGACGCGGATGTAGTTTATCGTCTTACCCAGGATGCGAATGTAGTTTATCGTCATACCCAGGACGCGCATGTAGTTTATCGTCATACCCAGGATGCGGATGTAGATTATCGTCATACCCAGGACGCGCATGTAGTTTATCGTCATACCCAGGATGCGGATGTAGTCTATCGTCATACCCAGGACGCGCATGTAGTTTATCGTCATACCCAGGACGCGGATGTAGTTTATCGTCATACCCAGGACGCGCATGTAGTTTATCGTCATACCCAGGATGCGGATGTAGTTTATCGTCATACCCAGGACGCGCATGTAGTTTATCGTCATACCCAGGATGCGGATGTAGTTTATCGTCATACCCAGGACGCGCATGTAGTTTATCGTCATACCCAGGATGCAAATGTAGTTTATCGTCATACCCAGGACGCGCATGTAGTTTATCGTCATACCCAGGATGCGAATGTAGTTTATCGTCATACCCAGGCCGCAGATGTAGTTTATCGTCTTACCTAGGACGCGCAATAAATGTGTTTAAATATGGTAATACTGATGATTTCTACCGCAATTTCAACAAATCGAATTTTTTAGTATATACACTTTATACTTGACAGCCGCAGTTTATAAAACCGTGACAATAGATAAGTATTAACAATGTGTATTTTAGATACGCCCCATTTAGCATAGTACCCGTAAAAATAACTGGATTATTTATGTATGGATAAATTATGTAAATATCCACATACATAAAACGCAACGTGTATTCATAAAAAACCGGAAGTCAAATAGTAACAATTGAAAGAAAAGAGAAAAAAGAGAGAAAAGCTAAAGGGGTGAGTGTAAAGAAGCAAACGACGTAATGGACAAATAATTACGACATTCTGCACGTACGCACATATGCGCAGACGGGCGCATAGGCACACGCGCGCAAATGCATACACGCATACATACACTTTGAAAAAAAAGAAAACTTGAACTAATGAAAATGCATATAAAAAGAAAAATCGAGAAGTATAAGCAGTCAATTTCTGATACCCCCTACGATATATATATAATTATTAATATTATTAATTAATTATACTGTTAAATGTAGCCCTCTCTTCTACTTCAATAGCTTCATGTCTCGCACTTCTCGCCTGTGGAACTCCCTCCCCATTTCTTGTTTTCCTGATAACCATAATCTCCAACTATTCAAATGTAACGCCAATCGACGTCTCCAGATGCCCTGATCTATCCCCTAACCGTCTCTTCATCCTTTCCTCTATCACTCCTCTTTGTTCTCGCTCCTACTCTGAAACCCTTTGCGTGCTAGTGGCTTCCCGCCTTGCTTGGGGTTGAATGATTAATATATATACATATATATATATATATATATATATATATATATATATATATATATATATATATATATATATATATATATAGTCCCCTCCAAATGTATAAGAATGGCAATTTGTTTTTGTTGTTCACTGAAGGGTTTAAGATCAAAAGATGACTATGATACAAGAGATGAGAATTTCAGCTTTTATTTTCTGGTATTTACATATAGATGCTTTAAACAACTTAGAACATACCATCTTTTGTTTGAACTCACACATCTTTCAAGTGAGCAAAACTATTGGAATACGTGACTGAAAGGTGTTGCCGAGGTGTTGCCGTTTAGATTTATTGTTTATACATTAAATAGCCCTGCATGACTACTCTTGTTTTTAGTCTTGGGTGTCACCTATAAGGACTGTATTTCTTGTGAGGAAAAACAACCCATAAAAAAACAACAGCCAGTGACATCACCAACTACCTCCAGGGTGCAGAGGTGAAAGTTTCACAATCCACCGTCCGAAGAAGACTTCGAGAGCAAAAATATAGCGGCCATATCACAAGATGGAAACTACTCATCAGCAGTAAAAATGGGAAAGCCAGATTGGAATTTGCAAGTAAGTACAAAGATGAGTTCTTGAAGAATGTTTTATGGACTGATCAGGCCAAGATTAATTTCTACCAAAGTCATGGAAAGGCCAAAGTGTGGAGAAAGAAAGGATCAGCTTATGATCCAAAACATACAAGCTTAGCTGTGAAACATGGTGGAGGCAGTGTCTTGGCTTGGGCTTGCATGGATGTTTCCGGAACAGGCTCATTCATATTTATTGATGATGTAACTCATGATGCTAGCAGCAGAATGCATTCAAAAGTCTACAGAAACATTTTGTCTGCCAATTTACAGAGAAATGCATCCAAACTAATCAGGTGGAAGTTTGTCATGAATCAAGACAATAACCCAAAACATACTGCCAACACAACTAAGGACTTCATCATGGGTAAAAAGTGGACAGTTTTAGACTGACCAAGTCACTCAACGGGCCATAACCCAAAAGAACATGCATTTCATCTCTTGAAGGGGAGACTGAAGGTAAAAAAACAAAAAACGAAACAAACAAGAACTGAAAAAGGCTGCGTAAAAAGTCTGGAAAGCATCACAATTGAAGAATACAACAGTTTGGTGACGTCAATGGGTCGCAGGCTTGGGGAAGTTATTACTAGCAAGCGTTATGCAAACAAATATTAAATGTTATTAACTTAAAGACTATCTATTCCTTTACTTTTGCTCACTTAAACATGGAGTGATCTGATACAAATGATGGTATGACCTAAACTGTTTAACACATCTAAATGTAAATACCAGGAAATAAAAGCTGAAATTCTGAACTCATGGAGGGGACTGTATATATATATATATATATATATATATATATATATATATATATATATATATATATATAGTGATGTTCGATAAAAGTGACTCACCTGATTTTTTTTTTTACTAAATGTTCTCTTCTCCGATGAAACGAAAGTTGAGCTAAATTCAAAGGATAAGCGATCTAAAATCCGAAGAAGAAGCTTTGAATGCTCTTTGAATTTAACAGTAAGTACTGTCAAGCATCCGTTCAGTATAATGTTCTGGGGATGCTTTTCTTTTCTTAAAACCTATTGAAAAGACCCTCAGGAGCGAGCAGTACAAGAAAAGTTTAGAGTCTTGTCTGCTCCCTTCTGCTGAAACGGTGCAAATCAACCCCACCAAGCTTATTTTTATGCAGGATAATACTCCCTGTCACAAATCAAAATTGATGAAGGAATACTTTGATGAGAAGTAGGTGAGTGTTATGACATGGCCGCCCCAATCTCCTGACCTCAACCCCATAGAAAACTTATGGAGCATTATAAAATACAGGCCTCGAGAAAGCAGTTGAGCAACAAAGAGGATTTGATTGTGAATTTTATATCCAAATGGAATTCAATGTTTGGAGATGAGATTTGCCAGAACCTAATCAAGTCAATGCCAAAAAAGGTTGAAAAGGTTATTCAAAATAAAGGAGGACCCATAGATTATTAAATATTTCGAACTATATTACCTATTATAAATAAATTATACCTCTATTAGTCTTTATTTAAAGCTGTTCGGTTATGTTTCTATTGATTACTAGTTGCAGGAAATAAGTGAGTCACTTTTTTTCACAGAGTTTTTCCCTAAATCTCATTTATATCCAAAATTATAATTATCAATAGAACACCTTAGGGTGAGTAAACTTTTTTACTAGGTGGTCGGAAAGGGGTCTTTATATTAATAAGATTAAAAATTAGTTTGACCAAAAAAAAAAACAATAGGCTAAAAAAATTTTAAGTAAAAAAAATCAGGTGAGTCACTTTTAACGAACAGCACTGTTTATATATATACATATATACGTGTGTGTGTGTGTGTGTGTGTGTGTGTGTGGTAAAAGTAATAAATCCGTTGGTATATAATCCAAGTGGATCCTAGTAATATAAAATATTAATTTTGATCCACAAAAAGAACTCAATGTATTTATGATAACAGAGCAAATAATTAATACACAATAAAATCCAAAATCACCTCATATGGAGAATACGCTTATTCGTCTGTCTTATTCAATCCCGGGAGTTTGTGTCGGAATTATAAATTATAAAAGTGAAAGTTACAAACCTCCCTTGAGCACTGTTTCGTGACTTTCGTCTGACTGAAACACTGAAATGGATAAATTCTTATTTTTTTCGACGGTTTTTTTTCTGTAACTTTCACAGTTGAAATTCTTTGAGATTTTATTGTGTATTCTATATATATATATATATATATATATATATATATATATAGGAGGCGGCGCAAAAATACCCCCCACTTAATGGTAAAATATTAATGGCAATCGTGTCTTCATCTAGCTAATATCTTACCATAATGTGGTAGATATTTCTGGTAGATATACGTGGGATATATATATATATATATATATATATATATATGTGTGTGTGTGTGTGTGTGTGTGTGTGTGTGTGTGTGTGTGTGTGTGTGTGTGTGTGTGTGTGTGTGTGTGTGTGTGTATTTTCGTCTACCGGCCTGAATATTCAAGAAATCTTACTAGAGAAAAATATGCGTTCTACAAAATAGCCGAAATAATAAATATATTGTTTAATAAATAAATGGAGCGTTTACTCAAATACGAGTATCCACTAAAAATAACGTTTAAATAATTAAAAATATTGTCGGATTAATAAATAAACAAATTAATCCCCGTTCTTTACATACATATGCCTGTATGTGTGTGTGTGTGCGCGTGTGTAGCTGCGCATTTTTTCGTTATAAATGATTGGCAAAATACTTCTCTTAAGTTCTTTTATAGCATTTTTCATGTATAAAACAAGAGTTTTCTTTTTTCTTGTTTGCAGGACTTAGTAAATGTAGAACTTGTCCAATGGATTGTTCGGTCCGTTGAAATTGCTTTTTTGGATTTCGTGTAGAAATTGTCCAAGTGATTGACGAGCGTTTTCATGATTTTTTTTTTTTTGCACATTAGCACAATTAAAATAATTTAATATACGTATATGCATGTATGTAAAATTCAGGTAGAATATATCTATAAAAGGACAAAAGGAAAACTTTTCTTAGCCGACACGTTTCGTCCTCTGAGGGACTTTATCAAAGCAAATGCAAGGATTTTATTTTGTAACAAGTATTTATAGACAAGAGTATAAATGTTATTAGAGTTTCAATTTTTTTAATTTAAGAAACACTCATAAATATTCATCAAGTTAACTGAAAAGTCTAGATAAGTTATGGAGGACGGTAATTGACATAATTTAATGTCTAATAAACGAAAGTGAGTAAAAGATGTTCTTGAAATTTTTATGCAAATTAATATTTAAATTATTTTGCGTTACATATTTTAAATAATATGAGATTATGAATTTAACCGTTATCTTTTAATTTTTTAACATTTATATAGTTGTGTATGTTGTCTTGAGAAAGGAGTACTTCTTTCAGGAATGGGGATATTTGAAAAAATTCTGGGGTGCAGATTTACATTTTGGTAAGTTTCGATAGAAGCACTATCGAGAATTTTCCGTCTAAGTTACTTTCTCTTTTAATAAGTTTTTTTTTAAGCTTTTCATCCCAAACAAGGCTAAAAGCCACTAACACGCTAGGGGTTACAGAAGGTTTGGAGGAAGAGCAGGTAGGAGTGGTAAAAGGAGAGGATGTGGAGAAAGATAGTGGATCGATCAAGGCAAGGGGGTTACAGAAGATTTGGAGCGAGAGCAGATAGGAATGAAAGGGGAAAGGATGTGGAGAAAGGAAGTGGATAGATCAAGGCAACTGGAGATGTCGATTGACGTTACACTTGAATAGTTGGAGATTATATTTGTCAGGGAAACAGGAATAAGGAAGGGAGTTCCACAGGCGAGATGTGCGAGACATGAAGCTATTGGAGTAGAAGAGACGTCTACATCTAACAGTTTCAACGGTGAAGTGGTGGGAATGGGATGCCAGCCTCGTAGGACGCTTAAATTCATGAGGCCTGGGGACCAGCGAAAGCAGCTCATCGGAGCAATTACCGTGAAAGTATTTGTACAAAAGACAGAGCGAGGCAACGGCGCGTCTGTGAGAGAGCGACTGCAGACGAGATGACAGATCAGGGCCAATTACATTGCATATCCGTCTCTGGATCTTATCAAGAACCCTGAGGCAAACAGCAGGGGCTCCAGACAGCAATACTCCATGCAAGGGTGAATGGTTGATTTATAGATTTGGAGGATCGATTCCGGGGAGAAAAATTTCCTAGCTCGGCACAGGGAGCCAACTTTCCTTGTGGTGGATGAAGCAATTGAATCGATGTATTTGTTCCATCTCAGGTCAGCGGACAGCGTGAGACCGAGCAGCCGCAGAGAGGAGCTCTCGAGAGGTTGGTCTTCAGACATTCTAATGGGATGCAGGGATGGATCCCTGTGATGGTTAATAGAGAGCAGTTTTGTTTTAGAGGCGTTAAAGTTAACCAACCAATTCTTGTCCCAATTCACAACCGATTGTAGGTCCTTTTCGAGACGAACTGCCAGGTTAACTTTGTCAGCATCACTAGATTTGTTTTTGAGGCAGGAGTAAATTGTGGTGTCATCCGCGTAGATGCCGACTATGGAATCTATGGCGTCAGGAAGATCATTTATAAATATGAGGAACAGAGTAGGGCCTAGGATGGAGCCTTGAGGAACACCTGCGTTAGTGTGATAGGAGCTGGAGATGAATCCATTGAGAACGACCTTCAATTCACGGTTTGACAGGAATGATTGTATTAGGTCAAACAATCGACCTGTAACACCATAACCCTGAAGCTTGCGAAGGCCGGCATGCCAAACCCTATCAAACGCTTTGGAGATGTCTAGGGCCACGGCACGAGCTTCACCGTTATTATGAATAGCTTGGTAGACAAATTCAGTGATGGTCGTAAGCACATCGGCTGTAGATCGGGCAAAGCGGAAACCATACTGCTTGTCTGAGAGTGTAGCATTCTTTAGATTAAAATTTAAATTTATTTCTATGTATAACTAATGCATTTGATAAATTGTTGATAAATTGTGTATAAGATCGCTTTTGTGTCCATAGATGCGTTTTGTTTAAATTTCTGCAAGTTTCCCCAATATATTGTGAGGAACAGTTCTGGCGGTTTATTTTATATTTCCCCGCTTCAGAATTATTATTGTTATAGGTATTTCTGGTTATGATCATATCCACAACAGTTTTGGGTGTGATTGTAATGATTTTGATATTGTTAAGTTTTGAGTAAATAAAGAAGTATGTGTGTGTGTGTGTGTGTGTGTATGTGTGTGTGTGTGTGTGTGTGTGTGTGTGTGTGTGTGTGTGTGTGTGTGTGTGTGTGTGTGTGTGTGTGTGCGTGCGCGCGCGCAAACCATCTTTCACAGATGCTTTGCAGAGGTCCGAGGGGTAAATCTTTGGTCTTATGGACAGTGCACAGATATTCTGATTCTAGGTAGACGATCTTAGGGACAGACCTGATCCAGGCGCAATTAATACATTTAGTTTTGACAGGTAGTATGCGAGTAGAGTAGTAAATGAGGATGTGGATTCAGGTTTAAATTGATGAATAACAGGGACGATTTCTTTCCAAAAACCGACATTTCAGTTTTTTTTTCAATCAACAACAAACCTGTTAAGAGATTCTGGGATGGTAAGTTCTTTCCTCGTGCGTTTCGAGATCGGCTTACTCCATACCTTAAGGTGTAGATTAGGTGACTAACAAGAAGCATAGCTACTAAAATGAGAAAACAAAAGTAAAGAGAATATCTACAGAAGATAATACTCTTTCTATGAATGCACTAATTGCTGATAATTTTCGCCCAATAGGTTTTCTTTGTGCAGAAGAAAGGTCTCACTTGTTATGATCGTAACGAAATACAAATTAGCGCAAATAGTAATCGTTTGAAAAACAGAATCGGCGAACAAAGTTCAAATTATGCTCTTGCTTGATGATACTAATGATAATATACAACTCTTCCTATAGTCTACTAACATACCAAGTCACCCTAATCATGGTTTATCCATAGCATGTCACGAATGTTGATAACAAAGATGAAAGGAAAACCTCTGAATTTCACCTACCTCATAATAACAGCCCAAAGCAACAGCAAATGCTGGTGTATTTATTACCAGTCATAAAAGAATAATAAGGGATGCATCATTACTGGAAAAACTTACAAGAATTCTAAATTAACTTCCTTGGGTCTCATTTGATGAATTATTTAAGATTTGTTTATATGAAATCCAAAAGATGTAATATCTTGTGTTAAATGTGACTTCCCACCTTGAGATTTGGCCTAAACAAAACAAAAAAAAAAGTGAACGTGAAAGTCTTTTTTCTAGTAGACGGATTTTAATGTTGGCGTCAATTTTAAATTACTCATTTTAGTTTATAGTAAAGAATCTCATCCGTATTGCAGTCCTATGCTCTACCACTGAGTGACAGAAATCATTAGTAAGCATCTATGCAGATGATGCCACAGTTTATGGACGCTCTTCCAAAAATCAAAGTGATTAGATCCTTAGAGCTGATCTCTCTTCTGACATAGCTCATAGAGAACCGTTGCTTTTGTTTTGTTCTTTTTTTAGGCAGGACCGGGATTAGTCTCGCCCAAAGCAAGGTGGGTCCTGCCTGACACAGTATTTTTCATAATGATTGGAAGCAAGCTTTTACAAGGCCGGATGCTCTTCCTGACGGCCAACTCAGAAACTCAAGGTAGTCCAAGTATACAGAATGTTTTTATCAAGACACCATCTCTAGGAAGATTGCCATTCAAGGCTTGAGACCCCATTATATATATATATGAATGAGCGGCGCTATGTCGAGTTTAATTCATTACCTCTTCGTCACCGGGGCCCGTGGCACAGTTGGTATGACGTTTGCTTAATAACGTAACTGTCCGGATTTCAATTCCTGGTAGTGGATACGCACTGCTGATGAGGACGAAACGGCCATCCAGTGATTTCTGCATTCTGTTCAGGTTTCAAAAAACTTGATGAATTACTTGTAAGGTGACATGACACCCTCCTCAACAATAGAGAAGCTAGTGAGGGAGTTGCTTTAGATGTCAATCACTCCTCCATCAATGTGGGAAAAAATGGTTTGTAAATTTCATTAGCTCAAAAGTTAAGCTTATATCATTTCATCATCAGCGATCAGATCTTGAGTTTTCTCCAGTTATGATGAACGGTTGCAATCTCAATGAGTCCCAATGCTTTCAACGTGTATTGTGTCTTAAGTTCACTCAAGACCTCAAGTGGAACTCATATATAGAATCGATTTCTGAAGATGGTGGAAAAACGGTCGGCATATCCTATCACTCCAGGGAGTACCTGACACTTTTCGCCATGCTCTATCTTTGCAAGAATCATATTAAAATGGTCCATTGCCGTCATATCCAGACTGGAACTGCTCAAATCCTCACTTTGCAGCCTTGATAGAGTTTTTAAAAAAATAGTTTACGCGGTCTTGGTTTCGGGAGACTTCTTCGCCACTCTGCAGCCGCTTTCCTGCAAACGCAGCGTCGCTCTTATGTACATTACAAATGTTCAAATGAGCTCCATTCTTTTTAGTTTCACCAATTCAGACCTTTACTGCTATGACCCGCTATGCTACTTCCACGGAAGTGAATCACCCTCGTTTCCCCCGAGAAAGTTCCGCTCGGATAGCTTTTCCCCAAGTACTGCTATTTTGTGGAACAGACTCCCTCGTGGGTGCATCCATGCACAATACAATTTTAATCTCTTCAGGTCAAAAGTCAATCGTTATTTATTTTCCTTATCCTCACACTCTACACTTCCTAACATACCCACTCCCACTCATATCACACCTCATTTATCCATCCTTTACCTTGAGTGGCCCTGAAGCCTTGTACTGGGTGAATTTTAGTATTATATATATATATGACACGTTCGGCGGAGGAGGGGCGTATTCAACATTTGATAATGTTGAGGCACTACCCGCTTAAAGGTTTTAGGTAGTTTTGATCAATATTTCTTTTCATGGTTAGCCGTAAGGAATTGTAAATGTACGACAATCTTACACTTAAGTAAACTAAAACAATAATAATATTTATTAAAAATTTATTACAGGAAATATCAAGTTCATACTGCATGGCCTAGTGTTTTACCAATGCTTTTATAATCGTGATTAAAAATCACAGCGCAGTGAATGTACGTTAGAATACACTGAGAATCATATCTGTTTTTAAAGCCGATGAATCAAGTTTTACGGAAACATTGTTGGCAATTATGTATTTAGTTATTTAACAAATAAATAAAAATGATATAAAATTTGATGCTATATTCGATTTGTTGTTAGGTATTTTTCATTTTCTCCTTTGTTATTGGCAGCATTTTAGAATACTTTGGCTGCAATGCTAAGTTTCCTAAGTTGAACAAACTGGAGCGATTTCGTTTACGGTTTCTTACCTCTCTTTTCCATTGTTGTTTTAGATCGCTTTTTTCCAGTCATTTTGATGGGCAATAGCGAAATTCTGAAATTTAGAATGATTTTATTCCATTTCAAAAAATAAAGCCTGAAAAAGGAATATTTTAAATTAATATACGATAAAAAAAATAAAATGCTTTTGACAAAAAACATTCATGATTTCACTATAATCGCGTAAAAATAACGTAATGATATACCTCAGATAAATCTACGTTTTTTGTTACCTCATCTCATTGCATGGTTACGAAGTATAAACCTAAATTGAGCTTGAAATATTGTGTAATCGGCTCTAATTTTTTTTGTAAAATACTTGGATATGATATAATGAATAATTTGCATTTTTTTGTTGAATACGCCCCTCCTCAGCCGAACGCGTCATATATATATATATATATATATATATATATATATATATATATATCTGTGTGTGTGTGTGTGTGTGTGTGATTTAATTTAATTTTTAATTAAATATAATATAATAATGATAATAGTTCGATTAAATTGCATATCACCGACACAGCAAGAAAACACAAGACATCCGACAAATCCTTACCGATAACGCAAAAGTACAATATCATATTCTGAGCATACCCGTTTGCTAAGCCGGAAAAATAATTGTTAATTCATCGGCTTTAAAAACAGATATGATTCTCAGTGTATTCTAACGTCCATTCACTGCGCTGTGATTTTTTAATCATGATTATAAAAGCATTGGTAAAACACTAGGCCATGCAGTATGATTTTATGGTAGATCAAAACACATCGTAGTGTCATGTCGGTTGTCACTCCAACTGCCTAATAGTATTATTGTATAGTATCTTAATATGACATGTAGGTCAACAACTTTATTAAAAGAAAATGAATGTGCTTTCTCTGGGGTAAGACAACGGCACCACTTTCGTGTTTGTTGTTATAGATGATAAAAAGATAGTGGAGAAGTATTAACGAAGTGTCCGAATTGTGATACATTATTATTTTTTAACCATGAAGAATTGCAAATATATATCCGGTGAAGTGCTGACTGACTGATTACAGAAATATTTCCTTCGTAAGGAATCCTAGAGAACTACAATCTCCTTACAATTTACATCTGTTGTTTGGTTGGTTGTTTTTATGCTATATTTTTCTATATTTGTTTGGATTTTTTTTTTTTTTTTTTTACTACGGTGCCGATTTGTACTTGGGTGGGTGAATAAATAAATCTCATATCTTGTGGGTCTATATACCTTTCCAAGAGTATTTGTTCGAAGTGATTAGTTGGAAATCCACGGTGGAAAACACCTTGGCACCGTGCACTAATATTTTAGCCGCAAAGCACCCCCTCACCATGCATGGATGTAATATGATAAGAAAATCACGCTGGAAGTGATAGATATGAATTTAACTGTCGTAATTTGATTCCAAAAATTAGAATTAGAAAATATTGTTGCAAAAGAAAATAAATTTAAGCAAATTACTTGTCAAAGGTCAAACAACTTGTCAAAGGTCAAAAATGGCTCACCACAAGAAAAAAAAAACATAAATAAATAGCGAATAAAATTGTAACGCCAAAAAATAAAATATAAAAATTAAAAACCAGAGAGAATTACAGAAATGCACTGAATGGTTTCGTCTTCCTCGCTTGTAACTCAGCTGGGTGACATGTGTTATGTAAAAGGTAAAGAGGTAGTGTAGCTGTAGCAACCATGAGATACTGAGGTAATTTAACACCGTTTAACGATTGAGTGATTTCTGAAGCCACAAAGATGAGGCATTCTATCTTCGAAGTGACATCTACTCTAGGTTTTAACAACGGTAACAAGGCTATATCAGTGATATGTAAATTCTGGACAGACATCAGCGGCACATGAAAATATAGGCGCCTGCAGGTGACGTAAGAATGGAGCCTCTAGCAATGGAAGAATGGTAATTCCCAACGAAGTTAAATATTGCCTCAAATCACACTGCAACTCAACGCTGCTACTGCTCAATCCATCAGTCAACAGACTGTACAATGTACACTGTATTCATTGCGATTCCATAGACGCCGATCAACAAAGTTACTATTATTAGCACTATTGTATCGGTTATTGTGCCTTACCCTAGCCATGGAATATCGCTATTGGGCCGTGGAAGACAAACGATGTGCCGCTTGGTCAGGCGTGTCACGTTTCCAGGTTTCTCGGGTAGATGGTCGAGTTTATTTGTGGAGGAGACCCCACGAGGCTATAGATCTAGGCTTTCAGCAGGATACTGTACATGCGGGCGGTGACATTGTAATAATATGCGACGTGTTCCGCTAGATTGAAGAATGGCCATTTTGGATCTAGAGTCTTCATGACAGATGCGACATGCACAGACTTTGCTGCAGACAATTGGTACCTCTTTAAGCCTAGCATGTTTTCCAGGGGAGGTGGCTTGTTTCAGAAAGAAAACCCAGCATCCCATCGTAGGCGTGTGTCACAAAACTATTTCCCTGAATACTCAGTCGATTTTCACATGTTCCCACCAGATTTGAACCCCGTTGAGCATGTATGGGAGATAGTGCAGACACACTCAACAAACACAATTTAATTAGTAATCGCTCAGGAATTACCTTGGTAGATATACCCACGGAATTATTCCAGGACCTCGAAGAAATCACTAGAAGTAGGGATGATGTAGATGTTAAAAAGTTGTATAAAACTGCATTTGTTAATAAAATCTCTATTGCTTTTTTATGAGTTATTTACAAACTTTATGTTGTAACGTAGGCTATGCGAATGACTTTGGTAATATTAAAGACTTTGATGTTAGTAATAAAGTTGCTGGGAATGATACAGAAATACATACTTCGATCAGGTCACCTATCAAGGATGGAAGACTATCGTCTACTAAATGTTTTACTATTACGTGAACTGTCCATGGATCAGCGAGACAGAAAAAATTACATAAGTACGAAGAGTTCTTAAAGAAAGCTCTTAACTTCTGATGTATCGACTACTGGCTGCTAATGACAAAGGCAAAAAAATGGCGATTCTAATGATAAAGGAAATGACGACTCTGATGATAAATAAAATGGTGAAAGCAAATGACAAAAGAAAAAAATGGCGACTCTTTTTTTATTTTCTTTTAAGAAAAACCCGCGGAGCCAACGTTAAAAAGAGACAGTTCCTTTTCTTTTTATTATTAGGAATTCCAGTTGGTATTGCCTCATTTGCAAATTCAACATCAGCATCAACTGATATAGCAAAGTCACATAAAATTAAAAAATTGATGTGACTTTGCTTTTTATCTGGTCAGATTTCATTCAGACAAAAAGTCATCTACAGGCATGTTGATGACAACTCCGTAAATGAATGAACTCGTCTTGTGGTAAAGTAGCTTAATTACCTTCTCTTGACTCAACTATAATTTATGCACGTGTCAAAGGGTAAAAAAAAAATGCGTCACGTGGCAGTCGCTGCGACAGTTGGTGTCAATTTTTTTGAATGACACTACGTCTACTGCAGGTCCCCATTTTTCTCTTGACTTTTATGACCAAGACACATCTCTAACAAAATGTACGACAAAGTCAATTCACCAGTAAAAATGTCATTTCGCTCTTCTTTTCGTTATCTATTAATGTTTATCTGGTTCGTTGCCTGAACAAACTAATATTGCATTCAAACTCTGCAAATAAGTGCTTTCTCTCAAACGTTACTGTTGAATTAGGTAAATGTAACCGCTACTTCTACTCTAACAGTTTCTTTTCTCACACTTCACGCCTGTGGAACTCCCTCCCGTTTCCTTGCTTCCCTGATAATCTTCAAAAATTTAAATGCATCGTCAATCGTCCTCTTCTATCATCTTGAACCCCGTTCATCTTTTATCCTTTCCTTGGTCCCCCCTACAACCAGTCTTTTCTCTCACCTTCACTCTCTGTAACCCCCTGCGTACTAGTGGCATTCCCACCTGGCCTGGAGTAAAATGATTTTAAAAAGTATATGAATGACTTCGTCTGTTTCCACCCATAAACAAAGTGTTACCATATCGCGAGTATGATAATGCATACGTTGAAATATTAAGGTAAATTTATTTCCATTATCCATGGCAATACATCTCTGGTGATATCTGTTTTCAAAGTTATCCAGAGTTTCACCAGAAAGCTACATTGTGTCTTTTATATATCCAGTTCACCTACGTTAAATGTTCTTTCTGCGATACTACTGTCTTAGATATTGTTTATCATTACACACACACACACACACACATATATATATATATATATATATATATATATATATATATATATATATATATATATATATATATATATATATATATATATATATTTGCACGACTCTTCGGCAGAATTGAGTCACTGTGTGTTTATCGAAATCTAAAAATAAACACGCTAAAATTCACCTTCATCCCTGCCGTGCGCCGACAGCTTACTGGTAGAAGTTCCGACTGACGCAAATTCAGTCTGGTTTCGATCCTAGCTAGAGGCAACTGGACGTCTGGCCACACTGATGAGCTGTGAAACAGCGAAACAGCCTGTCTGTGGATGACAAATATATATATATATATATATATATATATATATACCTGGTGTAACAGCAAAATTGTCCAAATCGTGTAACAGTATAATTATCCATCCCACAAAATATTTAATATCTAAAAAACCACTAAACTAAATGAGTTTCTTTTTTTTTTCAGGTTTTCGGATAAGACGTTTAGCTATCTTGACACCATTTTGTCGTAAGAATCACTGAAAAATCCTTTGAGTTTTTCAGCTAAAATGAGAACAGGTTAAAATTGTTTTGTGACAGACCCAGTCTTCCCAAATGAGAAATGGTGAGAGGAAAACTATCATTCAGGCCTTCAGTAATGGTACCAACATTCATACACTGGCTTCTATTGTCAAAGTCCATTCAAGAACCATCAAGAAAACGATGAGTAAGTTTTAAAAAAAAATTAAAACAGTAGAGAGGAAAAGTAGATCAGGAGGTCACAACAGGAAGGAGAATCATCATTTCAACTTAGAGCTAAAGAGATCAATTAGAAAAGATTCAACTCAATTCATAAGACGTTTGGCACGTGAGAGATGATTTTCAGCTATGACTGTCCGAAAAGCAGTGAAAAAAAAAACTTGAAAATGAAATCGTACTGTGAGAATGTCAGAAGGTTAGAGAGGGCGAAGATCATCTTCAGTTGGAAAGTGATTCTAAAGTTATATATATATATATATATATATATATATATATATATATATATATGAACTTTATTTCCATACTTCATGAGCTTCCGATCCTCAGCTATGATTAATTAGTGATGAACATGTGATTTTCGTTTATGATCAATTTCATCACGATTCTTCTGTTAACCTTAGAGAGTAATTATACATTCTTATTGCTCAAAGTAGAGTCCAATAGTGTTATAAAAACCTCAGAGAATTCCAGTAAGATATCTTTAATAATTTCTAAGATACAACGGTTCAAAGCTTAAACTAAAAATTGGACAATTTTGCTGCTACACCCGGTACATATGTTTCCTTACTGGTAGCACGACTCAAAGTTTCATGCACAACGCAATCTTCAGGTGCCGAAGAGAAACTCTGAAGACTCTCCTCGGCACCTGAAGATTGCGTTGTGCATAAAACTCCGAGTTGTGCTACCAACGAGGAAGAAAATGCATATTTATTAATATATACTTAATAGCTCTGTTATATTACATCGAGCACTATTTTATTAACACCAGCACTCAATGTGTAATATCTTATATTCATATATATGTGTGTGTGTGTGTGTGTGTGTGTGTGTGTGTGTGTGTGTGTGTGTGTGTGTGTGTGTGTGTGCGTGTGTGTGAGCACTACTTAAAAAAAGAAAACAGACAACACTAATAGTTAAGAGAAAAATAAAAGTTCAAATAATAATCTTCGGCTTGTGTTATCTGTCGATGAATCCAATAGATTATTATTTGTGTCTGCGAAACTTCAAGTCTGAAGATAAGTCATTTGAACTTTCATCTATCTATCTATCTATCTATCTATTATATACACAGAGTGACATGCAAAAGTATTATAAATCGGATCTTCCTATGTGTGAATGCACGCGCATGTATATAAAATCTTTCACACGGTGTGCAGATGCTACGACGCTGATCTTAGCTTGAAATGCTGGTGAGTGACACGTTGATCCAAGGCAACGTGCACAAATATTACACTGATTCTAGGACGAAGTTCGGAGAGTGCATACTGCTAACCTGAACCTAAGCAGAAGTACTGATCCATACGTAAATAATCCAGTCATTTTTACGGGCATTATGCTAGTAACAAAATGAACCAAAAAATCAGAACACTGACAAAATGAAGCTGCGTGTGTTGTTGTAAAGAGGGTCAACCACCGACGTTTTTTAAATCTAGTAAATGTACACGCAAATGTTAACGTTGTTAAAAGTGACTATGTGCAACATCCTTACATTGGGTTAAACGCACGCCTACATACATACACATGCATAAACACACACATTCTACATATTTGCGCATATACTTTTTTTCACAATAGATTTTGGTCTTTTTCTCTTTTCCTCTCCTTCATTTCAAGAAGTTTCGTAAAAGCTTTCCATTTATTATCATGCCTGGAAGACTAAGAAGCCATAAATACAATATGGAGAAGAGGGAAGACGGGGCACGAATAGGAAAAAGATTCCAGTAAGGTTTTAAGTATCAGTTTGATTGATATAAAGAATGGAAGAGAGTTGACGGGTGGCAGGAAAAAACAATGAAGATTTCAGGAGAAAAAATGCACTTTTATTTTCGCTAATGGGACTGAGATAGAAAAAAGAAATAAAGTAAAAAGAGAAAGAGAAAGAATTTGAATGGGAAAGAAGTGGAACAGAGAAAACAATAGAGAAAAGAAGATGGAAAATAGAAACAAAATTAAAAGAAATATTAACGAAAATAGAATGAAAGTAGTAAGTAAATGTAATAATGGTAATCAAAAGACCTGAACGAACAAGAAAGAAAGAGAACAAATTATTAGAAAATGAAAAAAGGAAAGAAACAAGCGATGAAAAAAGAAAAGATGTTAAATTGTGTTGATTTAAGATGAAATGAACCAAAAAATACAAAAAATAAGGAAGCGACTTTTTTCTTCAATATTCAAACAATAATCTTCTTTGCTCCCTCTTTCGTCTCTCTTTCTCACTTTTTTTCTTATTCCCACGTAAATACGTCGGCGCCTCTACACAGTACAAGTACTGACTCCACACAGCATCACCGTGGAGCCAACACCTTCCCTCATCGCATCGTCAAAAAGTTTACAGAAGGGCCCTACAACATAGTCGGTCTAAAAGTTGTAACTCAATACCCAAACCAGTCGCTCTATCTTCTAGGTGTGCGTATGTGTGAGTGAGCAATAGTGAGAGGCAAGCCCACCCACCCATCTCATGTCAAACGACAACCCCTATTTGATTGACAGATGGAATTCCTTCACACGTCTACAAAAAGGACAAAAATTCTAATCTTTGGCGAATTAAAGCAACATTACTTCGCTACTTACTTCCACTTATTATTATTAAAATAAAACACGAATCACATTCCCCCTTTTCTTTCGGTGACTGACACCCCTCCAAAGTGTTTGTCTACCGTCCGATTTTTTTTCACCCAGCACTGACACCCTAGTGAAGGGGTTGAACAGCTCGGGTAGTCCCTAGGGTACAGCCCACCCAAGAGTAGACCTAATCTTGCGAAAAACACACGTTGTTGTTGAATACATCGCGTTTCTTTCTACTTTTTTATTTTAAGAAAAGAAATTCATGTGACTACAAGGAAAAAAAAAACATTCTTTATGTGATGCAAATTTTATAGTGTCTAAACATTTTTTAAGTAATGGATGCCTGCATACAAATATATCACATGAAAATGATCAGCTCGTTCAAATACGCATCGAAGTTTCAATTGCCAGGTTATTTCTACAACTTCGGTAAAAAAAAAAAGAAAATAAAATTTCAGCTCTGCGTTTGTCCCTCTATATTTTTCTACCATTTCCCATGTTATCTTTTGCCATTACATATTTTGGATTTTATCAAAATGTTTAAAAATCTAAAAGAAAACTAAAGCAGTTAAAGTAAATTTGAACTCCATTCAACTGAATCACCCACAAAATCACCAGAAAAGTTTAATAATGGATAAAAACTAAAAGTAGAAAGAAAGAAAAAATCTGTTTACAAATCAACGAATCGAGTAAATATTGGTACTATGGAACAATACGAGGAACAATATAAAGTTAATTTTGAATCTTGATTAATTTTGAATAAACAATAATTTTCTTATTTCGTAATTATCTTCATGATCATAGTTGTTAGATAGATAGATAGATAGATAGATAGATAGATAGATAGGAACGAATTATAAAATGAAGCATCAACAAAATGTGATAAAAAGAGACAAAGAGATATGAAGTAATCATGCGAACACACGCATAAGAGAAAGAGAGAGAGAATATAAAATTATTCAGGGCGTGTAGATATGTATTTACTGTAACCATGCATGAAAAGCTTTTATATTTTTATGTGCATGTATATAATGTAAAAGGGTGATGTGCCATTGTTCATCCAGGGAATTTTCTGACCATGTTCATGAGTAGAAACCAAATAACCAATTACTCTTTTATTCTCTTTCTTTTTTCTTTTTTTTTGCTGCAATTTAACACTGAATTACGCGCGATTTAGTTATTGTAGGTCGCACCCTCGCCTTTCTCCCGCCCTTTTGCTTGCTACACCTATCTCTTTTTCTCTTTCACTTCTCTTTCTCTCTCTCTCTCTCTCTCTCTCTCAATAATTTTTCTCTCCCTCTTTCACCTTTCAAACTTTCTATTTCTCAATAAATGAACATACAAAAAAAAAAATCAGTTTTAAAGTTTAAGCAGGGAGACAGAAGAGAAATTTATAATGAAAGAAAACAGTTAAAAGAAAACCAAACGACAAAAAACATATAGATGAAAAAGTAAGAACAAATAGAAAGAAATTATTGGAAGTAGAGAAGGTGAAAGCTAAGCAGAAAGCATAAGAAAGTTAGTTTAAGAAAGAAAGAAGCGAATTATAAGTGTCATCGGAGAAGAAAAAACAAAGATTGATTTCCAATAGTGTCCAATTATAATTTCACACCAAAGAAGGTACTTTGTCAAAAAAAAATAAAAAAATAAAAAAAATAAATGTCAGAAATAGTTTCAGAATAAAAGAAAATGTCTACAGTCGCACGCATATTTAATTCCCTGAATTACATAGAACACCATAACATTGCCACACACAAGCTCATACATATTGCCTTTTTTTAACGTGTACTTTAAACTTTAATATTTATAATCCGTTGGGTCTCATAGATTTGAGATTTTACAAACAGAATCATTAGAGATATTCTTTAATTAATGATACAAAAGAGATTTCTATTTATCTAATTCTAATTCAAATCAGAATTGACATTTTTTTTTAATTTTATTTTATCAGTTACCACCCAAGATGTAGATGTTTCAGATGCTTAAAGGTTGAGTAGGAATCTAACAAATGAATATGATGACTCGTCCAAGATTAAACATAAAACGAAACAACTATCTTTATTTTTTGCTTCATTCGATGTTACATTGTGAAAGAATTAAAAAGTAAAACTATTTTTATTTTTTATCAATGAACTATACTATTTTCTTTCATACAGAAAAAATAATTTAGATTTTACAAGTGTATATAGAACTGTTCATCATGGTGTGAGGTTTAGTATATTATCTAAGTTCTAACGAGAGGCGACTTCTTGTCTCAGACATAAAAATACCTTTGCTAAATAAGAAACGGTAACGAAGTCTTCAAAAATTACTTCCACCTACGCAGTTACATACATGTTTGAAATGGAAGAGAAATCGTTATTTTCGAAAATGGAATATAAATTAATAAAATTAAAATAGAATCACAATATTCCATTTGTTGCTCATATAAAAAGACGCGCGCACATGCTTTTAGAATTTAATTTTACGAAGAAGGTATAGTTTCTGCTATATATTTTTAAGGTTTAACTTTACCTAGCTTTCTACATCCAATGCAGAGTGAAAGGGAGAGGGGGAGGGAGACTGAGAGAAAAAGAGTGAGACTTGTTGAAGTCACGCACTGAATGCTACACACTAGAACACACACGAAGATTGTACGTAGATTATCTCCACGTCGCCCTGTTTTACCTATCCAGTGTGAGGCACGCTCCCCCACTACCCCAGCCAGCCACCATACACTCACACAGCCAGGTCTTGAAAATATGTTTGCTATAGGTTACCCCACTCATTGCAAGACGGAACGGCAGAAAAGTACAGATTCTTCTGAAATAGCTTTCATGTTAATATTGTACTTTGATATCACTGCCAGAGTTACTGTCTCTTTCATTTTTATCATTCCATTTTTATTCTAAGTTAAAATTTAATAGTTTCTGCAGATGAAAAATGGAAAAAAACAAAAATAGCAAAAGAATTAATTAAACAGATTGATTAAAGAGAGAGAAAACATAAGATTATTGTAGATACATTTTACGTGCTTGCTATGTATACTATGAATAGTAGTACAACTACTCCAATTTTTTATGAAAGAAAGAAGCACACACGCGTAGATGTGCATTACAGGCAGAGCGGAACAAATTATGCAATGCAGCTTTTTAAAGTTGATATATGTGACTGTGAGACTCTTGTTTGTTTTGAAGTTTTAGCTTGTTCCATTATTTGGGAAAGTGTTTTATAATAGTCTAACAATTAAAAAATAACTGCTAGAAATTTTGTTCTGCTGTTGTAACGATCAACACCGTTTTTCAAATTTGGGGAAGTAAAAAAGAAAAAGTAAAAGAAAACTGTCATTCACTTCCTTGTAAAATACGAGATACCTTTTTTGGGGGTATATATTTTTTTTAATTTGCGGTGCGATTTCAAATACTTTGGGTTCTGAAGTGACCTCTGTACAATTAAATCACTTAAGATAAATAAATTTTAAAAAATCTTTGATTTTGCCCCAGATTATAAGCCGGAAATATTTTTCTTGAATGGTCAATGAATCAACATGATTCATTGCAAATTTATCATCACAATTTTATATTTTTATTAAAAAAAAATGCACACAATAAAACAAAAATTTAAACCACACATTTTGCTCACACACGTACATACAAATATTTATAGTATACATACATACATACACACACACAATCGTACGTACACACACATGTCGAAGGTGTCGAGCGAGCATCGTATATCACTTTACATTTTTCTACAGCTATCTTCCCGAATGTAACAATTATTGGTGCAGATAAATCTAGTGTGTTAAGGTTGGCGGTGGTCTGACTGCCATCGCCTCCCTGTGTGGTCCTTCTCAGTGGGGCGCTGTTACCAAGGCAACATTAGTTGGATGTCGAGCTGCTGCTTCCCCACCAACATTAACTCTTCAGTAGGAATGGATGTTTCAACCAATGGGAACCTCGTAAAGGGCCCGTCTGTCAATCACAGGGGTAAAAAAGGCGGGGTTTGGCATGTATATGAGGTGGGCGAGGCCATCATTCAAATGAGGGAAATGCAGAAACGAACATCAGGGAATCAGTTTAAGTAAGTGAACGACGGAAGGAAGGCACAGTTACAGTCAGTTGTGTGTGTAAGCAAGTTTTCTATTTTACCTTACGTTTATGAAGTCTCTCCGATGGATGGCTGGACACATCCAGCTCCTATCAAACCAACAAAGGTTAGTTACTTTGGGAAGCAATCACTAAAAAAAGGGTCGATTTAAAAAGAAAAAAAAAGTGCGTGATTGTGTGTATTGTCAAAAAAGAATTTCCGAAGTGGGACACTTTTTAACATGGCTATGATGATCGAATCTCTTATACGTTCATCTCGTTGTAGGGACCCGCGATGAACAGGGTTCTAAGATCGAACGTGCACACTAAGGAAGACATTGAATTACTTACCAGGACTAGCTGGGTTGATGCCGAAGTAGCTTACAAGGAAATAAAAAAGGTAAGAGTCTTTTAATAATGTATTCGTTGCAATATTTGTCTGTCCCGCCGTTTGCTACATTGAATCTAAAACTAAAATGTTAGTGTTGTGGTATGTGCGTATTATTGTATTCAACAGAAGTTGATAAGTATTTAAGGCTCTCTCTAGTTAATTTCATTTACTACTTACCTATGGGATAGTATGCTACGGTAAAATATAGTATTAGTGTCTTTTATCGAAAGAAAGAGAGAAGAGAAAAATATCATGGAGGAAAACAAAAAAAAGTGCAAGTTATGCACGATCGGCTGAACATCCAGTGATACATTTTACACGTTGTTTTTAGTGTCTCTGATAGTTCACATGTGTATTTCTTTTCTTTGTTAATTGTACATTGTGAAATAATTAGGACTGTGTAAAAAAGAATTTTTTTTAAATGAATACAATTTATTTGATTACCTATTTTCATTAGGTCATTTGCTAGCTTACTGCACGCACACTAAAAAAAAACAAGACAATGCACGTGTTGTCATTCAAAAATTATTTTCTTGTTTTGATAATTTGTTTTGAGTTGACAGATTAGTCTTTCTCTTATAATTTCGTTAGTGATATATCTTCGAATTGATATAATTATTTTAAATATAATTTTAAAACGTGATGGTAAGGGTAGGAAGTTGTAACATTAAAAATAATTCTTGCAAAAATTCACGATTTTTAAAATTTCGTTTATTCTTGTACTGTATAATTTTTAGCGTTTTCATTTATTTGTGCTTTAGGGGAAAAAAATCACTTTTTTTTCATTTTAACTGTCACTTTCCGTTTTATTCTAGTCGCTAGAAGGCTTTCACTGCCAATGCTATGATGATTGTTTTCTGTTTACATTAGTAGCCCTTTTTATTCATTTCATTTATTTGGGTATTGGATACTAGGCCAACTCAACTTGTCCACCAAAAGTTGAAAACCCTCTTTGCATCCCGATTCTAATAAACTCGCTAGGTAGATCAGCAAATCTGTTTGTTGTCAATAAGATGAGAAAGATACCTGATGGATGTACTAAAAGAAATAAGCTAGTAAAAGGACCACCAAGTTGGTTACATCTGCCAAATACACCTCCTTTTCCTTCTCCCCATACTTCTTGCTTCAGAGATCATGGACACACCACAATAACCATGGCATTTTTAATTCAACATTTCTGCTAAGGGTGCTTACTTACTACATAAATAGTAATAAAACCGCGGCTACTTATCTACCTATCTTTTCGGTTGTAGTAGTACTACTAATAATACGTTTTCTATTTACTTAGTAATACTTTATTAAAAAATTTTATTCACTGAAAAAAGAGCCTATTTTACGGCAGTATTGTAACTACTTTTTTGTTTGTATAAGCTACCTTTATCATTAATTTATTTTATTACAAAATTCGAAAATTAAAAAGGTAACCGTATGAATTTCATTTTACTCGTAAAACTAATGAAAAAAGGAAAATGTTTATTCTAGGCGATTAGTGGATGCTGGTGTATGTATGGACAATTTGTTTTCTTCATCTTGTCATTTTGGCCGGTATCATCGTTGGGAGGTGTTTTCATATTTGTCAGACATGATAAGGATTGAGAGGAAAACTATAGCTTTAAACGAAAGAATTGATAGATAACAAAATGGAAATAAAACATGGTTTAAGAAATTTACAAAACTGAGTAAAAAATGATGCTAGCAACACACGTTTAATCTTCATCATCCATTCTCATCTTTAGATGCATCACCGAGTTCTGTGTGCCTTGTGCATAGATAGCTTTATCTCTCTTCTCTTCTTCTATGACAATCATTCATTTGTTAGTTGGAAAGGAAGTTTTTATACAACGCATTCCACTGGTTTTATTTTTCTTTTTAGTTGTGTTTTCTCAAACGAAAGTAAACATTTACGATTATGAGCAAGTAATCGTTTGTAATTTTAATGATGCGCATACGTATCTTCCAACTTTCACTTATAAAAAAAATTATGAATCAAACGTTGAACTTTATAATGAATGAATGAATGAGATCTTTTTCTATTTATTTGAACAAAGCACAATAGTAGTTACAATACATTCTTTTTAATTTTTCCTAAGTTTGGACTAAGAGTTATAGTATAACTCTTAGTCCAAACTTTTTTCTTTTTTTTCGAGATGCAGATGCACCCACCTTTTAGGAACTAAAACAGACATCCTCAATTTTTCTCATTGTTGACACTACAGGTGGTGTGTGTTTTTCTTAATCTTAATTTATTGCAAAAAGCAACAAGAAAGCATATTTCATCTTCCTTTTTTTTTCTTTTCTTTTTTTTTAAATTAATACTTTAAAGATTAATTTCGTAATTGCCAAACTTTGGAAAGTTCTCAGTGTAATCAGAATTTCGTTTTCATAACAGATTTTTCTCGTATTTCACCGCCAACAATATTATCTATCCCGTTTCAATAATTTCGCTTAATCACTTTATTACGAAAAACCGCTTTTCTAAACTTTTAAAGTTTATAAAAAAGGAAGTTATTTAGAATATTTAATTTCTGTTATTTTTCCCCATGTAAATTACAAAGTAAAAATATTAATTTTCACTTTTCAAGGAAATAATTATAATAATATTCGCCTACACCAGTCAAGTTTATTGTTGTGATGTTTAACAACAATTTCACAAAAAAATGTAGCAGAATTTTTTTCTTTCGCAATTAATAAACCATTATTATTAATTTTTTTTTTTTTTTTTTTTAGAAAGTGTGTAAAACAATCACAGAGGATTCGCTATCTTTTTAAATTAATTATTGATTCAGGATTATGACAATTATTGTTTTTGTTTTTTGTTGTTTCACCTTTCTTGTTCGCATTTTTTTACCCTTTTGTAACACAATCTATATATTTTGTTTTGTTTATTTACCGCTAGTTTATTTATATTTGAAAATATTAACTTTTTAAAATTAAATTAAGTCGTAAAATTTGCTATCTTTTTTTAAATATTTTATATTGCTCTCCAAAAAAGCTAGTGTACTACTATTTCCTTTTCTTCTCCCTTGTTTTACTTTTAGGAAACATTAACTGTTCGATTTTATTTAAAAACATTGATAAAAAAAACAAGGGTAAAAACTAAAATTCTTTTGTCGAATAATTGCATTTTAAAATTTTTTAACAACTTAAACTAAAGTTGCTTGTTTTGTATTTTGCGTATACGTCATTGCTTTTCAAATCATCGATTAAGATTTTTATTTTTATCAAGTCTTGATCATCATGATTAATTTTAAATAAATATATGAAAATACTTCATCGTAGTAGAGAGGATTCCTTTTTATGTGATAATGAAGATATCTCTAAAACTTTTTTTTTTTACTGTATGTGTAGTTACTACACTAGTGTAGTCAGTGTACTGTAGTAACTACAGTAAAAAAAAACTACAATGTGGTGTAGAGAGTGCAACAGTTACTTGTTGCTGTGTAAATAAACAAATTTCCCCTTTCATAAACTAAGTCTAAAATGAATGTAAATTTAATTACTGCTTTGAGACAAATAAATTAATAAATAAAAAGCATTTTACTTCAAATAGTACTTCAGACTGATTTACATCTGATTCTGGTGAATATGGACACAAAAAACTGAACCCTCATTTTGTGAACACCTTCAACTTTGAAGGAAGTATTAATTTGTTACTACAAATAACTACATTTATTTATTTTTTCCTTTAATTTTAATACGTATGGGGGTATACTTTCTAAAACAATAAATAATTTGGAATAAAGCTACATATATCACAAGTAGCAACTTTGCAGAATAAGTTTTTAAACATTCACGGTGTACTACTAGTACTCTAAACGAATGAACGTGTGTCGTTACACTGAGTTGCTAAAAAAAACTAATTTAATATTTATTTCACTTTTGTTTTACTTTAATAGTATTAAATCTCTCGAGCTCATTAAAAACATCTTAAAATTCCATGATTCCTTGATATAATAGTGTTTTAAAGATTTCCTTAAAAAAGGTAATTGATTTTTTTTTTTTTTTTTTTTTTTTTTTTTTTTCAATTTCAAATTCAAAATTGTCAGCTCATAATTGCATGGGCTTTTTGACTGAAGTTTTTAGAAATTAATTTATTTAAATAAAAAGTGCAAGCCAGTCAGTTTTCGTTTATTTTTATTCATTCAGATTAACCAAAATTGAAATGGATGAAAAAAGACTTTCAGTTTCATCCCTCGCTTAAACAAATAAAATATCAACTTGATGTTGAACAATTTGTTGTTTATATTTCAAAAGAGCATTGAAGTGAAATGAAAAAAAATCTGGTTTTCCCCCTGAAATGTTTATAGAAGAGTACAAGTTCTTTTTTCTTTTCTTTTAAATTTATTCCGGGTGCTAAAATGACAGAAGAGATAAAAACAAGTAGTCACCGAATTTTCGGATCTTAAAAGAAAGAAAAAAAATCTTCGTGGGAAAATCTTCATCTTTTGTTTTTTAGTTTCATCATCTCCTACGAAGATAACATTTTTGATTTTAACTAACAATATTCTTATATACGATCTACATTTTTAAATTCGTTTTTTATGCTGATTTTAAAATAAAATAAAAATCCCAAACTATTTTATTTTAAATTATTATTTTCCAATAACTTTTCCTAAATCGTTTTTTAGTTTTTCATTTTAAAAAAACTTAAACCAACAATATATCTATCTTAACAATTAATAAACCAATTTTGTTTGAGTTATCGAAATAAATTTTTAACTTGTAAAAAATTAGATTTCTGAGCGAATACTTAGTTTGAAATATTTTAACATAAATTAGGTATATCCTTTAAAAATCGGAATAAAATTATTTTTGCAATTATTTAAAGAATCGTTCAATTTTTACACTGTAAATCTGAAGTTGGTGAAAAAAAAGTAAATAAAATATTTCGATTTTGAAGTTTTAAATTTAACCTTCTAAATTAATTTTCACTTTCATTCTAACACAAATAAACAATTATTTACTGGTATTTAATTTTTTCTCTCTCTCTCTCTTTTATTTTCCAGGGTAAAGCCCATGGCAATTTATTCGCTCTGTGGGTGCGATGTCACCTACAGAAGCAGCTTTTTAGTATTGGATGTTTTGTCCAGTTGCATTGTGGAAAAGTGCTTTTTGTCGGATTACTACTTCTTTGCCTATGTTGCTTCGGCCTTAAGACGGGCACGTTGGAAACCAACGTGGAACAACTCTGGGTAGAACGTAAGTGTTCGAGTTTTGAATAAATAAAACAAAAATCCGAAAAAGATGAAATAACTGACACTCTTTCTTTTTCTCTTCTCTTTTTTTTCTTTTCTTTTTTTTTTTTTTTTTTTTTTTTTTTAATTCAAACTTTTTAACATTATCATTTTTTGCTTTTGGACACATCTGCATGTGCATTTTTGTAAATAAGTTTTCAGAATGAATTGCCAAAACGTTTTGGATGACTTTTTAAACTTTGTATATGTTGGCTTGTGGCTGAAAATACACAAAAAGGAAGTAGGCCCCGCCATTTTGTTTGTTGGCCCATGACCCAGAAATGTGTGATTCAATGAAATCGTGTGTGGTCTGCTATTCTTCTTCTTTTTGGGCCCATCCACTCCTCAAACACTTCTGCTTCTGTTCAGCACACAGAGAGAAAGAATGTAGTAGTAGCAGCAAAAGGAATAGACGTTTTACTTCAATAAATATCCTCTTTTATAGATGTTTTTTAATATCCACCCTTTTCCCATCAGCTAAAAAAAATGTTTTTTTCTTATGTAAAGAAAGATTATTTGAGATTGAAAGTGTAGTGGTAGATGTTTAGTTAGAGTGTTTAGTTGTCAGTGAATGTATTCTTGTGGGCGTAAAAAAAAATATTAAGAGAATACTTACTTAGCATTTCTAGGTAGTTTCAAAATAAATAAAAATTGTTCAAGATGTTTTAAAACAACATATGCAACAGGTGATAAACTAAAAACATTTGGAAAATAATTTTATATTTTTTATTTTAGATTAGTTGTTTAATAGTACACAATATGTATTGTAATAACTTACATACATGCAACTAATATAAACAATGCTTGTAGAAACATGAAAAAGCTATTTGGAAATTCTGATAATCCGTTGCTTGAGTTACTTTCTTTTTATTGGTTGTAAAATAGTTGAGTATCTCTCCCTTAAATGAAAGCTGGTAGCAGGACTAGAAGAACCTGTTCATAGTGGACAATCTCTGTACAATATAGGGAAACTTTTCTTATTGAATGTACGCTCACACTTTTTAAAATAAAAAGGGCTTTTTTAGGGAAGATTATAATGTTTTTCAAACAAAAGCATTGAAAAGTGAGACATATTTAATCTTTCAGTTTATTTCATGCATTTTATTTTTAATTATAAAAAGAACCTCAGTTAAGGTTCAGAATTCATTGTTCACAAAATTGAGAAATAGTCTACAAAAAAATACATTGTATACATGGGAATCATTAAATTGGTGATTATTTTTAAATTTCCTTAATTTTTGCTTATTTTAATATCATATTTTATTAGCATTCAAATTAGCACACATACACGAAATATGCCGGCTAATAAAAAAAGGCTTTCATACACGCAAAGGCAAAATATATATTTTGTTGTGCTTAATTTTAATACATATTTTCTTGATAAATGATTGATATGTAATATCTGAACAAAACTTGTAAAATGGGATATGTGGAAACCAGTTGGATGTTTAAATGTTTTATTTCTCCTATTATATGAATATTATCAAAACAAACGAAAAAAATTTAAATCTTGATACTTAAAATGCAGTGGTTAATTTGAAAAAGTTTAACAGTTAATAAAATTTAAAAAAGATATATCTGGGAACAAATCAAGATTTGTAGATATTTTACTTAAAATATGTAGTAAAATTTACTACATACCAATAGATACATTGAAGTTTGAACTTATAATAAATAGAAACTGATTAAACATTGCATTACAATACCTTGAAGAAAATATTTTAATGTATTCGATAAAAATCTGTAAATTGTGATGTTTCACACAAAGTGTATTATACAAAAAGAAAAACTTACATCCTATTAGAATCTCCATTATAATTTGTCATTTTTTACCTGTTAGATATGTCAATAAGATCCACATAAATAATTACTTAGAAAGCTTCGTAATCACATCCAACCAAAACACTGAAAAACTAATGCTCAAAAATTGATATACAAATGATTTTTCACTTGTTTTTTCTGTGTATTTAAAAAATAAAATAAAATCATAATGCTGAGTTGATAAAACTACTAACATTATTTTTAATTTATCCAACATACTACATGTTTTTATAATTTTATAGATATATATAGTTACTTTTTTTACCACCTTTTTACAAGCCTCATACCAAAAGAATATTATGCTTTAAAAACTAGTCCATTAAAATACTAAATTAAATTTTATCTTATTCAGCACCCATTATACTGCATAAAATGACATAGGATTTTTATGAGCTTATTTCATGAAAAGCTCCATGTAGCTCCTCATGAAATAATTTTAAGGAATATAACTCTTCAGCAAAAGAAAAAGAAATTTAGTAGGGCTATTGCTTCTCTTTAATTTTAATACATGATTGTATTTTGAAAGTATAATTTAAAAATTATTTGGATAGTATTATTACTTTGTGACATTGAAAACATGATTATGTACAAATAATTATTCAAAATAAATAGATTACATGTACGTGTATAAGTGATAGAATAGTAAATTTCACATAGGGCACAGACATAATCTTATATTATAAGAATTTGTTTCTATTAGCTCTTATTAAATGCCTAAATAAGAAAACTTTGAGTAGTTGATACTGGGTTAATTGATTAGTTAATTATCAAAGGAGTTATGTCCCTTTTTCATTTCTAATACATTTTTTTTTGTTTTATTAATATACTTTTGAGGTTTCAAGGTAAAAAGACTTGAGGTATTGTTTTATAGTATCCTTTAGTTATATTCTGTACATTAGTTTTAACTGAGATTGCATATGTCACATGCTGGTTTATCTATTACTCAAGTCCCTCCACCCTTAGATCAAATATATAGATAAGCAGGACTCATCCTCAGCTTCCATTGCTATTTTAAAGACTTATATAACTCATTATATAATTGACAACATTGTCTCATAGAAGGCACATAAATGCATTTAAATAAGCGGGTGCAGATAATAAATATAACTGTTATTTACAATGATTATCATTTTCAATTGGTATAAATTCAGTCAGTTTAAATGGTGAAATTATTTAGTTTATCTGCTGGTAAAACTTTTAAAACACAAAGTATTTGGAGATTTCTGACATGGCAATAATGGTTTTCTACATATAATTGATTGTTATTTTAGCTTTGAATTTCTTTCAGTTTATTTCTGATTGTTCAATGGTTTAAACCACATTCTCCTGGCATCAGTTTAAACTAACACCTTCTTTTCCCTATATCGTGAGCATTTTGATTGAGGTTTTTTTTGTTTTTTGGGGATGAAAACTTTGATATATATATATATATATATATATATATATATATGGGAGGAAGATGTCAGTTTTTATTGCCACCAGGATGATGTGTGTTAAGTACTAGAGTGATTAGGCAAGTCAGCGAATATTTTACTGTTGTTCATACAGATGTATTTTACAAATATTTTTATCTTGTTAGATAGTCATTGAAACTACACATTGTAGACCTCAAGAATCTACAAACAACTCCTGTTTAAAGAATGATTATTCTTAAATTTGTTACATACACACACACACACTAATCAATTACATCAAAGACAATTTATTAACAAAACTGCAACTCATGTGAAATTAGTGATACTACATAAAGATTACCATGGGAAAGCTATGAATCCATATCTTCTCCTTTCAGCTATGAGTTAAATAGCAGGATATATTGGGCTCTCTAGCTTTGGTTGATAACCAATCTGAGAGAAAGGCAACTCTGAATTCAGAACCAGTTGAGATGAGGGGTTAACAACTCCACTTCATGGAAACCACAGCATTAACACCCAGTGTGGTGAGGCTGTGACTATATACTTCACACAGGAGTCTACAGAGTTAACATACATAAAGATTAATGAATATTAAAATGATATGGTATCTTAAGTGTTTGATATAAAATCAGGAAGACTAACATAAGAGTTTCTGTAATGCCTTCAATATTGTAATACTTAAAATTACCTAATGTGTTTTAAAATCTTTCATATGCAAGCAATACTTCTCCATAAGTTTTGATTAGGAGAAAATTACTTTAAACAAGTCCCATAAAAAAAATAAACAGTAAAAGCTGAAAAACTTTAAATAATATTAACAGAAAATACTATCATAATTTCATTAAAATGCATCTCTCTATGAAGGTATGTAATTTTAAAATGTCATATATAACCCTGCAAGATTTTATTTTAAAAA
Organism: Acanthosepion esculentum; assembly: GCA_964036315.1. Taxonomy (NCBI): domain Eukaryota; kingdom Metazoa; phylum Mollusca; class Cephalopoda; order Sepiida; family Sepiidae; genus Acanthosepion; species Acanthosepion esculentum. The sequence continues at coordinate 53,565,437 of OZ038476.1, read as the reverse complement.
TTGTTTAATGTGAATTAAATCATACTGTTTATTACAGTATGAGAAAAATATTACATTTTTGTTGAATTTTCTCTTGTGTCCTTAAGGATGTAAAAGGTTTGGGCAAATGTCCATGTTGGCTTGTCAGTTGAATGAGCTGTGAGATAGCATAGCTTGTTCTGTGACATACTTTCCATTCCCATGAGCCTCTGCCTGTCGCCATCTTGCCTACATGTGTGAATTAGCCCACTTAGATGCAGGCTGTGTAAAAGCTGAGGACTGAATATCTCATTTGTGGTTGCCAAGTGTCATGCAGAGTCGTGTGAAGCATTTTGAGGGGCCCCCAGAGGAATTGAGAAATCCTTTGTGGGTGTGTATTATTCCCAGTTTCAGGTCTGCTTTTGCAATAGGCAAATCAATAAACACAAGACTTGATGGCCCCATGCTCGTTTCTTTGTTTTCAAATGTTTTTTTTTGTGTTTGTGGATGTGTGTGTGCTGGAAATGTCAAGAAATATGCTCTTTGATGTATTGCCTATTACTACATGCATTAACCCTCAAATGATTGCTGGTTTATCTCTTAACAGGCATCTCGTGTCATACAACTCGCTTGCATTTGAAAACCTAGTTTTTTACTTCCACGGTCTGTTTAGAATCTTTAGGAAATTTGCAGTACTAAACTAGTAAAATGTTTTTACATTATTGGAATCTCAGAAGTTGTTAAAGCTAAAATACATTGACTATAATGTGTAATACTATAAGCACTACATTGTGCACCTAAAGATAATAATACTGATACAAAAATTTATATGAATAGACAGTTATCTTTTTAAAAAACTCTTCTGAATTGCTTTTATGTATGGCTTAACAAGCACAATATCCATTACAACAATTTAATGTTTCCATTTAGAGATACTTCATATTAAATTTTGAAAGGGCTTAATATGAAATATTTAAATATTTATTTAAAACAATGAAGTCCTTTTCTTCACTCCATGTCAGTACTTTGGCTCTTACTCAGTGAGGTGCTAGTAACTTGGGAATATTTTATAAAAGTCTTTCATTTTAATCTAGTACATGTTCATTTCCTAAGTATACTGGAATCAATAAACGTAGCATAATAGAACAGAAATTCTCTATCTACATTTCTGACAAACGCAAACTGCATACTTTACTGCTATTGAAAATTCATTGTATGAGTTAATCACTTATTGATTTGAGGATGGAAATGAAGATGGGCAAGGATCCTGGTTTAGTAAAGTTCTATTACCTTATTTATCCTTTATGCTTATTTTGGAAAAAGACCTTTGACTTTAAATATGACTTTATTTTTTTTTTTTTTACTTAGGATAGCTCTAACTGTTGTCAGAGATAAAACGTTTCTATCACCATCACTCAAAATAAACTTCATGATAAAAAATCAAACGTGAAGCAACTTGTAAAATAGGCAAGCAAAGTATTTTGATAAAAGTTTTTTTTATTACTTAACAAGTCAGTTTATAACCAGTTTTAATCCTAGTCTTAATGTTTTGGGCAGCTCTTGCCATGTCTTTTTGTAATCCCCTGTATTCGGTCTAGTCATATATTTGTAAAATCCAATAAATGATATGTTCATCTATAACTTCTTTCCGTCTGCTTACCAATTGAACTATATTCATAAATGATGTACCACCACTTTCTACTTTTTGAAGTGTTTATATTGTTAATCGAATATTACAGATTTTAAAAGTATGTACAAATTTGTTCATTGGCAAAAGAGTACTAAACAGAAGTACAATGTTTACCATTAAATTAGAAACTCAGCGTTAATTCAAAATTTTAATTGTACCATTGAGCATATACACGATACTGGAAAAAGTTGCAAAAAAACTTGACGGAAATTTTATTAAGAAGAAACTTCTACAGTCACCACCGAATAGAGTTATTCCCCTTGCATCATCTCATCTTCCTAAAAAAAAAAAAAATTACTTCTCGTTCAAATGATTGTTTTCTTCAAGATGGTTATCTTTGACACGTTTTATTCTGTAGCACCAATATCACATTTTATTTGCTGGTATCTGTGATTGAATGTATTTTGTCTGAAATTTAATGTCCCTCAAAAGACGATAGCATCAATTAGGACTTTAAGAGTAAAATTAAAACTCGTTTCTTGTTAAGAAACGAAAACTTACAAAAATGGCCATTATGATCCTTGTAAGTTGTAAAGAAGGTATTATTATTCTTGAATTTTCATTACTGAAAAAAAAACAGGTTGTTACTGTAAAAAGAGCATTATACCTCTAGGCATTAAATTAATATTTGTAGTATTCCTTGTTAGATATTTTCCAACCGGAGCGGTTTTTATATCGATTCTTAAGCTTTTAAAACTGAAACTAAACTAAAAAAACAAAAAAAAACGGACGCTTGCTAGCAACTTATAATTACCTATACATGTGGTAAGTCTAGTGTTAGAGATGATTCGGGTCTCTTTAAGCTTTTGAATACAACAGTAAGTGGGGACTCGTATCAAATTTTTGTTTACAATTTTCAGATTTTACGTTACAAATAAAGGTAAAGGGATTCTTTTCGTATGTGTGTAAATAAAAATTAACTTTTGCATCAGAATTTTTTACTGCTTTTAAATGTAACGCTTTTTAAGTAATTTTCAAGTGATATCGTAAATTTTTTTTGTTTTTTTATCTCAGTCTCAAAAGCGAATATTGAGTTGCTCAACACTTGATTTAGCCATCAATATGGATTTTTTTTAACTTACAGACGTTTACATAAATTTTCGTTAAAGATCCGTCTCGTCCCTCCCCCTCGAAAATTATATTTCGAAAGTGAAGAAAACATTTGAAGAAGCCTTTGCAATTAATTATCTTAAATTTACTGTGGATTAATTCTAAAAAAAAAAAAATTATTCTGCTAACTTATTCTGTATTCAGCAATTAAATTGTGTAGCATTTTTAGCAGCAACATTTGAAAGTTCAGCTTTTTCTTTTTTAATGCAAATGTTAGTAAAAGGAGTTAATTTGATAAACATTTTATCAAAATGTTGCAGGTTTTTGGGGGTTTTATAAATTCCTAAAGAACCTGCAACAATATTTTACTCTCTTGCCTTGTTTTACATTTTATTTGCTTATCTCAATCTGTTTTCACTTACTATGAAAAAAATCTTTTTGTAATTCAGATTCTTAAAGAAACATTGCTTTTGACATAAGAGGTTCTTTAAGTTGTTAATGTTCTCCCTTTCATTCAGATTGAGGTGTCAGAAGAAAGTTAAACTTGAGACGAGTTGTCATTTCATCGATGTACTTGTTTGGTTAACATTACTGGCTGTTGAGGAATTTTTAAATTTTAATAAAGCACATCTTCATCTTTTCTCTAATACAACTTTCAACAGTAAAGTACATGGCCTAATAGCTGAACACACCCATATATTGATTATTGTGAATATATGAAAACTTGAAAGCATTAGATTTCTCTCTTTCTACCAGGGGACATATTGATAAGCTAGCAGGTTCTACATCTTATGCAAGCCTGACCTGGAACTTTAAGGCACAGGAATTTTACATAATGGCTCAGTACAACTTCAAGGAAAAAGTGAGGCAAGAAGTGACATGTTACCTATTTACCTGGTTGTCTGTGCTGGATACGTAAATTATCTGAATTGTTAGATGAGGTATTTTTCATTATTAATTATTGAGAAACCAAACCAGAGGAAACCCCCTTTCCCTCCAGAACAAGAAAACAGTAAGATTTTTATCTCACACACACACACAAAAACAAATCGACATCTTTAAAGTTGCTTTACATTACACATTAACCTATAAGTAGCACGAATCAAAATGAATAACATAAAACACTCTGATGAGACTTAAAGAGCTAATCTCCTTTTAGATTCATGAATCAAATTGATGCAGGTGGTTAGCAACTAGGAATGAGAAAACAGCAAACTCTTCAAATTCCAAACACATTTGTTGCATTCACTTTCACACAAGTACCCCTGGGAAAGGTATGAATTTATCTCTTCATTATGAGTTAAATAGCAGGGCTTTTTACCCATCATTGGCAACCAGTCTACATGAAAGACAACTCTGAATCCAGAATCATATATAGGATGCATCAATAAGATTATGGAATTCACAATGACTATAATCTTGACTGCATTTGACCTACAACTGCACTGTTTTTTTTATTATTATTAGTAGTAGTAGTAATAAAAATTGGTTAAGGCATCATCCATGTAAGGTGAATTCTTGAAATATGTAATCTAATTTCAAGTCTTATTAATGCTGCTTGCTTAAGGGTAGTTGATCTAGGATGTAGTCTAAAAAAGGAAGAAAACTAAGCAAAAATGAATAATTTTGTGTTCTTGTTTTACATCATATAATAATTATGTTTGTCCCTCCATTCATTAGTTCACACAACTATTACACCCTGTCAGTACCTCATAAATAATGGACTATTCCATTTTGATTACATGAAAAGATAAGACATCAAAAAGGCTTCTTGGTTTCAGTGAGAAAATGAAAGAGAAAAGATAAAAGCATGTAAGAGCTGTTTCAGTGAAATGGAAAATGTCAATTTCAAATCTTTTAATTTGTACCCCCTTACTTTTTAAAATAACAACCATCATTCATATGATTGTTATTGCAATATTTTATTAAAGTTGTTAAGCTCAAATATTTAACAATGCAATATGGGAATTTCTACAAATATTTTATTGTCATAGAACTGGCCATGAGCTTATTCAATCATTAACTGAAGAACTAAGATTCTTCAGAAATCTAAAATGGGAAAAACCTTGAAATTTTCACAGGTTAAAACTAGTTCTCAATAGTTACTACTTTGATTCTGCTAAAACAAAATGAAAAAAATTGTACCAGAGTTGTATAGAATTGGTCTTTGGTTTTGCCCTTGACTACCACATCAATTTGTTTTCTTTTCCAAACAAAATCTTGATGAAATATGCATTTTTTTTATACGAGTTTAAATATACTCATACCAACTTATACTAAACTCAACATAGTCACCTAATCAACTAATTGCTAGTTTATTTTTGATTAGTAAAAGTGAATGTTCTTGTATACTTCAAAAATTGCCAATAGATGCTGAGGTCATGTGATTTAACATTGAAGCTTGGATGAGTCTGTTCATGTTTTCTTTTGAACTATATTCCATTCTTTCTGAATTCTTTGATGCCTGGAATTATCTTTGCTTTTAATACATGAAGTAAAAGTGTGTTAGATGAAATTATTTCTTTGAATAAGCTAGCAGACACAAATTTTCAAATGTTCAAAAGGGACCCAACATGTTCACAGTAGACTTTGTAAGATTTGATGTTAATGAACTCGAACTTGCAGAAGTATAAGTGGATTGTCTACAGGAAGGATATGAAAAGGAATGTCAACTGAATTTTTAATCATTCTGTCTTATATGGGTAAACATTTACAATCATATTAAATTATCTAATGTGATCTATAGTAATCCCCCCTTTTCTCTTTTGGTTTTATTCCCATGTAATTTTTACCTACGATTAAATAGTACAAGAGTAGTCAACTTTATGCACTCATGGATTGTATTTTACTGAGAAAAATATTATCGTACTATATAGAGAACTTCATTTTTCTAATTTCTTTTTTAGAATTATTGTTGGCAAGTGAGGTTTCCTGTCCTGTTTAGAAACTGAAAATGAATATTTCCATATAGCTTCTACTATTATTAATATTTATTTTTCTTTTGTTTTCCATCATCTTTAAAGAGAAAATATTAAATTTTCCCTGACAAATTGATTAGCATTGATGAAGCCTACAAATAAAAATAAACTCCATTAATGAATTAACAACTGCCAAACAAGTTCATTATTTGCTTTTTCTTTGTGATTACATAAATGATTTGTTGTAAATGTTTAAGCAAAATCAGGAGTAAATTCTGTTCCAGTGCTTGATAAGTTTCATGTCATTTGCAGAATTTATCATAAATAATTACTGATATACTTGATATCAAAAATTTATTGTTAATTTTAAATATATATTCCCTGGATCATTATTCCCAAATGCCAGGCAATGTGCTAGATACACTAGAAGTCTAATTTCTATAGAAGTAAATGTGACAATGGTGTTGTGGGTAGGAACTTGGAATGAGAAGTCAGCAGGTATGAATTCATCTCTTCTCCCACAGCTATGGGTTTAAATAGTAAGGCAAACTGATCTCTCTAGACATGAATGGCAACCAGTGTAGAAAAAAACCCTGAATTCAAAACAATGTGAAGCATGATACTGACTACAGACAAATTTGATGGATGTAATGAAAATTGTACTGTGTTTCTCTCCTGATATTTCAGCAAAATTGTAAAAATCAGCTATGCTAATTTTTGGTAATTAAATATATTCATCTTCAAAACCTATAATAGATTTTTTTTTTTTTTAAGAGACCTATGACCACATTCAAGTTTATTGCAATTTGCTAGTTAAAACTATATTTGACTGAAAAATATATTTGTAGTACAAGTCCAGGCCCCAAATATTCATATCTATTTATAATATTGGAGATTGTGTTGCCATCATAACTAGAATTATCTTCAATCTGGGTGTTCTCATTTGCTACATGAAGATATTAAGACTGAAAAAGACTTGGAGTGATGCCACCCTGTAGGTTGGGGTTATCTATGAATTCTACATTTTATCACTTACTGACTACAGCTGTACTGGGAGTGCAACAGGGAAAACCTTGACTGCAGACCACCAGGTCTTAAGTTTAGATTCTAATGTCTTGCTACCAGCCAGCAAAAGAAAAACTGATTTCAGATAAGAACAAAGGTCTCATTATGTTTTGTACTTTGCTTGCCTGTGTATATTTGTATAACCAATCACCGTTTTATAAATGGCTATCATTGTATCATCCTTTAAGTGGAATTGTGTTAGGCCAAGGGAATGAGTGTTTCATATTTAAACTTGTGCCCAGTTCACTGCTCAAGCTCTGTCCATGTAAATTTTGTTTAAAATTAGCTAATAAACAATTCAGAGGACCTTAGTTGTTTTGCATTCTTTTTTACATTTCATTAAACTCCAGAGATGCTTTCTCTTTTATCTATGACTTGGGAAAGAAAGTAGAGTGGGTTCTCATTGCCTCGTGCACAGATTGGAATTTAGTTTTCCTTTCTCTTATACTGGTTGCCACTCAAGGCTAGAGAGTCCAGTCTACTTTGCTATTTAATCCATAGCTGCGGGGAGACAAAATTATTTATGCCTTTCCTAATAGCGCTTGTGCAAAAATGAATGCAACACATTAACCTGATTTCACTTTCCACACTAATGTCTGTTAAACTATCCACATATTGTCATATCTATCTATTATACAGTGTGGGATTTTCATATGGATACAGGGGCCCTGATTAAACTTTTTAAAATAAAGATATAAGAACAGAGATTTGTTTATTTTCAGATTTCATGAGGCTCTTTTGAACTAATTTGAAACAAATTTAAGAGTATTTGGGACCCTTTACTAGCAAATTTCAATGTAATACACTACAGTCTCTTCATTCTAGGAAGATACATTTCTGTAGGATTGTAAAATTGTGAAATAGAAATATCCTGAACTAGCTATTGAAAAAAACTGGATGAGTTCTTGAAAATTTTAGTTGCATTCCATGTTTTACACTAAAAAAGCATTTTATATCTATATATCTCTCTCTCTCTCTCTATATATATATATATATATATATATATTTAAATAAAAACAGATTGCTTTAAGGTTCCATATAATAAATTATTTCATCCACTGTCCTTTAAAAGAGCTGTGGTGAAATAATTTATTATATGGAACCTTAAAGCAATCTGTTTTTATTTAAATTATTAGCTCTGATTTACATTGAGCTCTCTGGATTCTATCCTCATTGGGTCTTCCCATACGGATTACCTAGTTTTTCGTAAACTAAATATATATATATATGGGGGGGGGGGCATGTAGCCAAGTGGTTAGAATGTTCGCTTTCTGACCATGAGACCCAGGTCCGAATCTCACTATGGTTGATTTGTCAGGAAGTGATTGGTCTGGAGGAGGCGATCCCAGCATGCAGCACCTTTGGAAAATACCTGAAAACCATACCACAGGTTGACGCAAGCTTTGTGAGTGAAATTGGATAGACAGAACCCGTGGCAGCCATTGATAGCTGTGCTAGCACAAAACCGCAAGTCATCGTGACCGAGGGTTTGAGTGTGCTGGCCTTGTTCACATTGTTGATCATGCTAGATAACATGCTCTCTCCCAGAAACTGTAACTAAGGCCTGCTTTGCATAGTTGCAATATAAACCACAGGTGGGCTCTGTGGGTGTTGAACAAACGCAAATGTACCTGAGCGAACGTCTGCAATAGGGATTGGCTAGCTACCCTAGTAGACGTGTATCATCGAATACGATTGGCCAGCTATTATATAAAGACGGGTGGGTGCATACTTAATTCTATTAGATCAGTGGCTCTTAAAACCTAGACCCGGCCCTGACCATATATCTTTCTTTGTCATCTGTGTAGGTTTATCAACTTTTGTTCATATCAATCTACCTATCTCCCCCTCCCGTATATTTATCAATGAAATAAGAAGGTACTATAATCTATTTATTTTTTTAGCCGAGTCTGGTTTCCGCCACTTACATTTAATGTACAATATAAATAGATTTATTTCCTGTTTTTGTATAAAGGACATAACAAAAGAAAGACTAAAGAGTCGTTCAAAAATATTTTTTACAAAAAAAATAAGTGATGCATATAGCACTTATTAAAAATGGGGTTGCCGTGGTAAATGATAAAGAAAGAACTTTCTGTACAAAGAGTAACCTCAGGTGTAAACAACTGCAGTGTTGACAGGCAGATAGTCACGTTTTATTTATATTGTGAATTTTACTACTAAAAGTAGTAAATGCGACGGCCTTCCTTGTTTAATAATGCATAACTTCCTGCTTCTCTAAATACAGCAAGCAGCTTGTTAAAAATAATTATCTTCCAACATCCTTAAATGTAAATTGCAACCTTTATTTTATACAAATTAGATAATCCATGTTTCCTCTTTTTTTTCTTCGATAATAAATTATTTTTAAGTTTTTAAAGTTTCTGCGATGTTCGCTTTGGCCTATGCTATTGTATTGTAAACTAATGCTTGCGTTTTTATTTTGATTTGAAAATGATGCTTCTTCTTGATTGATTTATACTAGTTATCTCCTGTATTTGCTTTATCCGTATTTTAAAATTAAATCTTGATATGCATAATCTTAAGACGAAATACTCTTTCTTCTTAGTCATATCCTTTTTTTATTTTTTCAAATATTTGTTTTGCAACTTCAGAGACCTCGTACCGTTTGTTCGTTGTTCTCACCACTGAGACATGCTCATGTCTTGACTCTTGCTTGATTAATCAACAAACGTTATTCTGACGCAGTTAGAATCTTTCCATTTCTTTTGAGAGGATTTATAAAATTATTTATCACCGTTTTATCGTAGCTGATGGAACCATTTAAATTCTTCTACATTTTTTTTTTTTTTTTTTTTAATGAATAATTTATGTGGCTCAGATTCCAGATAGTAATTAACTTGTTTGTTTTCTTTTCATTCACCCACAAAATGTGTCATTTTGTTTATATAACTTTTTTTTCAACCGACCTCACTCTCGTGCATGCGTATACCATTCCCATCGGGTCCTCATAATTTAATTTAATTTTGTTTTATTTATTGCTTTCGGTCACAAATACCACTAACGCACATAACCAAACCACCCACAAAGCGAAGAGATTTTTTTTTTACTTACTACGTAAGTAGGTAAAAAAAAAAGTTATATGAATCTGTCCTCATAGATGATGAATTTATGTACCCATCTGTAACGCTTTGATACAACAACAGTAACACCTATTGATTGCGTTAAAGGGTTTTAGTTTACGCCCCCTTCCCCCATTATGTAAAAAAACGGATACCGCCTTTCACCATAAAAAAAAATGCTGCTCTTCAACGTAGTTAGTTCGGAGTGTGAGTAGGTTCAACCTGTGCATCTATTACACCTGAGCTTCACAAACCTTTCTTCATTCACTAACTTTCTTACTCCCTCATTATTCAATAGGTTTATTCAAGCTAAGAAACATGAAAAAGTTATGCAGAGTGACTAGTACGCTGGTAATAGTAGGGAGAGGGGCCCAGATACTTTAGTTTTTTCCTTCTCTTGGTGGGGACAGGCTCCAAAATACCAACTCTAACGATACGAAGCTGGAAAGAGAGAGAGAGAGAGAGAGAGAGCAGTAAGAAGAGTGGGTTGAAAGGAGGCTTTTCAGATGCGGATATAACCATATCCACAACAGTCTCTAGTTTAATCCCGGAGAGAGAGAAGCAGTTAGATTTGGACACTTGAATTTAAAAAATGTGAAAGGATTTTAAAACGTATCTAGGGCGAAAAAACATTGTATTTTTCACCTGGACTCATATAGCAAGTATTTTACTTGTAATTTTTGGCTGAAAAACAAAAAGAAAAAAATGGCAATTATCTTTTCTTTAAGATAACCGACATGATTTAAGTGCAGCGCAAAGTTTATGAAGGTTAATGTTATTAATTAAAATAATTCGTTATTCCTTTTTTAAGAAAAATCTAGAAGTGTGCTTAAAAAAATAAAGCTTTAAAACTTGTTGAGATAAAGTTTTAAAATGGAGATGTTTTTTTCTTTCATGAAAAAATAATCGTATTTCTGTTGCTTTATTTAATTAATTGTTAGACCATTATTTGATAGAATGTAAAATATTGGCCTTTGATCTTAATTTTGAATTTAAAAACCTTTTGTAAGTTCTTACAAAAACGAAAATTGCAAAATGTAGCCAATTGGACACGAAAAAAGGGTCAGCCATGAATAAACAAATAGAAACTGTAACAGTGTTAACTGCAGAAGTTTTTAAAAAGGAAAAGTGTTCCAGAATTACGAAACGAAGGAAGGAATGTCCAAAACAAACAATACTACAGACTAGTAAAATTTTCACACACACACACACGTGTAGCCAATCATGAGTAAATAATCGAAATATCCCCCGCACTCTCCTTTCGATCTTATCTTTTTCTTGCTCTCTTTTTTTTTTGCTTTTCATTCGTTCTTTTTATTTGTATCTTTCTCCTTTTCTTCTTCCCTGTCATCAGCAAGTATTGAATTGAAAAAGTCGAGTCTGTGTAAAAGGAAGAGATAAAAAAGAGTAAAAGATCCTGCCACAGAGTTGTGTAGTCACATGAAACCACAAGTATTTTACAACGGCAGGAGCACAATGTTAGCCAGCACATAAGGTCTTACCCCTGACCCCAGTAGGCAGATCGAGGGGTGGGGTGAGGGTTAAGAATGAAGGAGAAATGTAAAACCCGCTACCAGCTTTGGTAAACTTTCCTCCACACTCTCCTCTCGGTTTCATTTGCAGTTGCTACACATTATGTCGCAAATTTGTGACTTGGCTTACTGAATTTGAGACTATTATTAATTTTTATCGTACACAGTATTTATTAGGTGATGGCTAACCTGAAGGTTGTATAATTTTAAAGTTTCCTGAAATTGATATTTTTAGAGGGACTTCATATGTAATGGCACAGCTAAGGTGGTCATTACTGTCGATAATAAACATCACACAAGATGAAATAAATTTAGTTAGAAAATAAAAAAATACAAGGAATTTCATACAGTTACGTATGTAGCTTAGTAAAAAAAATTTAAAAAGGTAAATTTTAATTACGCAACAAATATTTATTTTTCAACATAATCTCCTTCCTTTTACATTTTGGTTGGGGATATTAAATTAATCACATGGGTCGGACAGTATACAGTGAAAATTGCACATCGACATTCCTAACTACACGTCAGGCTGTGGACTTATTGATCCACCCTATATGTAAGTTAATGAGTAGATTAAACACACTGATTACGAGGACGGTGAGGATAGAAGATGAAAAACATGAAAATAATACTGTTTTAGTGTTATTGCTGTTGTGTAGTTCAAATGCGTGATTATTTGGCTTCAAATTTAATCCTAGGCTCATTGCAAAAACTCTTCAGTAAAAACATGAGCACTAAAAAATGATATTTTCCCCTTTCCTTCTACTCTTAGTGGAGAATTCCCAGAGGCAACATTACAGCCATAATCTGTTAAAGCTGGATGTTTTCCTAGTGGGTTTTTTTATTATGTCATCAATTCAAAAATAATAAAACAATTCTTTAACAACAAAAATGTTAATATTTAAATTATATCATTCCTGTCCATTGATCTACAATAAAATAAAAACCTTCATACACTTTGAACTTCTTTACTCACGAAAAGGACATTAATCCCTTTCTTCTTTCTCCTGTTCTAGCTATGGGTTAGATAGCGTGTTAGACTAGACTTTTTAGCCTTGGTTAGCAGCCAGTCTAGGAGGTCAACAGGAAAAGGAACCACTGTGTTATCTTTACCAAAAAGACATGTCAGATCACTGATATTAAAGGAAAATGTGTGCGCATGTGCATATTCATAAGTTTTTCAACAGGGACCAGTTTTCTTGTCTTCAGTTCATGTAATAACCTAACCTATCCAGTTCTCAAATCATGTGAATTGCTATTTAATGCACTTCTACTGATAATACCAAATATAATTTTCCTCTTTCTTTATACACGTTGGTGCAGAATTTAAAAAAAGGAGATTTTATTGGCTCTCCATTTATTGATAAAAGAAAATGAAAGTACCTCATTCTAGCAAATAACATGTCTGTTAGTTTCCTCTTAGCAAAACTTTTCAAGGATCGGGTAATTGTTTTATACTAGTGTAGCTGATGTTAAATTCCTGCTTAGGTTCATAAGTGTCTTCTAGATCTTGCTAGTCTAATACTTTGTCAATAGAAAACGAAATACTTTTAGGGTCTCTCATCCATTCCATTAACAATAACATTTTTGAAAGAATATGTTCAGTTGTCCTATGTTTCAAGCAACATTTTGAGGACATAATCAATTTACAAAATATGGTATAAACAATTACAATGAAAAGAAGCTATTTGAATTTTCTCTGTCGTAAGTTATTCATTCACATCCTTGTTAGAAGAGAACAGTCTCAAACTTTTTTGCACTCAAAGAACTATTGAATATTTCATGTATATATTTACAACTTCTGCGTGGTACTCAACTATACATTAAATGTTTTTTGAAATAGTATTTTTGAAAAAGTATAATCTTTGTATCCCAGAAAATATTCAGTATTGATTTAGTAGTAAAAATAGTACTTCTCTAAACTTTTTTTATGTTACTACTAAGAACTACGTGTTTGTGAAGTGACAAAAAATGAATTCTATCATGATTTTCATTTAAAACAAAAAGTAGTTATTTGAAACTTCCCTAAAAATGAATCTGATTGTCTTTTTTTCTTTTTATGTATTTGGCAATATAAAAACAGTTAAACTTAACGTTTGCTCTCAAATTGCCTTTCTGGGTCCAATTTTCTTTAATATTGTATGGTCCGTTTTTGTTTTTGTCATACAATAAATGGCTCACATAAAAATTCAATCTTTTAGAAGTTGTATAAAAACTCTTAGACATTTCGTTGTAATTAAAGACGTTTTTAATACCGATTTGTTCTAAATGCCAGTGTTAATTTAAAAAAAGATCTTTACCTATGGAATCAAAAATTATATAATCATCCATTTTCTCACTAGTCAAAATTATCAGTTTTACTTTTATAATTCAATTTTCGATTACACTAACGCTCAAATTAATGTATTAATGCACAAAAATGATTGAAGAATTTTCTTTTAATATTACGTGAATGAACCGGATAGAGGAAACTGAAAGCAACACTAATACTTTTGTTTGAACAAAGAATTGAAAAGTTAAAATGATTTTTCTTTGTCCTGACGCCATTGTTGAGCTTGAGATTGTTACTGAATATCCCGCTATGACATAATCAAATAGTATATTTTCGTTGTCATTAGGGAAATGGTACATCAATGTACCCACTACTACTTATATTGCACAGGATTATCCAACTCCGCTAACCTACTTATTCCCAAGTTCTCTCCTTTCTTCCTCCCACTATATAGCACTGTTTTTATTTTATTACCCAAGGGTTTAAATATCCACGTCCTAAAAGGATGTCCTTACTTCAAGCAATAATAAATGTAGTTAGGCTAAACAGTTTCCCAAGTATTGTGGAACATAAATTATACACTTTACATATGAATTAATAAAAGTTTAAAAAGTACAATTTCCAATCTAAAAAAAAAAGCTGCTGTGGTGGGAAAAAAGATCCTATATTGCCTCTTCATCCTGTAGAGGACACTTCATTCAGCTTAAATGAGGTTTCTGTTATTTAAAAAAATCTACTGTAGCATTTTATTCATAATATCAAATATTTTGAACAGCACAATTCGTTTTCCTTTCCCGTATTCACAGGTGCACTGTGAACAGTACACACTTCTTACAAGAAGTAGAAAGAAAGATGGGAGACTAAAATTAAGTTTAGATTTTTTGAGTGACCATGACATTAAAAATGATATTTTTCATTAGGCAATAAATGCTGCCAATCATCTTAAAAGTTTTAAAAAGATTTTAGCAGTCGTCGAACAGGGAGACTCATGATGAAGTACTCTTTAAAAATTTAAGGATTTAAGTCAAGCGTCAACAGTACTACTTGTAGCTTCTTGTTCCACTTTTTAATGAAATTTTTGTTGCAGAGGGCATTTCTTAATTCCAAATTGGCAAAAAAAAAAAGAAACTCAGTTTTTAAAAACTTTTAATGATCACATTCTTAAAATATTTCTCTTTCTCTTGGTTTTTAGGCGAAAATAATCTTCAACACTAATTGCACCAGCTCTATGAAGAATAAGATATTAAAAAAAAAAAAAACTTTTTTATTTGCAACCAAATCTTCCTTTCGATTTTCCTTTGTAAAGAAAATAGGTATACACATGAAGAATTTAATTTACAGTCAAAACCAGTTTCTTCATTTTGAAGTTTATCCTTTTTCTTTAAAAACTGAATTTAAACTAGCGGCTACATTTCAAAATAGGCAAACAAATAACAAATTTGAATGTAATATAAAAAAAAATTAAGCTTAAGTGTTCGTTTCAACGTGTGGGTGGTCTCTTTCCCCTAGCTGGGGCTAGCTACCTACCTTCCCCAGTACCTGCCAGCCAGAGGGCTTTGTCTTTTTATGGGCCAACTATAGCAAGCAATGTTTATTCAAAATCATAGCTGCTACTCCTCCACCATGGACAAATCTCGGCTACTGACCCTATTCTACTCTAGCAATTCGTCGGCCTCTCTCAGTTACCTTCCAAAATCAGGCTAAACCCCTTCCTCTTCATTTCTTCTTTTACTTATCCGCTTTGCCATAGTACCTCCGTTACTGCTTCCCTCAAAATTACTTATTCGCTCAATTTGTGGTTTCTTTCTTTTCTTCTTTCCTTTAACTGAATCAACACCTTTTTTTTTGTTGTTGTTATTCTTTTTTTATTCTCTTCATCCACATTACTTTCCCTTTATCACCTTCGAATTTTAGCTCATTTTTTCCCTTTTTCTATACTGCTTTTCCTCATATCACCATTTCATTTACCTGTATAAATTAAAGGTTCTCGGCTAAATTATCCGTTTTTTTCCCAGCTCCATTGACGTCTTTTTCTCCCTTCCCGTCTGCCCTTTCTTAGCCTTTACACACCTGCTACAATTCTTAGTCTGATGTTTAGATTGTTTTCCTTCTATTTTTTTTTTTTTTTTTTACACAATAAATCTTCATCCAACGTGTTGCATTATTACTTTAAGTTTAACTTTACTTACCTTTTTTTTTTTTTTAGTCTTCTATTTTTGTAACCACATCATTATTGTTTCCGTTTTTAAGTTATTTCTTTTTTTCTACATCGATTTCGTAATGTTTTGATTTTTTTTTTATAGATACAGAAATATTACCATAATGGTCCCTATCAGTCTCCTTTCATTCTTTCTAAAAATAATATCTTTTCGTTGATAACGGCACTTGCTTCCTTAAATTTTATTTCAACTACGGAAAAATAGGTTTATGAGTCACTTTGACAAAGGAACACATTTAAATCTATATTGTTCAAAATTAAGGAAATGTAAACTACATTTTTAGAACAGTCCCCAATGAAATACGAAAAAAAAAAAAAGATTTGCAATGTCACCACATGTTCTGGACCACCTAAGATCTTGTGTGTCACGGTGAAGCCGGGCTTGTTTTTTCCCTTTGCTTTCTCATTGTGTACTGTTTGAGAGAACTATTTGAATTATGTGGACCTTGGCAGTGTGCCTGCCTGCTTGCTTAGTTTGCCTGGACCTCCCAGAAGCTAGAGGTGTGGTTTGCACAATAAACCTTCATGGGTAGCCAAGACGTTGGCTTCTCTGATGAAATAAAATACCTCCTGTTATTCTTCTTTCTTTCTAGCAGAACCGCGTTTGTTTATTGAGATTTTTGTTTTTTTACATGTTTGTGTGTATCAAGATTTATTTTCTTTATTTTTACTTAATTTTAGATGCCAATAATACATTTTTCATTCTGCTTCTGGGGTTTTAGTTTTAAGACGCTGGAGTATAAAAAATCTTTTATAAGCTTACCGTCTTCGTCTTTTTTTGTCTTTGTTCTTAAATAAAAACAGGAAGTACAGTTTTACTTTTAGTTTTAGTTTTTGTTCATTGGCTCACTTTTTAGTTTTTTATCATGTTACTTTCCCAAGTACTGAACAGTGAACACCCAAGATCTCGCACACCCACTTATTTCCAAACTTTGTCTAAAAAAATATCTATCTATCTATCGTTTGTTCGTTCTAATGA
This sequence comes from Acanthosepion esculentum, assembly GCA_964036315.1. Lineage (NCBI taxonomy): Eukaryota > Metazoa > Mollusca > Cephalopoda > Sepiida > Sepiidae > Acanthosepion > Acanthosepion esculentum. Next base: position 53,548,672 of record OZ038476.1, on the reverse strand, counting down.
AAATGATTACAAGTTTGAGATTTCAGTTTCATCTGATCTGACAGTGTTTCTGAGACGCATGCATGTTTGCTGAATTCTATATCAAAAGATCAAGGCTAATTTCCGAAGAAAACCATTTGTATTTTCTTTGTGCTACAAGTGAAGACTTTGATGTCTTATTCAGAAAATACCAGTTCATACAAATTCCCAAACCAAAATGTACTTTTTTTTTTAATTCTGTAATTAGGACATTATCTTTTCTCTTAACTTTCACATGTGAATGTAAATCAAAATTATTTTAGTACTTCTTTTTTGACAAGGAAACCCTGTTATCATTTAATTTTAGAATTTGTTTGTTAGTTGCCTTTATGAAGATATCGATCACAACGACAGGGAAAGTTGATTTATTTAACAACTAACAAGTATTGTTCTTGAATCCAATTTTTAGGCACAAAAGCTTCTATCGCTCTGTTGGGTTTAAGTATATATTGGGTGAACTTTGTAGTATCTGGCCATAGAAAGTAGAGATCATTAATGCCCTGTCCGTTCAGGGCATAAGCAAACAGGTTCTCCAAAGATTCCTTTTATTTATTTATACATTGCTAGGATTTTTGGAAGAAATAATAAAGCTATTTCCTGGTACCCTCTTTACAGTTTTGAATTCAGTTTTCTTCTCTTAGACTGGTTACCACCCAAAGCTAGAGCTCAGTCTATTCTGCTATTTTAAACACGTAGCCGAGAGAAGAAACGGTTTCATGCCTTTCCCTGAGGTATTTGTGAAATTTGAATTCTGATCCCCAATTCTACTTTCTGTGCTAATGTTACACTACCTGCATATCCAAACATTTATTTAAAACAAGTAATTAAAGATGGCTAGGGAGAAGTCGGGAAATTATTACTTAAGCTTTTATTTTGTAGAAAGAGAACATACTAGCAAAGTATAGAAATGTTACATATCTTCTCTCCTACCTTGAAAAGGAAAACTAGTGAATGTCGCAAAAGATTCTTTACTCACAAGTGTAGCACATCATGTTGCAAAAGGGGCAAAGGCTGTCTCTACCCATGAGTCAGGAATGCATCTCCTATTAGCAGTATCTACCAAACACTGTCTCTATACACCTCCAAATACTATTTTATTTTAATTATTGGATTAATTTTGAGTTTAAAATTTTGTCCAGAGTTAAATGTTCGTTTTAATATAAAAAATATTTATTCAACAAAATAAACCTACTACTAAATTATTTTATATATCTTTGGCAATAGATATCTAGATGTTTTAGTTTATGTATCAGACTTTTTCTTTCATGATTCCACATTTTGGGGTGATCATTCATGATCACATTTAAAACCTGGTTCCATGGCCAATTCCTTTGTAGCAATTTAATGTTACCTTCTGCAATCTTTTTGATAGTTTTGTTTTGAAAGTTAGTTTTTCTTTCTTGCATATATTTGCACAAGATGTTTCAAATGCCTAATCCCAAAACAAAATGAATCTTTTTGTAATGTTAATTACTGAAAGAGTTAGCTACTAGTCCATCCAAAGAATTATTATTGTTAAATTTAGTATCTGGAAACTGAAAGTTTAGCAGTAGTGTGGTTGGTTGTTCTTAAATTTTAACTTTTAGAATTCCTGATATTGGAACTGTTGTCATCAGTTTATCATCAAGAAAAGAAAAAAATACATTATTATTATATACGGTAATAGACTGCTTTGATTTGTTGTGATTGGTTTTTAAATTTATAGCAATAATTGCTCATAAAAGTAGTACAGAAACGACAAAATTTAAAGGAATGCAAGCTAAACTTTTTGAGGCAAATAAATTAGAGATACACCGAGAATAGTCTACCGAAAGTAATCCATCGTTTATGGCTGTTTATTACTTTCAGTACTGTCACAAAAAAAAGTATAAAGAGATTACTAATTACTCTGGACCTGGAGTTTTCTTTGGATGGGGTGTATCCTCTTAAAAAGGGAAGCATTTCTTGAATCAGAATTAACTAATTTAGTTTCAATACAGTTTATAACCGAGTTTAGTTGGACTTAATTTTTTTTTAACTATAAGTTGATGCAAGAACAATTACTTGCTTTATTTTCCTAGTGGTTAAAGCAGTTGTGAATCATGCCAACAAAAGATTTAAGCTTAGCTATTTCATTCAAACAGCAAACACTTTTCTGCTTTTTTTTTCATATAACAGCATGTCTCAAATTTAACAAGAAATAGTAAGGCTAAAAATGAACAGCTGTTTGTAGTTACTAAGAGAAAGAGGATTTTATACTCAAAGATTTGATAACTTTATTGCTTACTCAAACTTATTTCTATCAGCAATTGTTTTCTCTCTTCTTTTAAACAATAGTTAAAAAAAAAAAAAGACACTTACAAAACAAAAACTGAAATTTGTTTTTAAGACATTACTGTAAATTTATTTGCAGAACTTATTGAAAAGTATCCGCTGAATTGTGGGTAATCTTTTTTTCATTCACTTATTTTCGCCTAAAGATTCTTTTTTTAAATAATCATTTGTTTCCTGAGGAAAAAATGCTTCTCAACTTCTTGTTATGCATAGATGCTAAATTAAAATCGGCAGATAAAATGTAAATATAATGATTCTTATAAATAAATTCACTAAAAAGTGAATAGAATTTACAGTGCGTGTGTGCGCGCGCCAAGCTTTTTTTCTCTCCTACTTCTTTCTTTGCCGCCTGGGTTCTACTAACTGTCAGTAACTCTTCCTGGTTACATTCAAAGAGTGGAATGGAGCTGGTACGGACTGCAAGTCAGTAAATCTTATGATCTCCCCTCCTACATTCTATCGTCTTGGGTGGGAGCACACACACAAACTCATTTCTGCATAAAACTTTGGTGGGAGGGCTCTCTCTCTCTCTCTCTCTCTTTGTGTGCTCATTGACTAACATACAAGTTTAAATTAGTTGTTATACGGTTCTTTTTAGATATTTATCATCTGTAGCCATTCGCGTCAGCTGGAACATTTCTTTCCGCCTACAACTGGATAAGGGTTCATCAAAAAATAGGAATTAGCTTAGCATTGAAATAGGCATTCAAGTAAAATTTAAAAAGTGCTAATTATTTATTTATTGTGTGTTTTTGTTTACTACATGATACACCTCCATGTTAGCACAGATTAGACAGTATTATCTTTGTAATCCACAAATCTTACCAAATAATTTTAAATTATTTGAGTTTGTTTTGGCTTGAGACGAAAAATGTTTCTTAAGGGTTGTTGACTTGACAGTATTTCATTAAAAAAATGATTTCAGAGTTATTTAACTATTTTATACATTTGATTGATTTTTTTTCATAATAGCCAAAATATTTCAATTTGCTTTCTTTCACTTAAACATTACTATTAGTAATTTAAATAAATTCATCACATAGATGATGATAAATTTGAGCTTAGTTTTTTACGCAACGATAACCTTCATGATTTTCAAAGACCGTTACATTACAATACTAAAATTATTTGATAATTGTTACTGGTTACAACATTAATAATTTACCTTAGAGATATTTTTGTTTGATTGACGTCAAATCGAATCAGTGACTCACTACTAAAGAAAGACGGTATATTCCTTTTTTTAAAATTCAACAGGTTTTTTGGGGGTTTTTTTTTTTGGTTTTTTTAAATAAAAGTTCGTTAATTTAATTATAGAAATACTTAAATATCAATTCTTCTATGCACTTAGTCCATGGAATCCTCGGCATCCTTCTGTGGAAAAAATTATACCTCCAGTTTCCTCCTCTTCATCTGTGTGGAGAGAGAAAAATCGTTTAAAACGCTGAATCATTAAAATTTTGGTACCTTTCTTTCAAATGAGTTATTTCTACAATTGATTGATTAAAAATTAATTTAAATTGCTCAAAGTAAATTACTTACGCCTGTGTGTGACTATTGCCTGTCTGTATTTCCATGCTAATTCACTTTTCGCTCCGTAAATTAATGAACTAAAAGTTCAATGAGTTATTTTATAAAAATTAGATTTAGAGACGTTTCACTTGTTCGCTTTTAAGATCACAACTCAATTTAACAAAGTCTCATTGGTAGCAGTCCAAAAGTACCGACAGAAATGTTTTTGTCATTTGTATTTTGCATAACGTTTAAAAAAAAATTAAAAAAAACGCGCGTGCACACGCACGATAAAGCAAGTGCGTAAAAATACGTGTACGTATTTCTCTCTCTCTCTCTCGTCTACTTTCTTTCTTTTTTCTTTTCTCCTCTTTTTTTTCTTCTATACGCATATTAAACGCGTTTGTACTTTCACAATAATAATAATTAGACATGTAAAAGTAAACTATTCACAATTTTACATTTACACCGCTGATATGCTCTACCCTCTGTTTCCCTCTCTCTCTCAGCTTATAATCACAAGCTATTAATCATCCCATCCTCACCCTCCCAAAAAGTAATTAATTCTTAAGTTAAGCAATATGTGTTTGCGCTGACTGCCTACAAATCTCCCTAAAAGATTTTAATGAGTAAATTGACTTTTAAAATAAAAACAAATAATGACTAGTTCCTTGTTTTCATTCAGAGCCCCAAATTTACGTGTGTGGTCAGAGTAGTTAATTTATTGTTGAAGAAAAAGAATCACTAAATTGTCTGGTTCAGGCTTTCTGGCTTCTTGAATTTTGAAGACTACAGTGCTGGAACAAAATCACAGAACTTTAAGATTAAGCTCTTGTCACCATGCCAAAATGAAGAATACATAAATTTTTCAGTTGAGTAAACAAAACTTTGAGTTTGACCAAAAAATCCATGCCTAGGATTCTGTTGCGCTGTTGATAGTTACAATACATTTCTTATCTGTGTTTATTCTCTTATTCCATCAGAAATGATCAGAGAATTTGTCAAAAAAGCAAATATATTTTTATTGAATGCGGATCTTTTCTGACCCCAAAATAAAACGAATTTAAAATTCACACGAAATTCTCCCAGAGCGAGGCCCTTCCATTGCACTCCGGTTGGGTTGACCTTTGCAATCGCCCCAAATGTGGGCGACTTGGATGCGCTATTTATAAGTGTGGGGTCTCCGTTCGCGCTCACCCCGATAAACAACTCCAAAACAATTTTTTTTTAATTGTAAAACATTCCTTGTAAGTACCTCGAATATCATCCGCACTTAAGAAATGTAAATTAAATAACTCCGATTTTTGGTAATTTTTCATTTTGAGTGTTGGAGTTGTTGTGAGGTAAGCTAAACAAACATTGATTTAAAATTTATAATTTCAGAAGAGTGCCAAAAATTTAATAAAAAAACAAACTTTGATTTAAAATTATAATTTCTTAGGGTGAATTAATATTTGCGATAAATAACTTTACATTATTTAGGTTATTTAACAGAAAAGATTCCCAACCAGTGTCATTGGTTTGCGTTTGAACCCAGGTACTCTTCCTATTTGGAAGATTGAAGCCACACAAGTTTTCAATTCATGTATCTACTTATTTGGATTTGGGTTGTACTAAGCTTGCTAAATAATATCATGACAATTTGACTTTGAAAGCTCAGATCTCCTAGTAGGGTAGATTTTAAAGAATTGGTAAGTTACCAGCTCAAGAAGGATTAACCATTCATGGGCCACACAAGAAGGCCTCTACTGTCAAAAGAAATTTGTCACGCAACCCCAAGCTGTTTGTAACAAGCTACCTGTGCAATAAGTAATAACTAACAAAATAAGTAGAGAGTACCCACACCACTACCACTAAATATAACAGCTTGAAAGAAGTAAATGAACCACTCATTGAATTACTTATAAAAATTTACTTTCTGTCAGAATTTCTGGGATGAGTTATGATTTACATTTGAACTGTTGCCTTCATCTTTGTTGTCATCACATTTCAGCCATTGTGTCTTCTGGCCTTCATCAGATGTTTGATGATCTAAATAACCTTCAGAGAATTTTGAACTAAACCCTATATTTAATCTACAGGGATATATTGTTCTTGCTCTGTTGTCCATGTCTCAGAATATCTCTTCTTGCTTATATTTAGTACTACTTAGTTAAAAATTTACTTTTAAAAACAAAAATAAATAAATCTTTAACTTCTTGCAGTGATCTTATAACTTGAGCAGTGAATGAAATGGAAAAAAAAAAAACAAATTCAGCCTACAATACCTGACAATTAAGCTTGATGGAAATTTTCATAGAAATTTAATATTATTCTTTTGTATATTGAAAGGACTTATTAGTTACATTTAAATATTTTTAAATATAAATTTTTTAGGAAATGTTAGAATTTAACATAAAATAGATTTTGATCCAAATATAATGTGCCAAAATGTTTCTATCTTCTGTTTTCAAATTTTTTGCAAAATATTCCTGAGTTTACAATCCTAAAACAGTCTAACATTCTATACAACAATATTATTTTCTACAGTTGATCATTGTTGTAATGGAATGTCCCACACTCCCTATCGCCTATTGTGGACTGTCTATATCAGTATGTGTGTGTGTATATATATATATATATATATATATATATATATATATTAGTGAGCACAGGATATACATGGGACTTATTTCTGGAATTACTAGCTTTTCTAACTGATTCCATGTCTTTCAGTAGTGTATTCTCTTTTACAATAAACCTCTCTTTCTTTGCCTGTGTTGCTGTTCCTTTCACTCAAATACTGCCTTTGTCTGTTTGTTATATCCTTAAAGAGGTTACAATCATTATAGTTTCAAAATGAAAATGGCTTTTATGAAGATTTTTTAATTATATTCCTGAAAAGAAATTTATAAAGTCTACAATTTGACCTTAAATGCCACTTAGAAGATTTTAGTATTGATTTCAGCTCACTATTTGATTTTTGGCAGTTGATTTAAAACTCAGACAATATGTGCTATTTATAATCATATATCTAAATTTGTGCAGCTGGCTAAAAATAAAGTCATCTGTTACATCTGGTTTTATCAGTACTTGTTTTCACAACATTAAAGTTGGTTTTAAACTCAGAGACAAATGTAATACTTGGTGTTATTAACAATTCTTTCATCAAATCATTCTATATTTTATATTATCATTTCAATTTTGTATTAGCAAATATGAAAAACAGAATTCTTAGAAATTCTCATCAACAAAACTTCATTTCTGAATTTAAAATTTTAAAGATATCAAAGGGTCAATCAATAAATCTGTAACCTGAATTTTTCACTCTATAATATTCAATCTGTGATTTTAAAAAAAAAAAAAAAAAAAAAAAGCATTGGGTTTTTAGGAGCTTATATTGAAATGTAAATAGTTATTATTTACACTGTTTGGGCCGTTGCCCTCATTTTAATTGTCATATTCGTGACATTTCGGCCAATGTATACTCCAGCTTTTTTCAGGTGATTGGAATTTCAAACTGAACACTTTATTTGTACACTGGGGTAGATTGTTCTGGTTCTGGATGTCTCAGTTATCTCTCTTTTAACTAAACTTTTGTTAGTCTTTGTTCACCACTGCAGTGGCCAGGTATTGAACTCACAACTTTTTGGGTCCAGTCACCGGATCCAACCAACACTCAGCTATGTGCCCTTGAGGAACTAAAACAATCTACCTGGGTGGATGAAATAAAGGGTTCAGTTCAAAATTCCAATCACCTGAATAAAGCCAGAGCGTACAACAGCCGAAACATGAATATGACAATAAAGATGCAAGCAACAGTCCAAACAATGTAAAAAATTACAATACCTCCTCTTGGAAATATAGACAGATATAAATATTTATATAAAATTTTTTTTTTTTTTTTATCCATGAATTTTTATTTTTAATTTGTGTTGTAATGCCTTGAAAATAACAATGTTTTATCCTTTTTTCTTGCAGAGGATGGCCGGCTGTCGAAAGAATTGGAATATACAAGAAAAACAGTCGGTGAGGGAAGTGGAACAACTTATGAATTAATTATACAAACACCAAATAATGGAGTAAATATTTTAACTGTCGAGTCTCTACAGCTCCATCTTGAAGCTGTCTTAGCAGCTTCAAAAATTAAAGTGGAATTATATGATATGTAAGTATAAAATTCTATCTTCATTTCTGAACATGTGACAATATCAATGCCAGTTTTGACTCTTTTTCCAGTGTAAAGAATTAAATTTATAAAATTATAACAAGGAAAGCAAAAGATTTTTTTTTTTTGTTTAATCATTTCATCCCAAGCAAGGTGAAAGTGATAGAAAAGACTGGGTATAGGGGTAAGCGAGGAAAGAATAAAAGATGAATGGGGTTCAAGATGACAGAAGATGCCAATTGACGTTGCATTTAAATTTTTGAAGATTGTAGTTCTCAGGAAAGCAAGTAAACAGTAGGGAGTTCCACTGGCAGGAAGTGTGAGGAAAACTGTTGGAGTAGAGGTGGCGGTTACATTTAACTATTTCAATAGTAGCACGCTTAAATTCATGTAGTCAGAGCATCAGAGTAAAAAGCTTGTCAGAGCAGTTGTCATGAAAATATTTCTAGAAAAGTCGCATCATCTGTGAGAAAGTGACTGAAGTTGAGATGCCAAGTCAGGACCGATTATATTGCAGATCCTCCTTTGGATTTTGTTAAAAACCTAGAGATGAATAGCAGGCGCACCAAACCAGATATGTCAACAGTATTCAATAAAAGTCTAATGTTAACAGTCCTTTTCTTAAATTTCTTTTTAGGAGTGCAAAATAATTAATCTCACTGTATTTGAAGCTGTTTGTAAAATAAAATTACTTTCTGTTGGAATTTCTGAGATGAAAAGTTATCATTATTTTCTTTTTTTTTTCCTTTCTTTTTTCTTTTTTTTTTCTTTTTTTCTTTTCTTTTTTTTTTTTTTTTTTTTCTTTTTCTTTTTTTTTCTTTTTTTCTTTTTTTTTTTTTAATCATTTCACTCCAAACAAGGTGATAATGCCACTAAGATGCAAGGGGTTGCGTGGGGGTGGGGAGCAAATGAGAAGACTTCAGGAGAAGTTACTTGAATCGACATGCACATGATGAAGGCTAGATGATCGTCAGAATATTTTGATAGTAGCAACAAAGATGAGGACAATAATCCTAGTGTAAATAATGTAGTTAAAATTAATCAGCTTAATTTAAAGCACACATGTTTGTATCTTATTGTTACTCTAATAAGCAATGTTGTCCCAACTAGAAATAAAATAGTATAGTAGACAGGACTCTTTAATCTTGATAGGACATCTAGTCTAGGTAAAGGGCAATTGAGAATGAAACCACTTCAATACCTTTCCAGAGTACAGTCATGGTGATCCACAATTTACAGATATTAAAAGTAAAGGAAGTTGGGGAAAGCTATGATCATATCCTGAAGTTTTAAAAAAAATAAGCAGTTTTAATAATTTTTTGTGATAAAGTATTTGCTTCTGTAGGATGTGTTTAAGTTGTGACAAAAGTTTGTAATATTTTTTTGCATCTGGACCCATGACTTCTTTTCACACATGATGGAAATTTATAATGTATACATTTATTCTGAAAGGTAACATTTCATTGCATCTTTCTATATGATTCATGTGAGGATTTTGAATATTAAATGTTTTTACATTGAAAGTGAAAATGGAGGAAAATGAGATGCATTTTCATGATTTGAAACTCTTATTTCTTGAAAGGAAAAAAAATGCTGTACAAAGAGCAAAAAGGATAAATGCCATTTATGGAGATGGTGCCATAGCTGAGAATACTGTTCAGAAGTCAAAATGTTGATCTGGAAACCAAGAATTTTCCAGCAGACCTGCCATCATTAATGGTGATGCGGCTGCTGCTAAATCATGAAGGTGTTAAGCCCACAAAAGCCACCTTGTGCCTCTGGCTCTCATGGTCTTGGCACAGTGTCAAAACCTTTTTCAACACCAGATTAATGTGCTGAAGGTCCTTGTAGACAACTCTGTTAATGTGGTCATCAGGTTTCAGTACAGCCTGACTGGGATGTCCTACTGCACCAGCTGTACTATGCACCTCTTGGATTACCACTTATTACAATCCCTACAAAATTAATTCAATGGGAAAAACTTTGATTCTCTGGAAGCCTGTAAAAACCACTTAAACCAATTCATATCCTAGAAAGATACCAAATTTTAGGAAGAGGGAATCCTGAAGCAGCTTCAAAGATGTCCAGAGGTCAGTCAGTTATGTGCCATGCATGATACACGCTTAGGTGATCATGTATCTTTCAATACATGACTGATGAGGCAGATTTTTTTCCCGACAGTAGGTTGCCATTTCTTTCTGCAGTAGACCAATTGCCATCCAAGACTATAGAACCCAGTCTGTCCTGCTATTTACCCATAGCTGGGGAGGGGAAGAAGAGGATTCATACTTTTCCCAAGAATATTAGCATGCAAGTGAATGTAATGGATTTGACTGGAATTCGAACTCGGCTCTCTGATTCCTCAATCTGAGCCGTTATCCATTACTAGTGGAACAAAATGGCATTGAATGTGCCAATATTTTCTTGTACACTTCGTATAAGAATAATACGGGTTTATAACCAAAATACTTTATAAATAACAGCAGCCAGTTCTTTTAATTATGGAACTACCAGCAAAATATCAAATCTTCAGTTGGCTTAATAGGAGAATTTAATCGGGTCTCTAGCCCAGATTTTTTACTTGAAAAACTTTTAAGTAAATTTTTTCTTCTTCTTTCTTTCAAAATCCTGAATGACACTCACTTGCATTTCCTTCAATAGATTTAGATTTCAGCAAAGGTTCATTGAAAATTTCTCTTGTTTTCATGCTATTTTGTCAAATGGACATTCATTGACCACTTGGTTCTCATTTCAGTTTTTTCACTGTGGTCATTTTTTTCCTTAATTCAGGGCATCCATCCAGTGTTGTAGAAATATTTTAATGTTTAATGGGATTTTGCTTTTGGACAGACCAATTAAATTTTCCTCTTTCATTTTATTTTATATTCCATAATTAATCTCCATGTGATTCTTATAAACACAATCTTCATACATAGGAATAAACAAGAACTAGAAGAAAGAATTAATCTTTACATAAATGTTCCAATTATTTACAAGGTTATTAGTACCATTATTTCTTTATATTTTAGGAAATGGTGCACAAGAAATTTAATCATGTGACCCATATATATTTATTTACATTACAAATGTTATTCATGATCTTTTTTGTTTTTCTTTTAACAACCTATGGCCAATGGAAGCAAGCAAAGATACATGACTTTCATTATTAACAAAGATGAGATTTAAAGTAAATTGACAGTCTTTTACAAGCTAAACAGATTCAGTTATATAAACAGTATCCTCATCATTGCAGGTAGTGTAATGGATATTGACACTAAAAATGGAATCATCAAGCCAAGTTCAAATTCTGGGTTAGTCTGTTGCATTCACTTTAAAGGCATGAAATCATCTCTTTACACCATCCATGGGTAGATGGGCTAAATAGAAGGAAGACTGGGCTCCCTAGCCTTGGCTGGCAACCAGTCTAGATGAAAAAAATCTCTGAATTCCAAACTATGGCGAAGGCAACAAGAATCACTATCTTTCCCAAGAATGCATGGAAATTCAAAGATAATAAAAGAAAAATGTATGGAGAGTCATGATAGCCCATGTCCTGAAGGGAAATGGTATTAAGAAATACACATTATTTTAAAAGCCTTATTTTACTTATAATATGAAAGTAGGTTCATGTATCTAGCATTAGAAGTGTCAAACATATATCAAGTCTCTTGCCTAGTATTTAAGTGATGAGCATTCACTCTTTTATTGTGTAGATATACACTTTTGGGGAGCTCTCAATATTTACATACTTTTACCTACCTACTATGTAATTCAGCCCCTCTTTCTTTATACCTTTTTTGTGGCATTGTACTAAACAGATTTGTACGGTTTATAGTAATGACCTTTTTTTTCTTTTTCTTTTTTCTTTTGGGACTTTTTTGGTCAAGTCCCTTTTAATTGTGCTTACCTCACCCTGGCTTCAGGCTCAAGTGGGAGTAGTTCAGTTCAGTATAGTTCAGTGGGTGCATTATTGTGATTTAACTGGAGAGAGAAGACAAAGTTCCATTAGCTTGAGCTCATCCAGCATACTCAGCTCTTTTTCAACTCCTACTGTGTACCCACCACAAAGACGAGATTTACTGAACATTAATGTGTTCTGTCCATCATAAACCATTATTATATAACACTGTTATTTTCTTTAATTTTTTTTATCTTTAAAGTTATCTATTCTTAGAAATAAGAGAAAAGTGGAATATACTTTAATCATATTTGGTGCTTTTGGTTTAAAAAATTTTTGTTCAGGTTGTTTTTGTCTCACTGGACCACTTCTAATTTTCATTTATTAACGAAAAAGATTTGTAAAAATAGTGAAATATGGAAAAATTGTGTTGCAAGATACAGTTCTTCTATACTATTCAAATTTCATTCTATTTTGCATTTTATACTTTTTTTTTAAAGTGACTTTCTTAACTCTGCCTTTTTAAATCTTTTGCTTGATTCATTGATTAAATGAGCTTTCAGTGATATTCTTTGTTGCAGCTTTGTTCAACAGGCAAATAATTATTGTTCTTATTAGGAATTAAAAAAACAATTTATATCCATTTATAATCTTATATATAAATAACAATTTATAAATATTTTTAGCAACAGAAATTGGAATTTAACTTTTTCTGAATGACCTCAAAAAAAAATTATTACTAACAAAAATAATTTTATTTTTTTCTAAATGTTTGTCAGTTCTTATGAATAAAATATATCGAATTCAACATTTCCTATTTAGAAAAAGAAAAAAAAACTGTAAATAATTATTTTTCTTCTTTGACTCCATTCCTTTTTTTTTTTTTTTTTTCAAGGAGTCAAAATCAGGAAAATTATTTTTATTTTGTAAGCTAAATACAAGGCACAAAAAAAAACATTTATAAGGGCACAGCTACTCATTCTAACAGCCTTTCTATATATAACACTAGTACATTGGACAATGTATAATGTCTGGATATTTAAGTGTGTTTTATAATCTAGTTAAATATGGTGCTCAATAATAAAAAAGAAAAATAACAACATAAGGAAATTGTCTTGCCTTTTAAAAGAGCAAAATCTTTAAAATGTTATTTACTTTTTCTTACATTAGAAACTATAATTGCAATATACAATATAGTAGTAAGTAGACTGACAAAGGATTAAGTACTGGGTATAAATTTTGCTTGGTGTTAATCTGTGTTTGCTTTAATTATGTATACCATTGCAATTTGGCATTCTCTGAAGAGCATTTTTGTTTCACTTAAATTCATGCTTCTGTATAAAAAAAATACAATGTAATGATAGAGCTTTGAAACCTACATGCAACCATAAGATGTTAATCTTTTTATTTTTTTAAATGTTTAAATAGACACTAATGGATAGGCAAAGGATTAATGTGTGTCTGAACATTGTCATTAGAAAACTAAAGTCACGAAATAATTACATTTATAGTTACTGCTTTACTACTGTAATCCCATTTGAGTTAACTCATCTGTTTGTACCTTAAGTTTTTTTTCCCCTTTTTTTTTCTTGCTATAAGAAAAGCCAGTTGACACTCTAAGATCTTAGTGTTTAGTTTTGTTTGAGATAAAGAGATGATTATCTTGAATTGCTGTGGTTTTTCATCCTTCATGGTTAACTTGCACCTAAAGACTATATTACCAGAGTTAGTAAGAAAATTATAGCATAGCAGTTATTGGTGTGCAGAATTCAAATTCCATTCAAATTTATTGGGAAAGGTATGAATCCATCACTTCTCCCACCTATGGGTTAGATAGCAGGGTAGACTGGGCTCATTCCCCACAGCCTGAGCCACGAGTGGCGATGTTGGCAAGTAAAACTCTAACTTGAGTTGCCCTCGGGTCTTGTACAGGGTGAACATCAGAAAAAAAAATTTGATACATATATAGAATACAGAATATAAAAACTGAAGTGCATAACTACTGCTGGCGTTATATTAGCCAGGATTGTTGTAAAAGTAACAACTCTTTCTTTGGGAGGGGGGGTTCTTTGTTAGCAGTAAAAAAAATTTTTAAAAATACTGTAATGGTTAGCACTTTACAATGAGAAATTGGAGAACTGAGTTCGAATTCCAATCAAATTAGTTTCACTCACTTTCACATGAATACCCTTGGAAAGGGTTTGAATCCATCTCATCTTCTCTCCTCCCCAGCTATGGGTAAAATATCAGAGCAAACTGGGTTCTCTAACTTTGGTTGGCAACCAGTCTAGGAGGACAACTCTGAATTCAAAAACTTACTTGCTATGGAAACCTCAGCAGCAACACCTGGTGTAATGAGGCTGTAGCACTATACTCGACAGGAGAGTCTAATGGCACTAAGAATGTTGATGATGAGGAGGTGGAGGAATTAGAGAAAAAAACTCATTAGATTTAAAAACTAATCTTGTGCATTTTTAGCAGGCATGGTATTCAAAAGCATTTATTAGGTTTAAATCAATTTATTTTTTAATAGGGTTATTCCCTGATAATAATAAAGGGAATATCTTAAAAGAAAGAATTGTGTGAATTTTCAGTAGAATGCAATTGCGCTAATTCAGTTCTTGTTTAAAAATTAATACTTTTTTTTTAATCTCTAAAAAATGAAGTCTTTCTCTCAAATTGAAATTTTTGTTTTATTCATTTTTTTCCAATAATATTATCCACCAATTAAACTTGTAACTAAATATAAATATGACTTTAATGTATTTGTAAAGAACTTCTTGATTAGATGACTTCTCTCTCTTTCTCATTATGCCACTGTATATGTGTATGCACACACACATATTTACACATGTGCAAGTGTGCTGAAAATTTCTCTAACCAGCCGAGAAAGATTTTTTAGCACTTCCTTAATGTGTATGCGCCCACACAAGCATATGAAATTTAGAAATAAAATTAACTGTTTTTCTTGTGGGGGTATAATGAGAAATAGTTTCATTTTAAAGTGAATAAGCTCTAGATAAAAAGCATTTTTGTCAAAATATTTTGACTTAAAACTGAAAATTTATCTTGTTAATGATCAAATAAAAATTCAAAAATAACAATTCTGAAAATAAATATCTTTGCCCCTGATTTAATGTCTCTATCATTGAGCAGCCATCTATCACGTTTTTACACATAATTTTGGAATAGTATATTTGTTGCTATTTACCTAGCTTAGATTGTCATAAGTTTTGAGGTACTCAATGACAATCGAACTCTCTGGTCAGCCAGATTGGCTCGCTAGCCATTATCCCATACCCATTCATCCACAGTATTTGGGTTAATTGCACTTTAAGAATTAAGTTCTGCTTTTTAAGGGAGATAACTCTGACTATAAAATCGCCACTTCGTTAAAACGTTTTAAGATATGAAGCGAAAAATAAATCATGTTTCAATTAATTTTTAAGATTTAACAACTTATTTTTTTGTTGAATGTCCTACTGTTGGATTTTTTCCGATATTAATATGTTACAAACTGTATTAGTAAATTATATAGTAGTAATAGTAATGATTAAAACAACTGCTCCTTCAAATGCACTTTCTAATCATCATCATTCTCTCTAGACTAAAAACACTGATTTCAAGCTTGTAAATTATTAGATTGACGCTCATTAATAATCTCTATCCAATCATTTTCTTTAAATTTTAGTAGCATTGCTTTTTGTCCTTGGCTTTACTAAACTTAAGATTTTCATTATTTCACTTTACACCTAGTCTTCTGATTACTACTGGTACTACCATTTTACAATCTTTTAATATTGCTAAACCCACTTGCGGTACATTCTTCAGGTATCCCCAACATGGAGCCTGTAAACAATGAAGAAGACTTAAGGAAAATGAAAACAAAAAGGACACTTCTACCCAGAATCAGAAAGAGACAGCTGAAATTTCTTGGACATACATAATGAGGAAAGAGGGCTTGAAGAATTTGACACTCACAACCTATCGGCGATAAGAGAGACAGGGAAAAGCAAGCCGGTCACATACCTGATGAGCTTGTGTGAATTGATGGCTAAACGGGTGTGAGGTGCTTGGCAAAGGGACAAATGTTGCTAAAACTGCAAGGAATAGGATGTTGTGGAGAGCAAGGATCCCTCCCCATCCTGAATGAACACGGCACACAGAAGTATTTGATTCCCAACTTTTCTTTGATGTTAGCATCAAGCTTTTGAAATTAAGTTTTAAAAAGCAAATAATATGGCTATGACAAACATTCTAAAGTACAGCAAACCATAACATATGCAAGAAAATCATTGACATATGGGAAAACGACACTTCCTACCAGTTGGGAATTTTTATACAAAATTTACATAATTTCCTTTTGTTGATAAAACTTGTGATATCAAGTGTCAAAAACAAGACCCTGTAGACACTTATTTTTTTTTTTTATTGCTTTTTTTAGAACATGGTCCCTAAATGATCTCTGTTATGCTGTATCAGCTGATATTTTTCAAAATCCAAGAATGGAAACAGTAAGTGAAATATATAATCTCTCTCTGTTTATTTCTTTGTTTTGAGGAGAAGTCCATTATAAAATAGCATTCATAATTGTATATATATCTTTGTAATGGTGCATATATGACTATATGCATATACCTTATTTGAATGTAATGTATTCTTTAATCAAACAATGACCAATGTTTATTAATAAGAATCTTATATATATATATATGTTCAACTACTGAACATTTAATTTATTAGGAAGAGAGCATTTACATAAGTATTTGAATGATATCAAAATGGATTCCTCATATCATATATATATAGTGTGTGTGTGTGTATATGTATGTATATGTGTGTATATGTGTGTATATGTGTATGTATGTGTGTATATATGTGTATATGTATATATATATATATATATGTGTGTGTGTGTGTGTGTGTATATATATGTGTGTGTGTGTGTGTATATATATATGTGTGTGTGTGTGTGTATATATATATGTGTGTGTGTGTGTGTGTGTATATATGTGTGTGTGTGTGTGTGTGTGTGTGTGTGTATATATGTGTGTGTGTGTGTGTATATATATATGTGTGTGTGTGTGTGTTTGTGTGTATATATGTGTGTGTGTGTATATATATGTGTGTGTGTGTGTGTGTATATATATGTGTGTGTGTGTATATATATGTGTGTGTGTGTATATGTGTGTGTGTGTGTGTGTGTGTATATATGTGTGTGTGTGTGTGTGTATATATGTGTGTGTGTGTGTGTGTGTATATATGTGTGTGTGTGTGTGTGTGTGTATATATGTGTGTGTGTGTATATATATATATGTGTGTGTGTGTATATATATATATGTGTGTGTGTGTATATATATATGTGTGTGTATATATATATATGTGTGTGTGTGTGTGTGTGTGTATATATATATGTGTGTGTGTGTGTGTATATATATATGTGTGTGTGTGTGTATATATATATGTGTGTGTGTGTGTATACATATATATGTGTGTGTATATATATATATATATATATTTATTTATTTATTTTTCCTTTTTAATAGATGTTAAATAAACTAATCCCCTGTATGATTATAAGTCCTTTGGACTGCTTCTGGGATGGAGCGAAATTATTAGGACCTGAACATCCTTTACCTATTGGGTAAGTAATTCTAATTTTTACTCATTTTTAGTCTGTGTCTGTTGCATTCAATTGCTGTCCCACGACTATAGTATGCCAATGACCCACACTCTTCTTAATGTATTGCATTTCTTTGAACTTATGGTTCCTAACTCTTGAACTCTTTGAATATCACAGCAAAGATTAGAACAACAGTCCAAACAATGTAAATAGTGTAAATAATTGCAATACATCATCGCAGAAATATAGACAGTTATATACTTATATTCTGAAAGATGTATTTCTTTTTCAGATAAATGAAACGCTTGCAATTTCTAATCTTCCAATGTGACTATTCATCTGTAACATCTCTTTATGTTTATCTTTGCATATATCAGAAAATTCAACCCGTTAAAAAGATATGCTTAATATAATATTTTCAATATCCTTGCTGCTATTTTTTGTGTCTAAAATCCAAAACCTTTCAAAAATTATAATCCATATTAGAGCAATTTTATGATGCAGATTCTCTGAGAGATTTCATAGCCTTGTCATGGTTGTCTGTGTATGTTTAAATCACATCAGTTGCCTGAACATTTTCCCTCATGAATAGCTTATTTTGATTTTATTTCCTTGTCTAAGTGTCTGAGACAAATTTATAAAATAACAATAAATAGGTTTGTCAATTCTGTTATGTTATAATAAAGAACATGAAGATATATATTCATACATAAAACACACACACACATTTATTCTGAATCTTATTACACAAACACACACACACTAATATTTTTCTGGGCCTTACTAAAAATATACCAAGTATGAACGTTACTTAAAGTTTAATGGCAATAAATGATTGGTTTATTGCCATGAAACTTGGTGTAACATGTGTGCTTGATACATTTTTAATAAGATCCAGAGAAACATAATATATGCACTGTATTTGGCTCTGTCTAAAGGATACTGAGCACTGTATTTAAAAAAATCAATAACTTGCATTTGGCTGAATTGTATTTCAGTTGAATGTTTAACAAATTGTGTGTGTGTGCACAGAGAATTGAAAATGACAGTTTTAAATCTTTCAAATTCAATAAAGGACTGGTAAAAAGAGTTGCCCTTTTCAATAAAAGATAAGTTGGCAACCCTAAGTATAGATGTGCTTCACCATTGAAGTAGAGTAATGAACTTAAGAGCAAAACTTGAAAAATGTTCTTGTTTATGACAAGTTAATGATCAACCTTTATTTCCTTTCATTTGCTAGAAGCGTGATTTTTTGCAATATGAAATAAGTAAAAAAATATATTTTTGCGGTCTATGAATCAGTTTGACTCAGACTGGTGGTGAAAATTATCTGCTATTTTAATTATTAGAATTTTAACCATTCTAAGAAGAAAAAAGGGAAAAAGAAAATAGTTTTAGAGTTATTTGTGTTTAAAGCAGGATAAGTGTGTGTGTGTTCGCTTGCCAAATCTTTCTTGCTTCATAGTTCTCTCTCCTACTACTTCATTCTCTTTTACTCTCACTACAACTTATCTTTATCCTCCTACTCCTTGTTACTTCAACTCCCACCATTACCCCCACCCCTAACTGTGTGTCTACCTTCCTTACTTCCTTCCCCCAGTTGGTCCCTGTCTGAGTAATACATCCTGTTGTAGCCAGCAGCTGAAGGGGTGGATGCTATCTACCATTGTGCTTTCTTAATGGGTGGTCTGTCCTTATAAACAGGCACTGCTATTCTCTGCTACTGCACTTGAAAAAGAATACCTCTTACTGCCATCCTGGGCATCAACCCTCACCCTCACTAATACTTGCAATTTCCCCACTCTTTTTTCTGTTTTTTTTGGGGGGGGGGGGGTATACATTTCCTAGGTTCTGCAAGATCCAGTAAACCACCCCATGCTTTTTCTTTTCTAACAATTTTTTTTTTTATTTCTTGGTTTTTACCTTCTGCTTTTTTTTCTTCAGTGCTAGCATAGAGTGCATCTGTTTCTCTCTTTTCATCCCATTTCTCTCTCTTTTTCAGCTTCTTTTAAGCCCTCTTCCTTAAAGC
Organism: Acanthosepion esculentum; assembly: GCA_964036315.1. Classification (NCBI taxonomy): domain Eukaryota; kingdom Metazoa; phylum Mollusca; class Cephalopoda; order Sepiida; family Sepiidae; genus Acanthosepion; species Acanthosepion esculentum. The sequence continues at coordinate 53,529,132 of OZ038476.1, read as the reverse complement.
CTTCTTCTTTAACCGTAAGTCCTACACGGGGAAGGAGGTGAAGGCAGAAAGGTCTGTTTGTTATCTTAGTTTATGCTAGCAATAAACAAGTCTTGTGATTTCTTTTTTTTTCTTTTTTTTTTTTTTTTAAATCTACCTGCCACCTTTTAAATATCCTCTCTCTTCTACATTTCTCTTTCTCCCCCCTCTCTCTCTTCCCTTTCATTCTTCTTTTCATTCTATTTCTGCTTTTCTTTTTCTCAGTCTCTCACTCTCCTCATTCTGTTTTTTCTTTCTCTTTGCCCTAGTTTCATCTTTCTTTAATGCACTTTTTTGTTTCTTTTCTCTTTCTTTTCCCTTCTACACATACACACACAAACACATTACAAACTTTTGTCTCTTCTCCCCTTTTCTTAAAAATATTCCTTTCCTTCACTTGATTTTTTTTTCCCCATTTTCTTCAACTTTAGCCTCTATTTCAAGCGTCTCTGTGTAATAAACATTAATTCATTCTGAGCGATACATATGTCTGGACTCACATCCTTTAAGTGTGTGTTGATGTCACTTTTATATCTCTTTTTTCCTGTTAATGAATTCCTTTAAAAAATAAAAAAAAAATAGAAAAAAATACCCCCCCCACACACACACACACACACACTTTTTTTTTTGTAATCCTTATAAAAGGCATTCACCCCAGCACCCTCAACACCAACCAGCCAGTCAGTCTGGTTTCTGGTTCTCTTACCACCAACAGATCTACACATGCTGAGGAATTCCATTGACTCTATCTTAACAGCCGTATTCCCACTGTTTTCCACTTTAAGCCACTACCAAAAGTTTGTTTGCCTGCTGAGCCCAACTTTAGCTTAGTGAATTAGACAGACCCAAGAAGCCTTTTAGTTCAACTTTGAGCTACAAATACATTCTATAAACACGCACACAGAATCTTTTATAGATTCTCATATAGCTCGTCTGCCTGGTACTTCAATATAACACTTAAAATTTCTAACCCAGGTTCTTTAAGTTCACTTAATCAGTATATAAACAAATAAAATAAAAATGTTATTGATAGACTTAAAATTATTGCTTTTGTTGGTCTAAGGGAAATAATCAATTTCGCCTTTCAATTATTTTATAACAAATTAATGCTACTTTTACTTAAGTAAAAAGCAAATTATAGCCTTTATTTACCGATGTGATATTGAAAATTGCCAATCAGATATCGAATATAAAACTATAAATCTTGTAGTTCTAATGATAAATTTTTGTAATAATTTACTGTTTGGATACTAAAAATTTTACAACTATGCTCAAAAATAGTTTTGCCTTGAAAATTGAAGTCTTCTAAAACTTCATTAGTCTATTTTGTCCTTATATCACTGCATTTATTGTTGTCTTTGTATTGAGAATTTTTTTTTTCTCTTTTCTACAGGTTTTATGCAAGTGATGTTTTGTGGACCAATTTAAACCCCAGAGAAATGGTAGAAAAAGTAAATTTTGCAGAAAAAGACGTAGTATTAGAAGTGATGGAACGTGTAAGTACAATTTTTCACTATTATAAACATCTTTGTCATTAACCTTTTCCTATTAATTATACAATGCTTAATGTACCTCCACGAGATCGCTACAAAAAGAGCATAGCATGATGAAAAAGATGCCAAACTTGACAAAAACAAAATTTTATCGTCTAAATATTTGTTATTAAGAAGAAAGATCAAAGTTTATTTTAATTATTTTTTAAAATTTTTCCTTCTTTTTAGAACAATCTGAATTTTCATCTAAAAATCCTTGTTTCTCTTTGTATCACCGGAACTAGTAAAATAACATACAATTTTTAGCACGTTTTTTTTTTTTTTTTTTTTTATGCCACACATTAATTTGGAAAATCTTGCAAAAATAAAAATAATTGTGGGATGTTAATGAAACTTTCAGAAAGTATTCACAGATGATCGAAATTATTATAAATATGTTTTCTTTTATTAAAGTCATGGCAGAAATAATTTTTTTAATATTTATCACCCCCACCAACTAATTTTATGAAAACACTAGAAATTCGATCACGTCAGGTTTAGTGATTACAATAGTTAAAAGCTTTGAGGAATGCAAATCATGTTTTGTTTTTTTTTTTTTGTTTTTAATTGGATCCCCACTACCTGAAAATCAGCTCTGAATTGTAACATACAAAGCTCAATAAAACAAATATATTATTTAATTTCAATTGCTTTTATTTGCTTTTAGTTGTTTTTATGAATATGGACAATATTTTTTGAAAGCAAAAATATTTTTCAATGAAAAATGAATTTTTGATACAATTATTTGTTATTTTTTAATTATAATAGATTTTTACATTTAAATTGTTAAAATATTATAAAATTAGTTAAAAGCCGCATCAGGTTTTGTAACTGTCCTTATGAGATAGATCTTTTTTTAGTGCGTTGTAAATTGTATCGTTTTGACTAATCAGAAGATCCGCAGTAATTAAGAAATGTAATTTTGTGTTTAGAATTGGGCTCTAATTATAAAGTACGGAAGACCAACCAGAATACAATTAAGTTGCGTTATTTGAGTTAAGCATTGTTCTCCGCTGTTAAGGCCTTTACTTTTGCGAAACACGTATGGAGAAGTTTATTTGATTTTTCAATTTCAACTGAGAAAGGTACCTAAAAGTATCAGTATCATCTTATGAAATTTATATGATCTTATTTTTATATTAATCTCAGTTATGGCATTTTTTCCATAAATGAAATATCAAAATTAATAATAAAATGATGGAAATACAAATAACACAGTAAAATGTAATAAATGTACATAAAATTATAGTATTTTATATACACTTCTGATAAAATTTCATTAGAAAGGTACCTATAAATTAATTGGATACCTTTCTTATGAAATTTAATCTCATTCGTAACAGTCTTATTTTAATTTCTTTATAATATAAAAATATTAGAGTGCTGAAAGTTTTCCTTAAAAATAACAAGGTAAATAATTTGTTCACTTAAATGTAAAATATTTCACTTTTCTCCTTCCGTAGAACAAATTATCCTCACGGAATCCGTCAATATGTCATTCATCACCTGTCAAGTGACGCGAAAGTTTATGACCTGCTTTGTTTTATTTTCAAATTACATCTTTTCAGCGCAGAAGCTAAGCTAAGTTAAGCTTGGTTCAAAATATTTTAAATAAACATTATAATTTCTGATTTTCTTAAAATAAGTTTTGAAAAAATGATAATTGATATTTAAAAGAATTTCAAACTGAGATTTTCATTGATTTTATAAAATGGAAAAAAATGGTTGCCATCTGTCAATTTTGCTGACTCAAAAATAACAAGATTTTTAACGAAATTTTCGGACATGTTAGAAACAATTAAAAAATTAAAAAAAAAATACTCCCAAAATACTTTGATCTTTCCTCTTAATAATAACATAAACATTTAGACGATAAAATTTTGTTTTCATCAAGTTTGGCGTCTTTTTCATCATGCTATGCTCTTTTTTTAGTGATATCGTGGAGGTACCTATGTATACAGCTACAATGGCAAACCTGTCAATATCAGGCTTTCAGTAAAATATTGATTATGCATTGGTAAATTGCCATAAGATACCAGAGAAAACAGATTTTAATAAGATAGAAAATGAATTTAAAAGATTATGGTAATTTTGGCATTTTTATTTTATATTTCTAAATATGAAACTTTGACAAAAAAGCTTCACAAATAATACTGTAAATATTGAACTAAGATATTTTTGTTTCTTCATCATATAAGAAAACAACTGACAGGGGTATTAGCAGTTAGTCGTATCATGTTGAAACCCCAGTTCTCATTCGATCACTGAAGTTAAGCAGATTCAGATGGGTGACTGCTGGGGAATGCTAGATACTGTAAGCTCTGTGACAGGCCTAGCAAACTGGTGATGGGTACTCTTTTACTATTTATACTAACATAAGACCTTGATATATGGAAGTGCTTCTGGACTGACAGGTCACAAGACCTACCTGAAGTTGGGTGACTAAAAGATAGAAGCATTAGCCAATGTCTTATTTGTTATTAGGATTTTAAAATCCCCATCTGCCAGTACTGTGTTCTAACCATTGAGATATACATACAAATGCTGAGAAGTAAAGTTGAGTTTGTTGCTTTATCCAGTGGGTGGATTTATGACTTGAATTGTACCAGTTCATTATTCTACTTTCTCAGACACACTTAAGTACATGTGTGTAAATTTCCCAAATTTAAAGAATAAAAGTTTACTAAGATTAATCTTTTTTTTTTTCTTGGAGTCTCCTGTGAATTGATATTAGTATCTGGATTCTGTTGCATCTACAAGTCTTGAAAACAACTCTTCTATTCTCTTGCCTGGAAATGAAATAAAATAAAAATAAAAAGAATCATTGGTAAAATAAGAGACAGAGAGAAAGAGAGTAAGAGCTGTGTATATAAGAGAGGCTTGGGCAAATCTTTCTTCCCTACTCCCCAACCTATGGTCTTCCACATCCAGGCCATTACTACCCCACCTCTTTGACTGCTCCAAAGTTTCTTGGCTCCTCCAAGCAAGCTGACATGTTGTTTATTCTAGCAGGCTTCTGATGATAACAGCCTCCTTGCCTTTGTTTATGCAATAGCTTCCCTATTTCCTGTTGTAATTTAAGTGTTCTACAATCTTGAAGGAAAGTACAGTGGCCTCATCAATAAATGTTTGGGGAGAAGTATCCCTATATAGGGGTGGATGAAGTGATGGTATGTTGTGGCATATCTAGGGTGGCAAGGGCTATTCTTGCTAAGTCATCAGTACTATTAACACATATTCTACTGTCACATTTTTTGCGCACGAATGACCATCTAAAAAATGTTATTTTCTCCATTATTCACACACACACACACACACACACACACACACACACACACACACACACACACACACACACACATTTAACAATTAAAAAGTTATTTTCTGATATTTTATTTGGTTTGGCTACCATTTACCAGGCACACAGTCCTTGAGTAGTCAACAACTTAAATAAAACAGTTGACTAAATAGAATAAGCCTAATTGACTAAAATAGTGATACAAACTCATCCCAATATTTTGACAAGTATATTCCAGGCCTCATTTAAAAATCAGATCAGTGTAACTGAACTATCATTACTACTTTACTGTTAACTGTAATTAGGTTGAATATAATTGCTTATTGACGGTAGATCTAGTACAATAATAGATAAGGTTATCTTATTTAAATAATTAGGTTATCTTTTTTCTTTTCTTTTTTTTTTAATTCTTCACCACTGTAATTATCAGCACTGTATGTGTTTAAATCAATTCCATTTAGTCAACTATTTTATTAAAATGTCTTCCTCCAGGAACAAGGACCCAATAAATGGTAGTCAAACCTTTTTATTTAGTATGCTTTTCAAATGTTACATGTTTGTTCTCAAGCAAATGGTATTATCTTTTTCTCAATTTGTCAACAAATCTCCTGGAATGTTTCCATTTTTATCCTTTGATCCGAGTTTTTCTGATATTTAAATTTGTTGGAACAAGGAAACTCTAAAAATTAGAAAACCAAAAGAAGTAATAGAATTTTTAACTTACCTTAAGTTAAAATGTAACCACACGTACATGCACACAAGTGTGGAGACAATCATTACGGTTAAGAGATAACCAAAAGAATTAGCTACTATAGCATAAGAATAAAGAACAGTACAGAATCCATCATCAATTTTAAAAAATACATTTGAAAAAATGTGTATATATAAATAACAAGCTATATATATATATATATATATATATATATATATATATATATATATATATATATATACACTTTCTTGTAAATTTCATAAACTCCATTTTCTTTCTTTTGCTTTTTCTAGGCGGGAATATCAAGTGGCTATTTAGAAAAACCTTGTCTAAATCCCCATGACCCTCTGTGTCCAAGCAAAGCACCAAATAAAAAATCTGGAATGGTAAGGATTAACATTTCTCTCTATCTTAAACAAATTCCCTGACCTTGGATTTCATAAACATTTTATTTCTATCTTCAAATAGAAATGATGTGTTCTAAATTTGATGACAATGTAATTTAAAACAAAAAAGGAGAATAATTTTAAAATTGTTCCGTTGTTTTTCATACATACATGGTAAAATGCAGTCACAAATATTGGTTTATTATTATATTGTTGCTTACATCTCTACTGCAAAGAGAACTTGTCATATAACCATTCCTAGGAACAGATGTTAATATTCATACTAATAAAACGTGAGATTCTCTGTGATTGCTCTGTAATATCTTTTTTTCTTCAAGTTTCATTGCACATTTAAAACGGGGGAGGGATCAAGCTAATTATCATAATGGTTACCAAAAGAAATATTAGAAACCTCAAGTAATATATCAAGTGAATTTAATCCAACCATGTCTGTTAGAAACTACAGGTGGCAAAAACTGTCTTAGAATGACAAATTCAGATTTAAGGCAAGCTAGTTCCAATATGTTTCTGTTGTGCAAGAGAGAAGATATTTGAAGAATGCAATTTACTTTTAGCAGTCTATTCAATCATTTATAACTGATAGTGTTGTGCTTTGTCTTTGGTTTTTCTACTCTTTTGTTACTTGTATACTGGAACAATTATGGAAATGAAGAGATAATTCTGGTGATCATGAGGATGTGGCTGAAAAGTTCTTCAACCAGTCAAGAAGCAAATGACCCAAATCCATGAAATGTAGATGATATTCCAAATATTCATCCCACAGTTCAACACAATTGCAACATCATTTCTGAAGAGTAATTATTTTTTTTGATGGATCAAAAAAACAATTACTCGTGTCTGGTTATTGAAATACTGCTCTGTTGCTGCTTTTTTTTGCCACCAAATCACTCAAAATTTTCCTGTTTCAAGCTTCTTTTGATATTTGGAAACAATAGTCAAATGCAATCAAACAGCAAATCCTTCAAAACATCTATTTCTTTGCCTGCCTCCTGAACAGGTGAATTGTCTCATAAAGAAGTTCCTCAGATTTAACACCTCCTTTAATTGGCATAGCAAGTTAGGATAATCATTACTGTTTGGTCCTTCTGAAAATCAGCTATTATCAAAATAGCCTTCTTGTTTTCAAAACCCATAGTCATAACCTTTCTTGCTGATTTTTGTTGTATCCTGAATTTCTTCAGTCATCAACAACTCTGACTAGACTTTTGTATGGTCTCTGGTTCCTAATGGTGTAACCATGTTTCATCAACAGTGGCAAATCATTCCAAACAAAATTATCACGAGATCGCTGAAAAGTCAGATGTCTACTCCATATCATTTCTGGTTTCATGGATAGCCTTCTTTCTTCTGCAGCATCTTCATAACAATCCAACGTTCAATACTTGAAAATTCCACAATTTCTGTTGATAAGATTCAATCAATGATCTGAAACAAATCCAAAAAATAAATGCAAGGATCCTACAGATTGGTACTTTACCATATAAAAGAGCATTCTTTCCAGCTACATTGACAAAATAACATTCAGATTTTAAGAAATGGTTCAGGTCAAAACTGTCCTACACCCCTTTTATCTAGTTATAAATACATGATTTATACATTTCAAGTTCAAGTTTCAGAAAAATGTTTCCATTGTAAGTATTTAATATTTGTAACAACTTTTGATTGCCTTGAGTATATCCTAAAATAAAACCCTAGTTTCAATTTTCATTCACTAACTGCTACTAAATAATTATATTTTTAAACCACTATTTTACAGCCACCAGATATTGGAGCTGAATTAACAAATGGTTGCACAGGTTTTGCTACTAAGTATATGCATTGGCAAGAAGATCTGATTGTTGGAGGAATCAGAAAGAATAAGACAGGGCATATTGTCCGGTAAGCACTTTTGGTTTTAATCTTCAGTAACCTATGATTAATTACTATTTACATTGTTCAAATAGTTGTCTTCTTTATTTGCACATTCTTTTATTTGCTTCTCGAGGTGATTTTTTTTTTTTTTTTTTTTTTTTCAATTCCAAACCGAACCCAGAATAGTCGATCTGTATATTGGCATTTCGGAAGATTGGTTCAGTGACGTTTGTGTAGATGTTCTTCCCATCTCCTGAAATGGGCTGACATATAACCGTCACATTCCTAGGTTGTTCAGTAAAGTCACTGAGAATCTGTTCTATTTCTTCCACCCAAACAATGTCAATCAGTTATGTGTCATGCGGGATATACACTTGGGCGATCATGTATCTTTCAATACATGACTGATGAGACAGATTTTTTCCCGCAGTAGGTTGCTATTTCTTTCTGCGGTAGACTAGTTGCTATAGAACCCAGCCTATCCTGCTATTTACCCATAGCTGGTGGGAGAAAAAGAGGATTCATACCTTTCCCAAGGGTATTAGCACATAAGTGAATATAATGGATTAGACTGGAATTTGAACTCGGCTCTCTGATTTCTCAATCCGAGCCACTATCCATTACTCCACCATAAAGAGTATAAATAGTTACAATATCTCATCTCAGAACTATAGACAGAGATTAATTACTTGTATATTTCTTTCAGTTCTTCATTAGCTTTTCATTAGGCATGTTGTAGAGGACATAAAAATGAGCTTTCCTTGTTTGTAGATAGTATTTTTATTACCTGCTTCCGTAATTTATAAAAGTGTACAGTCAATTAAAATTTTCAATTTTCTTCTTTTAGGGCTGAAGCTCTCCAGTCAATCATTCAACTTATGGGTGAAAAGAACATGTATACATTTTACCAAGATAATAATAAAGTGCGAACAATTGATTGGACCATAGAGAAGGCAAAATTAGTCCTTCAAACATGGCATCGGAAGTTCACAGATGTATGTATTTTGATTACTTCCTGTTTTCTCTCTTTATTCCTTACATATTTTCATTTTCCTTTTATTACGTTTATTGAACAAAGAATAGATAAAAAACGTTACTGTTCGTTCAGTTGTGATTTACGTATAAATATTAACATTGTTTAACTAAGTTAACTAATTTATTTTTAATATCTTGATAAGGAAAGTTAAATTTTGTTAATATTAGCATATTGCATAAGAAAGTAGATAGTCTTTATGAAACTAGAAATCGAAATCATTTTTATGCCATGTCTCTTCAAGACATAGTTGATCATTTTTCTCTATAGAAGGCCATGATTTTTATTATCTGAGAATTATGATTTCCTAAGACAGTGGATTGGTTTTCTGTTGTCTTTTCCTAGGGTTTTGAACAGAGTAGTCCACTTAGACTCACTCAAGATGGGAGAGCCCAGTCTACCCTGCTATTTAAAGTGGAGGGGAGAGATGGATTCATAAAAATGAACATAGCAGTCTAGCCCCGAATTTGAAATTTCTCATGTACTTACACAGAAAATTTTGAAATTGTAAACTTTGTTGTTATTATTCTTCTTTTAATATTATTATTATTGCTAATAATTTTATATATATATATATATATATTGTTCAAAATAGTTTTATGTTTTCTCATTTATTTTGCAGGAAATTACAAAACGGTTTGAAGGAAAACATCGGAAAAATATTCATGTTTTCTCATCAACATCACTTGGAGACATTATGAGAAAGTTTTCAAATGTTAGTGTGGTGCGAGTGGCTCTTGGATATCTTGTGATGGTAAATTTTTCATAATTTGAACTTTATACAGAAGTGTATGTATGTACGTGTGAAATTAGCAGTTTCAAAAATATGGAATATGAAACTTCTGACAGTAATAATTAATACTGATCTTGTATTCGCAAGTATGCAATTAACTTCAGTTTAATGTTTTCATTTGTTTCAATAAATATATCTAACTAACCTTGATATGTGTAAATAAACCTAATTATGACTTTCCTTTTTTAATTATAAAATATAAATTTAGGGACAGGTGTAACATTTGTAAGTTCATATATTTATCAATTTTGGTAAACAACTATAACTTGATTGCTTAAGCTTCAGTTAGCTTTCTTTATTTTTTTGACGTAATTGTTTTTAAAGTAATTTTTTTTTTTTTTTTTTGATATGCAATCCAATTTAATGAAAAAGTTCTTCGTGTGCATGAAACGGGAATACATTTTCATAATAATGGTTGCTGTTAATGATAAAATTAGTTTGTCTAACTCTACGATAGATCTCCCACGGAATGATATCAAAGGGCTGTAACTCCATTTTGTGTGTTTTGTTTTATTCGTTTTCGGTTTTTTTGTTTGTTTTTTTTTTTTTTTTTTTTTTTTACGGGGGTACTGAAACAAGTTGTCAGTTAATTAGGTTCTTATATTTTATTTAGTGAAAAGATTCAGTGAAAAGATTGCTATGTTTGGCAATAAAGATGTAACATATGATATATCCATTGACTATAATTTCAAAGATTAATAAAAGAAATAAAAAAAATATTTTGCATCTCCCTTTCATTTGTTTTTGGTATTTATTTCAGGTGCTGTATGCATGTATATCTCTTCTCAAGTGTAATGACCCTGTCAATTCACAGTGTGGTATTGGAATGGCTGGTGTGTTACTTGTGGGACTCTCTGTTGCTGCTGGACTTGGTCTCTGTTCTGTATTGGGAATCAAATTCAATGCATCCACTACACAGGTAACATCTAAAACTCTTCTTTTATTATTATTCTTTTACTTACTCGGTATTTGATAGGGGAGGAGAGAGCATTATCATCAAACATTTCTACCACTGACACTGGTTTAGAATATATAATATCATTAACATTATATGCATGTAACTCTATCGCTGTAAATCTAACCTACACTCTGTCTCCCTATGTTGAAATACTAATAAATTCCAATCCTGTTTTGTTTCACAAAATTTGGCCAATCATCAAATTATTGGAAGATTTTGGTTGGACCAAGGGCTTTTAAGTGCCTCTTTCTAGATAATATGTATTTGTTATCATTTAACTGCTATCAATAACTTCTTATTCTGCTTTCCTATATTTAATAGAGTATATACTTATGTCTCTATCTGTTCGTGTGTGTGTTATATTTGGTCTTTACCATTAATGTTCAGTCTTAGAAACAAATTAATTTCTACCAGTATTTTAGTCAGTCAATATTTGATACCATTTTATTTAGTTTATATCTTTACACTACTGTGATCTTAACACTGATATTTGTTTAAAATATTACCTTTTTAATCAAAACTGTGGTTCTAATTTTACCTAATTTTTTTTTTTTTTCTTACCTTTTCTAGATCATTCCATTTTTAGCCCTAGGTCTTGGTGTGGATGATATGTTCCTAATTGCACACACCTATTCAGAACATGCTCATCTAAAAATCCCTTTCATGGTAAGTTCAAGTAAAATATTCTTCAGTTTTATATTTTTATTCAGAATTTTTATACAAGATCCCATTACCAAGGAATTATTTCTATGTTTAAAAAGAAAATGTCCCAAAATGATAAGTTTTCTTATACACTGATCTAACTTGCTTTTGAATGATGTGTGTAGGATGTACTTGACACTTCAACAGTTTATATTAATGATGTAAAGTTGTTGCAGAAGCTACAGTAAGGACAACAAAACCTTACAGAGCATTTTTCATTCTGTAAAAAAAATTGTTGGTCAGCTTTGATACAAGGGATCAAAAGATATAATTAAGTGCTTATGTCTGTAAAAGGACTTCTAGAAAATAATTGTATAGAATATATCTATTAAAGGACAACATAAAGACAAAAGGAAAACTTGTCTTAGCCAATGCATTTTGTCTGAGGGATTTTATCAAGGCAAATGCAAAGATTTTATTTTGTAACAAGTATTTATAGACAAGAGAAAAATAGTATTAGTTTTTCAAAATTTTTAAATTTAAGAAACACTTATAAATATACATCAGACTAGACTTTTCAGTAACCTGATGAATATTTATGAGCATTTTTTTTTAAATTTAAAAATTTTGAAATGAAATGTTCCAAATATTGTTATTGCTGAACTGAAGAGATTGATGAAAATTTTCCCAATTTCTTTCCTTTGTTTGTCTGAATAGCTTTACATTTATATTTTAAATGTTACTTATCCTATTTGTTTATTGTCTCTTTATGCTAACAAGGTTTTCACATGTGAGTATAAAAAAATAATGATCATGTACAATTTTGGCTTTTTTTTTTTTTTTATGAACACTGCACTTACTTCTTTGTTTTTGTTTATAGAAAAATTTCAGTTTTTAAGTTGCATAAACATTTGCACACCAAGGAAATAAATTTTGTTTCCTTGAAAGCATATATTTCAATGTCTCTCTCTCTCTTCTTTTGATTGATTTGTTTTCTATGGCTTATCAATGGCTTATTTATTAAACAGTGAAATTAACAACCAGCCTAAATTGAGAAATTCTACTAAAGAAAAGTTTAGGCTGATTCTTAATTTTAAATTAATTTTTAATTTAAACTGTGAAAGCAACTGAAACATGTGTGCCCACTAAAAATAACACTTATAGTAATAAGAAATAAGTCAATCAATAAATCTATCCGGAGGATGCAAAACAAAATAATAATTTACATAGATATTTATTTTTCAACACAATCTTCCTTTTCAATACACTTAACTTGATGCATTTCTTTTAATTACATAGAGCAAACATTATGCAGTGAGAATTTCATTTCTAAATTCAGCTAATAACTGTGCCAGTCTACAAATTTGATCTGCCCTTCTAAAATATTTTTAAATCTTTTTTTTTATTACTTCAATAGTTTTGATGGTGCTTGTTCAACAACTATTATATTAGTTTTCTTACTTAGAAAAGTAATTTCTTTTGTATTTTTAAAACAAAAACACGATTTAAGTCTATTTCTAAATTAACATTTTTGGCAAAAAATTATCTACAAGTTGTTGGATTGTTTATTGCATGAATAGAAACCAACTTCAGTAATTTCATTAAAAATCTAATTTTAATATATGATTGTATATTTAATGTCTATAGAATATCAATTTCTTTTTTCAAATAATTTTGCAGGAACAAACTGGTGAATGTTTGAAAAGGACTGGAGTTAGTGTCTTGTTAACTTCACTGAGCAACATCATGGCCTTCCTTGCTGCAGCCATCATCCCAATTCCTGCCCTGAGGGCTTTTTCCTTACAAGTTAGTCTCCATTCAGTTGTTATCTCAATTTTTACTCTTAACTATCAAGTTTCTTAATTTTAGGATCCAATTGCAATTGGATTTTATATCTTCATCTTTTGATATTTTTTATTATATTTTCTTACCTGATACATTCATTCTTCTATTACTTTTTGCAAAGTCATTTACAATTACCTCCCTTCCGTTACTTACAAAATTTAGTCTTGACATTTAAGAATGGTTATCTCAGTGTCAAGATTTTTCTTTTCCTTGAGTGCAGAGGTTAAAAATCTCTTTTGCTACAGCAGTGATACCACTTTCTACCAACCCTGATTGTCAAATCAACTCCATTCTAAAAGTCATGAGAATAATCAAAGACAAATATTGAAGTGTAACATCCTACCAATATTTGTAATATTCTCAACCTCAAAGAATCTTTTTCCCCCCGGCAAGCAAACATGAAGCACTTTAGAATCACTCACAGAAGTGCAGAGACTTCAAAATGCTTATGAGATAAGTCATTCCTTAAGTTCTAGTCAGTCCATAACCTTATATTTATTTTAATCAGCCTTTGTATTTTGGTGTTTCATAAAAATTCTAGGGGGTCTGCCCTCTTTAATGCATAACCTTCTTTTTGGTATTTGTCAATAACGATTAATGCCTAAAAGACTATCTAAATGGTCATGGCTATAAGAACACAAATCCAATCTTAGATATGAAAGATGTAGTGGCATTGAAATAGACATAAAGTAAAAGGACATTAATCAATAAACACAGTACATGGCTACTGTTTTACCAATGCTGGGATAAAAGAGATCACTATCTCATATGAAGACAGTTTTCATTCATGTTATAAAAATTTATGATAATGAGTATCAGCAACTCAGCAAAATAATAGAAAATTTATATCTGTTAGTTTTAAATCTATCGTCTTAACAATCTTTCAAATATTCAAAATAGATTTTGTAGATAATGACATAATATAAATAAGTATATTGATTGAAAGATAGAATGAATCATGGGTATCTTAAAAATGGTGAAATTTTTAATATCAATTCATACCAAGCAAGGTGATAATGCCACTAAGATGCAATTCTCTACTGAAAGAGACTGAGAAAACTTCAGAAGGAACAGGAAACCCAATCCTAAACAGGAAACAAGGGATAAACTTCTATTCAAAAGATCAGGGAGGAGTGTGAACCAGATGAGAAGCAAACCTATCTACTCCTACCTAGGGGGAAATAATAACAAATAAATAGTAAATAAAATTTCAGAATTTAGGTGGAGACATGAGAAGTATAGAGTTGAAGTAGATTTTAGAAGGAACCAAAAGCCCAGTCCTAAACAAGAAACAAGGGTTAAACCTCTACTCCTGTTTAAAAGGCCAGGGATACTTAGTTCAGTCTATTACTGAGTAAGAATTGGTGAGAAAGTCTATAAAAAATATAACCATTTTATCCTGGTGAGCCCTCTCGTAAATATTGCAGGTGATATATACTTCTTGTAATGAGGTGAACAGACAGATTTACTTTAAACATGTTTTTATTATTTATAGGCATTTTCTATCAACATTTGTCAACACCACATCTAGACCACCCACTTGGTAAATCACAAGGAAAAATACATAACTTTTTCTTAAACTCAAATAAGCTGGAAGAAATGGATATTATTTCTTTTGTTTATATTATTAGGTGCGTAAAGAAAGCCTGCTTTGTATTGGAACAAAGTATGAGATGTTTGTTAGGGTAGAGTAGATAAGACATAGGATTATTTAGTTAGAATGTGGGTTAGCTACCCACATTTCTAAAGCCTTATATAATAAAGGTACATAACACTCACAGTATCTCGGTATCTTGTATTCATGTTTTTATCTATACCTTTTCAGTGGGTGTATTCATATTTTATATACTCTCATAATCTTTTCATGCATCATCTACAATTGTGATTTTTTTTTTTTCCTAAATACTTTTTGGTTGATTCTTGTCTGTTCTTTTTTTTTCTCTCCCAAACACATATTTGTGCACTTACTCATTTTGCTAATCCTATTCTATGCACTTTGTGTTGTTTCCCTTGGTCATTTTTAAAAATATATGTATATTACACATATATATGTCTTCACTTTCGTCATATAATCATGGCTTTTAAAAGTGGATATTTTAGAAAATATACATTCATATAATATACAAATATATTAAAACAAGTGAGGAGTGAGCAAAGAAAAAAATGAATCACATTAAAGCGGTAAATAATTTGCTTTTTCTACCCCTTGTTTTAATTTATTTGTATATATTATGAGAATATATACTTTTTTAAAACATTTGATTTTAAATCTATAATAAAATTTTGTACTCCTACCCACCCTAAAAAAAACAGTATTTTTTCCAAAACATTTGTACATTTGTATAGAAAAGTTTTATTTAATAAATCTGTCCTCGGTGTTGAAATTGTCTTCAAGGCAGCTTCAAAAGTGACTTCATGTCCAAGGTTGTTTGTATTCATGTTGGCTGTGTGGTCCACATTGACAGCCCTCAACAAGTCCTTGGTATTTTGCAGCCCATGGTCTCCTCCTTGATGATACTTCAAACAGTTGTCTAGATGATTTAATTCAGGAGAGATAGGAGGCCACATATTGGGGGTTGACAATGGTAAATATTCTAGGTCAGCCACTCTTGCATTATACTGGAACAGGTGCAGCAACTTTCTCAGTCTACAGCTTGACCACCAAATCTAACACTTTAATGGTTGCATTGACCCTAACAATCTGCAAGAAGTGGAGTGGCCCTATAACTTGAAAACCTCACAACTATCACAGATGACTTGAAGTTGGTGTGAATCAGTAGAATACACACAGAGCCACCTTTCGTTCCTCCTGTTCACCTGGCCACTTTCAAAGAGCTTGTTAGCAGCACTTCTTTATGGTTGGCAGCTGGTGCCACAACCATAGCAAGCCTTTTTCCTTTCCTGTGCCAGTTTGGAAGCTGTCAAGTTAATGCTTTTCATAAATCTAAAAATGAGCATGTTAAGATTTCATGCATGTGTTGTATAACAGTCTTAGTTCATCTTCCATTTATGGTTTGCTAAAAGTTTGTTCTCAAATATCTGAAAGTTAGCCTAACCAAGAAGGATTCCCCACCACACACACAAAAAAAAATAGTATGGCATCTAGGTTGAATAAGAATTGTGTGTAGTAAAGGATTAATAAAAGTTATTATTATTATTATTATTATTATTATTCCTCTTATAACCTGTGCCCACTTCTCTCATTCAATTGTACATGCCATGTGATATACATTTGTACATTACATCCAATGTGTACATGTATGGGTGTGTGCTTGGATATATATGAGGGTGCATATATATATATATATATATATATATATATATATATATATATATATATAAAGTGTATAAAAGAAGATATAAATAGTGGTATGTATGAATTTATGTGTACAGGTATACATATAAAAAAAGCCTCTATGATAAGTATATGCTTGTGTGTGTACAAGTATATATCAAAGGGCATGTACAAGTATGAAAAATAAAGAGGGCAATAATACATGTATATACCTGGGTAGATGTATATGTAGGCATGCATATGTAAGTCTATCTATACGTATATATATGTGTGTGTGTGTGTGTGTATATATATATATAATATATATATATATATATATATATATATATATATTATAATTATTTTCTTTTAAAAAAAAATATGATTCCATCACAGCACAGAAATTTCTGTTTCAAAACTGTTTTGAAACATAGAAATTTCTGTATTGTGATGGAATCATATTTTTAAAAAAGAAAATTATAAGCACTGATTTTTAAAAATAATTACTAAGAACACCGGATTATAAATCTTACTGTTCTTTCTTATTATTTTAATCTTATATATATATATATATATATATATATATATATATATATACACGCAAATTAGCACAGAGGTAAACAGACTCCCTTCAAGTCTCAAGTCAGGAAGTGATAAGCTAGGGTAATTAATTTGATTTACGATACCCACTTTATCCTTAGAGATAGTTTTGCCTTTCTCTTAGTCAAACTGATGATGCTAATGAGAGCATAAGCTTTCTCTGGCAAAATGTGTCTTTTGATAAAAAAAAATTTCCACTTTGTCTCATCATCTTCACTTTTGGTTTGGATACTGTGATGCAGCCTATAAACTCGCATCAGGTACATATGAAACAGATGGACATACGAATGTCTTACTCTGTAGCAAACATAGATGCACTTTATTTATTTATTTGTTTTTACTTACTTAAACCCAGCACAATGTACACCTCTTTCCCTAATTCCTTGCTCACTCCCACAGATTACAATTTAATAGAGAAATAGCTTTATAAGTTTAAGTGAACTTTCTGCTACCACTATTTTTTCTTTCCTTCATTATGTCTTGTTCTCTTCATGTTTCCCATTCTTTTATTTCTCTTTTCTTTTTTCTTTTCCATTGTTCCTTGTTTTTTTTTTCTCTATTACTTCCTCTTCTTTCCTTCAGTTTAATCCTTCCCTTAATTCTCTCTTCTTTCTTATTCTACCTATCTTTTCTGCCTTTTTTTTTTCTCCTTCTGCTGCAGGTACAGAATTGAATGTGTGTATTGGGCTAGGACGGGTGGGGTTGAAGGCAGCTCTAACAGATTAGTAGAAACAAGCAGGCAGCCCACCCTGACTAAGTCTACCAATCTCCTTCCTACCTGCCTACCTCCTGATGATATGTGGGTCAGGACATATCTCTTCTCTCCTACACCCACAAACCCTAGAATGCTGCTGCCTGTATCTTACCTCTGCCCTGCTGGATGTTTCAACACTGCTTCACCTCCATCACTATGACTGCTACTCTTACTAACACTGCTACATTTCAATGGTATTTGCACACACCCCCCATACACACACTCAACATCTACAAGTGCCAGTGGCATATCTATTCTAATTACCATGATGACACTAACAGCTATTTAGACCTTTCATAACTTTTCTGTCCTTGATTAGGAGTTATTAGACAATTTTTGTAAGAAATTTGAACTTTGGCATTCAATCCCTGTATATATATATATATATATATATATATATATATATATATATATATATATATATATATATGATTTCCAAGAGGATAGGATCCAGGTAGAACTCAAATTTGTTGGTCTGATGAATTGTGATTACAATTCCAGTGTAATAAATTATAACCATGGAATATTAGAAATATTAGTGCTTAAGCCTTTTATATTTTTTATATATATATATATATATATATATATGATAAAATGTAAAATTTGTCACTTTGCTGATTGATGTTATATTCAGCACCCCGACTCCAGAGTTTTGTAGATAAACCTTTTTGCAATCATTCAGTCGACTCATCAAGAGATATCAGCAATTGACTGCCAATTTTCTCATTTTTAAAAAATACACTTTTTATTGGCATTAGGTTGATTATTTTTTTCTTAGTATATGTAAGTGTGTATGCATGTGTAGAATGTTTTTCCTTTTTCACTTGTAATGGCTTCTATCTCATTTTGGTGTCCATTGCCACTAAGATGACTTGAGAACAGCATTTGATTTCATAGGTATCATGTGTAGATGACAGATAAACTCTGTATCCTAGAGTGGATCTGCATTACCTACAATTCTTCTGCGTACCACCATGCACTTTTTCAGTCCAGATAATGATCTGCAAAACCTTGTTGCAAACAACACGTGTATTGTTGGTAGGATGATCAGGCAGGTTGGCATAATTGGCTTGCTTCTGGTCGTTATGATGACCTTTCAGATGGTTTACATAACCTGCACTCGACACACACACCACATTTCCAAGACTGCATATTAGTTGACAAATCAGGATGAGTGACTCTTTGGAGATCAAACTTGATCTGAGTATGCCTGAGACATTCATTCTCTACAGCCTCCTTCCTTAATAAAGTGCCTCCACTCTGATTTAAAATCAGTTCTCAATGTTGCACATGCATGTGCAGTGCATTAAGATTATCCTTCAAATTATCTTTAAGCCTTTTTCTAGGCTTGTTGTGGATGGTTTCCTGTCCACACACACACACACACACACACAAATATGTATGTTTAAGGAAATGATTATTCTCAGAATCAGGCTTTAATTTGTGTTTTTGCAGATGGCCTAAAATCTAAGCCTTGCTGTCTTAGCAAATTCATTCTTAGAACCAGTTGATTCAAGTTTATTCTCTCAGGAACCGGATAACCAAAAACTGGCCTTTCTGAGAAATAATTCCTCTTTTGGGAATCAGTCAGTTTCAGCAATGCTGAATTCATGCAAGACAATGTCACAACCATCTAGCAAAGTTAAAATTGTTTAATTCTAGTACATTGACTGAAGCAATTTTATTTGGTCTGTGTGAAGTCATTGGGGACGCATTTTGTCGTCTAAACCATTTTTTAAATCGAAACACAACAGTTTAAGTCATTCTCCACAGGGAGATGTTAAATCTTAAATGTCTTTTAAAGAGAGAGAAAGAAAAAGGATCATTCTCCTTCCTTATGATCAACATTTTCTGCTACTCTATTTTACCTTTTGCCATTTCTTTCACTTTTCTTCTTGATTTATTATTTTTCTTAATTCTTCTTTATTTTACTCATTCCTTTTTTTCTTTAGTTCCTTTTTCATTTATATTTTTCTTTTTCTACTTTCTCCTCTATTTATCCATTTTCTTTTATTTCTTGTTTTTCTTCTTTCTTTTTTTTACCACTGGGGTGGCTTACTCTTAACTTGTGTGTGTATTCGTGCAAGGAACACTGTGCCTGAATGTTTTCCCATATGCTTCACTACTCGTTCCCTGTATCTATTTCACTCAACTCTTTTACCTCCCAGTCAGCACACAATTCATAACTAATTCATGAAACAGTTCTTTAACACATTCTCAATGTGTGAAATCTGAAACCCTAAATTTCTGACCTTGTCTTCATCTATTTTTCCCCTCTTTTCTTTGGCAGTCCTCGACAAACTGCCAGCTGCCCTACCTTGGGAGATTTTTTACTCCAATGCTGGTGACATCTTTTCTTCTTGGTGTTTTCATGAAAACACTGGTTTTGGTTTGTTGGCTAGTCTGTTAGTGTGGAGTAGGGTGTTAAAGAATATAGCTTCAAAACATTCTAACAACTTACATTTGTTTGTTTGCCATTACCCCAAAGAAAAAAAAAAGTTATATCCTAAGGATTCAATTCATGTATTGTATTGCCTGAAGTAATTCTGTTGCAGCAAATGTTAACTGGTTATTGTGTTAGTCTTTAACTGCAAAACAAAAAGGATATTCTATGTAGAGGAACTCTAGAAAATGTGTTCAATAAATATTGGATATTAATAAATTAATATAGTCTAAACTGATGTTACTTGTTAGATTTGAAGCCATGGTCCAGATTTCTTGTTAACTGATACTTTTCAATTATTTTATGGATAATTTATCTTCATACTAAAATAAATTGTCTAACATAAAAATAAAGTTTAAGATTATATTTCTGTTTCTTTCTAATAATGTAAAGATATCAAGTTGAACTTAGGGTTTTGTCAAAATGGCCTCTTGTGTGGGTACATAAATACCTCTAGTGTGTGGGTACATAAATGCTTGAAATTTTGAAATTGGTAAATGCCATACATTAATTAATTTCTTGTTAATTTTAAGAGTTTAAAATATTTTAAACAAATACTTTCAAAAACTAATTGAAATTTATTAAAAAAAAAATACTAAGTTCTCATTTTTAAGAATTTGCAAGCAATTTTGAAATAAAGTTTTTAAAAAAAATTAAATTTTAAATTTAAAAAAAAATACATCACCAAAAAATAAAGGGAAGAAATTATTCAAAGAATGTGTTATGATTGTAATGTTTTTTTATTTTACAATTTTATGGCCTTTACTTTTTTCTATGCCTATACCTCAACACCCCACCCACCCACGTTTTCATTTTCTTTTTTATTTAAACCTACCTTTTTTTTCTATGGAGATGTCTTTGCAATACCTTTAGTAATGTGTAAGTTTTGACTGACTTAATAGGTTGTAGATCAATAGTCAAAAAAGCCATGATTTCTCTTTTATCTCTCTTCCAGTAAAACTAGCAAAGAGTGGGATCTCTTCTTCCTTTCCTCATTTCTATAGTTTCCCATCATGCTCTGTGGCTCTGTTTACACAAAACTTTCAAGAAAGAGGGCAGGTGGCGCCTTACTGTTTGGCAAAGAGAGAAACAGGGAAGTAGACCAGACTCTGTTCTCTTTTCCCAGCCCTATTTATGATTCTCTCTGGAACTCCTCTCTCCACCCTCTCAAAAGCTTTTTTCCCCTTCTTTTTCAGAAACTCAAAGCCTCATCAAATGTTTCTCTTTAACTGTTTTGGTCTATCTTGTGCTATGGGACTAGGGCATGGATTTGACAGCCAGAGAAACATGACTGAAGTACATCAGTGTGGCAGGAAGGGAATGAGAGAGAGAGAGAGATTTTACTGTTTAAAAAAAAAAGTAAAATAAATATAGAGAAAGAAAATAGGGATAAGAATTAAATCAAAGAAAAAAGAGAAATGTACACTGAATGACAAAACAGGGTTTCAACAAAGAAAAGGCCTAAAGGATTGAAAAATACTTAGTGTTTTAAGATATTTTGAAAAAAAAAGAAAAAATAAGATAGTAAAAATGAGTTCTTTTCTGATTTTCTTGTTAAAATGGTATTCAGTCAGTTTGTGGTTAGAATAAGACAAATTTGACCATGTTTTTGAGGAAAATGTAAATTCATCTTTCTTATCAACTTTTGACAAATAAATTCATATTTATTCAACATTTCTATTTACTGTGGTATGTGTGCAGATTTATTTTAATCATTCACTCCCAAGCAAGGCAATAGAGCCATTACAACACAAGAAGTTAGTGAAAGAAACTGAGGAAACATTAAAGATAGAGAAAGCAATAAATGAACACAATTCAATGAAGATGTTGCTTTTAAATTTTTGAAGATCACAGTTGACACACATGTAAGGAACTGGAAGAGTTCCATAGACAAGACGTGTGAGAGAAGAAACTATTAACATAAAGCTTACAGTTAAATTATGTAACTTAGCTGACAATCTAGTACTACACTTAAATTTGTGAAGTCAAGGTATCAAAGAGGAAAGGACAGAACAATTACCATGAAATCATTTATAGAAAGGAACAAGGAAATGATGCCAAGTCAGCACCAATGACGTAGCAGAAGTACCAATGTTAGTGTGGGTACATAAATGCTTGAAATTTTGAAATTGGTAAATGCCATACATTAATTATTCCAAATTATTACATGTCTGTGTGTGTATGTGCATATATTTTTGTGTAAATGATTTCACATTGTGGGTGTGTGTTTCTATGTATAGGCTTCTGTTTTGTGCATATATGCACATATGTTCATATGCATTTTTGTCCCAGCTGACCTCTGTAATATCCTCCTCCCCTCCCCCCACACACACACCTAGCAGCAACAGTCTGTTTCATGCTTGAACACAATGCTCTATCCTTGATATCGAGCACTTTAACTCATAAATATAGCATACCTTAACGAGAGAAAGAAAAATGTATAGAATAAAGAAAATCCCAAAGGCAAGTTTATATTTTATTCCATGTGGTTAATATTTTTGAAAATTGTCTATACCAGATGTGCACAAAAACACATTTCATTTTTTTTTCTTTATAACTCTCAGATTGTTGCACCTTTTGTAACTATCGTATTATTACTTTATTCTTCAAATATTGTTTTCTTACAACTATTACCTTCCAACAATTCAAATAACACACAAATATTTTTCTTGCTTTATTTCTCCTTTATTCCTGAGGAAGATCCACACTTGTTCTGTGCATTCATATTTTTCCTTCTCTTTGTATGTCAGGCTGCAGTGTTGGTTCTCTTCAATCTCTGCTCTGTCCTGTTGATTCTGCCCGCAGTTGTTAGTTGGGATTTGTACCGCAGAGAAGACAAACGCATTGATGTTTTCTGCTGTTCCCAAAGGTAAGGAATCAGACTTTTCTGACAAATTAATAAAGAATTTTATATTTTTTTCTTGCCTAAAGAATGTTCTGAAAGCTAGTCTACAGGGGAGCATTCAACTTAGTTGGGAACTGAATATTGAAATAAAAAATACAGTTTTATATTTTCATATGCAGGTTTAAATATTTTGATTTTAGATGAAGTTGAAAGTCATGAATGGGTTGCAAAAATTTCTTCTATAGACTGTATTGTTATGTATTAATATCTTGCACAAAAGCCATATGCTTTTTAATTACTTTAATATTATTGTAATTGAGTTAACAACAACAACAGTAGAAAATCAGAATTGGTTTAACAACAAGTTTATTACCTTTTGGTACAGGTAAACATAATGTAGAATAGAAACTAGTATGGTAGGGCTCTCTAACTTTGGATGGCACCCACTCTGAATTCAAAACTATGGAGTGGGCAACAGGAAATCACTCCACTGTCTTTTCAGAGACGTCACAGCAATTAGCATATTTTAAAACCAAATAAATTAATAAAATGAAAACTGTAGAGAACCATGAAAGGATATGGCATTATAAAAAAATAATTTCTCTTGGGTACATATACAATGATCTTAAAGAGTAACAAATGTCTGTCTGTACTATATTCCTGTTGGATGTGCAAATTTCCCACACTTTTGGTTAATACCTGTGTGTGTGTGTGTGTGTGTGTGTGTGTGTGTGTGTGTGTGTGTGTGTGTGTTGGTCACTTATATCAATCAAAATGAATTATTAAATATGTATTTAACAAATTCTTTTTTCCATTAAATCCCTGACATCATTAAAATATAATCTATACCAACTACCTTTTGACTTTCAAATCGATGGGCCTATTAAATATTCAACTAAAATATTATGTCCCCTAATGCATGGAACTTAAATTAAAGAGTAGGAAGAAATTTTTTAAATATTTAATAAAAGGTGGCAGTGGAATATGAACTATAATAATCCGAAGTGTATTTTTCTCCAAAAAAGAATAATCATCTAAGTCTGACTATTTGAAATTCAGAGGTACCATTTTAACTCTATATAATAGCTAAAAAATCTCTATCACTTACCTATCTTGATTTATTTTATGACTTTTCTTTTCTTTTTTGAGCAGTGCAATAGCCAATCAAGTGATTGAGTTGAACCCCCATAGGGACTCAGAACGTAAAGATCACAGTCCACCTTATTCTGGTCATGGGCCCACCCATTTGAACATCCCTTATTCTCCATCCAGTGTGGCCATACATCATACAGTAACCCGCATTTCAGTGAATGGTTCTCATCCAGTCACATGTCTGGCTAAGCAATCACCCGAACGAGCAGTAATGCACATTACACCTCCCACCAAAGGAACAAATCCAGACAAAACACTTCCTCTTCCTTCTCCTCCTTCTTCAACACAACAGCAGCAACAGCTACAACAACATAATGTTACTTTTCCTCGTAAGTATTCCTAGGTTTTGTTTTTGTCTATAGCATGGTTACAGACTGACCTTTTTCGCTCTCACTCAAAACCATCCTGTAATCAAGATATTTGCTTTTAATTTTGTTATTTATAGTTGTTAGTAGCATAATACAAACACCATTAAAATATTTTGGAAATAAGTTTTTAAAAAGTTAAAATTTAAGATTTTAAAATTAAATAAATACAGAAACCTATTAGTTAAATTTTACTGTAATTTTCTTTTTACTCAAACTTTATTTTATTTAAAAAATTTCAGTTAAATCACTTTGAATAATTTTACATGGAAATGTTCTTATTAATTTTTATGCTCAGACTAATTTTTATCATACTTTAAGAATTGTGCTCTATACATTCATTTTCTATTTACATTATTCGGACTGTTGTCCTCATCTTTATTGCAATAAAGATGAGGACAACGTCCAAACAATGTAAATAATTACAATGCAATTCTCAGAAATATAGATAGATTTATTTTCTATACAAAAGATATTAATGCATTCCAACTATTCAGAATCAAAAAAGGTTGCAAAGTCTTTATCAAAAAATTTTAATTTACAATTACTTGCCTTGCATAGTGACTAAATTTTCCATATTTGTTTATTTTTTTAAATTCTCCATTGTATTTTCAGTTAAGTTTATGATAAGTAGAAAACATATTTTAAGATAAGCGAAACTAATGTTCTATCGTCGCCAGGAGAACGTTAATCTCGAGCCCGGTCTATACTCGGTTTAAAACTTCTCCTCTTCAAGGCACATTTTCCCTGATTTTGATCAGCTTCTTTTTCCGTTATATATACAGCATTACTCTCTTTATAAATTCATCAATAATGAGTCTCATTTGGAAGCAATTTATAATTGATTTCTGAATGATCATTTGAAAAGACTTACCTGGCAAGGATCAAAATATTGCCAAACCTAAGATGTATAAACAAAAAAAACTTCTTATAATAATGATATAAAATAATAGTATCATTTTTTATCATTTTGATTTCTAATTAAAGAAAGTTTAATATATTGAATAGGATTCATAATATATATCCTTGTGAACATTTATTCATATACAGAAGGCACCGCACAAAATTATAACCGAGTTAGTGGCAGTCTGTTGCATTTTCATAACTAGATTTTGCATGTCTCATTTTGTATATGTCACAGAGGAAGGTTATGAAATCAAGTGCATGAGTCACTTCCTGACAAGTTGAAGTTCACCTTAAACAAATTCATGTCATCGACACTTTCTTTGAAAATAAGAAAAATATTCAATTAATATAGTTGTCCGACTGAGCTATTACATAAATATGTATATAATAAATGCACTGCAGCTAAAGACAAACAAAATATTGTGAATAAAGTATAACTTTGTATTTCATATTGAATTAGGACAATATTGATGTATTATTCCATTTCTTTGATTTTAGCTGGTTGTCAGTCTAACACATCATCCCGCCAGTGTCTCGCTCCCGAAGAACCTGTGACGTGCAAAAGTCGTTGTGCTCAGGCCCAGCAAAAATGCTTCAACCTGTCACTCACTTATATTGTCAAGAAACTTTATGGGCCTTGTTTACAGAAGAAGCCAGTCAAGGTAAGTGCAACAAAATATTCTGATTGAACTCCGAAGATGACAAATCTTGTTTATTATTATTCATAGCACTAAATATCTTTATAGATATAATAATTTTTTAACCAAGCCATTATACAGTACTACATTTGTTGGTCAAGGCAAGAAAATATAAGCTAGCAAAGTAAACGTGAAATTTGTCACTTAGCTGATTAATGTTATATTCAATACCTCTCCTCCAGAGTTTTGTAGATAAACCTTTGTGCAATCCTTTCATCCACTCATCAGGAGGTATCAGCAATTGACTGCCAGTTTTCTCAGTTTTTCATTATTTTTATATTAAATTTTTTTAAATTTATACGCTTTTTTATTGTTGTTAGGCTGATTATTTTCTTTGTGTGTGCACGTGCATCTGAACCTATGTATAGGATGTTGTGGTTATTTTCTTATATAAATAATTCACTTTTATTCTCTTTCAGGTATTTACCATCTTGGTGTATGTCTTTATCTCAATTGTTGGTCTCTATGGTGCCATGCAAGTCAAAGATGGTCTTGACCTTACAGACATTGTACCACATGGAACGGCAGAGTATAGCTTCTTGGAGGCAAAATCCAAATACTTTGGATTTTATAATTTCTTTGCAGTTACCAAAGTAAGCACTTTTTCCAGTTGTATCTCTTGAAGTAAAATTTATATTTTTTAAGTATTTTTTTTTAATACTATGGATTTGCATTTTGATATAGATTTTTTTTTCCTATGACATTTTTCTGTTGAAATTGTAATCTTCTTCACTCAACACTGTATCTGCAGGCAATAAACTTAAATGCCTAATAAATGAGGGCGGGGGCATTTATTTTTATTTATTTATATTTTTAAGGAACCCCTTCCCCTCTAAGATTATTAACCTTTAGCACTCTGCATTATTATTACTTCCTGTTCCACTGCATTCTTTTTCAAGGCCTCACAATTGCAGTCTCCTTATTGTTATTTCGCTCAAGTTGTTTTCTGTTACCATAGTAGGATATGGCAACATAACTATGAAATTTAAACACTATTGTTCAGGGATCAGTCACCTTTAGTGGCAGGATAAACTTTTTGTACAGCAAATGAAGTCAGTGATATTCCAGCCTTTTTGACCTTTTAAATGATTTTCTAACTCCCTTTTATTAAGACCACCTCTGCAGACCATTTATTGCAATTGAAAAAATAAAATTTGCCTCCTGATTATTTAAAACCAGTGGTTCCCAGACTTTTTTGGGTTGCCACCCTCTTGCATATCAAGATAAACACTAAGCCCCCCCCCCGCCAATGTATAATCAACCTTTGATTGAACTTTCTTGGTATTAATATTGCGTGTCAAATTAGTATCTTAGTATTTCCCATAATAATTGTTATATAAATGGGATACACTGTAAAGTGAAGGCAAGATACACTTCAGGTAGAATAGGTGTATGTTAGGGTTCAGATGTGCCAGTGCCACCCTCTGACTCCCCACTTTTTTTCTCACCATCCACTTTAGGAATCACTGATTTTGACCCTTCCCTTTGTATTAGACACCTAAGAATGGTTAAGTTTATCTGTTCTTTTCTCATATTGTCCTTTCTTGTAAAATAATATTTAATGAACATTAATTGGATTTATGGTTTTAATTTATTTCCTTTTTTTTTTTTCTTTTTTTTTTCCCCCAGGGTAACTTTGACTATGCACACGACCAAAAGTTACTCTATTCTTATCACAAGGCATTCCAGCAGGTTGGGCATATCATCAAAAGGGAGGATGGCTCTCTACCAACATTCTGGTTGGAACTTTTCAGAGAATGGCTCTCAGGTGAGATTCAACAATGGATTTTCTGAATATATATTTTCTTTTTACCATAATACAACTAAGTTTCAGTTTTCACATGAGAGGAAGTATGACTAACTTTATCGATACAGGACTGTATTTTAGGTAAATCCAGTTAAGGATAAAATTTATTATTTCATTGCTAAATAAATTACACTATAAAAAAAATGTTAAGAATCATTAACTGTTATAAATCAGCATAAATTTGAAGTGTAAGTAATGACATTTTTGACATTTAGAACTCTAATTGTCTTTTATAAATGCAGTGAGCAGTAGAAATACCTCCCACATAATGGTAAGACATTAGTGAGATGAAGACACCATTCCCACTAATGTCTTACCATTACGTGAGAGATATTTCTGCCGCATCATGTATAAAGAATTTATGAAGTGGGAAAACAATTTTATGTTCATATTAAATTCATCAACAAAGATCTTGGCAAATGTTCTCATCATTTTCTAAAAAAATAATAAATATGCATACATATAAAAAAAAATGAAATAAATCCTTTTTGTTTTTATATTTTTATCTTCCATGTTTTTACAATTTCCAATTGTTTTTCTATGCGAGTGTTGATTTTAATTATTCCATTTTGTTGCTTTTTTTTTTTTTAACAGATCTACAGAATGAATTTGATGACAATGTTGCTAAAGGCAGTATTGGGCAAAATGATTGGTATGATAATGCCACAGAAGGTGGAATTTTAGCTTTTCGTCTTCTGGCACAAACAGGCAATGTGGATGATCCTCATGATGTTAACCAGGTATAATTAATTTGTGAAAGTTTCACACCAACTTCACACAAAACAGAACATGACTTGATATTCATTTTGTGATGAAACCAACATTTTTTTTTTTTTTAAATCACATTAATTCCAAAAGAGAACTTAAATAAAATTTCTCATCAGTTTATTTTTGTTTTTCTGACTCTTTTCATTTTTATTATCACTGCTGTATAAATCTTTGAAGAATATGAAATATACTTTTACATTCTGAAAGAACAAGACATGATCTCATCAGAAAATCCTATTTTTAGGAAAAAGTAAGAAACAAAATATATTTTCAAAGTTTAAAAAGAAAATATCTTAGAAGTTAACAACTGGTTAGAATTACAGTAGTATCCTATATATGTATATTATTATTTATATACATGCATATGCACACACACACACACACACACACACACACACACACATATTACCTCACAACTATTTAACTATTCTATTTTATTCTACTTTAGGTTTAAAAGAAAAATAAAATCCCCCTCTTCTATATTTCTTTCCTAGGTTCACAAAGTTCGACTTGTGAAAGATGGTATCATAAATCCATCTGGTTTCTACAATTATTTGTCTGCTTGGCGAGGTTCTGATGTCTTGGCCTATGATTCTTCCATGGGTGATTTCTACCCACCACCACACTCTTTTGTTCATGACTACACGGATCAGAGCCTTGAAAGTAAGAGGACATTATTTTGTACATTTTATAAAATATTGAAAAAATAAAATTATGTTTATTATATTGTATGATTTTTTTTTACCAATATTTTTAAAGTAGTTGTTGTTGTAGTAGTAGTAGTAATAACCTCTTTCTTTTTTTTTTTTTTTTTCTTTAGTTCACAAATCCCACCAAATTCAATATGCTCAGTTGCCATTCTACCTTACAAATTTGTCAAATACCAGTGACATAATAGAAACAGTTCGGGTAAGTTTATTTTCTTTATCTTTGTTGATTTACCAACCAAAGATTTCTTACCATTTTATTATTAATAATTTTTATGCAAGTAAGTCAAGAAATTTCTCAACATTAAAACAATGAGACCTAGTTGCCAATCAAGTAGTACAATTAAATTCATGCAGTCGAAGTATCAAGGAGGAAAGCTCATTAGAACAGCAGCCATGAAAATACTTATAGAAAAAACAAGGAAGCATCATCATAGTGGAGGAAAAGTGACTGATGGCAAGATGCCAGGTCAGGACTGATTGCATTGTTGTTATTGTATTATATCACATGATATCATTGTAAGATTTAGTTGTGCTTCAAACTGGATAGACTTTTAAAACTTCTGGCACAAAGTTGGCAGACATGAGATTTATACATTTTGAATATATACATATATATAACTGAATAGGTAAATATAGGTAGTATACGAGCAAGCAATCATATACAAATACATATAAATACTCCATAGTGTAAGAAAAAACAGTGCTCAATGTTAAGTAACAGCTATTTAATATATATATATATTAAATATACATAATATCTTACATTAATTGCACAACTCCTAGTTTTATGCCAAAGCAATTGTCAAATGATGGAATTATATTTATTTTTATTTATATTTTGAATAATAATTTTTTATATATAAAAATAAAATTAATTTTGTCATGAAACTCAGAGTTGTGCAATTAATGTAAGAGATATATAATTGCCATAAAATAAACGTCTTCACAACCAATGAAAACAAAACCGCATACTATTTTAAATATCGAAACCACTCCATGATTTTCCACTTTAAAAGTTTCTGAAGCTAAATAAACAGAAACGTGTTAAATTTATAAAGCTTTTCCTACTTGTCTCTTTAACCATTTCTGAATGTGTTAGAAAAACAGCTCTAGAAAAACAGCTCTAGAAAAACAGCTCTAGAAAAACAGCTCTAGAAAAACAGCTCTAGAAAAACAGCTCTAGAAAAACATGATCTTTTTCATTGGGTATTTGCTTATACAAACCTAACAAATGTATTATTTAGTAACTGTTTGCCATAAAAATGTTCATAACACTTTATATCATCAAATGCTTATTCTCTTTTTTCTTTTCTTTTCTTTTCTTTTTTTTTTTTACAGCATATACGTTCAATATGTGATGAATTTGAGGAAAAAGGTCTTCCGAACTATCCTCATGGTGTACCTTTCACTTATTGGGAACAGTACTTACATCTACGAACATATTTGAGTTTATCTGTTGTCTGCATCCTTGTAGTCACGTTCCTCGCTATTGCAATCATCCTCATTAATCCTTGGTTAGCTTTTATCGTTGTAAGTTTCCATTTTATAATCCGTGTTATTCAATGCTGGTTTAAACTTCAAATTCAAGATCTATATTAATTAATTCAATCATGTTTTTTTTCCCTGTGGTGGGTGGTGAAACAGCCTCAGCTTGACCCACTTAAAACCACTTTTGGAATCTGTTCTTGGTTTGGTCAAGAAGTTTTCAATAAGCCCCTCATCTTCATACATGTGAAATAATTTTGTGCTATTGCAGTCTACCATATATGTTATTTGTATTGTGGTAGACTGCATACAGCAATAACACCAATAACTCTTATTCATTTCCTATTAAGTCAATTTTTAAAACTAACTTCATTATCAGAATAGACTGAAATAAATGTTTAGCATTCTTTTAAAGAATCTTTAAAATTGTAAACTTCTTACTGAATGTTGTTTGATATGATTATTACTTATGGCTTTGAAATACTACAACCTCTGCTGCATGGTTTCTTTCAAAAATTAAGAAGCATTGAGTTCATGCAAGGCTTAAATAAAATTCCAATAAGTCTATTCACTTGTGACTTATCTGTGAAATGTCCTTATTTCAAAATAAAAGCTTGTACCACCAAGCATTTGAAAATTAGATTTACAAAAACAATGTATATCTATTTATTAAAACAGGTTTTAAAACAATCTCAATCTCACCCATTGACTGATCAGTGTGTTCCACATTATTCACTCATTCAACCATTTGATTCCTTTCTCTTTGCAGGTACTCATCCTTGCATTTTTAGTGTTGCACTTACTTGGTTTCATGGGTCTTGCTGGTATTAAATTAAGTGCAATTCCTGCAGTCACTCTGGTCATTGCTGTTGGTATCGGCATGGAATTTGTTGTACATGTTTGTGTGGTAAGTATTGATGTTTTTTCAAGAAACTTTTATTAAATGCAAGAAGACCATTCAGTTGAATATAGATTATGTAACCCAAACAAAATAGATACAAATATTACTATTTTCTATCAAGCATAGTTTCAATAAAGGTACAGTGATAACAAAAATAAATTTTCAGCACCACCTAAAATCACTGATTGCCCAATGAGTTGGAATATTTATTGAACAGAAGTTAAAATACTCAACATTAGAAATTCATTGAAATTATTCTATACTTAGTATTGTATCCATTGTTGTTGATGATTTTAGGTAATGTTTGAAAACTTTTTGCTATCTACTACTGTACAATTTAGATTTTTATAAAAAAACAAAAAAATGATTTCAAGTTGTTCTTGTTGCTCTTTGTTAATAATTTAAAAATTAATTTAAAAAAAAACGTTTTTTTAAAAAAATGATCCCAGGATCTAGTTATTTATAACATTTGTTGGTGGGTGGTGCAATGAGACATTTAGTGATGCTCCTCCCCAAGTAACATGTGACAAAATGTACTGGATTAAAACAGTACCACGGGTAAGGAATAGTTACTGACTGGATCTTTTAGAGGAAATAGATATATGCTTTTTCCTTGGGCATTAGTTGGTATTCTCTTCAAACTATCTCAGCTGGAATTTGAACTCTCTTTGCCAGTTCCATTTTCTGTGTCATTAACCATCAAGCCAAGTCAGCACCTCTTTTGTAAATATTAGTTTTCATAAAATAAAATGGTTTATTATTGTGAAAACTTTCTCACCTACTTGTATAATTTCTATGAAACTTATTCTATTGATTTTATGATTTTCATGTCTTTACAGGGATTTTTAACTTCTGTTGGTAGTCGTAATAAACGCATGTTGATGTCATTGGAGCATACATTTGCACCTGTTGTTCATGGAGGCATTTCTACACTTCTGGGCATAATCATGTTGATGGGTGCAGAGTTTGATTTCATTATCAAGTAAGTGTCATGTGACATCTTATTTTTCTTTTCTCTCTCTCTATCTCTCTCTCTCTCTCCAATGCTGTATCTGATATCACCATTGTCGGACTATTAGGTGCCCAATACAAGTAGGGCACATGACCAAGTGGTTAAAACATTCACTTTCCAACCATAAGACCCAATTTCAAATCTCACCATGATTGATTTGTCAGGAAGGGGATTTCTTGGTGCTATCAACCTAGGAGAGACGATCACAGTGGGAAGTGCTTAAAAACCATGGGTTGACACAAACCTTGTTAGTGAAATTGGGGGAGCTGTTGATTGTTGTGCTAACATAGTCACAAGTCACTGTGACAAAGTGTTTGAACCTACTGGCCGTGTTCAGAATTTTGATCACATCAGATAATGTGCTCTCTCGCATAAACCAAGGTTTGCTCAGCTTAGTTGCAGTATAAACTACAGGTGGACTCTTGTGAACAAACGCAAATTCACCTGAGCAAATGTCTGCAACAGGGTTTGACTAGCCACCCTAGTAGATAGATATACTCAGATACAAGCCATCAGTCATTATTAAAAGGAAGCCGTCTTAATAATTAGGAGAGCCAGAACATTTTATAATATGCAATAAACAGAATGGATCTTAATAAAAAAAAAAGGATCAGAAAATCATTTGACAGATCAAAAGTGAAAAATTAATAAATGGCTCTACAAAAGTCTTCTGTCTACTTGTGGGAATGATGTCATCAGACTAGAGGATTTCCTACAGGATACTTATACATTGAATAAAAACAATTATAATAAATAAATTTGATTTTTTAATGCATACACATTTAAAAATATCTTATTTTCAGTTTGTTTATCTATGGAACCAATGACAAGCATTCCTTTTATTATAAGAGGAATATAAAAGTCTTGTACAATTTTTATTTTAAGAATAAATATGTGACATTTCCATAGCATCATCAAAAAGGTTTATTACATGGGCAATTTTCTCATCCTTATGTGATGGACTATTCTGCTTATTTAGAAAATTGTTGCACAATATATATATATATATATATATATATATATATATATTATAAATTAATTGATTTAAAATATGGGTTTTTCGCTACACAGTGATAACCATGTTTCAAAAATGGAAGCTAAAACCTTTGAATTTAATTTTGTTATTAAACCAAAGACATTAGTTCCATTTCCTCGTCAAGCGAATTTTGGAGTACATTGAGCACTATTGTGTAAAAATAAAAATATCTATAAGAACACCAGATTTCATATCTTACTGTTCTTTCTTTTTATTTATATATACATATATATAGGTACCCCCAAAGATTCACTAAAATTGAGTATGCATAATGAAAAAATACCTTAAACTTAATAAAAACAAAGTTTCATTGTCAAAATCTTATTATTATAAGGAAAAATCTAAAGGATTTTTTGATTATTAAATTAAATATTTTAATATCTTTTAGAACCTTCAAAAATTTGGTTAAGAATTTGTTTCTTGTGTAAACAGGTGATCATAAATTAATGACAAATTTGAGTGTCCTTTTGCAGTGTTACACACATTGAAATTCTTGCAAAAATCAGATAATTGATTTTAATTAAGCTTTCAGGACTTATTCACAATTGAATGAAATTGTTTTAGAAATGTTTTTTTAGAAAATCTTGGTGAAAATAATTTTTTTTTTTTGTTTTTTGTTTACATTTGTTACTGCTCACTTATTCAATTTTATGAAATTTTTTTTTGTGACACTTAATGTTTATATTAGTTATAAGAACAAGTCCTTGGAGAATTTAAATCAATTTTTTTTTTTTTGTTAAACAGAAACCCCAGTTATAGAAAATCTGCTCTGAATTGTAAAATAAAAAATGCAATAAAATTAAGATATTATGTAACTAGAAAAGTTTTTAATTGATTTTAGGAATATATTATGGACAGTATTGTCTTAAGAAAAAAAAAATTTCAATGAATAATGAATTTTTACAAGAATTGCTTACTTTTTTTTATTTTAATTAATACTTTATAAAGTTTTAAATCTTTTAAAATTCTGTATTAATTTATAACAGTTGATATTGTCATAAAGCAAAACTATATTTACTAATCATAAATGGAAATGCTTACTACAATTCAATGACCCCCACCCCACCCCAGGATTTTATAAAGAATTTTGAATTTTTTGTGTGTATGCTGATTCTTATAAATACACAACATTTCCTCAACAAGCATTTTTTAAGACCTTAAATTCAATAAAAATATTAGATTACCTAGAATATTTTAAGATTACTCAGTAGTTAAAAAATTGTACAAAAAAGGCATTTCCATTCAAGTAATTTTTACAATTATGTTCCCCCTTAGAAAAAATAACCAAAGAAAAGTGCAAGTAGAAAGTTGTCAACACCTCATAAAAACATCCACCTTCATAAAACAATGCTTTTTTGTGATTTTTTTAAAATTAAAAGTAATATTTGTTTCCAATCAGATTAATTGAACTTTAAATCCACTAATCTTCCTCAAAGTTCAAGAAAAGTATATTTTATTTTTGAAAGATTTTTTAATAAATAGAATTACAATGTATTGGCAAATTTGTCAATATGGATGTGTTTTTTTTTTTTTGTTTTTTCAATAATAAAAAAAAACAATTAAGTTTTGTAAATAAATTGTTGAATTGTATCTGTGGCTCTTCTGAGAATTTGATATAAAAATGTATATGTGGTTTCATTCACTTAACTGAAACCCAGAAAAGTTATTGCACGTATTTGTATACTGGATTTTAAAAAAAAAGTTTGTAAAGCTGAAAATTAAGCCTGTGTCTTTTTCTATGTGTTTTATCAAAATTGGTGTTTAAGAGTCTGTTGCTTCTTTCTACTTGCCGGTGTATGTGTAATCAAGAGAGTTGAAACTTGTGTGTGTGCTATTGTAAAAGGGTTGGTTTAGATAGGTCAAGAAATAAATCTTTTAATGTGAATACATTTGTGTGGGAGTGGGGATGAGGGAGTAAAGGAGGCATGAAAGAAAGATATGGAAGAGTCAGGTTGGCTGGCCAGACCACCCATATTGCAACAGCCCGGTGACACTTGTGTCAGTACACCCACTTTTTTTTTCTCTCTCACTCTCTCCCGACCTAGCCTAGGGACCTGCCAAAAGAAAAAAAAGCTGTAAACATCCTCAGTCTCCACACCCACTCTCTACCCGACCTTAAAACTCCTTTGTTAGCCTTTACTAGCCTCATTGGTGTCAGAATACAAAAAAAAGTCCAAATACAAACCAAAAAGCATCAAAAGTTAATGACTGACTGGACAGCCTAATTTTATTTAGGCTAAAGAAAGCAAGTTTTAGTAGAAAAATATCAGTTAAATAAATTTAGAAAAAAAAGAAAAAGGACTTTAACATTCAAAATTAACCCAGACAGTCCTTATTTTTGGAGGGTGTAACAGAAAATATTTAATACCACAGGAAGTCCATCTTGAATTTTTTTTCAAAGTCCTGAATTTTTGGTGGAGTTTTTACCAATAGGCACTGAGACCGGAAATCTTTTCTTTAAAAAAATTATAAAAGTTAATAGGGGCTCCGGTTTGCTATGTAAATTAATTGTAAATTGATCCCCCTTTGAAAACCAAACTCAAAAGAAATATGCCATGTGATTTCTTATATATTAAAAAAAAAAAAAAAAAAAAAAGTAAATAAATAAAATTTAGAAATTAATAATTTGGATTTTTTTCTCCATATATTACTGTCAATTAAGCAGTCCGGAATTACAAATTAAAAACAAAAAAAAATTTTTTTTACATTTTAACTTTTAAGAAATTGCAGTTTGTGAATACTTTTTTTGTTTTTTACTTCCATAAATTGATTTACATTTTACAAATAATTTACATAGCAAACTAGACTCACCACCACCATGCTTAGTTCTATATAATTTATTATTTTACTTTAATATTTGTGATTAAGTGATTCATTAATCTATAGTAATATGGAAAATTTAAATAATTTAGAGTAGACGTTTTTTTTTTGTTGCAGTGCCTATTATATAACTCCAAGTTTTTATGTACATTTTTTAAATGATCTTTTTAAAACTGTAGTGTCATGTAAATATTTATCAATATTGTTACATATTTATTTGTGTTGCCTTATGAAAAATAAAAAATAAAAATTTTTCTCTTTTTCAAATAAATATTTTCATTAATACTTAAAAAAAAAAAATTTAAGACAATTTATTTGGCACTTAAAAAAAATACAAAGAAAAATGACTCAAATAGAAATCCTTCCAACTGTTAGAAAAAGAGCCAGCCTTGGAGAATTGTCAAGGGAATACTTTCTCTTCCAATTAGAGAAAATTAGGTTTTTATGGGTTCAATGGAAAACCAAGGGTTCTGACAAATCTTTCAGTCTCCACTGTAGGCTAAGATCTCAGCAGGGAGTGGCACATCTGTGCTTTTTGGAGACCACACAGTATGCTAAGATTGACCCTCGTTTGCCCTTACTTGCACCTGGGAGGAGGACAACAGACACAGACCTCTTTATCATTTTGGAATATTTTTATCCCTCAAGCTGAGCACTGGGCCATGAAGGACATTTTTTTTTCCTAGTACATCATACAATTAATTTAATACTTCCTCCCAAGTTTTTTTTTCCCCCTAAAGGAGGGAAAACACAAGTTTTCAAAGCTTACTCTTATAATCATAATTATAGAGCTCGAATAAAGCCTCAGGGTTGTGCTATAATAAAACACAGTTTTTCAGCAAATATGTACAATGGAAATAATTATAATGTTACAATGCCAAGTGACTACAGCACAATACAAAAGAAAACTAACAAAATAAAATAATACACTGAACCTCCAGAATAAGAAAAAGGAAGTGTGTCATTTAAATAAGAACAAAGCCATAACAATTATGAAAAGAACAACAGGTGTGAAAGGCACCCAAGATTTTGGTGCAAATTACTATATTAGAGAAAAAAAAAAATCTGTTTCCAGGAACTCTAAGCCATTTAGTTGGCTTAAATTGGAATTTCTCAGATACAAATGTGCAGATCAATAGCCGTAATACACAGTTTAAAGTAAAAATAAAAATTATCTGCTATAATTAATGTTTGAAGTAATAAAAATGTTGGATTAAAAATAAATCCATTAATTCTTTAGAAATTGATTTTATTCCAAGTGTTTAAAATTAAAATCCACTGAAAGAGTACTTTATTTATATTAGTAATAGTATGAATTTTAATTTGTATCACAAAACCTTTAAGAAAATGCTCATAAATATTTGCATAATAATAGGAGAATCTTCCACTGTTTGGTTACTAATTATAAAGCATTCTTCAATTATGGGTCTAATAATAAATTTAAATTCTATTCCTATTCAACCAGTCTTAATTTAGTACAGTGTAACCCGGATATAAGAGAGTTGTCGGGACCAGAGAAGAAGTCTCTTATATCCGGGTTTGGTCTATTTTGTTTTATTAACACAGGCTCTAATTTGGGACCAGAGAAAATCTCTCTTATATCCGGGTTACACTGTACATGGAAAAACATTGCAATTTAAGAACAAAATTGAAATATTTTACAACAAAATTTTGCAATACTTAAAAAAAAAAAAAAAAAAAATAGGTAAAATAAATAAGTTAATTCTTTTTTCTTATGTTTAGGTAATACAACAGGCAGTGGCATGTAAAGAGGAATCTGCATTTTAAATTCTAATCAAGTCTGTTTCACTCATTTTTGCACTAATGCCTTTGGGAAAGGCACAAAAATCTATAGTCTTCCACCTGTGGCTCTTTAGTTAGGGCAACCAGTGTGGGACAACTCTGAATTCAAAACCAGCATGAAGAGGGATGGGCTCCGTCAGGCTATTTTTCCCTTAGACACACCCACTACTGCCATAGTACATGTGGTGCCCCTATTATGTTCTTGAGTTATCAAAAAGTAGGGCATTCCTGAATAAAGTATGGCTATTTGAGTTACTCTCTATATTTGATTGATTAGAAAGAAAAAAAAATAATTTGTGTGCATTTCTGTATGTATACAATATTGAGCATCTTTTTTTTATCTCTGTATAAATGGTTTGGAAGCATTTATTTACACAGGCCATCTTTTAGTTCTGTTTTCTTAAGGTTTTAAAGAATGTGTCAGTTGTCCTGGGAATAAGCAAATCTTCTTTGAGGTCAGACTAAAAAACTCTGTTGCCCTCACCCCCACCATATTCTGCCGCTTTCACCTAACCCTCAAAATCTACCATGTGGAACTCCTGAGTTTTCTTGGAGAAGTGCTAAAAAGGCTAGCAAGCTAAATGTGTGTGGCCTACCAATCCAAGATGAGATATATCTGTACTGTTCTTTTTCTTCTTCCTTTTCCCCTCATACACACATATTCCTTTCTTACTCCCACCCCATCATATTTGTTCCCCTTTCATGAAAGTTTACTCTGATTACATTACCCATTTTTCTAAATCTCAGTGTTAGAGAATTTTCAGTCTTTTATTTAAAAAACAAAAAATGTTATGTTGATGGTTATGACTGCACATACTATGTGGCGATTTTATTATTTTATTTTTTCAGTAATTCAAGTGCTTCTTTTTTTAATACATTATTTTACGGTTTGCCAGATGTTTGGGTGGTAGATCAGAATTTATTAAATGTGCATTTTTATTTATTGGAAAAATAATCCTCAAACAAAAGATGTTTTTTTTTTTTTGTTTGTTTTTTTTGGGGGGGGGTGATAACGTCTAATGAAATTTTAAAAAAAAATATTTTCACTGATCGATTTCTTGGACATTTGTAAAATCGTAACTTACCGATAAGGAAAAAAGAGGAAAGGAAAAACATTTCTAAAGTAATGTTTTTGTAATTATAAATAATATTTCTTTAAGTGTCTGCTCTAATTAAATAACTACGTAGTGGCCAAAAAATATTATTAGCAATTTAGAAACAGGAAATAAATCCTATTCAGAACAACCTACCCACGTGGATAGGCTGTGATACATGGTCAGTTTAAGGTGTGGGCTTACACGCGTGTGTGTGGGCAGGAACCACAACAACCAAAAAAAAAACAACTCTCATCTTTGTATGTTTATTTTTTTTCTTCTTTGCTCTATTGTCACCGCCCTGCTCTGAATTAAGCTCCACCCCTTATTTTCCATGCTTCTTCCGGTTTTTACACTCGTATCAGCCTTTTTTTCTTTTGGCCAGTTCTCTTAATTTCTTTAGTTAGATTCTCTTGCTGAGTTGCCGTCAGAATGCGTGTTACAGTCGTTAGAACAAAATTTTAAACTGTTGAAGTTTATTTTTTGTTCGTTCCTTCTAAAGTTTTCAAAGATTTTTGTTACGTAATAAAAACATTAACAGAGAAAAATAATCTCTGTAATAAATACATGAAATAAACGATAAAATCAGCTGAGTAACTATCAGAAAGTCTTAAATTTTTTTTATTGTCATTTATCTCTGGATACGCCATACATCTGTCACCTACATGAGATCATTTGAATTGAACTTTGATTATTGCAATGTATGTATGTCCTTTAAACAGACTTTTAACGTCCTAAATATTTTATTATGGTCGTTGTTTATATGCTTTTATATATATATATATTTTTTTTTTTTTTTTTTTCACAGGTATATTTTTAATGTTTTACTTGTATTGGTTCTACTTGGCCTTCTCAACGGGTTGTGGTTCTTGCCTGTAATTTTATCTATGGCCGGCCCACCAGGGGAGGTAAGTCATCGTCTAACTCTTCTATTTAGAAACTAAGAAATGAATCACCTTACCCAAACAACAATTAATTCAGGTATTAATTTAGACATTGGATATTATTGTTGGTTTAAAAATGTAAATAAATTAAAAACTGGAATAAGATATGATCCAATTAAGAAAATTATAGAAAAAATTATTGTACCTTCAAGTAATGTCTACTTAATGATAATATTACTTTATTAAAAAAAAGGTAATCTAAAATATACCTTGGCATTTATTTTTTTTAATTTGTATTCACAAATAGTTTAGTTTTGAAAAATTAATAGTTTACTATTCCCTATATCCTATTAACATCACTACATTTTTCCCCCCCTCAGATTATACCTAAGGACAATGGAGACATGATTGAGGCACCAACGCCAGAACCATCTCCACGTCCTCGGGAGAGACCTGTGCGCTCTGTCAGTCGACATATATACCCACGGATGCCATCTGACATATCACTTAGCACCATTACAGAGGAACCCACACAATACTCTTCACATGAAATTATTGTACAACCAGAAGTTGTTGTAGAAACCACAACAATTCCTGTGACACGAAAAGAATCTAGTGAAAGTGTAAGTATCATAAAGTTTTTACTTAGAAATAACATTCCCCCCTTTGAATTTAATTTCATCTTCTAAATTTGTCAGCAAAGTTTAATATACATACACACAAAAAAAAGTGTTTTTCTGTTGACACTGCTTTTACTGTGGCAAATTTTATTGATTTAAAAAGTTATTTTTGGAATTTTAATAAAACCAAAATATATGAAATTAGATTTATGCATTCTCTTTTTATCTCAAGAATTGACAATATGTAATGTCCATTGTCATCATTGTTTCCTTGAGCATGTATACAACAACTTCTCAAAGAGTAGCAACAAATTCTATATTACATTCAGTTGTGTGTGATTCAATTACCCAAACTTTAGGCTATCATCTCGTATATAAAATATGAGGTAGACTGAAGTGAAACATTGAATTAGAATAACAATAAAAATTCTAGAATTTATTCCCCACAAAGATATAAATAATATCTCAACATTTCAGATAAAAATTACCATTTGTATTTTTTAATGTAGATTTAGATCAAATTTTTATTACCATCTTTAAAATGTCAAATGCTTTAGGAATGATAATGCAATTATTTTTTTTTCTTTTTGTTAATAAATAGTAACATTCAATAAATTTAATCATTATAAATTTATATTTAAGGAAAAGATGCTTTTTTTCTTGGATTTTTCTTTTTGTTCTGGTATTTTGAAATTCTATAAACACAATTTGTAAATTTTGTTTACTAAATATATTTTTGTGGAAAAAAATTAATAGAAATGATAGAATATTGAATTAGCAGCCATATTTGGAATTAAGACGGTTGAAATGCCTTATTACAGAAAACTGAATTTCTTTTTTTTATTCATTAAATAAAGAATTTGATACTGATAGCCTTAGAAACACCAGGAAAATATTTAGAATGACATGCTATAAATATTATTAGTCATGCTGAATCTGATACAAATGGATTCATTAACAAATCCACAGGACAATTGTAACTTAAAATTGAAAATGTGTGTGTTTGTATCCATTTTAAATATTAAGCATTGTAATTTTAAAAAATAAGATCTGAGTTTAAGTTAAAAGTTCAAAGAAACAGATACTGAAATAAATTTATCAGATAACCTTGGTCTCCACTCATACCAAATATATAAGGTTTTAAATCTCAATTTCTAAAATTATTTTTACTTATCCATTTCAGAATTCCCCCCATGGTACACCTCCTGTGAAACATGTAACCCGAGTAAAGGCAACGGCAACAGTCAAAGTAGAAGTACATACACCTTTACCAGGTTAGTATATAATACTGTCGATACAACATTGCTATCTATATACAGTCTCTTATTTATTTCGTAACATTTTTATGATGTAGTCAATCCATTTAAAACCAAAATGTGAATGCAACCAAATATAGTTATCTTCTGAAATTTTGGAAATGTTGCATTTTTACTTAAAATAATTAAGATGAATGTTTGGAAATGCTTATTTTCTCAGTAATGTTTGTGTGACAGTAAAATATGACCATTAATTTACATCCCTGGATGGTTTTCTTTGTCACATAACCACATAGCTATCGTTTCACTTAACAAATTTCTGATAACTAATTTCCTGAAGACTATTCTTTCTATAAGACTGCAACAGTGATAGCAGTGGTGAATATGTCTTTATGTAAACAAGCCATACAGCCCCATTAGCTTTACCTGATTTTTTTGGAAAACCATTCTCTCCAAAATTATTCTACCCAAGAACTTCAACCAATCCAATGGATAGGTCTTTATGCAAACAACTTAGTCTCAAGAGATTTTAGAAATAATTTTTGATTTTGTCTGTAGAAGTCATTTATGTAGAGTCATCATTTTTGATTTGGTGAGTCCTGCAAGTGGATACACAACTGTACCCAGATATACTAAGTTATCACTAAATTAATATTCCAGTTCAATTCCTTAAAAACTCTTCAACCCATCTAATTTTTTTAGAATTAATGAACTTTCTTAATCCTAATCCTTGTTTTGTGTTTTTTTTCTTTCTTTTTTTACATTTAATTCCAATAACCATCAAATGCAATGAAGTATTCTCATGCATTTTTCTCCCTGATTCTATACAATAAAACCAATCTTTTCTGCATTTAACTATCTGTTGGCTACTATCAAGCCTCTCTGAAGTTCTATACTCCTCCACTCACGCACAAAAAAAGATAGTTACTACTTACCTTATTTATATATTTTGTGCATATGCATATCTTGAAATTAAAATCATAAACTCATTTTGTTTCATTAAAAAATCTGCTTTTTTTTTTTTTTTTTTTTTTTTTTTTTTCCATTTCTCAAATGTACTTAATTTCTCATTCTTTTTCATTTCTACTTTCAGGTGCTGTAGAACAAGAACACAGTTACAAAAGCAAAAGACGAAAGTTGAAAGAGTTAGATAGCTCAGACTCAGATGGCAGCAAATGAGGTAATTCTATCATTTTGCTTTTACCCTTTTTTTCTTTTTTATACCTACTTTGTTCAATGGACTAAACAATATTGAGTAGCTAGTTCTATTTAAAGAAAAATGTCCTTTTATTTTTTTTATCAATCACGGATAATACTTATTCAGTTTGGTTCTTTACTTCATGTTCTAGACACACAGGATACTTCAGCAATATTATTTATATATATATAAATATTTGCAGTTCAATGAAGGCAATTCTGAAAAGTATACATGTAGATAATCTATATTTGTGACAATTTTTGTCAGTATTGTGAAATATAACTATATTTTTTCTCTCTTCTCAGTTAAGCAAAAATTACCTCAAATGATTTCTGCAATTAGCTTGTTCATCTTGGATGAGAGTAAATGTTAAAATATATAAATTCATAAAAACAGACAATTATGCAAATATGCTCTTAAAAATCAGTCACACAGTAATCGTAATAGAAAATCTTTAATGTTTTATTATGGCGATGTTCAAAAATTATATATTTCTCATTTCATCTGTAAATGTTCAATGTATTTATCTCATTGACGAACTCTAGAGTTTCACATAATACTGCTCATCAGAGTCAGATGGTCTAATAATTCTGTTGATATACCAGAAATCATATTTATACTCCACAGAAATAAACCCTAACCATAGGTTTCAAATTTCAAGTACATACTTACACAAGAGTCTGTTAATATATATATATATATATATATATATATATATATAATTTTATTACTTAAAACATTATTGTTAGAGGATACCCATGTTTGAAATTGATGCCCAATTTTTAATTTTGAAATAGTGTGTATTGCATCTATCGGCTTACCCCCTTGAAAAAAACTTAAGAAAATGTGCTCTCCAACAGGGTTTGAACCTGTGTTCCCCCTTTGCAAAAGAAATCACCATTTGAACTGGTGTGCTTTAGACTGCTCAGACATAGAAAGTGTCACCACCCAGCAAGGTGGACATTCTTCAAAATTGCAAATAGAACATTGCTGGGCTGTGACACTCTCTGGCCAAGTTGTCAAAAACACACCAGTTCAAACACTGGTTTCTCCTACAAGGGTGGTGCAGGTTTGAACCCTACCAGAGAACACATTTTCTCTAAGTTTTCTCAAGTATACAGACCAAAAGGTATAATACACACTGCTTAAAAATAGAAAATGGAGTGTCTTTTTCAAATATGTGTATCCACTAAAAATAATGTCCTGAAGTAATAAAAATGTTAGATTAA
This sequence comes from Acanthosepion esculentum, assembly GCA_964036315.1. Lineage (NCBI taxonomy): Eukaryota > Metazoa > Mollusca > Cephalopoda > Sepiida > Sepiidae > Acanthosepion > Acanthosepion esculentum. The sequence goes on along the minus strand of OZ038476.1, from coordinate 53,484,383 downwards.
AAATAAAATCATTAATTCTTTAGAAATTTTGTTTTTATACAAGTGTATTGTTCCATGTTGATTATATGGCTTTTCATTATTATTCCTTGTTTTTTGTTGCAGAGATACTGCCATCCCAATGTCACAGAAGACATGCCTGATATTGATATTTATAAATTATGAGCTCAATCTCAGAGTCCGTCTGGTGTCCTCACCAACCGTTGACTCAAAATTATCAACAGGTGTTCACAGACCCAATCGTTTATGGTGACACTCTGTGGAAATTCGCTAACAGAACGTAAGAGCAGATATGATGACATTATCTCAAAAAATGGAAACGTTAAAACAAACAAAAAAGAAAGAAGAAACTCGGACACTTGTTACCATCCATGATTTGGGTTATGTGAAAGTTCTTCACCCTGTGCAATTGAGAAATTTTCCATGAAGATGGGAGCAGCTAATAACAAATGGAAAGAAGAACATATGACTTGATGTGTGTCAGTGCCTTGCTTATCTGACTGACTGTCAATGTTATTGGATGAAATAATAATAATACAGATGCTTTTTGTAGGACATAATGCCAGAGCTGAAAAGCACCCTTGCAAAGCTGAAGTAAAAAACGGATTCACAGAAACCATGATGAAAATGAGAGGGGAAGAAGACAGAAAGAAAATGTTCATAGGTTATCCCAGTGCTGTGGAAAACGGGATTAGATTTAATCCTCTAAGAGTGAACTAATACTTCCAACATGGATCGTTAGTGCTGTGGATTTTGATTTTTATCCCTTTTCCCAAATTCCTCTTGATCATGTTTTGAAAAGATCAGCTACTGTATAACAATCATGGAGTCTGCTGCTATCTACATCAGCGGAAGGAAGAATAAAACAATCAAATTTTTATATGAACATCCCAAATGAATGAAAAAAATTTTTAAAAATAAGAAAAGAAAATACTCTCCTAGTCTGCAAAAAATGGCAGATACACACTTTTTCTCTATTTTCTTTTAATGTGCAGCCATATGTTGTACATATATTTTTATAATTAATTTATGCCTTAAGAGAAAGAAAGATGAACAAACAAAAAATTAGTTTTACTATATTAAAAAGTATATGAATAATTTTCATGGTTGTGAAACAACTATCTTGCAAAAAAAGTTTTTTTTTTTCTTTAAAACTTCTAGGCTCTTCTACATACATCACCATTTCCAAATACAAACAAATCATATACATAAGTACATTGTCTTCATCATTATCATAGAGTAAAATTCATTTTATAAACCTTTTTTTATTTGTAAAAAAAAAAAGAAAAAAAACTCTCTAGCTTTTAATTTAATACTTTTTATTAACAAAATTTACTTTACCAGCAATCTTTAAAAAATGCAATTAAAATAAAAATAATTTTACAATTTATACAGAGAAAGATTGAGTAAAAAGAAAAAAGACCAAGAATGTACCGTGTGCTGGTTACCAACCCGTCCACAATTATTTCCAAATAACCAATGCATGGTACTCCCTTCGTTCTTTGATTTCTTTATCAAGTCTGTAGATTCTATATCTTACTACCTCTACCTGTATTTGTTTATCTTTCTCTCTCTTTTGAAATTGTTCAATTTATGACTTGTAGCTGCACTTGATTTCTCTAATATGAGCCTGTAGTTTGCTCGAGGCCACATCTATGGTTGTGCTTTAGCTGTGCTCAATGCACTGCTCTTGAAGAATCTTCTGCAAAAAATGAGAAGGATTCACTTCTGGACATTTTGATAGCATCTTTTCTCTGTTATTACATTCAAATTGGTCAAAAGCACCCCCCCTTCTTTTTCTTTATCTGCTTATTTTTTGAGATGTTTCCATGAATTTCTCAGGTGAAAATCTTTCTCTGAAAAACAGAAAAAGGCAAAATTAAGAAGAGAAAGAATGAGATTTTTTTTTTATTTTTTTTATTTTTTTTTTTTTGTCACAATATTACTCTTCAACGTCTGTTTTTCTTGCTGACTCAATGAATGCATTGTCTCAATCAGGGAGGATGAAAATAAAGATAAATGCATTCAGAGTTTTAAAAAAAATTCAAGCAAGCTGTCCATTTAACTCCAATGTTTTTGAACAAAAAAAAATGTCTTAATTTCTGATGGTGTTTATGGTCAGTGTTTACGGTGTCTGTTGTCTGTGTGGGTGCCTCTGAGCAGAAACTTAAAAAGGGCTGCAAGCAGAATGTTTAACTGGGAGAGGAGTGAAATAAGAGGGAAGCCTGAATGTTAACTTTTTTTTTTTTTTTTTTTTTTTTTTTTTCAATAGAATCTGGAAAAAAACTGACCATTTCTTATATATAAAATAGAAAATTGACTTTTTATATTTTGTACGGGTATATTTCTGTTAAGGCATAAAAAAAAATATCCTCAGCGTATAAGCCAATCATACTGAAAAAAGTAAGCAAGTTCAAGTTTTTTCTCATTTATGGTTGTGCTCCCATGTAGTCAGTCAGATCGTTAATACTTACCAAAATTTATTTATTTATAAAAAAAAAAAAATTCCAATCATGGAACATGGAAGCGGCTTACTAAATTTTTTTTTTTTTTTAAATCTTCTCTTTTGTACATTTTTTTTTCTTGCAGTGACCAACAATACAAAAAAACTGGTTCAGTTTCATAAATAACCAGCCAACTAAACAGTTTTAAAAAGAAAATTGTTGATGCATGCATTCTCAATAAATATACACACACATACACACACTGTCATGTGACCAAACTGTCATTCAGAAACAGTAGTATCTATATAACTGCAAAACATTTACCTTTTCTCTGATTTTTAGCAAGATCTTTTTAAGAAAATTGCACATCCACTTACATGCATGTATGCGTAATAATGCAATCTTTATAAATAATTCTACATATTTATATAAGTAATATATCATAGGAATTTGCTGTTGGTCTTTCTACATTTATAAATTACTTAATGAACCAAAGGAAGAAAGAGACTATAATTGTACAAAAAAAGGTTCTCATCTTTCTATGAGTTGTACATTTTTCTGTGTGTATGCTTGTGAGAGTGTGTATCCTGTGATAAAAGGCAGTTTTTAATCCAGTTTTTTAAGCTGTGTTTACCATCAATTCCATTTGACTTTTGCTACAATCTTAATTCCTGTCAATTTTTCTGTTGGTCATCAACAAAACTTCATTTTTTTTTTTTTTTTTTTTTTTTGCTCTTCACTCATAGCAGCAACACAATCAACCAAAAGTTTTGCAATAGTATTAGTCTTTCTTATAATCTTGCTTTTCTGCATTATCTAACATTTTTTTTTTTAATTCTTTTCCTTCATACAATTTACATGTATTTTGCAATGACAATTACATTCACTGGCCACTGTGATTTGTGTAAGGTTTCTATTGGGATCTGTTTGTCACAGACAAACTTATTGAGTTCAGTGTTGTTTCTGATACATTATCAGTTGTATTTTTATTTAATCAAATTTATCCACTTTCACTAAAAACTAGAACTAGAACTAGAATTTTAAGATCGTTGATCTTTTACTCTCATTAATTGCCAATATTCTGTTTTTTTTTTTTTGTTTTTTTTTTTCTTAGAGAATCTTTGCTTATACAAAGACATTGAATCTAAATGTTTCCTACTAAGAAAGACTTACAGCAAAACTTCTTTGTGAATTATAAAGAATTAAAAATTCATTGTTGGCAAAAGACATTTTTATAGATAGACATTTAGTGGCCATTTTAAAAAAGCGAAAAGATTTTTTTGTTTTTTTTTTTGTTTTTTTTTTTACAATCGCTTTTTGTAATGTCACCAAAGTTCCTTGCAGTTATAGATGTGAATTTACAGAAATAAATAACAATCTAATCTCATGTTTTCCTGGACAGAGTGAGAATGAATGAAAACTAAGGGTAGGGGTAAGAGTTAAGTTGAGAGGAATCAGCAGTTCTGATCATTTTTTTTTTTTCTGCTTATGTCCTGTGTGAATTGTTGAAAGGTGTATGTTATATTTTTTTGTTACTGTATAAATAAAAAAAAATTTAATAATATATATGGACAAGCAAAACAAAAAAGTAACAATCTTGACTGTTGTTGACCATTTAAAAAATAAAATAAGAAAAATGGTAACGCAGTTGCTCCGTTGCTGGTGATATGTAAAAATTTGTGTTAAGCTAAATGAGTAATGGTTGCTGTCAAATGTTGTACAAACAGTATTGCACACTATGTGTGCTATCAAATATTTACCCTATTTGTCACACAATTCTTCCCCCACTTTTTTTTTTTTTTTTTTTTTTTTTTTAATAACAAGTAAAACATAATACTTAACTCTGTTCTTAATGTCCTTACAAACCACTAATCTAATATTCTCTAAGAATAGCTCATATTCATATGTGGGAAAACATGGCTACTCATTTAGTTGATTTTAAATGTATAAAGTCTTTATCACTTTTTATATTAAAAATGAAACTATAACAATCAATGGACTACCCAGCAGTTTTTTTTTTCTTAATAGTCCCTACTGAAATGAAAGATCGAGAGTTTAATATACCATCAAATATGATAATGTAAAAAGTATTAATTCATTCTCAGTTTATAATAAGCCAGAAGCTATTTGGTTTATTGGTTTATTTCTTCTATACAAGAAAATCCTGAGAAAGCTGACATTCTTTTTTAAACTTACAAATTTTATATCTATGTATGAGTTTCTCATGGTAATTATCACGATAATCAGACTTAACCCAATACATATTAATTATTCATAGATATACAAATAAAATCAGCCATCAAAAGATATTTTTTATTATTGAATCAATCTTATTCAATTTGCAAAAATGAAAACATCAAGTTTTAACAAAATTCTTTCTAGATTAATTAAATTCCTAAATATTCAGTGTCTATTTTTCATCTTTTCAACATTTTAAGAACCCCTGTTTAATAATACATACTTCTGCCATTGCAGTGAATTTCTTTGTAAAGCGGTTGTATCAAAGCCAGAAAGTTCTATGCCAGTATGTTGTTCAATCAACAATTCCTTCATACGTATCAGTCTGCTCTCAGGGTTTTAAATTCAGACAGATATACTAGTGTTTTTTTTGGGTTTTTTTAAGATTAATAATAATTTTCTCTTCAGTTTTACATCTCTTTTGTTTAAATGTCATTTTATTTATTGGTCTACTCTTAATTTTAACTTTTGTTGTTATTCTTATCTTGATTTTGTACTTGGTTCTACTAACCATTCTGTTGCAACAGTTTTTTTTTGTCTTGTTTTTTCTTCAGATTTTGAAAAGGACTAAATTTCTAAGTAGTCAACTTAGGCAATCAGTGTCTTGTAAATGATAATGTCTAAAAATTCAGACACTTAACTCTTTACCAATTACTTGCCTTTTTAACTATTTTGTTTACGTTTCTTCTCTATGTAACATGAGCACACACACACCCACACAAATTATTTGTATTCATGTGAATTTTTTTTTAAATATAGTATCAGTTAGGATGTAAGAATTGATATATATTGATTTATCTTTTGAGAGGATGGATTAATAAATGTTAGTTTATGATGTATCAACTTCTGCATAATAATCACATATTAATTAATATTAAAATGATACTGAATCAACCCTCACCCTCTTCACAACTTCTGGTATATTACTCATGGTACACCTTGTCCAAAGATAACCTGAAAGTTTACATGGTAAAAGTACCTACCTATCTGGGGCATTTGAATGGCCAGTCACCCCTTTTATCAAACTTTGTCCCATGATACATTTTAAAGAGTAGTGAATAGTTTTTCGTTGTTACATTTTCATTTACATTTGGATATTATGACATCAATACCAATCCTTTTTTATTTTTTCCATTTTACCAGAGCCATCCTGATTTTAATTTGCTGGGGTGGGAATTCATGGCAGAATAGGGCAGTGCACTGTAAAGTGTAAAACATTAATGCCAGTGAGAGGACCAAGATAGGTGTTCGGAAGCAGTCAACCAAAAATGGTTCCCCACTTTCATTTTCTCCTCAAATTATTCCATACCCTTTCAAAAGATTTGGGCTGATGATGTGGCTTCTCTGGTAATCTATTCATATTCCTGTAAAATCATCAATACCTACACAATATATCTACCTATTTTCCTTTAAAAGCCTAGTTCATTGTAAATAATGTTTATGTGATTATAAGAAGCTGATTAACTAAAAAATATATTACTAAGAAATCTATCTATCTATCTATCTATCTATCTATCTATCTATCTATCTATCTATCTATCTATCTATCTATCTATCTATCTATCTATCTATCTATCTATCTATCTATCTATCTATCTAGGATTAATACAGATATAAAATTTGTCATTTAGTTGATTAATGTTATTCTCAGCATCTTGACTTTAGAGTTTTGTAGACAGACACCCCACCCCCTACAATCACTCCGTTAACTCGTCAGGAGATATAATGTGTAATTAATAATATTTTAAAACTTACTGACCATACTGAGCCAATTTTACATGTACCTCACAAAAGAATCATTAAGCAAATGATTTGATGTTACTTGTTACTTTCAAATGTAGCCTGTATCAAAACCAAAAAGAATATGTACAGATTGTATAAAGGCCTCACTGATAAAATAATCTATAAAGTAGACATTATTTTCTTGTGAATCGTGTCTCAAAGTTTAAGAAAATTATCTAAAGTTGAAATAAGTGGAAATGTTTAGCTAATGCGACTGTCATTTGAATGGTTAGGTTTCTATAAAGTTATCATTACTGCATAATGTTGTTATCTTCTACATTGAGTGAATTCCTTGTATTGCAGAACATTTTATTATTGTCATCCACTTTTTACAATAGCTTGCAGGATGCGTGGGTAGTGTGATTGATATTGGCTTGGAATGAGAAGTCAGCTAAGTTCAAATTCCAGTCTAGTTTGTTACTTTCATTTATGACCCTTGAAAAAGGTATGAATCCATTTCTTTGCCTCCCTTTAGCTGTGGGTTAAATATTAGGGCAGTTTGGGCTCTGTAGCCTTGGTTTGCAACCAGTCTAGGAGAAGGACAACTCTGAAGTCAAAACCATATGTAACCCTGGCAAAGCACATTATGCAGCTAAGAAAAGAATCATGGAGTTCACATTGACTCTATAATTCTGACTACGGTCAGCCTCCCTTTTTTTTTCTTTTTTTGTATTGTGCAGCTTTTATTTATCAATCCAGAATATTGTGCAGTATTAATGATTATATAACAGTAGGGCTTATGTTTACAGAAAAAAATAAAACTTTTAATGTAATAGTTGGGTATACATTTCACAGGCTTATACCAACACATGTTTGAACACCTACTGCAGCACAGCAGTTAGCAAGCTTGTCTTGTAGACTATTTGCTAATGTAATGAGTTCTATTCTTACTGAGTGTCTTACTAAAATACTTTTGGCACCTTACTATAGAATAGTGTTTGAGCAAACTAGCTTCACAAACTGTAATGACCTTGATCCTCACTCAAGTCTTATAACCTTGCTAAGTGGAGGGTCACTTTGTGGTATTTTTACAGTTTGTTCATATCTTAATTTGCTTAATAGTATAATTTTAAAGACAGTACCGCTCACTGAGACTAACCAATAATTAATTTTAACAAAAAAATGCAACTATAAACCAAATACTTCTTTTTACTTCTAATATCAATTTGAGATTAATCTTTTTTTAATTATAGCAATTTTTTATTTTTACCTGATTGCTTTATGTGAGTGTGTGTACATACATACATAGGCAGGCACACACAGACGCACACACAAGTTTCATTAAATACGACTGCCAAGAGTTGTATAGAAGAGGGATTGCTGCCCAAATACACACTTATTAAATTATATGACCTAACAACCAACAAGGGAAGTAACTGCAGTACCTTTTTAGTCTTATAAAAGAGGGGTTGGTCCCCAAATATACAATTTTTTAAATATATAATTTTTTTTATGGAATTTCATCCAGCATTATTTCTTAAACATTATATTTAGTGGATATTTAAGTTGCTATCTCTGTTTTTTTTGTTTGTTTGTTTTCTTAAACAGTAAAATTAATAACAACTGACCTAGATTGAGAATTCCTACTAGAGAAAGATTGTGTCCCCTAACAGGAATCTAACCTGTTTCCCATTATTTATCAAGGAAACCAAGTCTATTATTGAAATGGGCCTTTACTAATTTGGCCAGGGAGGTTGTATTGATAGAGCAAGGTTTGAATTACCTATTTAAGGAATGCTGATTTATCATTGGGATCTCTACGAATCTGTATCTGCTAGCTTCAATTTCGCACCTGCTAAAAAATAATGTTTATAGTAATATATGTAAATAGATGTCTTTTTTCTTTAAATATTTTCATGAAGAAATATAATAACAGGTTAACATTAGCAAATTTAACAAAGGGTGACAATACTTTATAAATTTACAAATAAGAAAGCTTAAGTATGTGTTTGCATTTTGTGTTCATTCAGCTATATTTGTTCTTAAAGGACATAGGATGAAGTTTAGTTGTCTCTGAATACAAAATCAAAAGTATTTATGTTTATGCTTCATCATTTCTTCTTGATCTGCTACTCTTACATCCATGCCTTCATAAAGCAATAATTATATAACAAATCCTGACCATTTAAGTAAGACCACATTTTATGCAATTTTGTTTTCTGTTGAATTCTCTTATCCAAAACACAGTTCACCTTTTATTATCTCTTCGGGTCTGACAAAAAGAAAAAAAAAAATTATGATTTGATTGTGATCTTCACTTGATAAATATTTCTGTAAAGAAAATGAACTGAAAAAATTTATCCGTTTAGAATGGACCTTTCTTTCTTTTCTTTTCTTTTTTCTTCTCCAATGGCTTTTTCATGATACATGACAGTCAAAAATTTTACATCAATTTTTTTTTTTAAAGTAAAAGACTTTTTTTATGCTCTGTTATTTTCTTTCACTTATTCCTTATTTCAATTCCCTTCTCTTTATTATAACTTTAACTTCTCTCACTTTTTTTTTTTTTTTAAGATGCTCTTCCAAAATAAAACAGCCTATAGATTAGATTCAGCTAAAAGTTAATTTATTATCTTGAAAATTCCCATAACAATCTTCCTTTTATTAGTTTAACATCTACAACCCAACCTGTTTTCCTAGGATAAAACAACAACATTCTTAATTATTGAGTGGTCAGTTCTTGTTAATATTCTTGACTATGAAAGCTGGGTGACACAAGGCTGTGATGAGTAAGCAGAAATTCTTTTAAATTTTTTTTCTCCCTTTCCCAACTATTACCCCCCACCTTTTTATCTTTTTTTTTTTGTTTTTTTTTTTTTTATCCTCCCCCAAAAAACATATTGTCAATGGCTTTACTGCTGCACATATATAAATGACAATGACAGCAACCTTACTTTGAAATTGTCTCATACTGACCCTACCCTCTGGACACTGATGCTACTAAGGTGCATAGTTTTCAGCACACTGTCAATAGGGTAAGGTTAGAAGAGATACATGGGGAAAAAATGGGTAGGGGTTGGGGATAATCAGACAATAAAGATGTCTGTAAATGATATTTTCTTGTTTGTGTTTTTTCTTAGTGTTTTCTTTTTTCTTTTTTTTGTTCTCTGAGTCTTAGTTTTGCCAAAACCATCACAAGTTAGTTGATTTTTTTTTTTTTGCATCCTGATACACATCCCTAATGTGCACACATGTGTACCTCAGAAAGCTAGATGAACGCCTTACAGCAATCAAAACTTTGAAGAGAGTCCTGTTCCCCAGCAGATTTATGGAAAGCCAAAAGATTGAAACTAGAAAAAGAAAGAAATACAAACCTGAGACTACTTTAGACGAAATAACAAAGTAAATTGAAAGTGTAAAGTACCCATGGTTAAATGTAAATGGCAGAACTACCCAACACAGAATTGACAAAGTCTGTAATAAACAAGAAAAGAACCGGGCAAAAAATATTGAGCAAGCAAACAATATATACAAGACAAAGCAACAGTAGTAAGGCAAAAAAATTCACAAACTAAGAATTGGTGCTGACACATGATAGCGAATTCAGATTAAAGGACATAGCATTCTGACTTCAAGACAGACCGGGACTGTATCAGATGAAAACGAGAAGTGGCCTATCTTATTAGCTAGGAAGAAATCCCAGCATGCATTTAAGTGGTTCTGCCTATAAATTGGGAAGGAGAAAGTATTTGCAATCATTTCCACAAAAATTGGAATTAACAGAAAGAATAAATATGACAAGGCCAAACATAACTGGAGACTGAGGATCTAAATGGGTAAAAGGAGTATCAAGTAGTTTGCTTATAAGAATATCTTATAACGCTTGCAGTGATAAGTCTGACAGAAAGGAAGAAAGTTGCAGTAATACACTGTGAGAACAGTCAATGTGATGAAAAGGATTCTACATGATGAACAGCAGCAAAAGTAAGTTTACAAAGTGGCTACTGTAAACAAATTTTCAAATAATACAATATGAAAGGAGACTCATGCAGAGAAAAGGATTAAGAAGTTGCATACTGGTGATGCTATCATTAAGGATAGAAATTATGAGGATAAGACAGTAGGAACCACATACTTTGACCCTGTGGTTGTGCCAGTTCCAGTAATACACTACAGGCTAAACAAGAAGTGGTCAAAACCTGTGACAATCTAAGATGTACTTAAATTTAAAAAGGGGGGAATAAAACAATAGATATGCAGTAAGACAACATACATTACTTGTCACAACAAAAGAAAACCAGATTATTTTCATTTATTTGTAATTTGTTGCACATGAAACTTTCAAAGAAATTCCATTTCCTGGTATTTATTTTTTCCTTAATCTAATTTACTAACCTATTGGAGAACTCTTCTGTAACAGAAGGAAACAATACACAAAAACCTGGAAAGTCACAAAATATTAAAGTAAGATCAGCACTGGCCAAGATGAACAAGAACAAAGCAGCAAGACCAGATAGGATTCTATTAGAGATGCTATTGGGCTTAGATGATTTCAGCATTGACAAGATTACAGAAATAATAAACTCTGCCACACATGAGAAGACTTAAGTGGTCTATCTGAAAAGTAATGGGACTGGGTGTACTGTGTGAACTATGGGCGAAAGAGGGACAAGTGGATTGTGTTATCATCTAACTTGATATCTTGGAAGTATATAACTGTAATCTTAGCTGAGTTACCATCTTCAGTACAAATACTAACAGTCGTGACCCTACAACAATACGAGGTATGTCTGAGAAGTAATGGGACTGGGTGTACTGTGTGAGCTATGGGCAAAACAGGGAGAAGTGGATTGCGTTATCATCTAACATGGTATCTTGGGAGTATATAACTGTAATCTTAGCTTTCTGCAACGATTAGGACAATTTGTGGCTGCTTCACCATGACAATGCAACTGCTCACAACACCCTGAGCATTGAGCTACTGGCCGAGAAGAACATCGCCAGACTGAAACAACCTCCCTATTCACCTAATCTTGGTCTCTGTGACTTTTATCTTTTTCCCAAACTAAAGGGGACCTGTTTTGAAGGCATGGATGCTATCAAGAGGGCCGTAGAGATCTGAAGGACATCCAAAAATCCTTCTAGCCATGCATAGAAGGATGGCAGAGGATGGAAAAGTGCATTAGACTTGAGGGGGATTACTTTGATGGGCAAACCATGTAGTTGTTTGTATTTGAAATAAATTGTGACACCAGTCCTGCTACTTTTCAGACAGACCTCGTGTATATATAACGTAAATCATTCATACGAAAAACAAATAATGAAGCTAATTATATGGCAAGAAACACTCTCGCAAACAATATTTAATAATAAAATACAATCAACTTCGAATCCGTTAATGAATGGTATGATCCTTGTTTATAAATTCCAGTTTTATCAGGTCTTATTTTTTCTACTAGCCCGGCTTTCAATCGTTTCAAACGACCATCATCAGGTAGACATTTAAGTAAGTTTTCTTTAAAATCCAGGTAATAATGAGACATCGAAAGATAGTGCAGACCGAAATTATTCTTACATTTAACAATATCACATTGCTAAAAAACACTTCTTTCGGTCTGCACTATCTTTCGATGTCTCATTATTACCTGGATTTTAAAGAAAACTTACTTAAATGTCTACCTGATGATGGTCGTTTGAAAGCCGGGCTAGTAGAAAAAATAAGACCTGATAAAACCGGAATTTATAAACAAGGATCATACCATTCATTAACAGATTCGAAGTTGATTGTATTTTATTATTAAATATTGTTTGCGAGAGTGATTCTTGCCATATAATTAGCTTCATTATTTGTTTTTCATATGAATGATTTACGTTATATATATATATATATATATATATGCCTAATAAACCAGTTGCAGATGAATTTGAGTTCCATCAGACAGTTGACTTAAGCAAACTTATACAGTTTTGATAAAAGGAGTGTGTAAGAGAATTAGGGAGGTACGGTGGAGTAATGGATAGTGTCTCGGATTGAGGAGTCAAAGAGCCGAGTTCGAATTCTAGTTGAATACATTACATTCACTTACGTGCTAATACCCTTGGTAAAAGTATGAATCCTCTTCTTCTCCCCCGAGCTATGGATAAATAGCAGGACAGACTGGGTTCTTAGATGGCACCTACTGCGGGAAAGAAATCTGCCTTGTCAGTTATGTATCGAAAGATACATGATCGGCCTAAGCGTGTATCACGCATGGCACATAACTGACTGAACAGAATTAGACTGGAAATAGAGCAAGAACAGCATGGTTCGATTAATGAGACTGGAACAAGAAATGTGATGTTAATGATCAGAATGCTATCAAAGAAAGCAATATGAATGCAGAAGGACATATACCTATGTTTTGTAGATTACACAAAAGCATTTGATAAAGTACAGCACAAAGATCTATTTGAATTGCTTGAAAAAAAACTTGATTTATTTGGGAGATCTATTAGAATAATCCAAAACATTTACTGGGCACAAACTGTCTGCATACAAGCAGAAAACGAGCAAGCATGCAAAAGGAAAAAGGTGTATGAGAAAAGGATGCGTCTTTTCACCAGGTTTATACAACTTTTTTTCAAATTTATTATTGGTGGGCACAGCCTGAGCAACATAGTTATGTGACGTGTGATACACGCTTAGGCAATCATGTATCTTTCGATACATGACCGATGAGGCAGATTTTCATGCAGTAGGTTGCCATTACTTTCTGGAGTAGACCAGTTGCCATCCAAGGCTATAGAACTCGGTCTGTCCATAGCTGGGCGAGAAGAGAATTCATACGCTTCCCAAGGGTATTAGTACTTAAGTGAATGTAATGGATTCAACTGGAATTCGAACTCGGCTTTCCGATTCCACAATCGGAGCTGCTATCCATTACTCCACCATGTCTCCCGAGCAACATAAGATACACAGTTTACGATGTATTGATGGCAGATGGGTGGGTGGGTGCTGATTCTAAACAAAGGAGTAAAAAAAAGTGTGAAGAAAGACTAACCATCAATTGTAAGATGACAGAATGTGGTTATTAGCAAGAGTGACAGACTAAGATGGTGATGTCAAAATCAAGCAAGTAAGGCATATTGGAATAATGAAAGATGCCTTTCAAAAGCTAAACAAAATATTAAGAAGCAGGAAAATTTCATTAGAAACAAGGAAGAGTGCTGAGCTATTATGTTATGCCAGTCCTCCTAAATGGCAGTGAATGCTGGACAATTACCTCACAGATAAAGAAACTTGAAGCAATTTTATAGAAAGATGCTGGGAATAATACAGACAGACCATATGTGCAACAAGGAAATTTTGAAGAAAATGCAAACAAGAATGACACATACTTATAAAGAGAAATTTTTGAGACACTGAGGAAAGAGAGCTTGGAGAATTTGATACTGACAGGACATTGAAGGCAAGATGGAAACTGTAACCTACTTAACATGCTTGTATAAATGAACTGCAAAACAAGGCCTATGAGGGATAGTGAGGTGACAAATATTACTTAGAGTCACAAAGGATAGGAAGTTGTAGAGAGCCACGATTGCTCACATCCTGAAGAAACATGGTGCATAAAAGATGCCTCTCTATTTCTTCTTGCCTATTAAAGAGAACAGATTCACAAAACAGATGGAAGGAAAATAGGTTTGAAGTTGAAATTTTAATAAAATCAAAATTTTTTTGTTTTGTTTTTATTTACCCTTTCAAATATATATTTAGAGAGTCATTAATTTAAACATTCTATTTTGTTTACAATAAAATTCATTTCTGTTCTATCTTTCCTCAGAATTACATAATTGAAGTCATACACTAGTTGGTTGTTTTGTGAAATTGTTAATATTCACAAAATTGGAAACTAATAATTTACTTCAGAACTGATCTCTTTTAAGATCTGAAACTCTAATCCCATTCTTCAGATCATCAGACAGCCTATTCTATTTGCAATAGTGAAAGGATGTTATAGCTGTAAATACTATTGGTTTGAATAAAACTTAATATGTACTCAGTATTTGTTGCATATTACAATTTCACTTAAGAAAATTACAAGAAAATAAAACTGTAACACATTCATATAGCAGTATGTGAATGGATATAAAAAAATATACATGAAGATAGTGAAAATTTGGGGAGCCTGATCCACTTGCCTAAATCTGGAAAATGACCAGATTTATTTATTTTGAAGAGCTTCTTGGGGTGAGAATTTTTCATCACTCCTTTGTGTGTGCTATATATATATATATATATATATATATATATATAATATGATAAAAATATAGTTTTAAGGTATGCTATATTTATGGGTAAACGTACTCAATATCAGAGATAGAGTGTATGTAAATATAAATACACATCATGGAAAAGAAACATCATACAGTTTAACACCCCTCCCTCTATACAACAAAAAACAAATGTAGGAAAAGTATTCATAAGGTTGCCCAACTTCTAGCACTCTTCACAAGATATTTAGTAGAAACACAGTAAAAAGTAAGCTACAGTTGCACTGAGAACATGACACAAATAATAAAAAATGACAACAGAAAAATAACCAACCAAACTCACCTGTAACTGTAGAGTAACTCACAAATGCCCCTTAAATAGCAATTGTTTACAAAACCATTTAATATACGAAGCCACTGTAAAATCAGAAAATAAGAGAGAAAAAATATACATAGTAGTAACCGAAGGACACTGGAAACAGAAATTACACACACAAAACATCCTTTACAAATAGTAAATACATGAACAGCACAATGTTTTCTTAACATATATGGGAAATTAAAAACAAAAACCAAATTACACTAAAAATATGGAAAATAAGGAAAATATTATCAACAATAAATCCCAAAACTGTAAACTCTATCTAGAGGAGAAAATAGCTATAATAACCTTCCCAGACCAACACAAATTACTAAATAAACACTCAGAATTCATCTCAAAATGCAGACACAAAAATAAATTTTTACTACATTACTTAAAAATGGAAAACTAAAAATGAATACATTGTAAAATATCACCATGATAAATGCAAATATATATACTATATACAACATAGATAATGCAACAAACTTTAGATAAAGCCAATAGCTAAACAAACAAGATAACCAACCTCTGAAGAAAAAAATAAAATAAAATAAACAAAAAGTCTAAATAAATAAAGTAAATAATAAAACATTAACAAACTATAAATGCAAACATAAACACAAGTAAATGTAATAAAAATAATCAACAAATAATTAAGTAATCAATAACAAGAAAAAGTTAACACTATAAAATAACTACAAATAACCACATTCAGATCCACAATTATTTGTATTTAGCACCTCCTTGAATAATTTGAAACATAACCATTACCATCTACTCGATAAACAGTAAGATAATACAATAGATCTCACTACCCATAATGCACTAATGACCAGTGTAGTCAAGCCAAAACACAACACATATGGCCTGAAGATTTGTGTTGAAGCACGAAACAGACTGTCACCATTTGATTTTGACCTCAGAGTCCACCTTTATTTATCTTATATATAAAGTACAGTGTATGTGTGTGTGTGTATGTTTGTGCATGTGTGTATTGAAGCAACTCCTCCGCTCCCACTGGTGTAATTTCAATGATTTATAGCTCATTCAAAAGCCCTAGAAAAGTTAGGCAAAGGAAACAATTTTTGTTGAGTTCAGATTCAGGGTTGCCAGATTATGCAAGGTTAAAAATGTATATTAATATATTATACTAACCATTATTATTGCTTTCATGGTTCAAGAGGAGTAATTCATATTTTCATTTTGTATCCAAAATTGCAGCTAGCTTAAAATTTTAAGCTAGCTAAAATTTTAAGCTAGTTAAAATTTTAAGCTAGCTTAAAAGCCACCCTATCGAGTTGCATTTAAGCTAAATTCTGTGGAGGACTCTTAGTTTGGGAGGAGTAGATGCAATAGGCAACAATGAACTACAAAAGAACTCAAAATTGATCGCTACATTTAAATATTGAATTAATATTTAAGCTTACCTTTTAAAAGTTCAACGATAATTCTTCTGCTGCCACTTACTTTAAAGATAAGTTGATGCATGTAAATCCTTATTTTCCGTACAAACAATCATTTTTATTTCATGGGTGACAGAACAGGAGACAATTTATAAGATAAAATTAATATAGTGTAAAGATGGGAAAATAGAAATTAGAATTAGTTATACATTCAACATTTGAAGAGTTAGAGAAACATAACAGCTAATTAAGTAAAGTCTGTATTATGGAATCTACATGAATAAATGCAAAATTGGAGCTCAGTTCTTCCACAAATTCTGAGATTAAAAATCCCCAGCTCTACTTTATAGTAGGTATTTACTTGACCCACCCCCACAGAGTCAGGTTGTGACACAAGGTCAGTTTAATGTGGGGAACCTGAGCGCATACATTTGGGCTAAGGACAAAACTTCCCCAAGCCCCCCAACCGAGGGGCTGGTCTTCATTAGTTATCCTAGTCCTAGTTAATCCAACTCACGACCCATTCATTCATTACAATTTGCTCATTCACCACAAGAACTCATCCATCACCACTCAATCCTGCATATACCACAATACTGCATATTCACAGGGGAGGGCCTACAAAACACCCCATGACATAAAAATTTGAAAGTCCATTTTTTATAAAAATATATAAAAATTTCATGATTCATGAAATGATGGGGATGTGGGATGGAATGAACCCAGAAAACAAACTAAAAATGTAACACAAAGATAAAAATAAAAAATAAAACTGAACAATGTTAGTAGGAACCGTCCACCCGTCAAAATAAAAAGAGTGGCCGCTGTATTCTGCCGATGGACAGAATCAAGAACCACACTCACTAATGGAATGGGAAGGATAAAAAATAAATGATGGAATGGGGAAAATCAAAGGCTGACAAACAGGGGAGGCTGGCAATCAAACGTGGGCCATAACAAAAGAGAATGCTGGTAACAGGCCGAGAACAACACTTATTCACATTAACTAGGAAAACATAATAGTGTCTAACTTAACCAGGGAAGGTTCACAGGAAATCACCCCATCAAGGGGACTTAAAAGAGAAAATCAAGGCTAGCCCTATCCACACAAACCAGGCTCACCTCAGTCACCCACCATTCACTGAAATCTGTCGAAATCAAAGACCTTCTATCATTTGATTTTTACTCTAAGCTGATGCTTAAAGAAAACAACTTGATCCTGATGCGAATAACGTTCATCTCACTAGATACCTTCTTTTCATGACATACACACCACCATTCTAGCCACAGCTAGTAACGTAAAAAACACCATCCGTTTTACACCGAAGAACAGGGACGACACATTGTCACACACGTACACAAGGTCGATGGACAAAAGCTGATCGGGAGCAATACAAGCTGTCAACTTGCTGACATAATTCCAGAAAGGGCGCACATGAGGAAAATGGTAGAAGGTGTGTGAAGCCATTTCCTCTAAGCTAAGGCCACACCAATGACAGTCTGGAAAATCTGCGTACCCCATCTGAAGGTTATGTCATTGAGTGGTAGCACATTCCAAATCAATCACCAGTTAAGCAAAATGTCAGAGTTGCTGAGATAATCCACCGCTGGCACCCAAGACTTTATAGTAATTTGCATTTACTCAACCCTCCAGGAGGTGAAGTTGTGACACAAGATCAGTTTAATGTGGGGAGCCTGACTGTGTACACCTGGGCTAGGAACAAAAATTGCCAGAGCCATCACAACCATCAGTTGTACTGGCCTCAGTATAAGCACTGATCCCTCTCTCTGGTACAGTGAGAGGCTGTGGCCTCAGACAGCTGTTCCCCAGGGCTGGGCATCTTTCAGTATAATTTTCCTCAGTTGGGACTGTCCTTTGACAGAGCCACCCCTGAGTGCACTCTGCCCAAAGATAGAGACGCAACTGAGAAATGTACAAACTACTTTAGCGCAATTTGTATTTACTCAACACCTCATGAGTCAGGTTGTGATACAAGGTCGGTTTAATGTGGGGAGCCCAAGCGTGTATACCCAGACTAGGAACAAAAATCCATTGGTTGTGCTGGCCTTGGTGCGAGCACCAATTCCTCTCACAGGTGCAATGAAAGGGCACAGCATCGGGCAGCTGCTTCCCTGAGCCGGACACCTTTCAGTATAATTTTCCTCAGTTGCAACTTTGTCCTTTGATGGAGCTGCCCTTGAGTGCACACTGCCCAAAGACAGAGACACAACTGAGAGATGATAAATAGGGTGCTACAAACTACTTGAGAGCAATTTACACATGGTATTTACTCTGAATCCCCACTAAGACAAGATGTGACACAAGGTTTTTAAGGTGGGGACCCAAGCACATACACCCGGACTTGGAACAAAAATTCCCAAGCCCCCACAACTGTCCTTCATTACTGTTATTTTATTTGAGGATTGTTTTGATTTTCATTTCAAAAATAGTTGTTTAGGAATATCGTCTTATATATTGCAGAAAAGTGCTTGAAATTTGCATTTTACTTGGCCTTCAACAAGTTGGCATCTCTTTGTAAAACTTTACTTAACTATAACAAGCCAATTTATGAATGAAATGTTCATTTAAAATTTTTGTTTCAAAAATTTCAAGTAGTGAATATATCATACTTTGTGAAGTGATAGTGAGCAGGTGAAGCCTGCTAGTATATATATATATATATATATATATATATATACACTCACACATATATAATAATCTTCTGTTTCTTAGCCTGAGAAGGTACTTTGTTGGACATTGGCCTTCCCCAATATATGTTTGTCTGAAAATTTAAAAAAAAAAAAATGTTTATTTTTATAGAATTATTCCAATTAATATTAAAATTAAAATAACCAAATGTGTGTTTTTTAATTTCATGCACAGAGATTTAAAAAATTATATATTTTAGTTAAAGGAATCATTTTAGCATCTAAGTTATACCAATAGTATATTTTGTTAAAGATTGTAATAAGCACAACAAACATTGATGAACTAGAGTTGCCACTGTTCAGTACCCTCTCATATATACTTGGTGTATGCAAAAGTTTCCAGCAAATAAAATTTTTAAAAGTATATTCACTTTAGCTCATACCTATATATCTATAATTATGATATGCTCTATATAGTATAGGGAGTATAATTCATATATAGGTAAATGTGTGTGGAAAAGTCTATAAGGAAATATATATGCATATTATATGAGATTATGCATTATTTATTGTAGGAGTTGAGATAGAAATTAAATAGGCCAAGAATGCTTGTGTTATTGATATTAGCCAGATAAATGGACAGTGATATTACTCTGATGGCTGATGAATAATTACTAGTTATACCTTGGGCTCTCCTAATTACAAAATGGGTCTATATCATTTTACTTGCAAGTAAGAAATCTTGACTGTTTAAAATTACATAAATGAAGTAAAATGAATGTTGTGTACACATACACATTTTGGCAAATATGGACCTTCTTGCCTGCAACAAAACAGAGTGTAAAAAGGACAGTTTTTCCATTGACACTGCTATTATTTTAACTACCTTCACTCCTCAGCAATGTTTATTGTTTTAAAAAGAGATGATTAGAATTTTAATAAAGTCTAAACAGATTAAAGTAAATTTATACATTTTCTTTGTTCTTGAGAATTGACAACAAAAATAATAAACACTATTAGATTGTTTATTGGAATGGTTGGATGTTGATTCAAACTTAATAAAATGGTAAATAATAAGGATTTCCTTATAGTTGGTTCACATACTTTTATAATTTAGTAAATGTTTATAAATTTATGAATAAAAAATTGTTTTCATATTTATTTCTTTATAAATTGGTAAATGATAAATATTGCATTAGTTTTAATTGTATTAGTCTTTAGAATGTTGTAAATATAAAATTATTCTTGTAAATAAACAATCTAAAAAATAAATTTAAATATGTTCTCTCCAGCAGGGTTCGAACCTGCATCCCTTTGGTCAGAGGGAAATCATCATTAGATCCAACCTGCCTTAACCATCTCGGACATGGAGCAGCTTCACCAATGAAGCAAAGTTTGAAACATGTCTTTATTTGTGTTTGTAACTGAGCAGATATGAAAAACTTCAAGGAATTTAATACGAGAAGGATTTTACTTAAAGGCACATTTCAAACTTTGCTTGATTGGTGAGGGTGCCTCCTATTACCATAACAATGTAATCTCTCATTATTAACTAGAGAAGATCAGGCTGCATGACTGATAAATATATAAAATTACATTGTATTTTATATTAGAGAACAGATTGTTAAGTTGGAATATCTGTGAAGTTTCTTTTAATATTCTTAAGATTCCAGAAGAAATTCCTGTGCACTGTGATCTGCAATCATTCTTGAGAAAATAATTTTTTACCAAATAATGACCCTAGGGCCAATCATGGTTTCAGAGTTTGAAATTTGATCTATTATTCATCAATATATATTTTTTCTATATGGGAAAATGATATATAAATTTTTATATATCAAGAACGATTTTATGGAAGATCTATGACAAAGTAGAAAAATTTTTCATGTAATCATCCAGATTCTTAAAACATTTCACCTTTCTTGGCAGATCTTTTGTTATCATAATGTAGGATATTTAATAACACAAGTGATAAAAACATAAACAAAAATGAAAAAGAAATTAAATGAAATTGGCTAGACTATATGGTGGACTCTCCCGTCGTATTCAACATATTTGAATACCAACAGACCAAGGCACATATGATGACCAGACTAGGAACCAACAGACACCAGCACATATGATTTGATTATATTGGTGAAGGCTTTGTGCATAACCAACCACACTTTTTGAAGGGCCGAATACAGAGATCTGCTGCACTACGTGCTACAAGGTCCCCGAAGGACACCAGCACATATGATTTGATTATAGTTATGAAGTCTTTGTGCATAACCAACCACACTTTTTGAAGGGCCAAATACAGAGATGTGGTGCACTATGTGCCACAAGGTCCCCAAACAACCCTCTGATGCTCTTAAATTCAGTTTTCCTTCTCCTAGACCACTTGCCATCCAAGGCTATAGAACCCAGTCTATCCTGCTATTTACCCATAGCTGGAGGGAGAAGAGGATTAATACCTTTCCCAAGGGTATTAGCATGTAAGTGAATGTAATGGATTTGAATGGAATTCAAACTCAGCTCTCCAATTCCTCAGTCCGAGCTGCTATCCACTACTCCACCATGCCTCCTAGACTATATACCCATAAAATATATATTAAAAAAAAACTAAATTTAAATTAAAAAAAAATTTCAGCATCCCCTCTCCTTCAGTCGCATGTGTAGTCAATGTAAACATTACTTTAGTCTAATAAAGTTCTAAAGGACAAAATGCATTACACAGAATCATTTTCCCCTTTGTCATAGATTTTTTTCTTAAAACCTTTTCTTTTTTTTAAAAAAAAACTTCTATCTTCTCTTCTTACCTTCCTCTTCTCACTGAAACTAAGTAGTATCTTTCATATATATTTTGTCTTCTCATGCAATCAAAGCAGAATAGTTCATTATTTATAACGTATTAGCGGGAGACATTAAACTCTTCACTGAAATCAAGTAGCATCTCTGATATGTCCTTTGTCTTTCCATGCAATCAAAACAGAATAGTTCATTATTTATGAGGAATTGGCAGGGTGTAATGATTGTGCAAACTAACAAATGGAGAGACAAGCTTATTTATTTTATGACATGTTTTGACTGAATATAATATGGGTGATTGGTTCTCTTTTGTTATTAAGTAATAAACTGATCCATCCCAGCATTATTACACTATATCAGACTTTATTATGCAAGTGAATATTTTTAAAATAAAACTGGTATTAACCAACTGATGTTGGAAAAATGTTCAAGATATACTAAATATACCATGTCAACTTCAGATTATTATAACTCTTTTATTAGAAATATTTACAACTGGTGTTGTAAATTTTTATTATGCAACAATGTTTATTAATCATATTTAAAATATGATGAATATGTTAAATATATAAGCTTAACAACTTTAACAAAATATTGCAACATCAATCATAAATATGAATGCATGTCATTATTTAAAGAGGAGAGTACAAGCAAAAAGATTAAAGATTGACTAGGTTTTCCATTTCATTGAAATAGATGTTAAACATATGAAAGCATTATCTTCCTTTTTTTTCCCTCTATCTTCCCTTTCATTCTTTCTGTTTTCTTTCTTTTTTTTTTCTTCTTATGTATGCATGCTTTCTTTTTCTCACTAAAACCACACAGTATCATTGATATATTTTTTCTTCAGTCTTTCCTCACAATCAAACTGAAATGGTTCATTATCTGGGGTAAGATGTTATTGCATAGACGTAATTAAAATAAGTGTATCTAATAACATATGAAAGCATTATCTTCCCTTTTGTTCCCTCTATCTTCCCTTTCATTCTTTCTTTCTTATTATTATGTATGCTTTCTTTTTCTCACTAAAACCACACAGTATCACTGATATATTTTTTCTTCAATCTTTCCTCACAATCAAACTGAAATGGTTCATTATTCATCTGAGGTAAGATGTTATTGCATAGATGTAATTAAAATAGGTGTATCTAATAACATAGTTATTGATATTTAATTTTAAATTCACATACATGACCATTGTCATTTGGTGTAAAAAAGATATAACTTCAAAAGAGAAATGATACTGCAAAGTTACAGCATGACCTGAAAACAGCGTTGAAATTGCAAAAAGTTGAACAGAGATAATAGAACATTCTAAAAATAAACAGAAAACAATGGTAAGATAATGACAATAAGAAATGGCTTCATGAATATTACAAAGATAAATTTGAGAATAATTACATCAAGAAAAAATGGATGAGCTAGAAAGAAAATATTTGAAAGATCAAGTTTTGCAAAGATAAAGAGAGAGAAAAAAATGCAGAATATGATAACAACCAAACTACCATTTTTGAATAAACATCACAAAGAGAAATATGTAGAATAGGTGAAGAAGTACATGAAAACTGATTTCTCGATAGTAACTTTTAGTGATATATGTAGAGCTCCATTGGATTGACCTGGAATACAGTTTGGGGCCTTCATAGAAATAATCAACCAATATTACTTAAAAGACAACAGAGTAATCAGAAATGAAGTAATGTTTTGGGGTTAATACTGTAAGCAGTAAAAATTATAGATCCCTTCAAATTTGATGATGGCGTGGTAGTAGTATCCTATGTTCACTAATGTACTTTCTATTTTGCTTTTGTAGCTGAGTTTTGGTATTTGAATAAAGCTTAGCACTTTTACTGGTGTCTTCAGCTCTGTTTACTCTAACAATTACTACAGATGGTATCAAAATAAATGCAGAAGATTATTTTAAGTACAGGAACAAGATGCTTTTTTGAATGGTACATGTCATAGCCAAGAAGTTAAAGAAGACAATTTATTCATGCCAGACAATTCTCCTTTATATTCTGCAATACTGACTATTGCCCATCTTGTCAAAAATAGTTTCAAAGATACTGTTGTGTAGGGATAAAGTGTTGTTGGCAACACTGGAGTTTGAACACAGATTACTAGTGAACAAACACAGGTGATTCCATTTCTAATAAGTAGACCACGTGATCATAAAAGAAGGGTATATATAGGAATTAGCATGGCGTCTAAGTGATCGCGATTCTCTATACTATCCTTTATACAATTTCTCTATATTGATCATGCTTTGGATTACTATCTGACAGTAACTATTTGAACAAGTATTACTAGTGTGAGCATTATTTGTAGGAGTTACTACTAGTATCTGCGATTCCAAAGTCTCAACTACAACAAGTTTTACAAATGTGATAACAAGCATTTGTTAACATCACAAAAGTGACAACACAAAGGTATCTGACATCACAAAAGATACTAAATTAATGGAATTGCTGACAGTATTTCAAAATATTAATTTGTGATCCATTATTAAAAGAGATGTATATAAGAATGGGAAACAATATTAAAGCAAAGATCATTTCAGGGAGGCAATAAAAACTGCTACAAGTAATGATCAAGTGAAAGCAGAAGAAAAATTAAGAAAACCAATGAATGAAAGATTAATGAAGGTTATAGAATACAAAGGGAACCATATTAACATATAAAATAATGTGCTGTGTTAATCAAATATACATTTATGCTGCTTATATATCTTTTGATTTTATTCATAGATAAAAAAAAAATTATGTTGCACTTTGCATAATAAAACCTGACACCCAAAAAACATTTTATCATTATTTTTCATAAGGACACAAAAACTCACAAGATATACTGATCATGTGAATATATCTTGAAAGTTTTACCACCATCAAAGAGTTACTATCAATTTTACGGTGAAAACATTGATTTGCATCAGGAAGTTTAACAGAATGTTATTATAAACTCCAGCCTTAATCAGGTGCTTGTCAATTTAGGTGACATGCACAGAATTTTGAACTGAATTCTTTACTTAATCTATTAATAGAAAGTGAATGGACAGCAAGGCTTCAACAACAGCAACAACAAAAAAGAAAAGCCTCAATGAGTGCATTCAAGTGTGACAAGCAGCATCAGCAGTAATGTTAGTAGGTTTAAGGCTCCAAGTTAGTATTGTCCCACAAGAGAAATAGCCAAGTGGATTAAAGCATTGGTTTATGAATTTGGTGACATGGTAATTGTGAGTTCAATCCCTGGGCCAGGTAGTGCAGAAAAACTCACTGAAAACAAGGTGAGCAATAACTGAACAATACTGAACAAGACATCTCAAGACATGGACAGTAGAATGAGAACAATCTATAGGTTACCTGGATTGACACTCACTTGATGAAGGCCAGAGGGCACAACATTGATTATAAATTAAAAAATGATTCAGCTATTATTCCAGAACAGATAATATGGTCTGACTTAACCCAAACACATAAGAATCTTTTCCTCAGAACAGTCCTATCCACAGCATACCGCTAGAAATAATGGCGACCTTGGAATTTCCATTTCATCATATAATTCTGCTTCTTCCTCCATTAGTTATAAGTTAGCATATAGATTATGATCTGCCATTACCTTAGATAAATAATTGACCATTCCATTTTGATTGTGAGGAAAGATGGAAAGACAAGATATATCGGAGACACTGATTTTAGTTAAAACAAAAGCATATATAAGAAGAAAGAAAGGGAAGATAAAAGAGGTGATAATGATCTCATGCAATTAATGTCTGCTTCAATGAAATGGAAAACCTTGTCAGTTGTGGATCTTTTCATTTGAACCCACTTACTTCTTTAAATAATGACCTGCTTTCATACTTATAATTGTTATTGCAATTTTTTGTTAAAATTGGTAAGCTCAAATATTTAATGATGAAATAGGTGAAATTCGATGGGTATTTTATATTCGTGGAACTAACAAGGAGTTATTCAATCATTAAATTAAGAATCAGGATTCATCAGATAATTCACATAGTGACTTTTGATGGGTACTGTTAATTTATCAATGTTTTCCCTATAGAAATACTCCTAAAGTTCTGATGCCTGGATTGTTTATCACATTCTGTTGTCTGTTTTTACAAAGAATTTCAGTATGAAGAAAATAATAGGTAAAATTTATTAGCTGATCTAAGTAAGTTCTCTTATATTTATGAAATGTGGGTTAAATTACTGTGAAATAAGGAAAGTAAAATCTATTTTTATTCATGTGGGAAGAAAATGTAAAAAATTTGCATTTCCATGTTTTGTTTACAAAAGACAAAGTGAATATTTACGTAGCATTTATATTTAATTGCATGATTGTTTAGACTTATTTTGCTTCTATTTTCAAGTTTCCCTGGTAATCGTGATTACTGATACTATTGTCTCCTATCCTTTATCTCCTCATTGTGACCTTCATGCACATAGTGACCTTTATGCACACAATGACCTGCAGTGACTTTCATGCATGCAATAACCTTCAGTGACCTTCATTCACACAGTAACCTTAAATGATTCTAACTCAAGCCCCAATAGTATAATAATATATTGTATTGACAGAATATAGTCTCAGATATAAACTAAAAAACTACAATAAAAATAATTTCTAAGCCACAACTATGGTCATCCTTTTAAAAATTGTATCAAACATAACTTACAAAATATAAAAATAAGAAAGCATACAGCATAAAGCATAAATTGGTTGCTGAAAAGTTCTTAGGGTCACACCAAGAAAGGAATGGACCTGGGGCCATTAAACATACCTGATATTCTATAAATTTGGTCAAAAAGTTAACATACAGTGCATCATTTCTTAAGTTTCTTTAATATCTTTCCAAAGAAAAATAAAAAACATTTCTGATATTTCGTCATTGAAATACTACTCTACTGCTGTTATCACCTCTGAATCTTTTGAAAATTTCCTCCTTTTCAAACTCCTCTTGGGGTTTGGAAATAAATGGAGTAAGATCTGGTGAATAGAACAAATGGTTAATGCATTCAAACTCACAAATTCTTCAAAACATTTATTGTCTTGCTAACCTACTGAACAGGTGCATTATTTTGTGAAAAGAGAACAAAATTCTATAGTTTCCATCACTATTTTTCTTTCAATACCTCCTTTTAATAAACATAAGTTAGAGAAACATTCTATATTAACAGTTTGACTTTTTTGTAGATAGTCAGTCACCAAAATACCTTCTTTATCCAAAAAAAAACATAACTGATTTTTCCTGCTGACATTTGTGTCTTGAATTGTTTTCAGTCATGGAGAACATGTCACTGCATGAATCAGAGTTTAGTCTCTGATTCATAGTGATGTAATCCTGTTTTATAAACAAGTCATTTCACAAAATAATCACCAGGCTGTTGAAAAAGCTGCAAAATAAATTTAGAAATATTCTACTCAATATTATTTCTGGTTAACATTCAAACATTTTGGCATCCACTAGGCTGACTGATTCTGTATACTCAACTGATTATGAATTATAAACCCAACACTTTTTCAAGATATCTTAAGTCTTAACAACACTTTTAGGCCAAGATTCATTAACTGGCTAAAATTGAATCATCACCATTTTGAGGAGTTGATATTGTTGAAAGCTTCCCAAACCATACTGCATCTTGAGTCTGAAAAATCTCTAAGCAGAAAGTTGACACACTTCTTCACAAATGAGTCTCACTGTTACTTGTAATTCAATGTTTGCATCATGCACTTATAAACTTCCTTTGGTGTTTTCCTTTGCAGAAAGCAAAATATACATGATGGTCCAGATTTCAACACATGAAAGTTTCACACTTTCCACTGAAATGGTTCAGTCAATGATTTGAAACCAAACAAAAAAAAATGCAAAATCCTGCAAATTCATACTTTCAATATAAAAGAACGCTCTTTGTGACTACAGCAATAAAAATAACACTCAGATTTAGGGGAGTGGGTAGGACTGAGGACTCATAAACCAGACAACACAACAAATCTAAATTAGGCGTTCAGAATTTTATATTGATATAAAATAATTATTTGGCTCATATGTGTATAATATTATATAAAATAGTTATTTGGTTCATATATATGTTATATTAATATAACATAGTTATTTGGTGTATATATATATATATATATTTCAGCATCAGCCTTTTTTTGAAACATGTATCATTAAATATGACAGACAAGGAAAATCTGATGATTTTTATTTAGATTTTCTAATATTCTTACATTTCACTCCCTTACCCCCAACTCCTTAACAGAAAAATGTAAAAATATTAGAAAAACTAAATAAAAAAATCATCAAATAAATTCCTTCTCTGTCATATTCAATTAAATATATATATATATATATATATATATATATATATATGTGTGTGTGTGTGTGTGTGTGTGTGTGTGTGTGTGTGTGTGTGTTTCATATTGATATAAAATACTTATTTTGCTTAAGCTTATGAGTTAATTGACCTCAACTACTTTGGTTTATATCCAAGAAAGTGCTGAAAAGTTCTTAACTTGACCCATTTCCTAAAATCTGACCAAACATTAGATTTTTTTCTGCTTCTTGGTCAGGTCAAGAATTTTCAGCATATATATATATATATATATATATATATATATATATATATATATATATATATATATATATAACAAAAACAAAAACAAAATAAAAAACAGTAAACTCACATATTCGGATTTTGCTTTGTCTTTTCCACATTTTCATCATACCGTCAGATCTACATCCACATATTTGCTTATATATATATATATATATATATATATATATATATATATATAGAGAGAGAGAGAGAGAGAGAGAGAGTGGGGGGAGAGAGATGCAAAGAATACAGAAGAAAATTTATACTAGTGCTAAATGTCCATAGAAATAAATTGAATAAATATAAGCAGTAAATTGTTGATACCCCCTGAAGAGTGGACGAACAGTCCATCCATGAAACTCTGGAGTCAGGATGCTGAAGGTAACATCACTAATCTTATATATATATATATATATATATATATATATATATGAATGATGAAATATAGCTTTAAGGTATGCTATATTTATGGGATAAAGTGCTCAATGTCAGAGTTAGAGCGTATGTAAATATAAAAGTGAACATGAAACAGTCTGTTGCCTCTGAGTGTTGACTTCAATGTTCACTTTTATATATGTTGTCCTTCTCCTAGACTGGCTACCAACCAAACCTATAGAGCCCAGTTTGCTGTGCTGTTAATCCCTAACTGGAGAGAAAAGAGATGGATTCATACCTTTACAAAAATATTTGTGTGAAAGTGAATGCAACTGCCTCAGTTGTAATTTGAGCTTAGAACACCAATCCCACTTTCTGCATTGTTAACCACTACACTATACACCTATCTCATATACTACCATTGAGGGATAATATATATATATATATATATATATATATATATATATATATTATCCCTCAATGGTAGCACAACTTGCAGTTATAAAAAAATGCAATTTTCAGGTGCTGAGTATAGATTGGCTATTACATGATTTAAATTTAAATAAAAATATCTGGTTACTGCAATGTTGGCACAGTCATATATTATATGGAGAATACAGCTTTACAGATTACAGATCAGCTATATCTGTGTTAATATCATCGATAAATCTACATCCCAACATAGCAATATTATATTAAACAGATATATGTCCAACAAAGTTAATTTAAAAAAAAAATAAATGCAACTGCCAAAAAATATGATCTGTCCATTAAATGGCCAATGTATGACTGATAATATTGTATACTTAGCTAACATACATTCCAGTAGTGATATCAAATTTTGTTTCAGTTTCACTGAAAATCCCTGGAAATTTTGTTTCAACTATCATCAAATGACTTTAGGCAATGTAAGATACATAAATAGCACTGCTCTCTCAAAACATTTCTGGCAATTAAAGAATGGTGGTAATACACCCATTATTATGTGGGATATTGTATCAAGAGCCAAATCTTACAATGGGAAAGGTGATACATGTAATTTATGCATTGTTGAAAAATTAGAATTAAAACACTTAAATAACTTATTAAATAGCTTATTAATCAAGAGAAATGAATTGATGGTTACATGTAGGCATAAAAATAAATATCTGCTGAAATACATTGATCCAGATTAATTTCTAATTTAAATTATGTTTTTTTTAAAAAAGAACCAGTAAACTCCCTTTATGCTTAATATAAAAACAAATTAATATTCACAACTCTAAATTTTTTACATATATATATATATATAAAAAAAAAAAAATATATAAAAAACTAAATAAAAGCACCTTGTCAGTCGTTTTTAATGAAATGTGCATATATATATATATATATATATATATATATATATATATATATATATATATGAAATAAAAAACTATAATCCCCGTATATGACTGTGCCAACATTGCAGCAACCAGATATTTTTATTGAAATTTAAATTATGTAACAGTCAGTCTATACTCAACACCTGAAGATTGTGTTGTGTATAAAACTCTGAGTAATGCTACCTGTGAGAGATAATATGTATGTTTATTAGCATATACTTAATAGCTCTGTTATATTGCATAGACCACTGCTTTATTAACAGAAGCACTATGTGTGCAATATATTATATTTATATTCATATATAATCAAATAAATAAATATAAATAAATGTAAATGCAAGTGTTTTCGCATACAAATATATATATATATATATCCTTTAGTGTAAGTAAAACAGTACTCAATGCAAAATAGCAGAGCTATTAAGTATATATTAATAAATATACATAATACTACACAGCAATAGTATGACTCAGAGTTTTATGCACCATGCAATTGTCAGATACTAAGAGCTGGGTTATGTATGCTTGGATGAGTATCACCGCCAGAAATAGGATGAGCTGCACTATATTATGTCTAGTAACTTAGTTTCTTCTTTGCCACCATGGCCCGCTGGTATAATGTTTGTGTCATATCATAATGGTCCAGGTTCAATTCTCAGAGTTGGTAGAGGATGTGCACTGCTGATGAGCCCCCAAAAAGATGGAATGTCCATCCAGTGCTTTTCTGCATGTGTGTGTGTTGAGGATTCTAGGTCTAGTCATGATAAATTATTATGAATATATATATATATATATATATATATATATATATATATATATTGCTGATACCTCCTGATGAGTGGACCAAATACAGAAAATATTTGTCTACAAAACTCTGGATTTGGGGTAATGAATATAACATCAATCAGCTAATGAACAAATTTTATATTTGTATTAACCGTATACGTGTGTGTGTGTGTGTGCATGCTTATATAGATATATATATATATATATATAAGGGAGAGATTATAAGTGTTTCAATGAGAGAAAAGTGTATATTTTAAAGAGAAAAGTGAAGCCGCAAACGTTTTTGGTTATAATATGGATTTTATATATATATATATATATATATATACATATATATATATTTTATACTTTATTTTCCATGTTTTTTGTAGCAAAGGTAAAATTAAAATTATGCCAATATATCAAACAGATGATTACTCTTACCTACAAATACAAGAAAAAACTTCATAGACAAATTTAAAGCAGTACTAAACAAATCATAACCCACACACACATAAACACACACCACACACACAGAGTGGCAAAACACACTAGTTGGACCATACATACACAAACACCATACAAAATACATGTAGTTACTGTATAGATTTCTTTATAATACATAGTATATATGTATGGAGAACAGATATATACTCACATACTGGCAAAAACAAATACACTAGATGGACCACATGAACGTACGCACATACAAACCTAAGACATCATACAAAGAGTATATCTATATACATTATCTCTTTGTAATAAAACAATATATATGTATGGAGAAGGAATATATATACACATTCTCGTAAATACACACACACACACACACAATGCACAAAAATGGAGAAATGTTTAAAAAGATATAGATAACATAAAAAGATA
Organism: Acanthosepion esculentum; assembly: GCA_964036315.1. Lineage (NCBI taxonomy): Eukaryota > Metazoa > Mollusca > Cephalopoda > Sepiida > Sepiidae > Acanthosepion > Acanthosepion esculentum. Next base: position 53,452,535 of record OZ038476.1, on the reverse strand, counting down.
AGAACAATGACCTCATTCCTTCCCCTTTCTGTGACCAATCCCAATTGTTTTATTACCCCTTAAGCATAGGAATATCTTTCCGCCAGTCCAAGAAGAATTTGGATTACTACCACACACAAAAGACAATGGTTAAACATAAGAAAATATAAGAAAAAATTAATTCCTTTAAATAACATGTGAAAATAACCATTCTTCCCCTGATGAAGGTCACAAGACCCAAAACACATGTATCATAAATTATAAGGAAAATAAATTATAATATATAAAGGAAAATCCACATTATAACCAAAAACCTTTGCGGCTTCTTTTTTGTCTTTAATAGCTGGCCACTTGTATTCGAGGATACCCATCTACTAGGGTGGCTAGCCAATCCTTAATTCAGACACTCGCCCAGGCACATTCATTTTTGTTCAACACCCACAAAGCCCACCTGTGGTTTACACTGCAACTAGGCAGAGCAGACCTTAGTTACAGTTTCTGGGAGAGAGCGTGTTATCTAGCGTGATCAACAATCTGAACAAAGCCAGCACACTCAAACCCTTGGTCATGATGACTTGTGACTTCATGCTAGCACAGCTATCGACAGTGCCCCCAGTGTTCTGTCTACCAATTTCACTCACAATGCTTGGGTCAACCCGTGGTATGGTTTTCAGGCACTTTCCAAAGGTGCTGCATGCTGGGATCACCCCCTCTCCTGACCGATAACATCAGGAAGTTTCCTTCCTGACAAATCAACCATGGCGAGATTCAAACCTGGGTCTCATGGTCAGAAGGAGAACATTTTAACCATTCAGCCATGCACCCATATATATATATATTTTCTACTGGTGACAGAGGACATTTTTTTTTCAAGACAAGCAGGCTCTACTTAGAATTTATATTCATTTAGTGGATAGGCACAATAAAATCGGCCGTTATATATATATATATATATATATATATATATATATATAAAAAGTAGACACTGAAGTCATGTACTAGAAAAGTAAATTACATAGTTCATGGACAATTAGTAGTAAATCTTTTTTTCTGAAATTTCATTTTTGCTCATTGAACTTACATATTGCTTTATCAAGATGCATCCTACTTATATTGTAAATAAACCGTTTTGCAATTGTTCCATTACTCGCCAGGCAATTAGATAGATAGATAGATAGATAGATAGATAGATAGATAGATAGATAGATAGATAGATAGATAGATAGATAGATAGATAGATAGATAGATAGATTTTGTATGACTTTTATATTTGTAACTTTTTGTTGCATAGAGTCATCTCCCTTATGCCTTTCTCACGAAAGTGGCACACTGTCCTCCTGTGATAAGGCCGACTCCGCGAAAAATAAAAATAAAACTAAAAGTATAATAATAATTTAAGAAAGAAAGAAAAGAAACTTCTTATGCCGTTATTTTTAACAATGGGTAAACTAGTAAATGCGTGGTTGCTCTAAAATGTTAGGCCTAACACACTTTGAAATAATTTTTTAAGGACTTGTTGAGGAGACGAGAACTTTTCAGCACTGTTTCGTGCATATATGGCATAGCAAGACTACGTAAGTAAGTACATACACATAAAATAAAATTTAGAACTAAAATTATTAAAATAAAAAAATTAAATACAGGTATACATAGTTTTTTTTTCTTTTTTTGGTGTTGCATGCAGTTGAAGAAGTGATGCCCTTGATTTTTAAGTCTAAAGCTAAACATGACCAAATAAAAACACTAGTCAATAGGAAGATTTTATTGCGCCAATCCACTAAAGATAAATTCTAAGGAGAGCCTGCTTGCCTTGAAAAAAATAATTGACCTCTGTCGCCAGTATAAAATACACTAATTTTTAAAGTAACCATAAGGCAAGTACAAGATACAAAAAAAAAACCTCAACAAATACAATCAGTTCACCAAATCAAAGTAACATTATCATTATTATTATTTTACTTTTCTTTTAATTAAAATAAACGATTAAAAATGATTTTGCTAAATATTTTAATTAATTAGCTTCTTTTTTTAATAATTGAAAAAATATTACTATAAAATTTTACGAATTATTCCAACAAAAAATCCAATTGTTTAATTAAGTTTTTTCTTTTCTTAAAATTTCTACCTAATCCGAGAAGAAACAACATAAAAATCCATATAAAACAAATAAGTTTTATGATTCGCATCTTTACATTTCATTACATTGCAACCTACTTTTTTTTTGTTTACATCGAAGTCGAGGCAAACATTCAGGTGTGAATAGTATTGTCGCACCTGTCGTTTTGTGCTCCTATTGGCCATCCATAGGGCGTAGGAAAACGCAAGTCAAAAGGCCGCGCGATCTCCAGGTAAACAGAGGGGGAAGCAACATGGCGGAAGCAGATGAATCGTTTGAAAATAATGACAATTATCAGTTGAGTGACTTTGTTAACGACTTCGATTTACCCCAAACTGTTGTTATTGTTGATCCTGGTAGTGAAAATCCTATTCCTGATGTGACGTCTGGATCTACTATTGAATTGGTAAACTTAGCTGTTCAAAGTGTTTTGTTGACACCTTGCAAGGCTGATGAGGAACTCAGAACAGGTAATGGACCACCACCAACTCCCCGTAAGGACAACGACACAATGGAAGTGTCCATAGATTACCCAGCCAAATATATAGTACTTCCACCACCTCATGAAGGTACTACTAATGGCGACAAAGAACCCCCTGTTATTTATCAAACAGTGAAAGACCTGTTGAAAGTGTGCCCGCCTACATTCAAAGCAAACAGAACGTCGACTGCCCCTGCGATTTCTACTGATTTAATCGATGTTGTGGAGAACCCTAAAATTTGCTTCGAATCTGGCGATATATTCAAGTTTCGACGGATCGTTCGTGAAGGTAAATTTGGCAAATATTTACAATGTCGACACGAAAATGGGAATGTCATGGAGTTGCCCCTTTCGTGTCAAGGAAACTTTTCTTTTGTAGTCGACACAGATTCTACGTACACGGTTTGGGATCTTGTGCAGGCTAGTTTAATGCCTAGATATCTTTGGCAAGCTGATGATACAGATCATCGTAACTTCCATGAGAGTGTTATTCGAGTGGGGACCGACCACGATTTCACCACAACATCCACTGAACGAAACGATAACAATGAGTGTCAAGAAGCCGTCGAAAACAAAACGGAGGAAACTACCTATAGAAGTTTAAACGAATCTGCATATTCGGATTTTCCGACACGACGCCAGAGTCGAGGTCGTACCAGTCTTCATTCTGCTCAGATTTCTGGACGAGACATCCTTTACATGGACATACCAAATATATACATCGAAGCTCGGGTGATTAAGGATCCTTCGAAAAGTAACTTTTTTAACGACTCTGATGATAAATGGTTATTACCTTTGGATTCAGATATGATTATCCGTTGTTTTTCAGTGCCCATTTATCAACACCCGTCTAAATACAAGGCCCGCCGGACATTATGGGAAATTGCATCAGACCATTCTCAACCGCCAGTGTTTTATCCGTTATGTGCACAAATAGTCTCATATCCTGATATGCCATCAGAATTTACCTGCAGCATATCGTCACATTCGAACGTGATTCTTCGACGTGTAGAATACGTAGACAAAATTCTAGCCCGGACTGAAAATGAACGTTTTTTTATTCTGGGCCCTAACTTGCGCCAAACTTTTTGCAGCCTTCCAAGAACGTTCACTTGTGTCTCAGATCTTTACAGCTGCAAACCTGGAACAGAATTACGTGTGATGGAAGACGTCGCGACAGATTTTCCTCGAACTATTTCTCTAAAAGCGGGTGACATTATTCGTGTACCTAAATTCCAGACTCACATAACAAAGACTGGCCGACGAGGTTCTCAGATGGAATGTCGGGTTCTAAAGTGTCAGAAACTTAACTCAAAAGGTGATTATGAAAAATTGAAGTTACCCCTTGACTTGGATTTAATACTCGTGGAATTAATTGCGGATGAAGATAGAGAAATATGGCACGTCAATGAACTATTTGACTATTTACCCACTTTACCAATGAATGTTGAAGCTGGTGACATTTTCCCTTCAGTGCCTTGTGATGCAGTATTGACTCTAGACTGTTACGTTCGTGATTCTGTTATTATAATGTCTAGTTTTCAAGGTAGTAAGTCAAACATGACTTTCAACAGTCGAGTATGTCTTGAAGTGCCCACCAGACATAAGGTAGTACTGGATTTATACGAAAATATTCCTTTGTCGGATTTTTCAAATAGCTTTACATCATCACCAATCGAACGAGTGTCTTTGGACATTGAGGAAATATTCCACAAAACATATACATATATGGAAACGTATTTTAGACATTCGTACAGTATTGACAACAACAACATCTTCCGAAAATCCGATTCACAAATGTTACCTCATTATCTTTCATCCAGGTAAAGAAGTTATTTATTTTTAGAAATACACTTGTTTGTATTTATATTTTTACATTTTCTTAAAAAAATTGACTTTTTGTAACTAGTAAAAAATCTGTTGCTTATCTTGAAGACGTTAAGGTTACATAGAATTGTTTAGGTTCAGAGCATAAAGATGTCAGCTGCTTTTACTTTTAAATTGCAAGGGAAAAGATTTGTTAAAGAAAATAAAATGTAAGTAAAAAGGAAATTACACTTTAAAGAATTTATGATAAATTTCGACAAGTACATTAGTGAGTTAGTGTTACCAGTTTCCTTAATCCAGTACAAAATTATTTAAGTATAATTCTGAAAATTTACAGTTGAGTTATTCAATTTGGGGGTTACTGCAGTGCATACCCATACAGTATTCATTTCTGTGGATTAGATTGCCTTACACAAACAACAAACATGGTGAAATCTGTCATGTATTTCATTTAACTTAATTTTAAAATAACTATATGAGACAATTTATAAAAGAATATTGACTCTACTGCCTCAGGTTGCCTTTCAACATATTAATGAAGTTTACAATGTTTGTAAAGAAAGCATAATCACCTTTTAACCATCTTCTTACAGGTACACTACACACATTTTTGTCACAAAATTCTGTGTGTTGTCCACCAGAAGAATTTTAAGAACAAAATGCGGGTAGATCTGAAAACTATACCTGTAAAAATTAATTATACTTGATTGACAAATAAGAAAGCTTTTCTTGAATTATTACCTTAAATTTCGATATTCCAATCACAATATAAAATAACTAATCTTTTTAAAATACAGAGTGCAGCAGAAATACCTCCTACATAATGGTCAGACATTTTAGTGCCAATGGTGTTTTCATCTAGCTACACACACATAAATATATATATATATATATACACACACACACACATAAATAAATAAATATATATATATATATATATATATATATATATATATATACATATATATATATATACACACACACACATATATACCTCCCACATAAATGGTAAGACATTATGTCTTACCATTTATGGGGGGGGGGTTCTGCCGCACACTGTATAATAAAATCAAGCGTGTTTGTTAATAAAATAATTACATAGTGTCACAGTGTACTGAATATCATAAAGGTATGTTTTGTTTAGTCTTCTAATTTCTATCCTAATTTAGCATTTCTGACTAGTTTTGTCAAGAATGGCTGAAATTTGGAAAAGAAACACTTGTAGTGTAGATAATCAATATGGAGCAACAAAGACAAGTATCATTGATTTTATGAATATTCTGACATGTATTGAAATTAATAGTGATATATTTTATTGTCCGGATGATGATGTGGATAAAATTTGAAATATCTGTACTTATTAATATAATTATTATAATATAATACATATTTCTAAGGTCTTTAAGTGGTATATTGTTATTTTATTTAACCTTTTTACATCAT
>OZ038476.1:53429189-53439189 GCA_964036315.1 Acanthosepion esculentum | reverse complement strand
CAGGTAATTTTTTGAAGATGTTAAAAATCATGCATTTTCAGTGATTGGTTGCACTATACACAGGCAATTTTTTTCTTGAGTTAAAATCCATGCAAAAAATTTAGGGGTCATATTATACATGAAGTCATCTTATACTCCAAGCATATACAGTAATCAAGTTGTTGACGTTCCATACTACTTCAAACAAAAGGTTAAGGAAAGCAGTGGAGTGAATGATTGTGAGCAAACAAACACCAGCTAAGCTGAGTGGAACCATACACATCATCATGACACCAGTGACAAACCAGCCACACTATTGGTTGCTGTTGACCAGGATTGACTCTTGGGGTTACAACAGCATCAAATAGCTTTATCTACTGACAAATTCAGAGACATTCAAAATATGACAGACTTATTAAAGGCAGTTCTAAGTTTGGATTGAGGATAAGTTCTAATAAATCAAAAATCCAAAAGACTGGGAACTTAGATAATGACATTATAGTGTTAGAAGGATGCTTCATTGACACCTAGTCCTGGGTATGATGATAAACTACATCTGAGAGGTTTTGAGAAGCATGGAACCACCTCTTTATTGTTATTGCTCCCAGGTCCTCCCTGACCCAGTGTGGTAGTACCTGCTAACTGTCCCAGCTATGGGCAAATAGTTAACCCCTAAAAAAGAAAAACACTATGAAAGTATAAAAATACATTTTTATAGTAAAAATACCATCAATACATTTTATAGTAAAAATACCGGCAATACATTTTATAGTAAAAATACCGGCAATACATTTTTATAGTAAAAATACAAACAATACATTTTTATATAAAAAAAATTACCAACAATACCTATTTATAGTAAAGTTATTAACAATACCTTTTTATCTGTAGTTGAAGGCATATAATTGTGTTCAAAATATTTAGATTTTGGCATTTAATAACCAATAGAGGTTGATATGATGTTAAACAAAATCAACCAACCAAACCAAAATATGATTCAGCAAAACTACAATATAAAACACACACATCACTGCCTCTAATAATTATATCCACACAAATGCACAAAAGCTGATATCATCTACCATGTATTCAATTGTGAAAGTAAAATAACATAGACCATATTTTTATTACTTCAAAGAAAATTGAATTTTGGCAAAGAACCCATAAGGAGTTGATATGCGATTAGACAAACAAATCAAATCAAACATTGACACATTGAAGAAGGTGATAACTTCACCTGGGAGCGTTCAATCTAATTCTGGTGATACAATCAAAGAAATTAAAATCATATTGGAAAAGCTAATGGGGTCTTTAAAAAAACTCCATACTGTCTGGTTTTCAAAACAGATTATTCTCTGAGTGAAGTTCAAATTATATAATTCTATTGTCCTCAGCTGCTTTATATGCACACAAAGCTTGGAAATCCACCACAGAAGTTACCCAACTCTGAGATGTGTTTAATTTCAGATGCCTTTGCAAGATCCTAAAGCTGTCATGGAGAGATAGAATCAGGGACGAGAAAGTTATAAGATGTTCAAATTCTAGAAACCTTAGTGTAATCGTGGCAGATAAGTGAATACAGTTCACCAGCCATATTCTGTGATTACTTGACAGTCAGACAACTAAAGTTGCTCTAAATTGGATATCTCAAGGCTGCAAAGACCACAAGTTTATCATAAAATGATATGGAACACTATAATTAAAGAATTGAGAAAAAGAAATACCGACTGGTTCCAGGCTCTGTGACCTAAGATTGATCTAAGTTGAGAAGAATTGTGGCCCTTTGCTGTGCAAAGGGCAGAGGAAAATGACATCAAGGTAAGGTAGCATTGCATAGCCGTATTTCTTGGGGAACTTGTTAACTACTTGGCATCTTAACATTGAAGAAAGACTTAGATTGTTAATGATTCCTTTTAAAGAAATTGTTGACTAGGTTTGTGAACATAAGCTAAAAACTATTAAGATCTGTGAGAAACCCTGGCTGAATAACTAATATCTGATAGTGGACTTAGAAGGAAAACTGCAAAACTCCTAGAGAAGGTAGCAAAGGAAAGCAAGAAGAAAGGGCTAACTATTAATTATAAGAAGACCAGATACATCAGCAAGAGTGGTAGCCAACAATGTGAGCTTCAAATTGGAAATTGGAGATATCAGGATCAGGCAGATACAGAAATTTTACTACCTGAGTAATATAACAGATAACAAAAAGATCCAAATGTGCATCAGAATAGCCTTGCAGAATCTAAGCAAAATATTAAGACATAGGAAAATTTTATTAGAAATAAAGATAAAAGCACTCAACTGCTATATCATATTTATCCTCCTGTCTGGAAGTGAGTGCTAAACAATTTCTTTATGGATGCAGATAAGGAAAAGACTTGAAACAACAGAAATGTGATTCTATAGATGGATACCATGGACAGAACACATGTGCAACAAGGAAGTTCTAAAAAAAATGGGAACTAGAAAGACACTTATACTTAAAACCAAAAAGCAACAGCTGAAATTTTTGGGACACATTAGAAGAAAGAACAGCTTGGAAAATTTAATACACACAGGACATATTGAGGGAAGAAAGTGTTGAGGAAGAAAAAGTGAGCAATTTGCCTGAGGAACTTGTTTGAATGGATAGCAAAGCAGAGACAGGGATGGTGACGAGTCAAATATTGCTTAGAGATATAAGGGACAGGAAGTTGTAGACAGCCAGGATTGCCTATGTCCTGAACAGATACAGCACAGAAATGTTAATGATTTTTCTATCAGGGTGGGATATTATGGCTTAATCCAATTTTTGCACATCTGGTTAAGCTTGGTATATATGCATTAAAAAGTATTTAAGAGATTCTAAACATGGGCAAATCTACATTTTCACAGATGTGGAATTCTTGTACTGATGGCAAACCAAAGAAGAAATTGTGTAATATTGTTTTTGTATCCTAGGTTAGCACTAATGTATTTCATTTTTGTTTGAAATTCCTGCATTGTTATATCCCAGGCTGTTGAAATGAACAAAAATGAATGAAAAGTATATTTTAACACATGATAAAACAACCTTCATTCATTCACTGTCTGAGAACAGCAACGATTGCCTGGATTGAACAAATAAATTGCACATGCATGTCAACTGGTTGATATCTTCACTACATATATATATACATACATACATACATATATATGTATATATATATATACATACATACATACATACATATATATGTATATATATACACATACATACATACATACATACATATATACATATATATTTATAATTATTTTTAAAAAATTATTCCTTCGCTACATAAGAGTTTTCAGGTTTCAAAAATGAGAGACAAAACCCTCAATATAATTATTAAATTTAAATTGAATTAAGGTATCAAGCCCTGTTTCATCCTCAAGTGAAAATTTAGGAATAACCAATCTTGGAATTTACGCATCTTTATAAGCATGTTCGTTCTCAAAATTAATTACTATGGAAATGGCTAGGGCGGACATTTTGGTTAGGTAGTCTAACAGTTAATCCTTATCCACATATCAGTCACCTTTGAAAAGAGGTCAAGCCGATGTAGGGTGGGGTATCTATTTCAAAGCAGATGATGGCATTCATATATATATATATATATATATATATATATATATATATATATTTTCTGTTTATATGTTATTTTTTATGAATACACTTATATTATTCCTTCGCTACATAAGAGTTCTCATGTTTCAAAAACGAGAGCCGAAACCCTCAATGTAATTATTAAAATTAAATTGAATTAAGGTATCAAGCCCTGTTTCATCCTCAAGTGAAAATTTAGGAATAACCAGTCTTGAAATTTACGTATCTTTATAAGCATGTTCTTTCGCAAAATTAATTACTATGGAAACGGCTGGGGCGGCCATTTTGGTTTTATATATATTTTAATATATTTTCTGTTTATACGTTATTTTTTATGAATACACTTATTTGATGTTATTATTATTATTATTATTAATTCCAGCTTTGCTAACCAGAAGTTCTCTGTGGCTGAACGTTCATAGCACGTCAGGCTTAATGATGGTTCCGTATAGGATATAGGTTCGATTCCTGTTGCGGAATGTATATTTTCTATGAAAATTCTTGAACATTCAGGCCAGTAAATGTAATTAATACTGTTTAATTAAAAAACAAAGCATTTACTCAAATAAGTGTATCCATAAAAAATAACGTTTAAACAGAAAATATATTAAAATGAGTGAGAGGTGAAGACTGATTTTTCATTTTAGGGAATTAAGTTTTTTCCCTCCATTTTAAGTACAGAATTCTGTTTTTGCTTTATTATTATACTTAGTGAGAAAATATAACAGTATAAAAATATTATTAAAACAAGAAAATAAAAGGAAAATGATAACTTTTACTAGCTAGAATATCCACTCATTTGATAAGTTGTTCCAGCTTGATAGGGTTTTGAACTTTTACTTCAGTCCCTAATCTAACTTTATGAATTTCCAGGACAACCCTTACAAAGAATGCTGCAATCCTAAATAAGAATTAATTGAAAATGGCAAGACCTACAGAAAAGTAGAGTAAAAAAAGAAAGAATTAAATAAGAGGTGAGCATAAATAAAAAACAAAATGGCTGAATATTCATTCTATGTTTCTTTCCATATTAGTGACATACGAAAAAATAACTTTGAAAACATTTTAATCAAATAAAATTGTAAGCAGAAGTTTCTATATTGGAAGGTAAGGCCAGTAATGACAGTATTGTCCTTGTTTGGATTCCATTTACCTCAAATAACCTCAGTGTGAAAGCAACCTAATTTAATCTATTTCATGGCCTAAAGTGTCACGCATGTATATATAATTTCAGTTTTCAGGGTAAAATTATCCTGGAAAGAGGAACAAATATGCAAACATAATTGTTAGCTTATTAATGTATATTACATGTAAAGAAATGTATGAAAACAAATGGAAATAAATTAAAACCAAGAAACAAAAGCATTTAGTTGTAAAAAAAAAAAAATATTGACTGTGTACATCAAAAGGTATTGGAATTTTGCATTGCAGAATTATGTGGTAGTGTTGTGTGTATATTGGGAAATCAATCATTCCCAAAGAAAGAAAGAAATCATAACTGATTTATAATAAATAGATAGGGTACCCCTAGTTAAAACTAGCCAAAATTGACCCATATTACCCCAGACTCCCTATAAACAATTATTCATTAGTGTATTACTTTAAATTATTGATAAATTATATTTAAAAAATTAAATCACATTTTAAAAAATCAACAGGAATTATATATAGAATGTCCAAGTGAGTAACAAAATTAAAATAAATGTTATTTAATCACTAAAAATATATCAATAAATAAGTTCAAATATTTTTAAGTAAAAGTATCAACTGCTCAAACAGGTTTTTTTCATACCCCAAATTTAAACCTCTAGAGGAAGTGATATAAATTAAAATTATTGATTTACTGTATGAAAAAATAAAATCATATCAAACTGAGAAATTAGCAAGGTTTAAAAGCTTTTCTCCAAATTTCCATTGAAGTAGAGTATCATAAGCTGTTTGGTATTTTCCTGAGTTAGACCTTTGCATCTATCACTAAGCAAATAAACATTCATTATCTACACTAGTAACAGGCATCTACATAACTTTAGGGACAATCTGTGACAGAATGAGAAATCTGCTCTTATTGGCACTCCAAAATGCTGGAATTCTGAAGGGATTTGGTAGGTCATCTTTGTCGTTTATATAAATTTGAAATTCTTTAAAGAGTTTAATGGGCGGATCTTGCAAATCTTTGATGGGCACAAAACTACCAGTGTCATGACTAATATATGGTAGCTGTCTAGGATATAACAGATGAGCTGATTTGTAAAAATAAGTTCCTAAGCATTTGTTCAACTTTGAAAGTGATGTACTGAATACATCCTGAAAATTTGATGTGACCTTATTCCTCTCTATGTCACTATCAAGGTAATGCTTTAAATCTTTCATTAGGTTGTACAAATTACATGCAAATGGTAACTTGGTCTCCTCTAAGCTTGTCAAGGCTTTTATTAAATGAGTACAGATTGAGACGTAAATTATGGTATGATGCACGGTGCAGTTTACTATCATCTACTAATTCTAAAATTTGGTCTATTACCAAGCCATGGCGTTTTTCTTTGTAGAATCATTCATAAAATTGAATGTATGAAGAATGATACTTGACTGAATTGAATCATGAATTTCATTAGGTTGCCACTGAAACAGGTGGGGGAGCTTCACTAGTTGCTTAGGCAAGTAGGTTTCAAGACATTTCAGATATTGCTGTTTTCATACAGTTTTTTTTTTTTTTTTTACTGACTTAATGAAAGTAGTGAGCTGAGCAACATTATCAAATTGTGACCAAAACAGTTTTTTTTTTTTTTTAACTGACTTAATGAAAGTAGTGAGCTGAGCAACATTATCAAATTGTGACCAAAACAGATTTTTTTTTTTTTAACTGACTTAATGAAAGTAGTGAGCTGAGCAACATTATCAAATTGTGACCAAAACAGTTTTTTTTTTTTTTTTAACTGACTTAATGAAAGTAGTGAGCTGAGCAACATTATCAAATTGTGACCAGTGTGAGAATACCTCACCAACAAGATGTAAAATGTGTGATAATCACAAGACATGATGACTGTTTATATATTGGATAAAAATATCCCTATGTGCATTCTCTATAATAAATGCAAATATCATTGTGTCACTGTGTCACACTTTTTCAACTTTACTCCTAGAGGCTGGAACCCAACATATCATACAACTTTGGAATCAGGCCAACTCTGTGAGAAAATTACAAATATTCCAGGTCGGATCTAGACCTGCAATCCTAAAATTTTGGATTCCTAAGTTCTCATTACTGTGATTATTTTCGTCAATATATTTTTTTTTTTTTTTTACAGGATTTTTTGTGACAAACTTTTTTGTATGATAACAATTTTTATAATTGGAAATAAATTTGGGAATAATTGAAATTAATTGTGAAATCCAGCGAAAATCACCCATGAAATAAAAATAATTGTTTGTATGGAAAGTAAGGACCTACATACATCAAATTGTCTTTAAATTAAGTGGTAGCAGAAAAATTATCATTGAACTTTTAAAAGGTAAGCTTAAATATTAATGTAATACTTAAATGCAGAGATCAATTTTGAGTTCTTCTGTAGTTTATTGTTGCCTATTGCATCTACTCTTCACTATCTATTGTGATGAAGGACCAATCAAGAGACCTCCACAGGTGCTAACTTAAATGCCGCCTGATAGGGTGGCTTTTAAGCTAGTCTAACAATATGTTGCTGAATCAATTACAAATGCAGTAATATCATTAAATGCTATGTCAACATAAGTAACAGCTTGGGTGCAAGCCTGACTTACAGTTTGATGATTGCATTCTTTCATGGTGACAACAACAATAAGAAATGACTCCAATCAAATGCTTGCAGTCACATTCACAATGCTGTGATCAATTGTTTCATCTGCTATGATATGGTTTTGTTGGCAAGCTTTTTTTCTTTTTTTTTTTAGGTCTGCAAAATGACTTTTGGTATAGTTGACTAATACATTTGGCACTAGGAATACACACCACCTTCCTTACAATACTTTGACCAAAATGGTCCCATCTTGTCAGTTTTATTGATAGTTATGTCACACATTGTGCATGTTTCTTTTAAAAAAACAAAAACAAAAAAAAACTCAAGGATGAAATTCTCATATCCTTACTTTTCACTGAATTTGTTATAGTAGTCTGTTTTATAGCAGGTTGCTTGTTAGAAACCCTTTTTACCAAATGGTTTTTAGATTTAGGATCCTTTATAGTGTCCACCCTAACAAGGTCAACACTATGATGACAAAATTTTCAGAAAAGCCCATTGCCATTGGTGTAAAAGTCTTCTTGTTCCACTCTAGTTTGTGCACAAATTTTAGAAACTGCAGTCATTCACCTTTGTTTCTGATGTAATGGAATAACCTTTCACCCCCATGAGTGACTACACTGTAGGTAGTAATTACCTATAGAGACTAGCTGGGATCTGTTGAGTATGACTCAGACTTACACGAGAACTACTGACCTTCCAATAGTCGCACTCACTACTGGATTGACTTGCAATGACCTTGTGTATAACTGTTACCTTTAATCTTATTGTACTGTTTTTTTTACAATAAACCTTTATTTATTTTATCCATCTTGTTTTTCAAATATATATTAGCATGGAATATAACAGTTTCTTTTTTGGAGAAGGTCCATTTTTAGAGGTTGAAGTAGTGGCTTGTTCATATAAAGCAGCCTGTTGCTTTTCCATGTTAGGTTTTTAAAAAAAAATTAATTTTGTCAGTCCAGTTTTCCATACAAGAGAACTATGTCTTTCTTTAATAGATCATTGCAAACAAAATGTTGCAGTTTTTGTTTTTTTTACAGAGTAGCTAATAGATAATTAAAAAAAAAAATGTTTTTTGTAAAAGGTTTGTGTGCATTTACTGTAACAAAATTAGATATTTAACTCAAACTCAGAAACTGGATGTAAAACCAGCGTCTTGTCTTTCAAAGATGAATATATATTTTTTTTGTTTCACATAGCACTTTAGTTCATAGTTATTTTTTTAAGAACAAAAGATTATCTCACATGAATTCTTACAAGTGTAAGACTAATTTGTGTGCAAATGCAGGGTTGCCAGGTTGAAATCTGTAAAGATGCCAAACAATGTTTAAAAAAAAAAATGAAAGTAGGCAAATAAGAAAAAGTGCAATTTTAAATTAATTCCCATGAATAAATTATTGAAAAGTCTAGAGATAAAAAGCTACATTATTACTTGGTTTCATTATTGAGATTATTAAAAAATTTTTAAAAAGTCTAATTTGTAAAATTTGGTTTTCTGAAATGACAATCTGACCCCAACTTCCATATGGTTGTTAGAAAAAAGAAAATTTCCATTTCAAAATTGCAATTTTCCATTTCAAGTAGGCCATTCTATATTTCTGTCTTTATGGAAAATAAGCCTTCTCTCTCTCTCTCTCTCTCTCTCTCTCTATCTATATATATATATATATATATATATATATCTATATATATATATATATATAGATTGGTCACAGTGCTAAATATAACACAACAAGGTGTTATCAATTGAGGTGTAATGTGTTGTAGGCATGTCTTTTTGTCAGCTCACTATTTTCAACTGTTGTTGGTCTACGGATATGATTCTCTAGTGGTTTAATCTTATGTACCCACCAGGATGTGATTACTGATGAATCTCTCTGTTCATTCTAGTGGGCTGTGGTTTTCTTGATTTAGAGATTTCCTCAAAAGACAAAAATTACATAAAGAAATAAACACTGTTGTAAAAACTATCAACAATTGATTACGATAGGCTGTCAAAGTTTACAATTGTTCTGAGTGACTTCTATGATTCTTGAGGTATGGAGAAAGTTAACAGCAGGGTAGAAGCTTATGCTTATATGTCAGAGATTTCTTTAGATTGTAGAGAGAGAGTTCTGTCTGGACACCGCAAAAAAATCTGTGATGCAAACCACCAAAGCAACTGTACAAATTCAACTAAGAACATTCAGGCCACACTTATATAGACATTTGTCTGAGGGAATGATGGATGTTAATCTTTACACGAACAGCTTCTTTGTTAAGGACACACATGGCCCTGCCCAAAAGTATCTTTGACCAGATTCTGGTCCCAGATATTTTTCAAGAATCAATATAATTTAGGAAAAGAGCCCATTAAATAAAACAGTTCCCAGACTTTGTAGGATTTTGCAGAATTTTGGTAAAGACATTAATCTTGTCACCACAACTTTCTTGAGGTTGTGAATTGTGGTCTGGTAAATTCAAATAACTGTAATGAACTTACTAAATCTTACTAGGTTTATTTTTGGGTTCAAATCCTACAAATGTCTTCCTCATAAACATTTTATAGATTCTAGTTAATATTTCTAAACTGAAGCTTCTTCCATTGGGTTCTAATATAGTCAACTAATCTTCCATATTTTTTCAGATTAGTATT
>OZ038476.1:53326689-53424189 GCA_964036315.1 Acanthosepion esculentum | reverse complement strand
AATCTACTCTGGGGGATGAAATAAAGGGTTCGGTTCAAAATTCCAGTCACCTGAAGAAGGCATGAATGTACAACAGCTGAAACATTGTGAATATGGCAATGAAGATGAGGATAACAGTCCAAATAATGTAAATAATGCAAGTAATCATAATACCTCATGTCAGAGATATAGACAGAAATATACCCTTGTTAACCCATGAAAAATCGTGAAGAATATTTAGAAAACATTGCAAAATTTATGTTCAAACTCTGCTCAGAATCCAGTGAAATGGTCCAAACTTAAAAAGGAAAAAACTTAAAGAACTTTTGTTGGTCCTTAAAAAATACGTAAATGAGAAATAACTACTAAAATACAGCCAAAATACAGTAGCGAGCATAAAGATCAGAATGATGTTAAAAAAAAGACTAAATGTGAAATAACTTTTTATTTTAAAGCTTCAAAGAACATTTTAGCAAGGGAAAATAAGGAAATAAAGGTAAATTATATAATTCCAAAATATAAAGCTCAATAAACTTATTTTGATAAAGTTATAAGAATAATTATATAACATTCGAAACTACAAAATACACACAAAATTCATTTAGCCAGAAGGGTCAGGTTCAAAAGATGAAAAATAGAGCAACACATACACTCAAACAAACTTCTGTCAAAGAAAATAACTGAAATTTATGATAACAACCAAGATGTGTATCCCAATGTGTATGCTGCATCATTAAAAGAACACACACTGGGTCCATTCGCAGGTTTCACATTGTCAACAATGATAAAACAGCCCTGAATACATCACTGGATAATGTTTATTGTTCAGCCAAGTCAACAATCACTTAAATGCATATGTCATAGTTTAAGTTACACAAAATCGAAAAGGTCCTTCAACTGTGAGTAGTGTCCTGACATTAAATCCACTTTTATTTCTATACAGGCTTATGCAGAAGACCCAAAAGTGCTGCGCCCATAAACGTGTCACCCAGTGTGGACCACTAAACACCCCACCTTTCTTGTTACGCTATTGAAGACAAGTCATGATATCACACACACACACACACACACACACAAATTGGGGTGGGGGAGTTGCAAAATGTTCTCAGTCTGACCAAAATCTGATGTTTAGTCATTTGGTCATCTGAGAACATTTTGTCAGCCTTTCTGTGATTGTCTAATAAAATGGCCTATATATATCTTAGCAAGATCCTTTGATAAAATCTCTTCTATTACTGATAAAAAGCATTTCTGTTTCATGATGGAAGAAATATTTTTGGCTAGATTATTTGTCAAAATTTAATATTTGACACTAACAGTGGATTGAGATATAAAATTTCCATTTTGAAGAACAACCTTATTGGGTTGTTAGAAATTGTACTTTGAGATAAAAAAAACAACTTTCAACTGCCTTAAATTTATAACAAAATGTCACATTAAATATGAAGTGGATAAAAAAAATTGAAAGAATTGGTAAGGACTGTTAAAATGGAATAGAAAATGAATTCTACATATTGGATATTGACATTTGTTTTTGATGTTGCTTGAAACAACGTGAATCAAATTCATACTTAAGCCTTAGCCTTCATCACTGTCTTTATTCGTGTCTAGGTAGTCAGTCTTATTTTTTTAGTTGTTACATCTTAAATTTGGATGCATTTAATTAACTAAGGACCTTAATTTTTAATGAAGTCAGATGGACGCCTAAATGTGAACAGAGGATGTGCAGGTGGTGTAATGGATATGGATCGGAATGAGAAATCTGAGAGCTGAGCCAGCTTCAGTACATTCATTTATGTGCAAATACCCTTGGAAAATGTATGAATCCATCTCTTCCCCTTAGCTATGGGTTAAATAGTAAGAGTCTTAGCTGAAAAAAAATCACTGTTATTCTCAAAGGATTTTGTAATGCAATGTTGACTCACAAAAAAACAATTATTCTTACAATCCAAAATATGTTTTGGCTTTAAATAACACACAAATGGTTGATAAGCTGTAAAAATACAAATCAGTTGTGTGAAAGTGAGTTATTTAGCTGGTCAGTCAGATAAGTATTACTCTGTAATGGGTTTGATCCTCAATAAGTGTCCTACATATATGGTCTTGTGCTAGACTAAGCTAAGCTTATTAAATTCTTTTAATGAAGTTAGATTTTGTGAGTACAGATAGTCATCGAATTATGACATATGCAACTTACGATGGTTTGACTTTGATGACGATGGCTAAAACTCATACATCTGAAAAGTGAAAGTAAGTGAGCACATTGAGTGTGTTGCATACGACAGTTTCCGCACAGCCACCCAGATACAGTTGTGACCCATTACAGAACAGTCGAGTTATATCAATGTCTTCTAAAATTTCTTTCAAAATACCCCACAATGTTTTCCAAGAGGAAATTATCTCTGCTTACTCTTAAGCCTGCCAAGAAGGAAAAAAAGCCAATTGATCTGGACACCAAAATGACAGTTATTAAAAAGTATGAAGGAGGAAACAAAGTTAGTGTGATTGCATGTGAGATGAATTTATCCCATTCAACTGTGTTGACGATTCTTAAGGATAAAGAAAGGATCCATGAAGCCGTGAAAGGTTCGGCCCCCATGCATTCTACCATTATTATGAAGCAATGTACCGGGCCATAAAATGGAGAAATTACTTCATGTTTGGATCGAAGATTAAATTAAAAAAATGATACCAGTAAACCTTTATACTCTCCAGACAAAGGCAGGAAGTTTATTTAAGATGTTAAAAGAACGCGCTGGAGATGAATATACGCAAGAGTTTGTGGCAAGTACTGGGTGGTTCAAGCTATGATTCAAATTGCATAATGTTTGTATGACTGGAGAAGCAGTGAGCGCAGATGAGGAAGAAGCATGTAAGTTTGTTAACAATCTTGATGAAATAATTAGGGAAGAGGGTTCTTGTGCAGAACTGATTTTTAATGTGGATGAAACAGGGTTATTTTGGAAACGGATGCCAGTACGCACTTACATCCACAAAGAAGCAAAAAGCATGTCCAGGTTTAAATCCTTCAAGGACAGGCTAATGCTTCTGCTTAGTGTGAACATAGCAGGGTTCAAGCTGAAATCTTTTTGTTATCTAACACAGTGAAAACCAGTGAGCATTCAAGAAGATTAGCAAGCACACTTTACGAGTTCGCTATTGTTCAAACCATAAAGCATGAATGACCCGGTGACTGTTTGAAAACTCGTTCATTAGTTGTTTTATTCCTCGAGTGCATGAGTATTGCCAAGAGAGAGGAATTCCCTTTAAGATTTTACTGCTGCTTGATAATGTGTCCAGACATCCCATGTATTTAAATGATCTCCAACTCAATGTGAAAGTGGTTTTTGGCCCCCAAATGATAGGATTGGAAGAAGAAAGGAGAGAGGCCAAGAAAGAGGAGGAGCCACAATGGATGTTCACAAGTAAGGGGTTATCAGAAAGGTTCTTGCAACTCAATAAATCCCTTGCACAACTAGAAACAATGAACCCAAACATTGAACAATTTGCAAGGATTGAATGGATAATACATGATGTGATTACTCCATATCATGTAATTTATGATGAGAAAAAAGACGATTCAGACAAAGCTAACCAAGTTTATTAAAGTCATATCTCCTCCCAATAATAGATATTAAATGGATAAAGACAATGAAAGAGAAAACAATAAGTGACGATAGAAAGAGAAAAAAAGAGAGTTGCAGAAAAGGGTAGATGAAGAATGTAAGAAAGAAGAAGAAGAGTTAAATAAAAATTATTATTATTATTATTATTATAGTATCATGACACACCATACTATATTCATAGTATTGTAACATTGTGCGACTTACAACCAAGACATCTTGTGATGCGTCTGTTGGAACTAAATGCCGTCGTAAGTTGACAACTACCTGTATATTTAAAAAATTTTTTAAAAATGTTTTTCATTTTTTCCTTTTAGGTCTGTCACCAAGAAAGAATCACGTATTGTTCCTCAGTTGTATCAACTCAGGAGAACTTTGTCCTCTTTTAGTATACGAAAAGCAACCAAGTTACGAAAACGGTTACTACAACTGCACAAGAAAAAAGAAACCGAAAAATCTAGTCCCCCCTTTCTAGATAATTCCCAACATGATTCAGGTGAGTTGGATAAAGGTAAAACATAATAAACAGTATTTATTTTCTTTTTCATTTCTTTTTTGTTTTTTTTACCATTCATTTTTCATGTCATTCATTTTTTTATAGTTTTTTTTACCAAATTTTCATGTGTAAATGCAAAAACACAGGAAGTGTTTATTTACTTTGCTTTCTTTTTTGTGGTTCATTTTATTTTAATGTTTTTGTGAAATCGTGTTTTTAGTATTTTTTAATCATTAGTTATTACTATTTTTTAGCTAATCTTTTTTGTTTTTGTCAAATTGTTTTCTATTTTTAGCCATTAATTTTTAATCAATAATTCCTCATGTTTTTGTTAAATTTTTTGTTTTTCTTATCCATTAATTTTTAGATATTAATTCTTTTTAATCTTTCATTTTTTTACATTCTTGTCAAATTGTTTTTTTTATTGTTTTAGCCATTAATTTTTGATGTTCAAAGACAAAGCATAAGTTCTTATTTACTTAGTTTTCTTTTTTTTTTTTTTTAACCATTACTGCATTAATGAAAGAGTTAAATGTTTTCCTTTGACACTGTATTGCATCTTCTGTGAGCAAAATATAAAATGTATCATCCATTATCACTATCCTCTTCTAAAATACCAACAGGATGCAACAACTCTTAACCCATTTTACCTTTGAAAGGACCTTAAATCATAAATAAAGAAATTTTATTGACAATTTTAATTGTATTTAACTATTATTCATTTTTTAAAAACATTCAGAATTATTTGTCCACCACATTGATCAAATTTTACGTCTTTGGATTATCATTCATTAGTCTTTATAAAATTTTTTTAATGAAAAAATTTCATTTCCTTGGAGGATGACAAAAAGCACTGAAAGCAGGTCTTTGCACAGTAAAATAAAAAAAATTCCAGAAAGATGGATTTATAAAGTTACCTTAAAGAGGACATGAGATAGTGAAACAAAATGGTAGATATACTGACAAAAAATGAAACTGCAACACCCAGAGTTCATTTCAATTTACTCAAGATTAAACATATAACTAATACTGCTGGATTATAGTAAATGATCATTTTATATAATATATATACACACACACATACCTACAGGATGCAATGGGGAAATTGTCACCTTTCTATATTTTTAATTTCATGCATATGTGTTGTTTGTTTTTGATTTTGTAAACTGCACAGTATAGTAGGGTCAGTCGGGTACCATCTGTAAGAAAAAGAGCACCATGACACAGTTCACTCTGCCAGAAATTTGGAAATGTCATGCTTTATTGCTTGACCTTTGCACCATTAGCTCCAATACAAATATTTCAGAGTGTCTGGGTGTGCAGAGGATTTAAATGCAACAAGTTAAATGATATATCCAGTTAACACCACAGTGTTTGAAGTGATCACTAGTGATGGTAACATTATGCCTCCATTCATCTTCCCACTAGGCTTCAGACTCGACATGAAGGCCTACATCAAGTGCCTTGTGGAGGTAATGCTGCCCTGGGTCAAGAGGGTGGCTGCTGGAAAAACCTATGTCTGACAATAGGACTCTGCACCATGCCACATAAGCAGGAGAATCCAGTCATGGCTGTCAGACAATTATTGCAACCATGTCACTCCTTACACTGGCCACCTAACTCCCCAGACTGCAACCCCCTTGATTATTATGTGTGGGGCACAATTGAGCAAGAGACCAACAAAACTCCTTGTAACACAAAAGATGAAGTGAAAGCAAGGATTATGGCAGCATTCATCAACTTAAACAAAGAGACCATCCAGAAGAGTTGCAGGAGATTCTGAAGTCATCTAGAGGCCATGGTTGAAGCCAATGGCGATTTTATTGAATAAATTTACTCTTTAGTATTTGAAGATATTTTTGTGTAATTTTGGTAATTATATCTGTTAAAATGAGATGTTAGTGTTATTTTCATTTTTTATGTAATTTAGGTGACAATTTACCCATCGCACCATGCAGATCAATACAGCTACAGGTTTCATAAGAGGTGTATCAAAACTACTCAGACCTTATATTAATACACTGTATATTCTTCTTGAACATTAACACTGGCCTGTACAGTAGCATATATATGATCACAGAGATAACAAGCACCATCCTGTGATGTGTTATTCTGTGCCTCTTGCCTCTGTTGATGCAATAAAGTGAGTATTATACATAGGCAAGATTTCTTTTTGTTGTAGTATACCTATGGACAATAATGGATATGTCCCCATTCATATAAATACAGTAGTAAATACTGTATGTTGGTCTGCAGTTGGAGATTCATTGTGGAATTCACTTGACTCACTTCTAGCAGTTAACTACTTCTACGTGCCATTGGTGAATGTTATATGTGTTGTTCATGTCCTAAGTATTACCCTTCATTACCAACCTTCGTGTGATTATTCTATTCAGTAACCTTCCTTGCTTACAACACTTTCTTACAGATGCAATGTTACAAACCTATTCTCTATTGATACTTCCATAGCAAATCTACAAATAAGTTCCATTCTTTAGTGCACCATTTCATACATTTACAACAGCCAAGACCCACTTTGCTTCATCCACTGGGTTGAATGACCCCCATTCCCTACATATTGGCAAAAAAAGTGTTTCACTCAGACAGCTTCTTCCCAGGAATTGTTGTTTTACAAAACAAATTTCTATTTAGAGGTATTCCTGAATACTACAGTCTCCCTATTATGTTCATATCATATACCTCATTCGGTAACCCTCTACCTTGGGTAGCTCTTGAGCCTTGTATTGGGGGAACATTAATATAAAACAAAAATACATATTGAATGAGGGACAGGTGTGGCAATTATACTGCTCATGGAAATTGTCAAACATCTCGCAGAGCATATTGACTAGCATGGGCATAACGTGGGCTGGCATTATCCTGCTGGAACAGCACATCATTTCCTTGTTGTAGGAATGTCAGCAGAATGGGTTCAACAATGTTCTGGCACTGGTCAACATTCCCTCCACAAGCACCAAATGCAAGCAAATGACACCCCACACCAAGGGCTGGGCCTGTATGTTGTGGGGGAATACACTCTCCAGGTCAGCATCATATGATTATCACTTGAATGAAGGTAGAAACTGCTCTCGTTACTGAACACTACAATCAGCTACTTTGTGGAACCAACTCCCTAGAGGATGTTTCTCCAATCACTACAATCTTAACCACATATCCTCATAAACTCTGCTTCTTATCTCTTACTCTGTAACTCTCTACCTTGAGTGGATCTTGGACCTTGTACAGGGTGAACATAGTTAAAAAAAAAGGAAGCTTGATGATCCTCTTGTGACATCCCTTGAGATGTTCACAATAGGGATATGGTGTAAGTAGATGCCTAGCTAGAGTCATGTATACCCATTCCTATTACTAATAAACTATTCCCAAATGTCCATGTCAAGACACCTAACACTAGATTTGTTTTGATCTATGTCGTGAATGCTATGCAGTCTGCTACTGCTGCTCTCATAAGGCATCAATCTTGAGAAGAGTCTCTACTATATTGCCATCCAGAACCTGGTCTACATGTGTAAGAATACTCATTTGATGACTGTTGCCAGCATTAAATTCATCACCACCAATACATCCCATACAATATATGCAGCAGTTCTCTGAAATGATTATCCAACCTGTCAAACTCCCATGATCTGACCCCTCTCAAATGGTTAATTGAATAAAAGAAAGGTATGCGCTTCTCTGTGATATGGCACATGCAATGAATCTTATAGCATCATTGTTTAAATTTCAGGCATAGACTTTATATTGGCATGTGTTGATAATAGTAATATTAGCTGTTTCCTTATGACAAAATATTTGGCATTCATTGACCATGCAGCTAGTGCTACTTCGGTAGTCTGGCTAGAGACATATATCTGCAGTCAAGATTGCCAATGGTTCATGTGGGAGCTACATTGACTTTGATCTATGATGTGGATTCTGTGCAGTCTCTCACTGCTTCCCTTACAATGTATGGTGAGCATCTGTACTATGTGGCCATCCAGAACCTGATCTACAGATGCAGGAATATTCATTTGACCACTATTGTCAACCTCAAAATACTGCTGATATGTCATACCCAACATACACGACAATTCTCCAAAATGAGTTGGAGGCTATGTAGTCTGCCACTGTTGCTCTTATCAGGCATTAATCATGGTAAGAGTCTCTAGTATATTGCTGTCCAGAACCTGGTCTACACTGTTGCCAAAAACAAAACACTATTGATATGTCACATCCAGCATGCACCACAATTCTCCAAAAGGTGTTGGATTTTGGGCATATAGTCCTGCAATTTTATTTTTTTACTCTGTGGTAATATATTACATCTAATTCAAAATGTTCAATAATAAAAAACATGACCTTTATTATTTCTTTGATCACATGATAACAGAATTAACACCATATTCCTTTTAGCCAATCCAGCTGCTAAAAAAATTATATTACATAATGTCAGTAATAAAAATAAATATCTGGGTTTCACAAGTCCATCCTGCAAAAACTTACTTGCTATGAGAACCAAATGCCAAGCATTTTGAGAGCTGTGGTTCCATACACCTCAGTGGAGTCTATAGGACTTGAATGAATGTTTGTAAAACTTTACCAGTGACTAAAACAAGATTACAATATCACTCAGTCTAAATAAAATAATTGCATTAGTTTGGAGTACATTGGTTCACTATCTATAGAATTAAGCTGAAGAAACTCAACTGCAAAGCAGAGAACATTAGATTTTTTGTTGTTTTCTTTCAAATTTAACTACAGGCAGTCTTAGTTTTATAGTCTTTATAGCCTTCCATAGTTTTTAGCTTAACGGTTTGGCCTAAATACTTAAATAATTGCATTATGGATAAGGGCGTGAGTGGTCATTTTAAAAATCTGTCCTTTTATTTGTACTTTTATCATTATTAACAGCCAATCCTTTTTTTCCCTTTTTTTTTTTTTTTTTTTTTTTACTCACGCTTGAAAGTTTTTTAATATATTCAAATTAACTTTTTCTTAACAGCATAATAGTAAATATGAATATATCATCAAGGGAGATAATTTAATTATAATTATGTGCAGTAACGTCCCTTAGCTTGTGTAGGTAACTTAATGATTATCAATTTAGAAGTGTAATCGGTGGGCCGATTTCAAGTTCTGGCCTAATTTACTGCTGTAACTTCACAATTACAAATGGTATAAATTCATTTTTCTCCTCATCCACCAGTTATGGGGAAAATATAAGAGTAGAATAGGATCTCTATCCTTGTGTGATAGTTAGTCTAGGAGATGGAAAATTCTGAATACCAAACTGTGGAGAAGGTAAGACGAAACCATTCCAATATCTTTCTCAAGAAGTCAATCCACAGATATTAAAGAAAAGGAATCCCAGAAGAGCCATGATTGCCTATGTCCAAAACAAATCCCTCAAATAAATGAATAAATTAATTTTTGCTGGCGTTTGCATTCTATAGTAGTGAACAGGGCTGACCTTAGAAGCTGTGCGGCCCAAGTAAGAACACTTTCCAAATAGTGGAGTATGAGCCTTAGGTACAGTGCTTAATTGGAAGCAGTTGATCCAATAGACTTAAGGCTAGCCTTGATAGTAACCATAAGAATTATTAAACTGATCCTCTTTATAAACTTCTGATTTATTGTTATCAGAACTGATCAACTTTGATAAAATTTCTTAAATAATGTAATTTAATTTTATTTATTTTATGTGAATATATTTTTAAAGTCTGAATTCCTTTTAATAATAACAATATTAAATTATAACATCATATTACTACTCTTAACTTGAATTTACATTGTTGGGTGTGGGGTCAATCTCTCTGGATTTTAGGTGGAAAAATAAAATCCAAGTGTTGTGTCCACAAATACAACACAATAATATAGACAGTGCAAAGAAATGATCTTCACAGAAAAAGAAGACCAAGCTAAATATGACAGTAACGTTTTATACAGCCAGATACATGTATTTACTTATGTAACAGAGAGAGTTTAGGAACCACACACAAACACACACACATATATTTTTTTATTGAAATTAAAGTATATTTGAACAGCGAAATTAGATCAGAACAATTTTGTTTACTGATGGGAATCTGATCTAGCCCATTTGGAATTGGGTCATTAGGAAGACAATGGAAGATGATCGAGATAATTTTTATTGGTTAAAATTTGAAATAGAGCTTACTAAGGCTATGAGGAACTTTGAAATTCACATGATTTTGGGTTGAAGGCAGCACTCGTGATAATTGCATGCGGGCCAAGGGTCGATTTATGATCAGCCAGGTTTATCTATATAAACGCGCACATAAATCTGTTGACAGAGTGGTTTGCTCGTCTGCTGTCGAGTGCAGTCGAGCTGGGTAGAGAGAGGTCAGAGACTAGAAGTGACATCAGTGATTGGAACACAATAAGGGGTATAATGTTTATTGTGGGTGTTATCCTTTTTTTGGCTAAAGCTTTTTAAGGTAACACTTTAAAACTTATTCAAGCAAAGACATATTCTCATGCTGCCTAAAAGTAACAAGTGAGGTTAACTGTCTGCACTCCCATTAATCCAAGAAGTAGTAGGAATCAGATTTGGAGAAAAAGAGATAAGCAAATCATGCAAAACTAGATACAACCAGTAAATAAGACTGAAACATTTTGACTCAATGAGAAATAACCAGGCAGCTGGAAAATTCCAGAAACAGCACTCAAACCATCCAAAAGATGTTTGCTATTACTAGAAATATTTTAAGTGCAAAGAAAACTAGAAAACCACAAAAGTTAAACAAGTGAGATGAAAGAAAGATTATGAGAGTCTTAGTAGGCAATTCAAAATTAATAACCAGAGAAGTGAGGATTGAATGCTGTCTTAACATTGAGGTTTCAATTGATAGAGTATGCAGAGTATTATAAAAAAAAAAAAAATGTTTAAATCGTGAACAGTTGTATAGTAGTAAAAAAAACATTAACTAAAAAACAGCAGAATAAAAGACTGAAGTGGTCAAAAAAACATCTAACATGAGATACTGGAAATTGAAAAAAGTAATTTTTAGTGATGAATGCAAAATGGTTACATTCTAATGCAAGAGAATATGTCGGAAGACCATTGAGAGAAAGAAACAATGCAAAATACAACACAAAGATGGTAAAATTGAATGGTGGGCATGTAATTGTGGGTGATAGCATCAAAAAGGATGATAGAATAAAAATTGGTAAAAGTTAATGGAAACTTAAACAGTGAAAACAATATTAGTTTACTAGTCTAATCTTCTCCCAAACTACAAAGATGGATAAATTTTTCAGCATAATGATACTCCTTGCCACATATCATGTGCAACAAAAAGGTTTCTTGTAGATGAAGATGCCCAACTTTTGTATAATTGGCCAGCTCAAAGTCTTGATCACGATATAATTGAACTATTGTAGTGGAAACTGAAGAAACAAATGTACCAATAAAAACCACACAATCTCCAGAAACTTTGATATTACTGCCAAGAAGAATGAGAAAAAAATTCCCAATAAGGAAATCTGAACCTTGTCCCATTCAATGCCACATCAAATTGAGGCAGTTATTCAATCCAAAGGCAGTGACATATTTTGATGTTTTGTACTTTCTGTAGTAATAAAGATCACTTTTTGTAAAAAAAAATTACTTTTTAACTTAAGAGGTGACGGATGAAATCTTCACTGATGGTCCAGTATTTTTCATGATCATTTTTTTTTTTTTTTCAACATTACTATGCTTAAGATGCTCTATCATTCTATACAGAAACTTTAATTTAGTAACTTGATTTCTGACCCTCAAAGATCATAAAATGTACTGAGAAAAGCTCATCCTGGGTATGACGATAAACAACATCTGGCAGTAAGGCCTCTGATGGGGCGGTTTTGAGGAGTGTTCAACCACCTTTTAATTGCTGTTGTTCCCAGGTCCACCCTGACTCAGGGTGATGACACTGGTTAGGGTCCCAATTATGGGCAAATAGTGAACTCCCAGACTGGGTTCAAAACATGCAAATATAAAAATACATTAGAAAAAATTATCATCAATTCATTTTTATAGTAAAAAAAAAATTCCAGCAATACATTATTGGAAAAAAAAACTACCAGCAATACATTTTTGGAAAAAAAAAAATTACCAAAGCTTACAAGGAAATAAAATTTGATATGCCATTAACCAAACCAAGCATACTGCGAATCACTTTTGATTTTGAGGTAAAATTAACAAAAGTAATTAATTTACCCAGGTGGCCCCAAAATTTTGTATGCCAAGGTATATAGTTATATTGCATCAGGTTAAGCTAACTTCTTAAATATTTATTTATTTGATGCTTATTCTTTCTGTTTAATTGCAGATTCAGACATATATGAGAATATAGCTTCTAACGTTCCAGCCTCATCTAAAATGGAAGATGCCCTTCATGCTCGGTCAGCTGATGGCAAACCAGTGCTGCAGAACAACCTTTGCTCGTTACCAAATTCTGTTGTAGATGACGGTTAGTGCTGCAAGGCGCATTATTATGTTCAATATTTTTTTAAAATTTTTTTTTAATCTTTGGTAATATTAACTTTGATAATACTTTTCAGAAATGTATCTTTCAAATTATCACTGATACAATCATGATGAGAGGAGGGAACATACTAGCCAAAGATAGTGCAGATGTCTTGTGTATCATGGCGCCCTCATCAGTTGCTAGTCTTCTTGTTACTTGCAGCCAATAAG
Source organism: Acanthosepion esculentum (assembly GCA_964036315.1). NCBI lineage: Eukaryota > Metazoa > Mollusca > Cephalopoda > Sepiida > Sepiidae > Acanthosepion > Acanthosepion esculentum. The sequence continues at coordinate 53,411,390 of OZ038476.1, read as the reverse complement.
ATCTGGGAAAGAGTAGTGAGTTTGATCTACACTAGGTGCCACATCTAAGCTAAACTGAATGAATAACTAAGTAAGCCAATTCTGTCATGAAGGTAGAAATAAATAATTTCCGAATGTAATGTTAATAATATCTGATAAGAATATAAGACTAAATTTTTTAATATTTAAAATGATTGTTTATTCACTTCTGATTCTGTCAAATTAATGTCAGTCAATCTAAGATATGTGGTTTCAGGTCTCTTTCTTTGAGCACTCAATCTTCTTGTAAGGATGTGAAGAGTTCAGCCTGTTCCTCTCATAGATCAAGCATTTAGATAACTGTCATTCAGTTGTCTTTTGTGTGTACAGGTTAAGTTCAGCTGGATTTACTTCCTTGCTTATGTTGTGTTATATTCCATGCTAATGGGAATATATACTTGAACAACACGGTGGATAAATAAGTAAAGGTTTATTGTAAAACCAGTACAATAAGAAATAAGGTAACAGTTATGCGCATGATCGTCGCAAGTCAATCCAGTAGTGAGTGCTGCTATTGGGATGTCGGTAGTTCTCACGTAAGTCCGAGTTGTACTCACAGATCCCAGCTAGAGTTTTGTAGTCTGTTGTCTTATGGATACTTATAGGAAGTTACTATCTATAGTGTAGTCACACATGGGGATGACAGGTTATTCCATTACATCACCTCCCCCAGACCTGAAATTTTCCTCTAGAAAATTTAGCTTTCTAATACTTCCTCTTTTCCAGTTCTTGTTCTTGCAAGCTGTTAGTCCCTGAACAAATATTAGACATTTGAATAAATCTTTTGAAATCTTGCCAATTTTGAAAAGTGCATATAATGAGTTAACCGTCCCAGCAAACAATAAAAAATCCTCTTTTTCTGACTTAATGATACTAAGGCATTTGTAATGTGTGTAGAACAAGGTATCTCTTTCATTGCACTTTGGGTTTTCTTTTCCTTTTACTCTTTCAAGGTGAATAACATCTCGATCCTACGGGCAAAGCTGGTGTAGATGTATCGATGCGTTCTGGTATGTTAGTGGGTGGTGTTATTTCAAACGTGTCATACAGGACATCCATCAGAATTTCTTCATCCTGTCGAACGATTTCAGAGTATCTTGGTCTTAACTGGTTTACTTGCCTTTTGCATACACAAGAAAAAGAAAGCTTTATCACCAGGTGTATATTTCTTTGCACAGAAATTCTCTTTGTTATGCTTTTTCTTTTTGGACAAGGCAACAATCTGTCTAATATTGATCTTATCTTTCTGGCAAACATCAATTCCACAGGTGACGATTTTGCTGTATTGTTTGTCTTCAGTGTTACCCTGTATACTGCTAAGAATTTCTGTATAGCTTTCTCCTCTGTGTCTACCCCTTGATTTTTCTTTAATGCTCGTTTGAATGTGTCCACAAATTTTTCTGCTTGTCCACTTGACCTTGGGTGGTAAATTGGAATTGTGACATATTCAATGTCCAATGAAGCACATAATTCTTTGAATTCTTTACCTGTAAATGCAGTTTCATTATCACTGACTAATGTCTGAGGAACTCCGAAGCGGCTGCAAACTTTGTCTAAAGCACTGATACTATTTCTAGAAGTTGGGTGTTTGTATTTGTGGTGAACAGCCCCGTAGAAGCAAGCGAGCCAGAGTGGCTTGTATCTGCTGTATAGGAAAATAAGGGTCTTACCTTAACGTGAGGCACGTGACATCAGCAAGTTTGCTCCGTGAAAATGGCATTACTCTCTCCTCCAGCCATTTTAGTAGTATGTGCAGTAATGAGGGTTTTTATACAGTTTGGCATGCTTCCACTGATAGCAAGTCATGTGCTGATTGGTCAAACTGGAGGAGGCAATTTGCATGTGTAACTGAGAATAGAAGTGAAGAACGCTGATTGGTTGGCCAACCGCAGTGTTGGCCTGATAAAAGAGGGCTGGAGCAGTGAAAACAGGAGGAAGCGACGGCTTTATGTAGTGACGTGTTCAGAAAGCAAGGACAGTGAATTGTACCAGCGGTATTTTGATTTGTACAAGTGACATTGCAGCAATACAGACTCATTTGATTTACAGTATTTAAAAACTTCTGGCCACTTTGAGAAACTATCCACAATGATCAGGTAATAATACCCATTATGTGGTCCTGCATAATCAATGTGTGGATGTGTCCAGGGGATATCTGTTTCTGGCCATGGTTGTGTTTTAACTGGCGGGGCTCTTGCAGCTAACTGACACCCTCTGCAGTTTTTCACAAAATTTTCAATGTCTATATCCATTCGTGGCCAGAAACTTCTCATAAGAGATTTCATATGAGATATGCCAGGGTGACCTGTATGAAATTCTCTTAAGATCTTTTTATTTAATGCCTGTGGCATCACCACCCTATCTGCATACATTAGTGTATATTCACAGATCGAATAAGAAGAAATTTTTATTCCCTTTTTATTTCTTTCATTTATCCTGGCTTTTACTTTCATATTTTTAATAAAATTATCATTTTCTGCATGAATTTTTCTGTCTGTTTTAACTTTTTCTTTTTTTTCCCCTGGTGTTCCCCTGATTAATTCCCATAAATTAAATTAATTATGTATGTAGACTTTTGACCTGAAAGTCTTATCACAAAACAAAACGTTACACTTAAGTTCACCTTTAAATTTGAGTGTTTTTCCTGCAATACCTCTGGCAATTTTGCTTGTGTCAGTCAATTTTAGTCGACCTATTTTCCTCCATGTCTGTTCATCAATTATATTAATATCAGAACCTGAATCCAAAAGAAATGATACTGTATGTCTATTTATACGTGCATTGACATACTTTTGTTTCTCGCCATTCTCAAATTCTTTTCTGGCGAGAATCTTTCACTTTTTCACTGGTCTTTTTCTTTCTTTTATAGCATTGGGACCCTTTATGTCCCTTACGGCCACATTCAAAACATACCTTGTTTTTATACCAGCAATTATTTTTTGTGTGATTAAATCCTCTGCAATACTCACATTTCTTTTTGTTCTTCATGTTTGGGACCTTTTTTGCTTTTACTTGCTGAACTTTGAAAACATTCTTTTCCTCTATCGAAGTATTATCTCATTTTATGTTAATCAGACACTGGCACTCTTCAGTAACTTTTTGCAAAATAATCTCATCATCTTTTTCAATTATAGTAAGAATCTGTGACCTGATATCCTTGTCCTTGGGAGCTGTTAGTCCCTGAACAAATATTAGACATTTGAATAAATTTTTCGAAATCTTGCCAATTTTGAAAAATGCACATAATGAGTTAACCATCCCAGCATATGATAAAAAATCCTCTTTTTCTGACAACAATATTAAGGCATTTATAACATGTGTGGAACAAGCTATCTCTTTCATCGAATATCCTTGATAGGGTTTTAATTGTTTCTTCAAACGAGACTTCTTCCGGTTTCTTTGGTAATATCAGGTTAGAGTATTTTGTATTTTCATCCATCCCCATTTTTTGTAATAAAAGGGTGACTTTTTCCTCGTCTGACCAGTCTTGGCATCTATTTGTAAATATGGATTTGTATCTTCTGAAATATAATGGGAAGATAATCCCATTGTTTGGGTCATAATGAAATACCATTAACGAATTTGCAATACCTTCGGCAGAGAAAAAAAATATTTTTTTGTTTTCTGGTTTTCGTCATTAATTTTTCAAAAAGTTGCAGCTGTTGTTGTTGGTTTTGCAACTGTTGTATTTGCTGTTGTTGTTGCTGAACACTAGTGCACAACAGTTTCGCAAGCTCTGTTAATTGTTCTATACTTTAACATGACAAGTCTTTCCAGAAAAACGAACGACAGACAAGAAAAAAAATACTCAACCTTCGCTTTTTGCCTTCCACTCAAATTACTTGTGTAATTTTCAAATAATAAACAAAGAATACAACAAAAATATTCTTACTTTTAAAAAATTTTACTTGATAAATCTTTTTTCAGAATGTCTTCCTCTGGTTGTAAACTGTTATAATATCCTAAGGTGTTGTTTTACTTTGAAATTCCTGTAAACCAAATGTATAGCCGACATATTTTTCTTCTTGTGAATTCGTTTCAGCATCACTGAAATTTGATGAATTTGATTCAACGATCCTCATTGCCACTGTTATATTCTGTGCTAATAGGAATATTTATTTGAACAACACGGTTAATAAATAAGTAAAGGTTTATTGTAAAACCAGTACAATAAGAAATAAGGTAACAATTATGTGCATGATCATCGCAAGTCAATTCAGTAGTGAGTGCTGCTATTGGAAGGTTGGTAGTTCTCATGCAAGTCTGAGTCGTACTCACAGATCCCAGCTAGAGTCTTGTAGCCCGTTGCCTTACGGATACTTATAGGAAGTTACTATCTATAGTGTAGTCGCTCATAGGGGTGACAGGTTATTCCATTACATCATGTTGGTACACAAACCAACATCTTTTGAGGCCTGATTCTGCACTTGGTGGCTTTGAGGTGACCTTTTAGCTCAATCCTTGTTGCCTAGGTCTTTTGATATTCTAAGGTAATGCAATTATCTCACAATCACAAGAAAAAAATCCAATTCCCAAGATTAAAAAGAAAAAAGGAAACCATCCTACTGGAAATTTAGAGATGTTCTCTTTCCAGCCAGTCCCTTGCAACGAGAGCATGTGGGATTGAACAGCTCCAGAAATGAAGACCACTGATAAGTCAATTTAACCAAATATCACTTTCTCATGTTTAATATTGCCTATTTACTGATACTTATCACTTGCAAATAATCTATTCATTCACCAACACAAACATTTTATTAACAACTATATTACAAGAACTTTCATACATCTACTGAACTTGTACAACAAAATGCTTCTGATGATAAATCCTTCTGATTATCTGTCTATATTTCTGAGATGAGATATTGTAATTATTTACGCCATTTACATTGTTTTGATTATATATATATTTATAAATGTCTCACTTTGTTGTTATGAGGAATATGTTATATTTTAATAACCATAAACAGGCGTCAAGCAAGGCTCATCATAACAGTGACATCAAGTACTAAAGCTAGCTTTGTATCTGTGACTATATTGAGGTCATCATAGCAGATCAACTCTTCTTAGATCAAAAGTTTCTGATGGATATTAAATTCAATTCAGACATGCTTTGAATCACATGTAATTTAACAGTCTAGATTCAGTGTTTCTGAAATGTGGATTTGGTTTGTTAAAGATTGACTAATAGTGATAAAATATAGCATCTACAAAAATCTAATGGTGAAAAAAGATTATTTTTAATACATGCATACGTGATCATAGGAATACTCAAAGGAAACTGGTGCTCTTTTAGAGACAATAGTTAAATATTTTTACAATATTAAATATTACAATATTTAAAAAATTTAAAAACTAAAATTTTAGAAAGTTTTAAAATTAAAAAAAAATTTTTTTTTAAAATTTTACAAAATTAAATATTACAATAGTTAAATTATTGATTCTATTTAATTTCCATCACATAACCCATCCTGGGTACAACTAATTGTTTTGTGATTAATTCTGTTTGTAGGTTATTAAGTAAAGGGGACAGTTTTCTTACGTAGTATTGTAGACCCTCCACGTGTTATTTTTGGACCATTTAGAAAATAACAATAATAACTCCCTTCACCACTCCTGCAAAGTCAAGAAAAAACTTTTACAAGCCAGTGTTAAATTATTTTCTAACTAATGAAAACCTTCATACTTCTATCTGAAGTTAGATTTTGGATCTCCCTTATGGATATAAAATAGAAGCATATTGATTCTCAGGGTCCAAAACAATTTCAGAGGCCAGTTTGATCTACATGTGCTTCTATTCTATGTGCGTACACATGCACACGATGGAGAAGATAAGCAAGCATTTGCCAACTAAGGCCTTGTCTATGAACTCACAAATACATTAGGCTGACTATCATAAAGTAAGTCTGTCCACACATTTCATAGCACCCCACAAACATTTAACTATTTTATAAAACAAACTTCATTGCAAAGAAAACTGAACATTTTATTGTTATTGTGTATTTATGAAAATAATATATAAATGTTATTTCAATTGAAACTCTGTTTCTGCTTTTTCTTCATAGAATAACCTTTTTGTGTTTCATTTAAAAGATGTTGTAGTTAAATGTTTGGAATCCCAACACTCACATAACAACAAAAACCTGGGTAGACTGATCCCAACAATATCAATCAAGCTTATGTAGTATAGATCAAGATATATCAACATTATACCTTGTTTTGTGCTATCAGTTTTAGGCTCAATCTCTTTCTATTAAATATATTTTTTAAAAATGCAACACAGCTTAAAAAGACTTGATGTGTCCACAGCAGCAAACTAAAATTTTTACATGAAACTAGCATGGTACTCATAAAAATATGTGTTATTTACATATGGATCAGCACTTCTAAGATCAGAGTGTAGTATATGCTTGCTCTCTGAAAAGGGTTACACACAAGCAACAATATATATGGATACGCATTGTGTTTTACATGTAGATAAACTTATCAGTTAATTTTTCTGAATACTGCAACTGATAAGATATTGAATAAGCTAATTTATCACGTTCTAAATTCATTTCTAAACTAAAGTTGGGTCTCTGGCCAAGATAGATTTAATAAAAATTTTGACCTTGTTTCTGACAAAGTTAGGATTGGCAAATATTTAGATTGTGTAAATTTCATCTCTGTTTTTCAGAGCAAAATATCTATGAAGATGTTGAAGTGAAATCATCCAAAATTATCAAAGAACCAATTTTCACACATAAAAATGAAAACGTACAGAAGAAAAGTAGTAAGTATTTACAGTTTTTTTTTTAATTCCATTTTTAAACCTGGTTTCTTATTTTAGAAGTGTCATTTAAAACTTCAAACTCCACTTTTGATTTTCTTGAGAGCATAGTAATACATCTATTTTAAATTTTTCATCATAATAAAGTTTTTTTTCTAAAATAAATACTAAAATAACAGACACATATGAAAATAAAATTTAATATTGCTAAATGAGTATTTTTATATTTTCTCATCAACAACATATTTGATTACATTTACCAAATACCCATTCTACAAAGAGAACAAAGTAAGTTTTCAAAGAAATTCTCTTACCTCTCTAAAATTTCTTTTTGTCTTTATACTAAGTCCAATTGAATTTCTTAGTCTGGTCATAGCTACATTGAGCTGACCATGAGAAAAACATTTTAGTAATTTTCTAATGTTTATATCTATTTTCTAAATAAATAAATGGCAAATTCTGTCTGTCTGTCCGTGTGTTTGAAACGCCTCTAATTTGGGCCACACTTGCTCTACATAAACATATTATACCTTTTTGGAATCAGGATGACCCCGGGATTGAAAATCTGCTCTTCATCTGGTCCTTGTGAACATCCAATATTGGGATTTGTGTTCAGATGAGAAAGAAACAGTTTAAAGTTCAAATTTTAAAAAACTGGAAAAAATGAGTGATTTCACAAGTTTTTAATTGATATTGAATTTAAAGTAACACAAAAACTTTGTGAATTTAGAAAATTTTGTTTTAAATTCAGTTTAAAATATCTCCAAAATTTTGTGAATTGGGGAAATCAATTTTATTTCTTCAAAATGCCAAGGAATCAGAGTGAGAGGTTTCATGATGTGAGTTTTTGGAGTTCCACAGAGTTTATGATTTGAAGAACTCAATATTCAGCCTGAAATGGACTTTCAACCCAAATCAGATTTTCAGCCCAAATCAGTCTTTTGACTACTTATGCCCTGAATCAGAATTAAAGTGAGTTTTTGAGGTTCCATGGAGTGAGATGAGGAATTCAAAGTTATTTCCTCAAAATTATCATTATTGTTTTCTAAGCTGAACCTGAAGTCTGTTTAGTTTGGGGCTGGAGGTCCAATTAGCCCTCTGCGAATCTAGCTTAAAAGTCCGCAGTGAGTGCAGCATTTAAGCTAGTTAACAATAATAGTAAAAATTACTTCAACAAACTTGCTATTTTTCACTTGTTTAAAAATTTTGTACAGTTTTAAGAAAATCTAATTAAACAGATTATTTTGACTTATTTAGATTAATATCGACTTTTTTTTACACTGTTCAACAATTTTTTTTTATATAAACAATATTTTAAGCAAGAACATCTTTTTTATAGATTTCTTTTTAACTTGTTTAGCAAATTCTATAAAATTTTTTTTATCTTTATTCAACTAATTTGTATTAATGTAAAATATCAAATGACAACAATGCTTATTACGAATACTGTAGGTTTTTAACTAATGACTGAATTTTGACAAGGCAACTATAAATTCTTTTATACAAACATGATGAATTGAAAAAAAAACTTTATTGACAGAAACTTTGCTTATATGGATTGATTTGTTTTTTACGGTTTATCAGCCTGTTGCAGATTATTTAAAATATTTCTAGATTGTAAGAATTTTTTATACATAATAAGAGTTTACTGATACAAGTCATACTAATTAACCCATACGAGAAGAAAAGATGGATTTGTACCTTTCCAAAGGGTATTTGTGCATAAGTGAATATGTGGAGTACAGCATACCCATATTAAAAGGAGAATTTAATGCAGGATACACTGTCCACAAAATACAACACAAATTTCAACAAAAGACAACACGATAAGGAATGTTTGTAGAAAAATAGAATATCGTATACTTAATGACATTCATGCAGAATAAACAAATTTGTATATTTATATATCTTGTTTGCATAAAAGATTAATGCTTTTTAGTTCGTTTAAGCAAATGTGATTTGAATAAAAAATTATGTGTTCGCTGTCTTTCAACGAAGTAATAATGTCTGTTTCTTGTTTTTGTTGTATCCGCCGAGTTGGTGAAAAGGAAAAAGGGGTGATCAATTTAAGTTGAAAAAGAGTGTGAATGCGAAATAAAAGATAAGAGGAAAATGTACTTATCGGGTTGAATTGTTTTGGAGTCAGTTGTAAATTTGTTGTTGTTGTTGTTTTCCTTTCCTACCCCACTTTCTGCTCTTAGTGTCGGATTGAGTCAGTGATGGACTTGACTGTCAGTCCTATGTCCTCTTTGATATCTGCGCCCTTCTGACTCTGATTGATTTGAATCTCTCTATTCATGGCTGATTTCCTTTTCACACTGGCTCGTTACTCTTTTCTCAGTTTAGGAAATCGCCTCCTTTCATTGGTCAGAAAATTAATTTCATACCTTATTGCGAAAAAATGTTTTTAGTCATTTCGATCCGATTTTGCAGGTGTGTAAATCTACTTTGTGTTTTCCAGTATTTTGTTGGAATGATATAGGATTTGTATCCTATAAATATAACAAACCTGACTGGAATTGGAACTCGTTTGTCTGATTTTCCAATTCTGAGCTGTTATCCATTACAGCACTTGCACATCATAGCTTATAGCATCTGATATTCCCAAGTGGGCACTCATCTAGGTATTGACTAGGCTCAAGATTGCTTAACTTCAGTGAGCTTACGAGAACTGATGTTTCAACGTGATATGGCTGTATGCCACATTGCTTATATATAGCAATTTTAAAAATTTGAATTCAAAATAAATAACACAGGTGAAATAGGCTTTAAAAAATTGTCATGCAAATTAAATGTTATTAGTTATGTCATAAATGTCATTTGTTAGTAATATGTATAAAGACCGATAGTAAATCTTTCATAAGTTAATAAGCAGTATGGAATCAACTGTTGTATTCTAATTGAAAAGTGGGAAAAATTTAGCCACACATAAATGTATAAAAGAAGATGAGCAAACATGCCACTCTTCCCAAAACATTTATTTTGACATGTTTCAACAATGAATCGGCATCATCAGAAAAATAATTTTATTTTCTGATGATATCAATTCATTGAAACTTTCAAAATACATTATGTTTAAGGCTCCATGTTCACCATTCAGAATTGTCAATAAGGACAATAGAATAGTGAATTAAAGCATTGGTTTGTAAATTTGGTAACATAGTAATTTCAAGTTCAATCTCTGTGATTGTCCTTGACCTCAGTGGAAATAGGATGATTCATAACTGAGCAGTACTAAATAAGAACTAGATGAGATAAAAAAAAAACATGGGCAGAAGAATGAGAACAATCTATTCTCATAGATTAAATAAAGAGTTCAGTTCAAAATTCAATGAAGTTTACTCAGATCGATAAGCACCTGATGAAGGTTGGAGGGCACAACGGCTAAAACATTGTGATACCTAGAAAGAGGAAGACAATATAAGGATGCATGTAAATAATGATAACTCTTCATCCCAGAAATTCAGACAGAAATTGTCACAATAGAATTTTTCATAATTGTTTTATCTATTTACCATTTTGTCAGATTCTCATCTAAACTTTACTCTTCCCAAGGTGATGATCAAAATTTTAACAGTTAACCACTGATTTTCATTTGTATTTTCTGACCTGATTTTGTTAATTTACCTGGGCCAATATTTTTTAAATATATTATTTCCAAGAGTCTACATTAAAGTATTGCTTAAAAACACCAGTTTATAATAAGAATAAAGTGTATGTTATAAATAATGAGTTAACTATAAAACCATTATGATATGCATCCTTATAAGCAATGAATTATCTGCAGTGGTGGAACTGAACATTTTTAGCAGTGGGTTCTCTCACTCTCTCGCTTTTTTTTTTAATTTCCAATTTTTTTATCTATGAAATTAGGAACCAGTTCTCTTATTTTTTTGACATCATTAAATATTTTGTCAATGTATATAAAATCCAAGTAAATTTAAGAACCTATAGAATCCTGCTACCACTCTTTCAATACCAAAATCTATGTAAAAAGTGGATCACAGAGCCTTGATATTTTTCTCACTTCTCATTGGTCAGTTAATATTTAAATCATGTTCTCAACTACATCTGAATAACATCGACCTACTTCCTGACCTAAACAAAAATACAATTCCACCAAAATCTGTCTATGCCCTCCAGAGTCTATCACGTGACTATGTTTATTATAAATACTTCAACACAAGTCTGTTCTATCTCTTTTGGTCTCTCTTGCCTTCTCTGACATACAAGATGTAGTAACTAAAGAACTTGCGTTTCGTCCTTTACGGGCAAATGCTATGACACACATACACATACCTATGGAACATTACAAGCAACAGGAACCTATACAAACATTACGGAACATTTATTCCTTCAACTCTTCTGAAGCTAAAAGTTTATCAACATATTCTCAGCTTTAAAGAATTCTTTCAACTCTCTCATGGTGAATATTTTGAGCAGCAAGTTCAGCAACTTTCTTTGAGCTCAGATAAAAATATTTCCTTAGTAAAGACTTTAATTCCAGTTAAAGGAAAGTAACTCCTATTAATTATGCTTGTATATCATTGACATACATAAATATGAATATTGTTTGTTATTGTAAAAACAGTTTTTTGTGTTGTTTCTCTTGTTTGCTTTTCATTTGCTTACACATTTGTAAAGAAAAAATGTATGGGTTGATTTAGGCTGTCAATACCACTACAAACCCATTGCTATGAACATGTTTAATTTTACTAAATGGATCACATGAACTGCTATGAACCCTTTGATTTCTATCACTTAATATTTGAATGTATAACATATATATAAATGAAAGTGTAAGAAAGGTTTCAGGGGGCGGTTTTTTGTTTTTTTTTTACTTTTGTAGATGTCAATCTGAAAGAAATTTATATATTTTATGGACATTATTTCTTTTGATCTAATCACTATGTCACTTTGAAAAAGAAAAAAAAGAAAAATTTCCAATTGACGTGTGTAATTGTTTTACTAGAAAGTATAATTTACTGAATTCATTTTGCTTTTATAATCAAAATCATTTTTATAACTTTGTGAAAATTGTTGTTTTTCTTGTTTGTTTCTAGAAATCCGATTCAAATTCTTCAAAAGATTCTCTAAGAAGTTCTGAAGAAATTCCAAGTACCAATTTTCATCCATTCTTCACACCCACAACCTGGATTGATGAAAAGTAAAAGAGCTGGAAACAAAAATGAAATGTATATAAAGATAAACAGATAACTGATGTCAACCATATTTTCCTCCATAATGCATCATTCATATTGCCCTTCAACTGATATTAGCATATTTTATATTTTTAGAAATAAATAAAAAAGAAACAAACACAAAAAACAAAATTTATAAGCTAAAAACTTTATTTTGCTGAGTTTTCTTCTATTCGATTCACTAAACTTTAGAAGAACAAAATCATTTTAAGTTTGCACTCATCTTAAATAAGTTCATTTGCTATTTTTTTTCATTTTTTACACATTCCATGGATATCACAGATTTTATAAGTATTTAATAGAATATTATTTTTTTCTTATTATTCCTGTTAACAAGCTTTCATGACCAGACACTTACAACAGAACCACAGATCATTAATTCATTAGTGTGCACACTGTGCTTTATTTAAAATAAAATTAACATTGGTAGTGCTTAACCTCTTCTGCTTCTGAATGAAGTTATGGATCACCATTTTTTATCTAATGCAATTTTTGCAGCAGGGAACTACCAGCTTTGATATCAATCTTTCATCTTTGTTTTCTTAAAACTCTTGGAATCTTCCATTAATCATTCTTTAAGTACTAATCTAAAATATATTACTTATATTTGACAATCAAATTCAACAGCGTTAAAGAATTTCTTTTTTTGTTTTTTTTTTGTTTGTTTTTTTCAAATTTCAGTACTAAATCAATTTGGATGTAATACCTGTTTTTCTAATTATAACAGATGTAATAGCAGGTGCACACAAAACATTTAATTTGTTTTTTACTGCTTATTAACCCTTTGTGGGTGATTTAGTCGAAAAATATTTTGGATTGTAAGAATAATTCTTTTTATGCAAGTGAATATTGAATTAACAATATTTGGAGAATAACCATGATTTTTCCAGGTACATGTCCTACTATTTAACCCATAGTTGGAGGGAATAGATGGATTCATATGCATTACATACCCAAATACAATTGTTTCAGAATTCCAAAACTTATTCTCAATATAGTCTCCTAATCTTCTTCAATTTTGGCAGTAACTACAACCATAACTTGTTCAAAGCTTGGGTTAAGTGTTATGAACACTTACAGCACTTTTTCACTCCAAAAACAAATTCCATGACAGCTATTTGCTTTCTATGTATGTCAAGATGTGCAATAATTTTGAAAGGGAATTATGGGTAAAAAAAATTGTATATATTCAAACTCTCGCCTAAAGAAAATTGGTAATTCACTGATTGACATATGCACTTAAGGGTGGGTTGGGACCTGATGATAATATTTGACTTTGGAACTGGTAATGTATTTTTAAAATTGCCATTAGTCATTTATTCTAATGCTTTTAAGAAAGGCATGTAATTTGAAATACCCAGTCATACATTGATACATAATAATACATTGACACATAACACATGAGGAAATTCAGTTTTAAATTATGCAGAGCTGAGAAACAAAAGTTACCTAGATTCCATCTTAAGGAGAATCTGTTCAGTTCACAATCCATTAGGTTTAATTTTTTTGTTTTAAGGCTCTGCTCAAAGATTTATTGGTCCATGATGAATAAAACCAATATGTTCTAAACTTTACTTCCAGATGATCTTCAGTTTAAAGACTTTAATAAATATAAATTTACACTGATTAAGAACAAGGATTTCTACATAAACACTTGTATCCATTAAATTAATAAGAAATAATTTCAGATTATAAATAAAATCAATTAATTCCTTAGAAATTACTTTATTTACATTTTGGAAACAAAAACAAAATAAAAAAAAAGTTTGCAGGTATGAACTTCAAGATCTGAACAAAAGTGGTGTATTTGCTAAATATCATAAGTGAACTTTGCTTTACTGTGAACGTCTTCTATGCAAGGCTTAACAGTTGATGTAGGTTAGAACCCTTCCAGAAGGCACATTTTCTTTATTAAGGCTCTTGTATACAGGTGCTGGTAGACATGAATTTATACTATTTAAAAAAAAAAAATCTACTCAAACACATGTATCTGCTAAATATAACATTTAAATTAATAAAAAAAATTCCAGCAATGTTTAACATTCATGCCTGCAAAAAAAAGGATGGTTATTCCCAGGGCCAGTATGTACTACCCCTGAACCTGCTGATAGAGTAGTGGAGGTGGCAAGCATAATTGGGGGTCCCAGGCAGTGCACTGTTACCCTTGCTATATTATCAAAATTTACTTTTTTTCTACCTACATTTATATACATTACAAATTAAACTAAGCACAGCTGACTGCTAAGGGCTGAACATTTTTTGTGAATTTTGATGTAAGTCTAGCTTTTTTTTTTTTTTTTTTTTGTCCAAATCTGTGAATTTGTTGTTTTGCTCATGTTAAATCTAAAAAAAAAACACTGTATAAAATTCACCTATTTTTATCCATAATGTTGACTGTGTTAAAATTATTCAACTTTTTAATAAGAAAAATACCAACTTGATATTTAAAATTGCCACAAAACATTTATAATTTATTTAAGATGGAATGATCTATTATTTATGACATGTATCTAATTTGTATTTAGATACATTGTATTTATTTTCAATTTTTCTAGTTGAATTGTTCACCTATATTGCATACTAGCTTACAAGCCACCCTATCAAGCAGCATTTAAGCTAGTTCCTGCGGAGGTCTCTTGATTGGTCCTTCATCACAATAGATAGGGAGGAGTAGATGTGATAAACAACAATAAACTACAGAAGAACTCAAAATTGATCGCTGCATTTAAGTATTACATTAATATTTAAGCTTACCTTTTAAAAGTTCAATGATAATTCTTCTGCTGCCACTTAATTTAAAGACAATTTGATTTACAATTTCCTTTCCATACAAACAATTATTTTTATTTCATGGGTGACTTTTGCTGGATTTTGTAATTAATTTTGATTATTCCAAAATTTATTTCCAAGTTATAAAAAATATTGTACAAAAAAATTTGTCACAAAAAAAACACAAAAACAGTCGCAGTAATGAAAATTCGGGAATCCAAAATTTTAGGATTTCAGATCCTCATCAGAATATTTTTAATTTGCTTACAAAGTCGCCCTGATTCCAAAATGGTATGATATGTTGGGCTACAGTCTCTAGGAGTAAAGTTGAAAAAGTGTGACACAGTGACACACTAACATTCGTATTTATTATATAGATGATTCATTATTGTACATAATTAGGTTAAAATAAAATTTGTATATATATGAATACCACCTTATGAAAATTGAAATGTAGTAGGGGGTATTTGCATAGATTTAGTAGGGCCCACGGGATCATTGCACCAATTCTGGTTACTCCTTTGATACACACTATTACTGTATATTTTTTTTACACCATCAGCAAAGATTACAAAAATATGTGAATTAAGTACAGTGTGATATTTATCATTTATCTTTTTATAATGATTTATTATTACCATTTTATAAAGAAATAAATTTGAAAATTCATTTTTTTTTATTCAAAAATTTATAAAACATTACAAAATTATCAAAATACATCAGAGGAAGAGATGTTCTCAAACCTATTTTAGGGAATTTATTTGGCAAGAGCAATTGAAAGAAATGCCTGGAAAATGTATTTTTTCAAAATTTATAATTACATTTACTCGTTATGCGCTTATTTAAATTTTCTTGTTCAAACATTTTTATAAATTTATGAATAAAAAAATTTCTTTTCCTATTTATTTCTTTATAAAATGGTAAATAACAAATGTTTCATTATAGTTGGTTCACATATTTTCATAATCTTGTAAATATAAAATTATTCTTGTAAATAAGAAATCTAATAGTGTTTAATATTTTTGTTGTCAATTCTTAATATAAAAAATGTATAAATCCACATTCATATGTTTAGGTTTCATTAAAAATTTAATCATTGATTTTTAAAACAATAAATATTGCTGAGGGCATAGAAAGTGTATACAGTAATAGTGGTGTCAAAGGAATAACCATCCTTCTTGTACACTGTTTTTTTTACAGGCACAAAGATTAAATATTGACGAAACTCTTTAACCTTTAAGCATTGTTGACATCATAATTTTCCATAGTTATTTTATTATCTGAAGATTTTTATGGACTTGATTCAGTGGTAAGAAAAAAGATTCAAGAGTTCAATCATAAATGCTGCAAATGTCAAAACAAAAAGTCTAAATACTTAATAGGGCTGCTGGCTATTCATGCTCATAAAATATATAAAACTGACAATATAAATTTCTGAAGTTTCTTTGTGATTTTAGTTTCTCTAGGTTGATTATGTTACCTCAACATGTTTTAAACTCTAATTAAATGAACATCATTAACCTTGAATTGAAATTCTCCAATCTTTCCTGGTTTTGTGACTGAAAGGGCATCAAATAGAATAATTCTTAAATCGGACTATTTTGGGATATCCATGTGTCATCACTGACATCTTTTCTGGTTGCCGGTGACAAAAATATATTTTATTTTGAGCTTATTAATGTTCGAGTAGAGTTTTAATCTTCTGTGGGGATCAAAACTTAAACATTGACGGCAGAATTGGACAGGATCACACTCTTTTAATTTTTTTATCCCCATCACAATGAATAATAATGAAAAGGTTAACACATTTGCCCAAATTAGACAAGACAAAGGTCACTTGTCAGACTTAAAGATTATTTTCTTAGTAACATTTAGTATTCCCACTAGAGTCATAATAAATGTTAAGCTTCCATGTTTGAACATGTTTTGACATTGAAAACACCTCCCACAGTTGCAGAAACTGCTGTAAGATCGTTTTATTTTTATTTTCCTTCTTGAAAGTGACTGACCATAATGTTGTGTTTTTAAAATGGATAAAATGTATATAATAATATAATTAAAATATATATTTATTGAACAGAACTATCTTTGGCACAAGACCATGTTCATGGAATACTTGGTAATCAGATAACCTTCTATTAGTGATTTGTCTGAGTAGCATGCATGTCATTGTCCTACAGTTGAATGCTCCAAATATTATTATTATAATAATATATATTAATGCTATGATCCCCCCCCCCACACACACACACACACACCCAAGGAAAAAAGAAAGGAAAGACCAAGAAGGACATGGAGAAGGAGAGGAAAACAATGGACTGTCAATCCTAGGCTCAGGCATGAGCAGTAGCTACAAACAGGACAGAGTAGAGTTATTCTGTAGAACATCTTATGTGCCACAAGGCACCAGGCAGATAGATATATTAATGCCAATGTCATTCAGATAATTTAAAAAGTTGAATTCTGGAAAACATGCATAAATCTTATAATTTGTTAATATTTCAACTTGAACAGCTTCTTCTTGTGAACCACTGCTCTGTGGAACTGACTCCTAAGAGGATGCTTCAAAATTTATACTTAGCATTTTCAGAATATTTAAATCAAAGGGAAAGATAATTTTCTTTAAAAGGAAATATTAAGGATAAAAAATGACTAGCATAAAGGCTAAACAATAAGGACAATACACTAATAATAACAGTGGAAACATTTACTGGTCTATCAAATTAAGAACAGATATATGGCATACAATATTTGATGGCATAAAAGATACAGTAAAGTTTGTCCTGTACAAGACCACTCAAGGTAGAGAGTTACAGTAAGAGTTAGTTTATGCAGATAACTGTTAACATTATGAACATTCCTTATGAAAGAAACATTGTTCAATTGAAGATGATATAAATGAATGGTAATAATTCCTCTTCAGCACCTAATAGTTTATTTATTTTTTTATTAATAAAATTTTCTTTCCACCCTCTTGAACTTATTAAAAGAAACTTCTTCATGCCATGTCTTTCAGGAACTGGGGAATTATGGCTCTCCACAACATCCTATCCTTTGTAGCTCTTAGTAAGGTTTGTCTCTTCACTTTCCCTCCCAGACCTTGTTCTACAATTCATTAACACAAACTTATTAGATAGGTTATTCCCTCTTGCTTTCAATATATCCTGTGAGTGTCCAACTCTCCAAGCCCTCTTTCTTTAATATTTGTTTCTTTTTCATTCTAAGTGTCCTTTTTTGTTTCCATTTACCTTAAAATTTCCTTTCATATTTTTAAATGATTTTCTGACTGGACTTTTATTAAGACCCCTCCCCATTTATTGCATAATGAGAAAAATTCCACCTATTCCTGATTATTAAGACACCCTTGTATGTGGCACTTAAGAGTAGATTGATCTGTTTTAGAGATTTATAAGTTTATCAATCGATTTATTGTTATTTTTTTGATGAGTGACTGGTTCAACTGAGTGAATACAAAGTATGACAAAAGGTAAACATACAAGGAAATGTTGAAAAGTTCTAAGCCTAAATCACTTAACTAAAATCAGTATTTCATTAATCAAACCATAGAATACTGATTTTAGGAAATAAATTGGGCTAAGAACTTTTCAGCAAAACCTCACACTTTTTATTCTATTTTTATATTAAATGAAGCATTGTCAACCATTATTAATTTTTGACTTAGATTTATTCTTCTTACTTTTTGTTACGATAACTCACAGTGTGAGTTAAAAATTAAGTTTAAGCTGCATGTAAGACATGAATTCTCATCTAATTTTTTCATTTCTGTATAATGGTGGCATTCTCAAAGAAGCTTTGAGTGTCTATCAGGATTCAAGTTCACCACAGATCTCAAGTAGAACTCATATATATGACCCGTTGCTGAAGATGCTGCAAAAATGGTCAGCTCCTTGAACTGTCTCAGAAATTACCTGACTCCACCTGCTATGACCCATCTTTAAAAAAGTCAGATCAGACCAAAAATAAAATATTGCTGCCATATCTGGGCTAGAGCTGCCACACCCTCACTCTTGACAGAATTCAAAAGCCTTTATTTGGCTTTGTAAGCATTGAATCCACTTTACAACCCGTTTCTCATATACAAAACATTGCAAGCCTATCACTACTCTATCGCCATTTCCATGGAAAATGTTCTGACAAGCTACATTCCATAGTCACAGCAGTTCAAACTTTTAGGGTCACGACCTGCCATGCCATATACACTAGGGTGAACCATCCTCATTACCTTTGTATTCCACTGGTAAGAAAGAAGTTCCATTCGAACTGCTGCTTTCAAGAGCTGCTGATTTGTAGAACACTCCTGAGAGGATGCTTCCCTAACCACAACAATCTTAGCCTCTTCTTCTTGCATAAAACAATCTCATTCAATAACTCTATATCTTGAGCGGCTCTTGTATTGGGTGAACAAGGGCATAAAATTTCTTTAAAAAGTTTGAGTAGATCAGTCAGTAGAGAAGCTACTGCTAGATCATTTTTCTTGTCAGAATCTATTTTGCACATTTATAAACCTACCATTTGTCTGTGCTTTGAATATTGCTGACATATTTTGTCTGGTGCTCATATATCTCAAAATTCTTGACAAAATTCAAAGAAGCATCCATAATGTAATTGATCCTGGAAATTGTTCTGATGAGATTTCCTCCTTGATGCCTCAACTGCATGAATTTAAGCATACTACTAGATTTGGCAACTAGGTCTCATCATTTTACTATTGAACTAGCTAGATGCAACCATATATTCTATTCTAATAGTTCCTTTTCTCACACTTCTTACCTGTTGACCTCTCTTCTGGTTTCTTACTATCCTGCCACTTATAATCTTTAAAATGTTAAATACAATGCCAATTGCCAGCTTTATCTTCTTGAAACCTGTTCTTTTATTGTCCTTTCTCTTCACTAAAGTCTTCTCATTCTCTTTCACTCCCAGTAACCCCTTGCATCTGAGTGGCATTTTCACTTTTGAGTGAGATAATAAAATATATATATATATATATATATATATATATATATATATATATATGCAGGATTAACAATGTAAAAGGGATATGAGAAAATCTTGGAGCTTGTTCTTTATTTCAGATCCATGTTGATTATCTACTGCTGTAGACTCTGTTATAACTCACTCCTAGTGATTATGATATTATGTCTCAACTGACTCCAACAGAACTCCACTGATTCACTTTGAGTTCTTTATTTAAGGAATCTTGCCTAGTTCATTTGTGTTATCAGGGGTGTCTTATTTACTCCACAATATCCCCACTTTTGACATTTTTTTTTTTCACTAGTAAATATTTTTATTTTATTTTTTAATATTCACCCCTTCCACTTTCTGACAAGTTTGCTACGTACTGAACTTTGTATTTCTTTTGTTTTGGGTCAACCTTTAGTTTTTCCATATGTTTCCTTTTTCTCGTAATCATATTTATATCGTCAATGAATTCTTGGGGTGTCGCTACATCAAAAATATCATACAGTACTTGCACATGTTCTTCCTTTTTTGCAGGATATTCTTCAGTAATCCTTTTGTTTAACTGATTCCAATGTCTTTTGTGTTCCCATTTTTTCCTTTTACCATATATATATATTTCCTTTTACCATATATATATATATATATATATAATTTTTCCAATTTGTGACATTATTATGCTGTCTTTCCACATTTCTTTTCCATTTGTATATACTCTGAAAAACATTTTTTCGCTAATTTTGAAAAATTTTGAATCCATTCTTTTTTGACTTGGTAACAACTTGTTGAACACCAATTTAATTTTTCTTGTGAACATCAGCTGAGCCAGTGGCAAGCCTGTCAGAATATAGGGATTTGGCATTATCTGGTACACTCTCAAGAATTTTTGTAGTGTTCCTTTGCTCCCTTTTCCATTACTTGCTTTGTTCAAAGTTCTCTTAAAAGTACCCACTAACTGTTCGGCTTGTTTGTTTGACCTTGGGTGATATGGTGGGATAGTAACATGTTCAATCACTAACATTTTATAAAATTCCTTAAATTTGTAAACAGTGAATTGTGTACTGTTATCCAAGACTATGGCATCCAGAATGCCATATCTTGCAAACAGTTCATGTAAAAAATTCACTGTAACTGGGGAAGTTGCCTTTTTGCATTTACAAATTTCAGGTCACTTAGTAAAGCTATTCACTACCACAAGATAATGTGATCTATTTATTGGACCTGTGAAATCTATGTGCAATCTTGACCACAGTGTATCTGTCTTTGGCTAAGGTTGCAATTTCGTGTTAAGTGATTTTGCTGCAGGCTTTTACTAATTTTTCATTGCCTTGATCCATTTTCATCCAGTATACATAGCTTTTCATAAGATAAAATTGAAATTCCCAGATGTCAACTATGAAATTCATTTAATATTCACTTTGGTAATATGATAGGTATTACTACTCTTTGTGCAAACATCAGTACTCTGTCACATAGCAAGTAAGCATTCGAGTCTGGATTATATTTAAAAAATCATCTATCTATCTATCTATCTATCTATCTATCTATCTATCTATCTATCTATCTTTCTTTTAGTCATTTTTTTATTTTCAAAATAAATGTTTTGTTCTGCTTTTACTTTCATTTCTTCTAACTGGTAATTTGCATACTACATTGCATAATATATTTTTAATTTCTATTTCACTTTTTAATGTTGCAATAACAGTGTCCTCAAATGGTTCAGTATTTTTTGCAATCAATTTTGATAAGTCATCAGCATGTCCTAATTTTTGGATGGTTGGTATACCATCATGAAATCATAATTTAATAAGATGGTACACTAGCATTGTAATCTATTTGCTATATGTATAGGAATTCCTTTTTTCAAACAATAAATTTATAATAGAGATCAGTGGTCCATCTGTAAACGAAAACTCTCTCCATGTATAAATTTGTGAAATTTTTTCACTGTAAATATTATCGCCAGTGCCTCTTTCTTGATTTGGCTGATTTCTCGTATTTTTCAAAAACTCTTTTCACATGGTATATATGTTGTTCCTTAGAAACACTTTTAATTAATATATCATCCAGATAAGCAACTGCAAAATCACAATCTGCAAGCATAGTATCCATAGCTTTTTGAAATATAGCTGGAGCCACTTGTATCCCAAAAGGAAGTTATACAATCCCTTGTGCATATTTATAGTTATTAGCTCTGAACATTCTTCTTCAACTTATATTTACAAATACTCTTCAGAAAGAATCAGGTTCGAAAAAAATTTTCCACCATTTAAATTTGCAAAAATTTCCTCTGGACTTGGTAATGGGTAGTTATGGGATTCTAAACATTTATTTAACCCTTTCAAAAAATCAGCACAAACACAAATTTTATTATTTTTTTTCTTTACATACACTGCTGGTACTGCCCATTTTGAATGGTCAGTTTTTCAATTACACCTATTTTTTCAAGTCTGTCTAATTCTTCATTGACTTGATCCAATGCTGTGAACAGTATACTACATTTTGGTTTAAACACTGGTGTCCCTCCTTTTTTAACTTGAAATTTCGCTTTGACTTTGGAACACTGACCCAACTCATCCAACAGAACATTTGGAAAACATTTTTTTTAATTCTTCCATTTTTTTTATTCTTTTATTATTTTTTTTTAAACTAGTTGCTTGTCCATTTAAATTTTTGCAATAAATATTTATAGGTAAATCCCACAACTCAAATAATTCCATCCACTCAGTACCGTATAAGTTTGTAGTATTTTTTAACACATAAGCCATACTAAACACTTGTTATGAAATAAAATGTTACAAATCATTTCGCCAATAAAAAATAATTTCTTATCCATAATGCCACGTGATTTTTAAAGTTCTTTTCAATATAGGTTTTCTGTTTGCTTTCTATGTGGCTTTGTTGATTATTGTGATATTACTACCAATGTCTAGTTGCATTTTTACATCCATATTATTAATTTTAACATATACAAATTTTCTTTGGTTTTCTGTAATTATCTTTTTCCATTGCAAAGCTGTGTATGAAATTTTCTTTTCCTTGCTTTAGTTTTACAGCGTGACTTTTTATGTCCTACTTTTCCACACTTGTAACACTTTGAATTCTTAAAGAGACAGTCATCTCCAAGATGTAAACTTCCACATCTGAAACATGGATTAATTTTTCTTTTTCTACATTTTCTTTTGCTTTTATTTATGCACTTTCTTATTCTTTAATTTCTTCTGTATCATGTCTCAGATTTAGGATTTAGTGTTAGTTTTTGATTCTGTTCAAGTTTCATTAGAATTCTAGCATGTATTTCTGTGTCTTTTGTTGCTGTTAACCCTTGAATGAAAATTAACCCTTTAAACATATCTGGAGTCAGTTCATTTAATTTGAATCTTTCACACTCCTTGTTAATAATTCTAGCATATGTGACAAAATCTTCATTTTCTTTTTTCATCAGATTCATACACTTCCAACAAGTATTGAATAATGAAATTTTCTTGCTAAAAATTTTAGTCAGAATATTACTATTTCTTCAAAGCAAATTTCTCTTATTTTTTTCAGTAGTACAAAATTACAGTATTTTTCATTTTCTACTGGTGCTAACTTTCTCAACAAAAGTCTTGTTTTTTCTCATCTTCCTAGTCACTGTATTCTTCTCTGAAAATTTGCTTGTATCTTCTAAAATAAGCAGAAAAGTTAATCCCATCATCTGAATTGTATGTGAATTCAGCTATGGCATTTGCCACCATGTTGGGAGTGAAAGAACTTGGGAAATTTTTCATTTTCTTCCATATTATTTAAATTAAATTTTGTTGTTGTTTCTAGAGTTCCAACAATTGGTGTTGTTGCTCTTGGGCTAATAATTCTTCCATACTTAAAGAATATCTGTTTCTTTCCCTTCTTTCTCTTTTTTCTTCTCTTACACACAACAAAGAACAAAATTAAACCAATGTAGTCCTAATTTCTCATTGTCACTGTTATCATGTGTGCCAAAGTATGAGTTTTGATTCTTTGTTGCCACTGTTATAACATTCCTTGCAGCTATAATATTGTCTCTACTGACTCCAGTGGAACTCCACTGACTCACTTTGAGTTCTTTATTTAAGGCATCTTGCCTAGTTCATTTGTGTTACTGGGGGTCTTATTTACTTCACAACAGACTGAATAATTGCAATAAAAAGTAACTAGAATTAAGATGAAATATATACAATTTGAAAACTAATATTTATGCTCTATCACAGTCTGTTAACTTCTAATATATTGTGTAAAAATTTCAGATAGAGTATATCTGCAAAAGAACAATATGAAAAAAGACAACAGGAAACTTATCTTAGCTGATGCATTTCATCCTCTGAGTGACTTTATCAACTGCCTTGATAAAATTTCTTAGAGGATGAAATGTATTGGCTAAGATAAGTTTTTCTTTTGTCTTTTTTCTAATATATATTTTATGTAAATTGTACTTTATTTTTAAAAATGTCTTTCTAAATAATCAAATCAAAGTATAAAAAGATTATATATTTTGGTTTCAAAAGCCCTGCCAATATATAAGGAGCAATAATCATTGATATTCAATTGTCAAACAGCCAGTAATATGCTGGAAATTTTGTGTTCATAAAAATATGCACTTGTTTATCTTAATTAGGTGTTATTATTTATTTTGATTAAAGTAAAGAAAATTACACAAATATTTCTCTTTGTTGTTGTTATTGCCTTTTTACTTTTTGTTCTTAAAGATATTTAAGAAAAATTTTTTTTAATGCACATATTCTTTTTATTGTAATTTTTAAAAAAATATGATTACTTTCTGACTATTCACTGTGGAGATAATAATGTAGAAAAAAATGCTATTCAACTATGCATTTCATCCCTTATAACAAGGCATTCTCAGACTGGAACAAAAAACAAACCTTTGTGTGAGAAAAGAGAGTTGAAATATAGGGAAGAGGTAATAAAAATTCATCAGACTTTGCCACCAGAGAGTTGGTGTTTTTCATACTGAAGACATTAAAATGTGATGGATTTGAAATTTAGCCCTCTTCAAATCTCTGTTTTTTTTGTTTTTTTTTCTATATTGCTGCATTGTGCTTCTAATAATTTTTGCAATGATGGGTGAGAGTGAACCTGGTGTAATATTGACCATAGAGAATTGAGATCAGTGCACTTTCAATGCAAGATGTCATGACTCTCTGGTTGCAACGTCTGATAAGGATTTTTATTATCTCTGCTTCATATTCTAGTACCGTTTTCTCACACATGGATTTGTTTCTCATTCCAGCCTGAGGACAACTACTATAAAGAGCAAAAAACAGCTGAAAAGTGTGGAGCACACAGTGAGGATCGAACTCACTGACATTGTAGATATTATATTAGTATATAGATCTTGTAAATAGGAGGAGGCAAAGAGAAAGAAACTACATAGATTGAAAGATTATTTCAACAAGTTTCTGATAACAGTTCAGCAATAATACAAAGAAAATGGATTTGCACACTCTCATGAAAAAAAAAAAGACTATGGTTAAAAGGCTTTTAAGATATTGAAACATTAGTAGTGATTCTGCTGTGTTCCAAGAAAGATTTTATGGTTGCCATTAGAATAATATCTTCAAATAGAATTTTAGATATATAGCAGAAGCACCAGACGAGATGTGGCAACAATTTTCAATGTATAGATGAATGGTAGACTTATTAAATAATCATCGTAATGAAAGAAAGATAGCTCTTTGAGGTATGTGATGGCAAACAAAAAGATGTTTGGTGGAATAAGATTTAACATCACAATCAGTACTTTGTAGTGTTTGAAATTGAATTTGATAAAGTTTAGAAAATAACATTATAAAAACCAATTTTATATTGCAATAAGGAACCACCTGATACAATGGAACCTCTCAGCTTTAAATGACCCATGAGAAGTTGATAAACCATAAAACAAAACAACTGACCAACCAACAATGGAGCCTACTTAATTAGCATAATCTTTGGTTATTTTGCTGCATAAACTGAAGTCATAGAACAAAATCAAATTCCTTGTGGATTAAAACATATTTTTCATCTAATGCTTCATTCAAATGAGTCAATTGTTGAGTGGTGGGCAGTCATAGTTTGTGGAACAAAAATGAAAATAAACACTAAGACAGTCAAACACTAGGGTAGAGGATTGTGCATTGTTCCGGTTAATAGATTAATACTTTGAAAATAAATATGTAACAATTTCAATCAACAGGTTGCATTCCCGCTAATAATAAAAAACATACTTCATGATCCCTTTGAAGGGTATTTAAGCAAAGTTTCTAGATGGACTAAAAAATAAGGAGAGATGAACAGCAACAGTTCACGATGCTCGGCTTAAAAGAAATTCCCTTACTCATTCACCTGACTTCCTCACCAAGCTACTTGACACTTTCCTTCTCACCTTCTCCCTTGTCATGTTTTTTTCTCACACATACATGTAAAGAAATCACATTTCTTTTCATCTTAACAAACAACTACAAACAAGGACTGTAAGAATTTTAATGCTCATACACGCTAAGGAAAATTTAGTTGTAAAAAAACACAAAATTAAAAATATCTTATATTTTTTATATTTAAACACTTTTCTCAAATATTTCTTTGTTGTGTATTGATTCAAATCTGCAACAGGTTTATCCAGGTTTTAACAAGTGATAACAATGATAATAAAATATTCTTTTTGAATCCTACTGAACAGAAATAACTATTTCCCTCATTTTGATTCTGATTAGGCAAACATATTGAAGGTTAATCTGGAGCTAGCGATGATCATCTTCATTTTAGATTCTGATTATGTTAAGATTTTGAAGGCTAATCTAGATCTAAACATGATCATTTTAGTTTTTGTTTAGTCTGAGATGTTGAAGGGTAGTTTGATTTAACCACAATTATCTTCATTTTAGATTTCTATAATAAATCCATTTTTCATCACCAATAACAATCTTGTGCCCAAATTTCTTTTTTTTTGTTTTCTTAAGCAAGTAGAGGAGGACAAATGTTCAGTCATTGACTAATGTTTGTTTCTATAATTTTTTGTGGAATCCTGTTTCTTTCCTGTCTAAATTTTTCTTAATGTTCAGAAATAATGTACTACAGTTGACTAATTGCACTAGTGATTTAAATCTGGATAAAATTCAAAGACACTTCTAAGATTTCCCTAACATTGAGTAAATGTTGGCACTGAGAAACTTTGCCTTACCCTAATTACCTAAAAGAGCAATTTAACTCTTCCACATTCAAGTTTGCTAGGTAGGTTATGTGTTGTTTTCCTCTGTTCCTCTTGCCTTCAATCTGTCCTGTGAGTATCAAATTTTCCAAGCCCTCTTTTCTCATTATGTGCCCTAGAAATTTTCAGCCATCTCTTCCTGATGTTAAGTATAAATATCCTTTTTGTTTCCATTTTGTCCAAAGCTTCATTGTTGCTCACATATTTGGTCCATGGTATTCTCAGTATCATTCTGTAGAACCACATTTCTGTTGCTTCAAGTCTCTACTTCATATGTGAGGAGATTGTCCAGCATTTGCTACCATATAGGAGGACCGATATTGCTTAACAGTTAAAAATAAGAAAGGAAATAAGATTAAGAATTTGTTAATCATAAAAAATACATTTTTAAATGTCCATTATATAATAGTTGATGTGCCAAAGAATTTATTCATGGTTTTCTATCTTTCTATATGTACATAGATTTACTTCTGGATTGCTGTGTAGAATGCAAGAATAAGCTTTACCTCAATTTTAATGTTATTTATGTTTTAGACATTATTTAAGCTGATGACCGATTTAACAAGATTTTCTCTCTCAGCTTTAAATCCTTATTTTCTTTTTTATGTTAACAGTTTCCCATTTCTATGCTTCAATTGTTTTTGAAGTTAGAAAGATGGACAACACACAGGATCTTCTTATAGAAATCAGTTTAACATTATTCATGACAACACATTTTCTAGTAGATCTACCCTAATTGCTAGACATTCATTTTGATTTGATCTAGATTTTATTTTTGCAGTGTTTGTTACATAAATTGCAAAGTGGTTAGCATTGACCTATAAAAATTAGGTGAAATACTGAATGTACTATTTAAAGAATTTGGAGTTGAACTACTACTTTTTCCTTGACTTATATATCTCTCACATGATTATTAAACAGTATTATAATAAATATAACAACTATTTCTAAAGCCATTGATATTATTTTTGCTACTAATAAGACAAACACAGCTGCTACTAAAACTTATTTTTACTAATTCTTTAAACTCACAACTATTACAAATGTTGTTATTACTACATGACTGCAATTATCATTGTTTACTTTTAACAAAGCAGTAAAAAGTGACTAAGAAAATGGAAAGTGCAAAGATGAAATTTTACTTTGTTAAAATACTATATTTAGAATTTTATAGCAATCTAATTAGCAGAATGTGAATACATTGAGATAGATTTACTATTCTATTTTTAGTGAGTTAATAAAATATAAATAACCGAAACGGATCTGTTATAAAAAAAAGATTTTATTGGCTTAAAACATTAAGAAAAATGCATGTTTATTGTGACAATAAAAGAAATTTATTACAGACAGTTTTTTTTCAAAAATATGGTTGGTGGCACCACTTTTATGTCTTGATAATTTGTTTCTGTTTAGCCTTTCCCATGCCTTGTTTTTGCTCATTACATAATAAAAACATGCATACACATATATATGAGATAATGATATATGTTTTATATATCAAGAACAATATTGGGGAAAAATGTATGACAAAGTGGAAAAAGTTTTCTTGTGGGATGTTTCAGCATTTAGGACTTCATCAGACTAAATTTGTTATGTTGGTGCAGCTACATATGCGTACTTACGAGTGATGCTGGTAATTTTAAATTTCAATTTTTTTAATCTAGAAAAAAGATCTAAATAAAATCAGCTAAATTAAAAAAAATGTTTTCACATTGTCATACATTTTTCCCATGTATGTATGTGTATATATATATATATATATATATATATATATATATATATATATATTTTATAATAAAGGAAAGAACAGTAAGATATAAAATCCGTTGTTCTTATTAATATTTTTATTTTTACAATACAGTGCTCAATGTAAATTTACAGAGCATAAATATTATTAATTAACTGATTTAAAAATATGGTCCCATCGCTACACAGGAATTACCATGTTTCAAAAACAGAAACTAAAAACTTCAAATTCCATTATATAATTAAATTAAAGACCCCTCATTCTGTTTCATTTTCAAGCGAACTTTTAAACATTTTTAATTCCTGTGTAGCAATGGAACCATATTTTTAAATCAGTTAATTTATAATATGCATATATATATATATATATATATATAAAAATGAATTTTATGAAATTCCAATGACAAGGTCTGTCTATTCAACTTTTATTATATCTTTTCAATCTTTGAATGAGTTATTGTACATTGAGATTGAAGCTATGAATAGATTTGTCATACATTTTTCCCCAATATTGTTCTTGATATATAAAATATATATCCTTATCTCATATATATGTATATGCATGTTTTTATTATGTAATGAGCAAAAACAAGGCATGGGAAAGTGAATTTTTGAAACAAAAGAAAATTTGCTTGAAAATGAAACAGAACTAGGGCCTTTAATTTAATTATATTTTATTTAAGTTTTTAGTTTTTGTTTTTAAAACATGTAGCGATGGAACCATATTTTTAAATCAGTTTATTGATAATATATATATATATATATTTTAAACATATTGTGTTGAATGTCAAAGACAACATAGTCCTGCATATTCTCTTTTGACTATGTTGTCTTTGACATTCAACACAACATGTTTAAAAGAAAAGTTGCTGCCAAATTACACACACACACACACATATATATATATACATACATATATATATATATATACACAAACAAGTTTTATGAAATTCCACTGACAAGGTCTGTCTATTCAACTTTTCAATGTTTGAATGTTGTACATTGGGATTGAAGCTATGAATAGATTTTTCAAAATAAATTTTTTTTTTCTTGTTTTACTCAAGTACTTTCAAATTTTATAGTCACTGTAAAGAATGAGTGTTATCAATAAACTTTATTTGATTAAATTCTGGTGTTTTTAGTTTGTTTAGTCAAGTTTCTTGATGATATTTGTGAGATTCAAACCTGTGACTCAGGGTTGGAATGGTAATATTCTAACCACTTGGTTATGTTGGACATACCCATCCACCTCTCTCTCTCTCTCTCTCGCTTTTTCTCTCTCTCTCTCTCTCTATATATATATATATAATTTACTTCAGTTGAACCTTTCCCACACTTTATTTTAGTTCATATTTTTTTGTTTTTAACTGAATTTAAGACAATATTTAGATATCTATAAATAGATTAATTCAATCATATATGTGTCATTTTGTTCCACTAGTATTCATCATCTTTGATATGGCTTCATGATTCCATTCTCCTTGAACTTGACATCTTTCTGAGTGTTTTTTACACGTTTCCAGAGAGTTTAAGTTCTTTCTATTAAATAATTTTGTAGGGATTGAAATATGTTTCAACCTGAAGGTACAAGGTCAGGTGAGTATGGTAGTGTAATAGTAGATCTCAGCTATACTGTACCAGCTTAATAGATTCTGTAGTTTGGAACCATTTTTAATATTTCAAAAAACTGAAATATAGTTGAAGTTTATTCCTGAAATTATAATTTTGTATGAAAACATTTTTCAGGTTTGCACATTGTTTTACAAACAAAATTTTTAAAAATCAGGTATTTAATTTCTGTAAGTTCTTCTGTTTGGCTTAAAAAGTCATTTTTATTTTAAATTGGTCACTATTGGCCTCCAGTAACCTTGGAGTTCAGTAAAACTTATCATTTTTTCTGCATAAGTTACTACTCCTGATTTACCAATTTATCCTCAAGAATATGATTGTTTTACTCTCATACTGATTATGAAGGCTACAAAGTAATTCTACCTTCATTGACCTCAAAGGTTAAATTTATCCAAGACAAATACAAATACAATACTGATTTTGCAACAATGTGCATTTGTGACATAGTCAGGACATCATATATGGTTAGGTATGTGTCTCAAAATGGAGTCATTGTTTCAAAGTGGGTCAAGTTGGTTATGTTGTTACATTAGTTTTCATGGCTGTCTTCAGCTCAATACACCAAAGTCGTTCTGTCTTGGTTTGTTACTGAAAATCAAAATCAACTGTCTTTTCACTAGAAGAAAAGTGTTTTGTTGTATTAAAGAGTGCAATGAGTTGTCTGTATTGGTTACTTTTATTGTCCCCAGAAGGGAAAATTTTGATGACTATTAGTCAGTAATGGAAAAGAAATAGTGTGTGAGAGAGATTTTCTAATCCTAGCAATTGCAAACCCATGTGTTCCTATGAGGTTAAAATTCTCACTGAAAACTTTTGAAGAGAGAAACTCTTATTTTACTAGGAAATCTTGCTCCCTACCTAATTGCTGGTTTGTCAATTTACAGGCCAATAAAAAGGCACTAACACATATCTTTCTTTCCTTTTTGAAGGACTTGGGACCATCAACTGACCCTATCAAATATATCGTATTTCAACAATTCGATTTATTTCCAACAACCAGTATAGCTGTTTTTTATTTAGATCCTTTCTTCTCCCTAATCCTTAACTTTAACTTACTCTTCTCTGTTTTATGCACACAGTGTGCAGTGATTTCACAACAATATGCATTAACTGGTTTCACTATATTATTCTGTAATGTGAGGAAAATTAAAAATACAATGGAACCTCAGTTCACAAATTTAACTTGTTCTTGAAGGACATTTGTAACCTAAAATGTTCGTAAACCAAAATATTTATCCCATAGAAATCAATGTAAAATGGATTAAGTCAGCTTCTAAGAAAGTGAGTTCACTGTATCATACAAGACAATTTTTCTCTCTAGAATCTATCTTACATATCTCTAAGTCTAGGGCACCTCGAGGTGGTATAATGGTTAGCAAGCTTATCTTGCTAGAACAATTACAACAGAGTAGTGAGTTTGATCCTCATTGGGTGCCCCATACTTTCGGCCTTGTGCCACATCTAAGCTACGCTTGGAAAATCATTACATATCTATAAGTCTATCATTCGTCCAGGTTTAGAATATTGCTGGCACATATGGTCCAGTGCCCCTGCTATTTACCTTGAGCTCCTTAATAAGATCCAAAGAAGAATCAGCAATATTATTGGTCCTGATCTGCCAGCTTAGCTTCATATATATATATATATATATATATATATATAATAATAATAATTTAATTTAATAACCACACCAACAACCTACAACATAAAATGTGAAGAGACACTGATAAGATCAAGAAATCTAGCTTTAATTGCTTTCCCAGATCAAAACAATTATTAAATAAATGATCTAAACTAATCTCAAATTTTTTTTACTATGTTGCTAAAACATTCAAAACCGAAAAGAACAAATAAATATATAAAATAAAAAATAAAAATCAAGTAAAATAAACTAACCCAAATGAATAAATAAATAAACCACTTCTGCCAAAATAACCATCACAATGGACTACCCATAATGCACCACTGACCCATATATATAATTAGTCAAGAAAAAACCCAACACACGTGGCCTGATGATTGAGTCTAGCATGGAACAGCCTGTCACCTCTTAGTGTTGACTTCAATGTTCAATTTACATACGCTCTATCTCTGATATTGAGCACTTTATCTCATACATACAGCACACCTTAAAACTATATTACTTCATATATATATATATATATATATATATATATATATATATATATATATATATATATATATTCATATATATATATATATATTCATAGATATATGTATTCATATATACATTCATATATATATATATATATATATATATATATATATATATTCATATATATATATATATATTCATAGATATATGTATTCATATATACATTCATATATATATATATATATATATATATATATATATATATATATATATATATTAGCTCCTGAAAAATTAATTTCGGTTGAGCCCTCTGGTTTGAGGTGTGAATTTGTAAACAGTGACTATTTAAGCTAATACTGCACGACACTTCGACAGAATTGAGTCACTGTCAGTCACTGTGTGTTTATCTGAATCTAAAAATAAACACACTAAAATTCACCTTCATCCCGTACCATACGCTTATGGCTTAGTGGGAGAAGTTCCGACTGATGCAAATTCAGTCGGGTTTCGATCCTAGCTAGAGGCAACCAGACATCTAGCCACACTGATGAGCTGTGAAACAGCGAAACAGTCTGGCTGTGGATGACAAAAAAATATATATATATATATGTATATTCATATATATATATATATATATGTATTCATATATATATGAATATATATATGAATATTTATATATATATTCATCTATATATGTATTCATATATATATGAATATATATATATATATATATGAATACATATATGAATATATATACATATATATGAATATATATATATATATGAATACATATATGAATATATATATATATGAAGTAATATAGTTTTAAGTAATATATATATATATATATATATATATATATATTTAGTTGCATTGACATGATTTTGTGAGCCTGGGTTTCATGCCCTTATATGAATATATAATTCTGGTCAAGCACTCTTGAGGGAAAGTGTGAGTTTGTAAACAATGACTACTACTGCTAATACTGCAAAGCTCTTATATGACTTGAGCACTCTTGGTCATTGGCATGTATAGTTAAAGAATAGGTATGTAAAAATTTGTTTTCCTCTCTACCGGGTGCTGGTAGCTCAGGGGTAAAATCTCTGACTGATGCCAAATCAGTTGGGTTTTGATTCCGGCTTGAAGCAGTCAGATTTTGAGCCACACTGATGAGCTGTGATACAATGAAACAGTCTGTCTGTGGATGACAATATATATGCCCCTATAAAAGTTAATTCCAATAAAGCACTTTCGAGGGAAAGCACAAATTTGTAAACAATGACAACTACAGCTGATACTGAAAAGCTCTTCTATGAATTGAGCATTGCCAGTCATTGATGTGTTTATTTGAAGAATATGTATGCAAAAATTTGCCTTCCTCTCTACTGAGTGCTGATAGCTCAGTGGTAAAATCTCTGACTGCTACCAGATCAGTTGGGATTCAATCCAGGCTTGATGCAATCGCATGTCTAGACACACTGATGAGCTGTGATGCAGTGAAACAGTCTGTCTGTGAATGACAATATATAAATTCATATTCATATATATATATATATATATATATGAATATCAACTACATTTACTGTTTTTAAACAAAAAATTTCCCATGATTTTCCTCAATCATATCTGCTTGAAGTATATTTTAGCATGAACAAATAGTAACATATATTATAAAATAGACTAAGTCCGATGATTATTTTAATATATTTTCTGTTTATACATTATTTTTATAGATACAAATATTTAAGTAAATGCTCTAAGATTATCTTAAATCTTTAAATTATCTAAAATGCTTATCTTTTAAATAAGTTATAAAAATAAATATATAAACAGAAAATATATTAAAATAATTGTAATTAGTCCATATATATATCTATATCTATATCTATATATATATATATATATATATATATATATATATATGAATATCCAAATGAGAGAAAGAACAGATGGAGTAAAATTCTGCTGTTCGAAGCATTTACTTTTAAAATGTGCTTAATACAAAGGGAAGCAAGTAAGAGGAAGTGAGTTCCACTGTTGGGAAGTGTGAGAGAAGAAACTGTTAGAGTAGAAGAGGCAGTTGCATTTTACTGTTTCACCAGTAAAAGGGTAGGACCGATATGCTAACCTAGTAGCACGCTTAAATTCATGCAGTTAGGGCACCAGTGAAAATAGCCAAAAAGTGATAGGAGACTAATAGGATAGTAGTTAGATGGGTAAGAAGGGTCTCCAGAATTCTTAAAAACAAGGACAACAGAAGAGGACATCCAATAGGCTGGAAAGCAAGAATCAGCGAGGCAATAGTTGCATAGTTTGGAGAGAACTGGAGGCAGCTCAGAGGCATGTTTCTTTATGACTACAGCTGGTATCCCTTCACCACCACTTGTTTTATGAGAGCCTAATTTAGAGACAGTCCAATACCACCAATGAGGTTATGTGCATCTCATTCATTGGAGCCTTAGTTCTAAGGGGGAAATCAGGTATTGTACTCTAGATGAGTCAAATGTTGAGTTGGATGAGAATTTCTGAGCAGAGTATTCAGCCTTATCAGCTGAGGATGTTAGGATTTCAAACTGATTGAATAGAGGAGGGATTGAAGATTTGCTGTCGTTCAGCACACTCTTGCAGAGTCGCCAATAATCTTTAGAACTAAACTTGTGAGATGCAATATGTTGTTTGATTTTATCAGAAAACGGTAACTTTGCTTCATTGAGGACATGCTTGCACTCATTATGAGCAGAGACATCTTTTGCACTCAGACATGTTGCTCTGATACAGACGGAAAAAATGATTCCTACAGGCTATAGTGGCTGAGCAAGCAGATGAGAACCAAGGAGATGCACATGATTTAACTTGGTATTTTCTTGCTGGGATGAAAGCCTCGATGCTGGCTTTTACCTCAGACATACATTTTTGAATGGGATGATTAAAAACCATGTTCCAAGGGACATTGCAAAGGAAATCACGGAACGAGTTCCAGTTTGCATGTTGATAACAGAAAAATATTCTGTTGGGAGGAGGTTCATGGTTGGATAGTGGGTGGGTGGAAAGGGATGCTAACAGACACAACTGCATGATTGGAATTGCCAAGAGGGCAGGATTGTGTAGTGCAACAAGAATCAGGGATGGAGTTAAAACAAAGATCGAGAAGGGAAGTGTTACCATCTGGGTTACTGAGAAAGTCAACCACTTGCATGAGGTGATTGAAAAAGTTAAGGGTTTGGATGCCAGCAAGGTCAGTTACAGAGTGTTTAAGCCACATGGTATGGTGGCCTTAATGTCACCAAACACGAATATGTTTGCAAATGGATGTAGAGAGGTAGCCTTATAAGAGAACTCATATTACATAACAGTTTAGCATTCTTTCATTATTTTTAACAAAACTTTCCAGTTTCTTAATACTTTAAATTTTAAACTGTTTAGTTTTTGGAAGGTCACTTTTGATATTCCAGTATGTCTTCAGATTTTGATGTCCCATTTTCCATTCACTGTTAAAACACTTCTCAGATATTTAAATTTTTGTACTTGCTTGATTTTGGTATCTTTGATTCATAGTTTGCATCTTAGGCTGTTCCTCTTACTAACAACCATACACTCTCTCTTCTTACAATTGATTGTTAATCCATTCTTCTTACTTTCTATTATTACATTCTCAAGGAGTTTATACAGTTTTCTTTGTGTCTGCTATCAACATTGTGTCATCTATGAAAAAATAGGGGAGAAAAAGAATACTAAGTATTGGTGCATATTTTTGTGAGTTTAGTTAAAAGAGATTGGGGAGAATGTAGATCAATTGACAACAAGGCACACCATAAAAATATGACGAGAGATACTCAGTGAGATAAACAATTTTATTAAAATAAAATTTTACTAAATATTAGGGATGTACAAATTTAGTGGTTTGTGCACCTGGAAAAGAAGGTAATAAATTCCTGGACAAGTAACTTATTTTTTTTCTAAAATAATGCTTAATGGTAATTGTGGGAAAAATATCAAGTTTACAATAATTATCAATCAAATAACATGAGATGCAACAAGAAAAATGCCAGGGTATACAAAGCAATGGAAATAATAAGGAAGAAGGTATGGTCAAACTCAGTTAAAAGGGTATATTTACCTGGAAGATATAAAATGTGAATGTTTTTAATAGTTCTTGTTATTTAATGTGAGTTGTCAAAGTTTGTGACTGAATCCATTCATGCTTTTAAAATCCAGAGTCTTCCACATAAAGCATGTTTTTGAGAACAGTACTTGTTCTCTGCTGTGGAAACAATTATTTTGTTACAGTAGTCGTGGTGAAAATAAGACTTAATTCTGTTGTGAAAATGACAATTTGGTTGTTAAGACTTCATTGAAGAGTGTGTTTTTTTTAGTCTATGTTCGGTCAGGTTTTCAGATATTTTGGAAGGCAACACGTTGCCCACTGCTCAGTGTCCATCGTATCTCCATCTCCTAGGCATTGGGTCTTCTACTGCTGTTGATGGTTGTATTGCAGGGATTTTTATAGTCAAAGGTCAACTTCGAATTACTCCCAAAAGTTTGGCAGTCAATATAAGGATTTCAGATTTCAACTGGCTCAAGTAGCCATTGGTTAAAAAATCATGTTTATCAAAACAATTTACTGTAGTAGAAAAACACTTCTGTTTTTTTCTCTTTCCTTCAACTTCAAATGACTCCACCACCTCCACTCGTTGAGCAAGGACCTTTGCATGCAGGATGACAAAGTTCTGGTTTCAGTAAATTTAAATTTTATTACCTTCATCCCTTCCCTTAAACTACTAAAAGCTGAAATTTACTCAGAGTGAAAAAATAATTTTTAATACATCTGTATATCTTATGTTAAGACTGTGTCCAACAGTTTGTAACAAGTTAAAAATACACTGGAAACATATTATTATTAATGCAAATCTTCTTTTTGTGAAATGTGAAATATACAATCAGTTTTCTTACAAAGTAAATTATGTTTTTCTTGGATAATTTTCTCAAGAATCATTTGTGTTCCAAACAGAAACGATAATAAATCAAATTATGTGGAAAATTTGTCCCAGCTTTCCCACATGAAAGAGTTTAAAGGTGACAGAATCAATAAAAGCAACAATGGTTTGAAAGTTTAGAGTGGACAATTCTGTCTTTTAGGCAGAAGAATAAAGACTGAAACCCCTGCTCATGGTATAACAATAAAAGAAGAAAACGTTTATTTACATACACAAAAAACGATAAAGGGATATACATAAATATGAACAAAAAAAGGGAAAAGAAAATTCCTTTTAACTTAAAGGAAAAAAATGTTTTCATATAAAGGCTTGCTCAAAATATTTCTCTGAGTGCCTAAAAGTTCTTTAAGCAAATAAATTGTTCTTAAGGAGTTAACACTCACATAGATTTCTTTAGAGTACTTGTTGAGGAGAAAACAGTTGGAAGATCCGAAGTTTGTAGTTGAGTGAGTTTGTAGGCTGACAACAGGAATTTCTAGATCTCAATTAGTTTTTAGTAGAGGGCCAATGTTCTGTCTTTAGAGCCCAGCATGTAGATTTCTTTCTTGAAACAGGTTCCAGAAAAGACTGGTGTTACTATCGCTGACCGGATGTTATCATAGACCAATTAATGAAGTACTCACTGCCAAAGAGGTGCATATTCTTGGTACAGGTATACCTCACCCTACTTCATTAATTGGTTCCAGAGATCATGACTTAGGTCAAAAACAACAAGTTAAAATAACCACACTATAAACTGCAAATAAGCACTTCCCATTGCCTATTACAGTATTTATGATATGTACATACAGTAATGTGAATAAAAATAATTCATTTCCACCTTATCTTCCAGTGATATAGCCTTACGCTTAACATTAGCACTTGCACTGGGACTTTTCTTTGGAGGCATGGGCAAAAATGTATTCTAAATCACAATTGAAATGTAATTGAAAGAACATCAACATCAAGGTACATATGTAAACAAGTCTGAATTCAAAATCGGTGTTGGAGTGGAAAACAGCTTATGAGTGCTGCCTGTGGGCAGGAATTTGAAATAAGAACATCTGTTGAACATACTTTATAATACTTTTTGTTTTTATGATATATATATATATATATCATAATATTATTTTTAACATTATTTCAACATGATTTTATATGCATTTTTATATGCATTTCTTATTTTAGTGTTTTGCTGTTTTTAATATTTTTAACAGTCAACGTAAACTTGAGTAAAACAACTTAAGTTGAGTTTTATTTTTCCATATAATATTTAAGAAAAATCAAAGTATCTTCGAAAATGACTTAACTTGAAATGACCTAAGTTGAAGTATCACTGTATTTATCAAGATTAGAAGGCTCAGAAATATCAAGAACTTTTCCCTCCAAAATTGCTATACACTTTCCCAGACCTCTCATTCATCAGAAAATATATTCTTATCTCTGATAAGAAGCAAAGGTTTGGGAGCTGGTTCTTGGAAGCAAGGGTGAGTGTTAAGACTTTATGGCACCATGGCAAGGGCAAGGGTGGTCAAATTCTTTTTTATATTTTCCAGCTCTCTCATTTGTCAGAAAATATATTCTTATCTCTGATAAAGATCAAGGCTTTGGGAGCAGGATTTGAAAGCAGAGGTGAAAGTTGGGGTAAAGATCAGAAAAGAGGCTAGAACGTGAACTTGTAAAACATTGTAGTAGTGGTTCTCAAATTAAATTCTAATACTTAACTTTTTGGTCAGCTAATACTTGTTAAAACATGACTAAAACATTAATTTGGTTTATTAAGTAAAAATGAAATATTTCTGTTTGAATTTCTGGTACGAGTTATCATCATTTATATTATTTAAATATTCAGACCATTGTCCCCATCTTTGTTGTTATTATCACAATGTTTTGGCCATTGTGCCCTCTGGCCTTCCTTGGGTGCATATCGATCTGGGTAACCTACAGGGAATTCTGAACTGAACAGTAGTAGACTGTTTTCATTCCATTGTCTGTGCATGTCTAGAGATATCATCTACTAGTTCTTATTTTTATTTAGTACTGCTCAATTATTGACTGTCTGTTTCCATTGAGGGCAAATACAGATTACCTGACCCAAAGATTGAACTCACAATCACTATGTCACCAAATTCACAAACCAATCCACTAGGCCACTTTCGTTTTTCCCCTCTATCTTCTTTCCTTCTAAAAATGTACATTTATCTACTTGTAAAGTCTGTAAAGTAAATACTACCATCTATCCACTTATCAAATCTGTAAAATAAATTATTTTTTTTGTTTTTGCAAAAAACATTTTTTTCAAAGTTGGTAATAAAGTTCTCTTCCTTTTTAAATTAAAAAAAGGCATGCTACAATTTAATTTATGTTATGATATTTTAGTTTTAACGTTTTTCATTTAAAAGTAGACAGTCCACTTGATGAGAATAACAATATGTATTTGATCACTTGTTGGAATAATTATAGGTTAATTAAAAAATGTTGCTGAGGTTTTACAGCGAAAAGTACATTTAACAATGAATGATTTCGGTAATCGATATATTGGTTTGGATTTTAATTTCATTAAAAATAAAATTGATGGGATTATTTTAAAGTATCGAATTTTACATGAGTACGTATCCACAAGGCGTGACTAAAATGTTCTCAGTTGTGTATTTGTTTATCTTCAGTATTAGAGAGCGCCGTCATGGCTTCCCAATTCGCTAGCTTCCAACTTGTCACTGTCATGTACAAGGTAAAGTCTGTTCACATTTTATACGGCTTTCTCAGCTTCTATTAATATTTCACTTTTTTGATTTATCATTCTGGATGTTAAGGAACTGCAGTTTGCTAGTAAAAAGATATCTATTTTTAAATCTCTTCATTTTGCACACACTTTTTTTTTTTTTAATAATGTGTATGATGAGAGATAGCTAGTAAAACGGAGTGATAAATATTGAGGGATCGGTTTTTAATAAATTATATGTTGTAATTTGATCCTCCATTTTGTATCCATTACATAAACCAGTTGACGTTGTTTACGTTTTCCTAAAACGCGTTATGTTTTCTAACTTGATAATGCAAACTAAAAAACTCTTAGAAATATCTACTATTTAAATTTTAAACGATAAATGAATGTTATTTGCAGTGTTTGTTCAACATGTATACGATTGAACAAAAAATTGCAGTTTTAAAGCTAATTTTTGTGTTTTGTTCAGGCATTTCTACCGGTTAGAACTGTTTTTTTTTTTCTAAGGCGATCAACCGACCTAGACCATATTTTCAATTCAACCTTCTTTTTTTTATGTAACTTGTCCCTTCAGCACGTGGGCGATCATGGCTCTTCACAACTTCCTATCCTTTGTAGCTCTAAATGTTTGTCCTCTTCGATTTTCATTTTCTTTAGTCTCTAATTTAAATATTTATTAGTATAGTTCACTAGTTGTCTAAGTAACTGCTACTTAGCTTTGTTTGCCTTTTTTAGTTTTACTTTTTAACATATACAAAGAAAGC
Organism: Acanthosepion esculentum; assembly: GCA_964036315.1. NCBI lineage: Eukaryota > Metazoa > Mollusca > Cephalopoda > Sepiida > Sepiidae > Acanthosepion > Acanthosepion esculentum. The sequence continues at coordinate 53,370,475 of OZ038476.1, read as the reverse complement.
AAAATTAAAAAGCTCAGTTGCTGCTGGTTGTTGTTTTAAGGAGGCAATATTTACTTACTATTATTTTCTTTCTTTTCTGATTTAATGTTAATCTGTAATAATAATATTTTTTATAATCAACAAATCGTTATGAACCACCATTTAAATTTTTATTTTGAATGAAATGTTTGAATTTTTCTTCCTGTTGGTGTTAGGCTGAGATTAAGTTTTACTATTTTTTTGTCCAACTTTTTTTTTACACTTCAAGTTTACATTTGATCTAATTTTTGCAATTGTATTTTAAAAATTTAATTAATTTATTTTTTGATGAATGCATCATTTTTCATTACTGCTTGTTTTTTTTCTAGTAATCGGAATTTTATCTTTTTAATTTAAAAAAATATATAGGTTAGCTGTAAAATCGGTGAAATTTTAATTTTATGAAAACTGAAGTGAAAATTGATTTTGGTGTGGGGGGAAAATAATATTTAACATTCCCCTCCCCCTAGGCCTTCTTGAATAGACTGTTTTGATTACCTCCCTTAGTATTTCGTTATTAAACTCGATAATGGTTTATAGATAAAGAGAGTAAGCTTTAAAATTTCTCTTTTCCGATATTTATTTCCCTCCATTATGATTCTAGCATTATAAACTCATTAATCGGTTTATGCCAAACGATTTTATCTTATTATATACCCAATAATAAGTCACTTGATTGAGTATTAATCATTGTCACTGTCAACAAAAAAAAAAAAACAATACAAAAAAAATCTTTTTTTAGATATTCTTATTTGGAATATTTTTTGTTTATTCCAGATGGGATAAAACATATATATGTATATATATATATATATATACGTTCATTGGAGAAATACCTTTCAGCCAGTCAGAAATATTTTTAAAAGCGAGTCTTATTATTGGTTAAAAACAATGGCAGTGAAGAGTGAGCCCGCGGCTCCATCGTAGTAATGTAAGTACTTTCTTACGACCCTTTCTCGTTTACTAACGTTTTATTTTGTTTGTAAAGTTGCTCGTCTATTAATTTAGGACCGTGGGCTGAAAGTGGTTTATAGATAATGACTTGTCATAATAGTAGTAATGGTAACATTTTGGCTCCTTTCTTAGTTTGACTGTGTCGACATGATGTAATAATAATAATAGTAACTGTGTCAGTATTTATTTATGTTTCGAGGTGTCAGTATTTGGTTCCATCATGAAACTTTTCGATCAAAATTGTACAAATTATTAAATTAACATATCGTTTTATTGACTATTTTCATTGGAACCTACTAAATTTTATTAATTAAAAAAAAAAGTTAAACACTGTTCCAGTAAGCTTTGTTTCCTTTTGCGACCCTAGGATTTGTTGTTTTTAGTTTAATGTTGAATATTATTATTATTACCAGTTGGTACATTTTTTAAAGTCAATGTTTACAAATTTGGAATATTACCATTATTAATGATCAATTTTCGATAGTATTTTAGTTTTATTTTATTTTTTACTTTACTGCTGCTTTTTAGTCTTTGTCTAGTCGAGTTGTTTAATTTTTTTAAAGTTTTTCTCTTTTTTTAAAAATAATTTTTTAGTTTTCACACATTTTTTATTTAATTTCTGTTCATTATTATTCCCTTTAAAAATGCATTGAAATAATTTTCACCGATCTACAGCTTTTCTATACTGGACAATTATTTGATTGCATTTTCCGGGTGGTGGTGTACTGTAGTTTTTAATAAAATTACCATTTTTTAAAAAATTTTTTTAAACCAAATTTTTTTTTTATTGATATTTAAACATTTTTTTCTTCTTAGCTCAGACTTTTTTTTTCTGTACCGACAAATTATGATAGACAAGTTTTATTTTTTTCACTTTTAGTTTTTTTTTCTCTCATAAAGAAACTCACAGCATGACATGGAAATTCTAAATCTTCATTATTCATGAAGCCCAGTTATTTAACCGAATAATAAAGGCACTGAAATAGATTACCACTGCGTCACTGAGTGTTTTTTTTTTCTTTAAGTGTTTCCATTTTGTTTGACGTGAACGTAAGTAACTGACACCATAGTTGTTCCGTAAAAGAATTACGACATAGAAGACGACTTACTGCTTGCTGCCTAATATTTCGTTTGTGCCAATATGTTCTACTTAACTTATTCATCTATTTTTTTTTGTATATGTGACGCCTTAAGAATCAACCTGTTGAGATTTTCCCCCTCTAACTAAACATATTTTCAGTTCCTTTTATAATGAAAATACATGTTATTGTTAAATGTTATCTCTCCCTATCTAACAAATTTTAGAAGACATGTGGCTTGTTTTATATTCCAAAATCCACTGACTAAAGAATAAGATTGTTTTTAGACTAATCAGAGAAAGGAAAGCATACATTCCCATAAAGATTATTAGCCATTTACCATTCAAGATTTCAATTATTGGCACCACATAGCGATGAATAAATGCAGAGGATAGACACTAAACAGCTGTATTATTTTTTTTATTGTAGTAAAAAAAAATCATTTCAATTACGTAAAAAAAGAAAAAAAGATGAATTTTCTAAGTCCAAACAGAAATTTGGGGTTAACTTGTAGTTTTTATTTATTTATTTATGCTTGATAGTTACAGCAATTTGTTTTATTGTACATTTAAACATTTTCTATATTCGTAAGTATAAAAAGTTAGTTTTTTTTTAGTTGTTTTTCATGATCCATTTTTTTGTTGTTGTCAGTTTGCAATATTCTCTCTTTTTTGATGAAGTGACATTTTTTTCTCTTGTAAAGCTAAAAGCAGAAGTGTCGTTATGATTAGGATTTTTAAAATAAATTTAAATAGGAAATCCAAACCTTTTCTTTTTGGTAGTTTTCCTTTTCGGATTAAGCGAAAAGCCATTTAATTGCATACGCAAATAAATGTTATAGATCAGGTTTTAATTTAAACAATTTAAAAAATCATTTTGCTTTCGTTTTAGTTAGTTTTTGAAAATCAGAATATTGTCTGGTCGATTAAATCTTGAAAACTTGTACTTTAAGATTTGATAATTGTACCATTTTTTTTTTTTTTTTACAAGTTTCTTTTGGTATTTGATTTATGAATGCCTTAATTATTGGAGTAGTAAAGTAATTGTAAATTTGAAAGGTTGAGTTAAAAAAAACTATGTTCAAACATAGCTTAAAAATGTGCTAGCTAATGTTTAGTTTATATTTTAATTTTACAAACAAATTTTAGTGAAGTAGTGGGTGATGTGGCTTTGGGGTCCCATTCTGAACAATAAAATAAATAAAAAATACGGTGAGCTCCTCAACTAAATATTATTTTTTTTTTTTTTAACTGTTACAAGTATTTTCAGTTGCAGAATTATGCTTAATATTTTTTTCTTTACTAATAATATCTGAATTTTAATTTTTCAACATCCTCCATCAGTTGTCTAACTCATTAAAAAAATAATCTTTAATGAAACAATGTTATGAAAATGTATATGCAGGAGATTCTCAAGGATTATGCTAATTTTTAAACTTGACATTGTAGGTTTTATAGCCAAAAACGTTTTTATTCTGATTTGAAAACATTTCCCCAAAATAGTACATTGTTTTTGTAGTATTATCTTTGTTAGTCTGCATAATGTTTTGATATGTAGAAAGAAACATGTTCATGGTTAAATGCTGGCTGTATTAAATATATTCCTACTGACCTCCTTTATTTATAATCATAAAATGTGATAGATATTGCAGAAATGGTATCTTTCTTAACTAAAGAGTAAATTTGTCATCCTGCTAAGGAGTTTATCTGTTCATGAGGCTTAGATTGTCTTGATAATTGATTGACCTTGAGTCTGGCTCCATTGCAAAATCTTTATTAAAGGGGAAAATTTCATATAACTATCATAATTGGTTCAGTTTTCAAAGTTAAAACATGTGCTAGCATTCTAGAGTGTGTCAATGAGTTTAGAAGATCATTAGAGTATCATTTGGCTTCCTTTTGTTTGTCAATTACTTTATTATCTGTACTGAAGTATTTTTGAGAATTCCCTGGTACTTTGAAAGTAGGTATAATTTCTCTTTTTTAACAGATTTCATATATTCATAGCCTTTTGCTTCAGGAATATGAAGCAACAGTTTTGAAGATGAAATTTTCTTGTATCTCTTTGGCTGACTGTGTATAATTTGGTTGATTACATTGTAATTTCTTTTAGGTGTCCTTTTTATTTCTTTTCATTTAAAACACAAGAAGTTGGAAATTTGCAGTATAAGATATTAAGTCCATTTGCATCAAGAGAAATGAGCTTAGACCTGGTATTATGATTGTGTTGAGCTTCTGTTACTTGATAAGCTTAACCACTTTGAAAGTACACTCGTAACGGATCTGGAAGAGGGATGGTCAGTTGGTAAACTGTGCGGTATGTATCATGCATTTTGTGCCATGACAACTTTCACATGTCTTCAGGAGGTGACTTGTATCTATTGGCAAGATAAAACTTTATCATGCAGAACTTACTGATTTCTCTCTTGAAGTTGTCATTAGTGGTTGATCTGTTGATCGCAGAAGCATTGCTTGTTGTTTCTATAGATATACATTCATGTCCTTTAGTAAAAAATATTTAAAGATATACTTGATACATTTCACCAATAAACACATCTCAAGATTAATATAAACATTCTATTTTCAATAGAAATGTTATGTGACATCACATAGTTCAATTGTAATTTGTCCAACTTTTACTCTGATTCATTCATGCTGACAAAATTCAGGATATTCATTTATATTTAGAAGCATTTCTCTTTGGAAACTTGTAGGGAATTTCTTTTCATGTGTCAATACCACAATGTCTGTATATCTTACATTGCTTCATTTTTCTCCTCTGGAATTTCTGTTGACATAAATGTCAATAGCATCTCAAATTCTTATTTTAAGCCCATGTCAATGAGGAATACAACAATTCTAAAATTTGATTATATTGATGTGTGCAATTGGAACTCCAAAGACAAAGTACACCTTCAGTAAAGTTCATTTTGTACATTGTTACAGTTAAATCTCTTATGGCTGTTTACAATTTCTGGGCATTTTCTATTACAAAAATTTTAGGCATACTATACTCCACTATGCTTGTCATACATTGGCTTCCAGTGAATGAAGAAGGTAGTATAATTGGTATTCCCGGTTCTAAGTTCTGGTCTTCTAGCAACAAGGTGATTCATCAGTCCATTGTAATATTCAACTTAATGCTTAGACTGGTTTATTATGAACTGTAGACAGCATCCTTCAACATTGATTTTGTAGGAAAAGCTTTTCTAATGTATGAATGATGCTGATGTTATTTCTGTATTTGAGATAATACTAAAACTCCTGATTTGTCACTCCTCAAAATGCTGTCTAACCATATGCCATCTAATTTCACCATTCAGAGCTAAGAGAATAACACATTGAATCAAATTGACATGACTTATGAGATCTTTGTTCATGGCACATTTCTTGATTGAACTATGAAGTCTCTCTTTTCCTGGAAGAGTTCTGGTTTTTCATTACAGTACAGATATCATTACTTGTAGGGAAATTGTACTACTGATGTCTGGGCTTAATGCAATTCATGTTAACAAGTTTCTTGCAACTCGACCAAATGCATATTTTTGTATAGCTCAACATATAGGTTGTGATATATCATAATTTCTTGTATTTATCACATAAGGTAAACATTTTCTGGTGCATCTATCCTGTATTGTAAAGATTTGTTTGCATCACTAATATTAAGTTGGTGAAATAATGGGTGATCATTTTCAAGTTACATAGTAGTACATACGTCTTTGAATTGCAAAAAAAAAAAAGTTTCACTTTCATCTGATGTAGTAATTTTTGTACCAAACAATGGAAATTAATCAATTTTTTTTTTCCTAATGTTAACTTTTTTATTCCTTGCATCAAAGAACTTTATCTGGATAAAGCAGAAGTTGAGACAATTGTGCTTTATCATTCTGACAACAGTTTAAAGCAGTGTTTCTCAACGTTTTTAAGCAATGGCACACCTAGGAGCAAGTTAAAATATCATGGCATAGTTAGCAAAATTTTTAAATGTTTAGAAAAAATAAAAACAGATTTTTAAAAAAATACATACACAAATATGAACTTACTTTATTTCAATGTTTCAATTCAACGATTTGTGCAGCTTATTTAGTGTGTAACCTGTGCCTGGTGTTTTTTTCGCGATTTCTTCAATATTTGATCGAATGTGCAATAAGCAGACATTCATTTCTTCTTCAGTTGTGCGTAGTCTTCTCACTTTTTATTTTTGATGTTATTTAGGGTTGAGAAGCCTAATTCACATAAATAAGAAATAGAAAGTTACAATAAAACTGATAAAGCCTTTTTAGCTAATGTGGGATATTCCTTTTGTGTTGAAATCCAAAATGTATGAATGGGTACCATTGGATGTTTTACTTTGAGCCCTCAATCGCTAGAAATGGTGGTCAATTCTCCTTCCTACATAACTGAAGTCCAATATTAGAAGGAACATTTATGAAGGGATTTCAAATCCAATCATACTTTTGCGGCACACTAGTGTACTGCAGCACAGTTGAGAATCACTGGCTTAGAGGTTCATTTCTAAATCTGTGCATTACAATGAGGACAATTTTGTCTATTTCTCAAATGTTATCAGGTTCGACCATAGCTTGTTCATTTCTCTAATTAATCAATTATTCTTCCTTTGTTATCTTGTCATACTTTGTGCTTTTCTCCTGCTGTTTTTTATTATTATTATTCCTGTTATCTCGTCGTACTTGGTTCCTTTTAATCTGCCCATTGTTCTTCACTAATGTTCTACTCATAACTGTGTCTTGTTGTCTTTCTCTTTCTCACCTGCTATGTACTCTGCTACAGTTCATGCTCAGTCATGCTGGATCTTCTCATCTGTTGACTGTGTCTTATCCTTTCTCTTATTTCATTTTTTCAGTCTTCTCGAATCTTTTGCCTATATTTTCTCATGTTTTTCTTCTCTTAATTCAAGTCATTGATTCTGTTCCATAGTTATGGTCATTTAAACATGAAGTGAGAATATAATTATTGAATATTTCTGCTTCACATAGTGGTATAGGACATTGTAACCTCAACATGAACTCCAGTTATTAAGAGAACTGTTATCAATTCATTGTTCTTTTGGAGGTAATAAAGTAAGATAAGGTGGGTAGGTCATGTAGCAGCATAGTGTAATGTTCTCTGATTGGTATAAATAACTATTTAATTGAGTTAGGATAAATTTTATCCTCTTGGGGGATTTATAAAATGTGTGGGATAATACAGTTTTTTTTAACTAAACCTGTTTATATTGTAGTTATGTTGCTGAAGTAATATTTCAGTTTTTTTTTTCTTTTTCTTTTTATAAATGCCATGTTCCTTCAGGATGTAGATGATCATGACTCTTCACAGATTCTTTCTCCTCTATTATCTGTGAATTGCCATGACTTCTTGAGGTAGAGGTAAGTTTCTTGTTGCCTTGTTCTGAATTCTGAGTAGTCCTTCTAGACTAGATGCCAGCCAAAATTAGAGATCTCAGTCTACCCTTAATGGTGGATTCATGACTTTTCCATAAGCATTTGTGTAAAAGTGAATGCAACAAAGTAAGCAAAGATTTTAACTTGGCTTGCTGATTTCACTTTCTATACCAATAACCGTAATGCTACTGGCATATTACCAATGGCATGACATTCAAATACATAAAATAAGGTAGGGACAAGTAAAATAGATTCTAGCTGATTTATTGCCTATTATTCATGAAATCTGCTCTAATTTTATGGCATAAGAGGAATAAATAAATAAAAAAAATTAGTGTTGAATATAGATTAAAAAAAATTTCTTTAGGACCAAAAATTTATTTTTTTACCAATGATCAAGTTCACACACCTTCCCAGTTCATTAAACAGGAGTAGAGGTCTATCTCTTGTTTCCTGTTTAGGATTGGGTTTCCTGTTTCTTCTTCTAAATTCTGCTCATTTTCTTTCACTCCCTGTAACCCCTTGTGTCTTAGTGGTGTTGTCGCCTTGCTTGGGGTGAAGTGAGTAAAAAGGAAATATCCTAGAAACATTGAACTAGCCTATCTCTGTGTCATTAGAAGATAACAGGGTGTTCTTGTCTGCTAGCAGAAAAATAAACAAATTGCAATTGAAATGTATGCTCTTTTTAAAAATAAGCAAAAAAAACCCCCTACTTTATAGTCTGGGAAAGAATGATTGGCCTTATATATTTGACTTGGGTTGTTTAATAACTTTGTCAGTTGTTTCATTTGGTTAAACACAAATCTATACACGTCAAAAGATTTTCAGATAGAAATCTTACCATAAATACCAATTTGTTAGTTAGGAAAGATAAAAAAAAGGACTTTTCTTGTGTAAAACCTAATTGATATATGTAAAATTATTAGCTACTGACTGTATTGTTATTAAAAACTATTTTCCTCAATTGTTAATGAATATCAAACATGAAGCACATTTTAAAAAATATTTTTCTATTATTGTCTTTATCATGTAATTGTTCTTTTGACAAGTAAAGCACAGAAACCTAGCTAAAGAGAAATTTTAAACCTTACACCATTTAGAAATGGAATGTATAAAATTTCAATATGACTGATATTTAGAGAAGCAACTGCACGAGATTTAAAACTATTAACTTTTGATTAGTTTGTTCAGTTTGTTTAATGATAATGCTAAATAAATCCCTTAAATTGTATGGTTTATCAACATAATCATATAATGCTTTTGGTATCCTAGCCATGATAACAAATTCTTTAAAGATAATAGATGAATTTGGAGTGGACATTCTTGTCTGGACACTGATACTTGAATGTTTCATGTTGAAGTAATCAAATTATGCAGCTCTAATTTTGCATTCAGCCTTTTGAAAACTTTTAGTTCAAAAAATAAAAAATAAAATTTTACAAATGCTTTTTTATTTCAGGCTATTTGATATGCTAGTTAATATCAGGTTGTCATAAATGTTTATATTGGTTGGTTTGAGTATTCATCCAGCAGAAATAATCCCAATTTCATCATTATAAACTGTAGCATGAGTAGTTAGCAAAAATATAAATAAGAAATGTGTAGAATGTTTTTATAATTTAAGTATCTATTGAAAATTATCATGAGTGCGAAATTCTCTCTTGTATATGATTTAGAACATATATAAAAGAACAAAGTTCTTGTGTGTAGATTATGTTTAAAGCACTTTGAATGAAAGAACAAGTAAGCTTTAAAATATGAGAATATTCTCCAATTGTTTTTTCCTCTTCTTTTTTTTTTTTTGTTTACCTTGTATTTCATTCAGAATCTAATTTATTTATTAGGCAATTCTATTTTCACTATGAACACAGATAGAGAAAGGTTGAGAACTGTACTTTGCCCAATCAAGTATGCATGGAAAATTAAATTTTTAAAATAAGGTTTGTTGTTGTGTATGAAATGTTAATAAAGCTACAGTAGGAATTGGCTAGTTATTGACATCATTTTGCATAGCAGTAAATGTACAAAACCACTCATAACTGAATAATTATGGCACTTGTGAGCATAGCATATTTCATGGTGGGTACAGAAGGACTTGTGAAATTTACACAGGTTAGGTTTATTGTAGTAAACATTGCACATTGGCTAACTAGGTCAGAGATGAAGCTAATTATTTCATATGCAATTCAGTACTGATTGTTGTGGGACACTAACCACATTAAGAATTTTTTAACAAGGCAATTTTATGGTTTGGGAAGGGAATTGATAATTTGTGGAGCAACAAAATGTTGCTTTGACTTTTTATTAAAGTTTTCTAATGTCGTTATCAACATATCTTTAAATAAATGAGGTGTTATAGATTAAAATTTCAGTGTGCTAAGCACATCAAGCAAATTCATATTTAATTTATATAAATAAAATTTGTCTTTTATCTGTGTTAAGATGACATTTCATTCATTGGTATTCTTTCTGTGAATTTATTACTAACCAACACAAATTGGTACCATCTTCCTTTGCTTTGGGTTTTATGACAAAGCACTAATTCTAACAAACCTAAAATGAAATTCCTAGCATTTGATATAAGTTCTCATCAGTTCTATTATCACTAAAAAGTGACTTTATATTCTTTTACAGAATGCTGTTAGATTGGAAGACATTTTAAAGGTAAAATGGAAATATGTAATGTCTTTGATAATACTTTCTCTTAATGTTGTTTGAAAAGCTACGTTTATGTCTATTATGCATTATTGATCAGCAAAGCAGTTTTATTCTAAGTAAGCAAATATTCAATAACATGAAAAAATACTTGGAAGATAGTTGATTGCTGGACAAACTTAGTTTTAAAAATATATTTTTAGATCAATTTATTTGAAAGTTAAATTTTTCAGATTTTGATTGGTAAGAACAAAATTAAATCCAAATCTTTACAACAAGGCAATGTTGAAGAATAGTCAATTATTTTCAACAAATTTGAAGGTTTTATTTATTTCTAGCTTTATGTAAGATTAAATTACTTTAAACTGGTATACTGGAAGCAGTTAACTGTATAGTGAAGATAGTAACATTATTAAAATTCTCCATGAGTTTAAAAAACCCTCACGCAAGCAGTTGGATGGATAAGTTTATGGAAGTAATTCACTGCTTAGAGAAACAAGACAGGAAAATATGTATAAAATAGGTTTTAGAATAGGGAAAGTGGGAAAGCAATATTTTGTTTTTTCTGAAGCTGTTGATTTGTACAATTGTATTCTGGCAGTATATTAGTATTTTAATAGTCAAAATAAAGCTTCGTTTATTTCAAAGATAAAAAAACATTATTTAAAAGACATTTAGCTTAACTTTTCAATTTCTTGAATAAATTTTTCATTTCTTTAACAAAACAATCTATATAATAAATGCAAATGTCAGTGTGTCACTGTCACACTTCTTCAACTTTACTCCTAGAGGCCGTAACGCAATATATCATACCATTTTGGAATCAGGCCAACTCCATGAGTGAATTAAACATTTTGGGTTGGATCTGGATCCACAATCCTGAAATTTTGGATTCCAAAGTTTTCAAAATTTTTTTTGCATGATAACAATTTTTATAATTTGGAAATAAATTTGGGAGTAATCAATATTTATTGTGAAAATCACTCATGAAATAAAAATAATTGTATAGAAAGTAAAGACCTATGCACATCAAATTGTCTTCAAATTAAGTGGCAGTAGAATTATTGTTGAACTTTTAAAAGGAAAGCTTAGATATTAATGCAATACTTAAATGCAGTGAACAATTTTGAGTTCTTCTGTAGCTTATTGCTGCCTGTTGCATCTACTCCTCCTTACCTATTGTGATGAAGGAGCTAGCTTAAATGCCGCCTGATAGGGCATCTTTTAAGCTAGTAAACAATAAATTTAATTCTATTCATAGTTTCAATTAGTGTCTTCATTTGTGTCGATCAGAGCCAATACATTTTCTAATTTATATTGCATTTTGTAATTTTCAAAGAGCTTTGGGCAGAATCCCTTATTTTACAACTACCACAACCTTTTGTCACCTTAATTAAGAAGATTTACATATCCAAGGTGGTCGTAATGAAGACAACCTAAATTCACATATTCTTTATATACTCTGTATATACCAGGTAGAACTCCTTTTGCCTTTAGTACCACCTCAATTCTTTTTGGCATGAATTAGACAATTTTCTAGAAGCACAATTTCAAAATTTGGATCTGTTATGACATTCTGCAATTCTTTGAAATTGGCTACACATCCCGGATTCAAATATCCCTTTTTACCACATCCCGAATGTGCTCTATGGCACTGAGATCCAATATCAAATTTTATCATTTTCTTGTCCTTATCTGACAGGTGTGGCACTTAGCATGATCTTCTACTACTGTAGCCCATCTGTTTCAAGGTTTGATATATTGTATTCAGAGATGCTCTTCTGTATTCCTCCGTTTTAAAGATGGTCTATTTGAACAGCTGTTGCCTTTCTATCACCTTGAACCAGTCTGGCCATTTTCCTTTGACCTTTCATCAACATGGGATTTCCACCCATAAAATTACTACTTGCTTTGAATTTTTTTCTTTTTTTTTTACCATTCTCTATGAACTCTAGAGCTGGTTGTGAATAAAAATCCTAGTAGATTAGCAGTTTTTGAAATAGACCAACCCATCTGGATCCAATGACCATGATTCACTTGAAGTCACTGAAATCACCTTTCTTTCTTCTACTAATGCATAAAATTAAATTCAAAAAGTTGCCAGGACCATGTTTAAAAGCCTATATCCATTAAATTGCTGCCACACCATTGATTGATTAGAAATTTATATAAAAGAGCATTTGTTCAGTTGTGCTTAAGTAACATTTATGTGTATACACACACACACACACACACACACACACACACACACACATATATATATATATAAGCACACAAAGATCCAAGTGGCTCCTAACAGGAGCACACTTAAAAAAAAAAATGCACAGAAAAGAGAGCTCAATGCTGTAATGACAGAGCAAATTATTTCCACAATTTTCAATGACTTTATGGCTATTCCGTTCTCAGCCATTTGGGTATTCCCTCCTCAATGATTTTAGTTAGTGAGTATATTATATATGTATTCAACAATGACCCGTATTATGACCGCTTGGGTTAGCCAAGGTGGGAATAAATGGCCAGTTCACTGAGCATCTAATCTGGACTGCCTGATTAATGCATGACTGCCATGCATGAAACTCAGTTGTTGTTGTTCAGACCTGAACTGGGAAATTTTATATATATATATATATATATATATATATATATTAGGTACCTCCACTTAATTTTCAATACCTAAGGTTTAAAATGAATTTTAAAAAATGAAAATGCATTCTTGAAGCTGTGTTTCTAGCTTTAATTGAAAGCTAAATGATTAAATTTACTATTTCCAGTAAGCAAAATACTCTGGATGTGGAGTAACATGTTAAAAAAAAGAAAATTTCAAAAATAATTTCATTCATTTGTGAATAAGTCCTTAAAGTTTCATTAAAAGGCAACAATTATTTGATTTTTGTAAGACTTTACAAATCAGTGTGTTTCTCATTGGAAAAAAAACTGCAAATTCAATAATCATAATTATTATGTCAACCATGACATAAAAAAAAACGGTTTTAACTAAATTTTCAAAAGTGTTAGAAAGGATTAAAAAAAAAAAAATTTTTTTTATTCTTTCCTCTTAATAATAACAAAGATTTTGATGATAAAACTGTTTTTATTAAGTTTTGGGCCTTTTTTCATCATGCTATGTTGCTTTTCTTTGAAAAAGTGGAGGTAACTTGTGTGTGTGTGTATATATATATGCACACACACATTGAAACTAATTGGTGTAAAATAAATACAGTGCTCAATGTTTGAAAGAACAACAATCTATGATCATATTAATTAACACTGTAGCTAGTAGACTTTCAACTTTCGGATCAAAATGTGTAAAAGTGGTACATGGAGCAGTTGGGACAAAATAACCAGAAGACACTCACAGGCATTATGACTAAGCATGACAATTATAAGAGGTTGTAGATGTACAAGCTAGAACAGATTACAGAAAGGTATGTATGTATGTATATATATATATGTGTGTGTGTGTGTGTGTATGTATGTATGTATATATATATATATATATATATGTGTGTGTATGTATGTATGTATGTATATATATATATATGTGTATGTATGTATGTATGTATGTATGTATGTATGTATATATCTATATATATTAGATACTTTTTTTTTTTAACAGTGAGGTTCACCCTTTACAAGGCCATTTGTGTGTATAGGAGTGGAAGATAACAATTAACACTGTCCTTGAACAAGTTAAGATTGTAGTACTCGGGGAAACATCCAGTTGGGAGTTGGTTCCATAGGGCAGTGGTTTCCAGGAAGATGTTAGAGTGGAATTTATTTCTCACTGATGAAATACGGAGGGAATGTGGTTGGTTTGCTACTACATAAGTGATATGGCGTGTTCTTGCTGAGAAGATTTGCCTTGGTGGGACCAGGGAATGTAATTTGTCTGGGCACTTTGGTTTAGATTGGAGAAGATGGTGTTCCATTTTTGGAAAGTTGGAACGTAGACCCCTCATGTTGGTGTAGGAGATGGTAAACTTGAAAATAAAATTAATTCCTAATGCAAAAATTGAGCTAATATTGAAAAACGAATAAATTTTTTACTTCATTATTAAATCATATTGTAACTGATACATGTCTAAATGTAGTTGCAATTCAGTAATATGAGAAATAATTATTACACACATCGAAATATTTATCCAATGATCTATTTGCAGTGGGGGAGGTGGAATGAAGTTCAGAGATTCCATTTTTCATCAGGAAATACTGAAAATGCTTAGTACTTCAGTGTAGAGGACAATGTGAGTGCTTTTGTGTGTGTGTTTTTTTTTTTTTTCAAGCACTATACTTAAATCAATTACTTTTGTAATTTGTGTGTCAGCTAATATTGAACAATATTAACTTTTGCTTGAAATCCATCTACAGCAATTGATATTTATAACAATAACTGTTACATCTTTTTTTTTTAAATTCAGTTGATCATTAAAGAAAAAATAAGGTCTTAGTGAAATTATTATAATCTCATTTAAACCAGATATCTAGTTCATAAAAACAAGCATGTTGTTATTTACTAATCATGGTTTGGGAATAAGGCCACATATGAAGTCCCCAGTGAGGATCAAACTCAATCCTCAGTATTAATGGTAAATCAGATGATCTTGTTAAGCATTACCTTATGCTGAAGTGCCCTATAAAAACAGACATGCTGTTTATCAAACTATTGTCTTATGACCGTGTCAGGATTTTGTTATTTGGCTTTTAGTTTGTATCATTAATTCCTGTTCATTTTGTAGACTAAAATTAAAAACAATTGTCATTGATTGATATCATAGTGAACTGTTCAGAACAATTGGCATACATGTAGGTTGTCAAACAGGATAAGTGAGAGTTTTATCCTGTTTATAGAAATGATAATAGTTATATTGAGAATCTTATGTACAGTAACGATTAATATACAATTTGTAGGCTTTATATATGAAAAGTCACATGCATTCAAATTCATGGTTAGAGATATCCATTAATTTCATTTGTGTTTATTTCTAATTTCACTTTAGCTCACTCAATACAAGTCTGAAGGGCCACTCAATGTAGAGGGCTACTGAGTAAGATTGTTGTAAGGGAGGGTGAAGCAGGAAGTGCATATTATGAGGATGTGTAAGATACATATCAGTTGACCCTGGATGAAGAGGAGAAAATTGTAAAGATCATCCTCTCTGGGGTCTTCCACAAAGTAACATTTCTGAGGAAGAAACTGTCTGGGTGGAACTTACTCCTCACTAAAAGAGCATGAAGGGGCTTAGTATGACTTTCCACCTTGAACATGGCATGGCAGGTCCTAGCTGTGAAGGTCTGAGCTAGTAGGACTAAGGAATGTAACTCATCCAAACATTTACCATTGTAATAGTGATAGATTAATGAGAGACTGGCAATGTTTTGTTCATGGGATGAGGGTTGTAGAGTGGAAAATCATCACCTATAAGTGCTTTTGAAAACTCTGTCAAGACTGGGCAGTGAGAACTGGGCAGCACTGGCCCAGATATTAACAAATTTGTTTTGATCATGAAACTTGCCAAAGTAAACTATTTTAATTATTTTTATTTTGCCTTTGTCTTCTCTTTTGGATGAAATAAAATTTACAAATGAAATATATTATTACAAATATCCTTGCTTAGTAGTTTCCAAAAATGCGTGTCGAGTTTCTATGCATATGGACAGGGTCAGTGCAAAGGTCTTTGAATCTATAAAATACAAATTTTATTGTAACCTAATTATGTATAATAATGGATTATATGCAATATATATGAACAATTCAACTAGAAAAATTGAAAATAAATACAATGTATTTAAATACAAATTAGATACATGTCATAATAGATCATTCCATCTTAAATAAATCAACAATGTTTTGCGGCAATTTTTCACATCAACTTGAGATTTTTCTTGCTAAAAAGTTGAATAATTTAACACATTCAACATTATGGAAAAAAAATAGTGAATTTTATAGTGTTTTTTTTTTCTTTTTTCTAAGACTTAGCATGAACAAAAATTCACAGATAAGGACAAAAGAAAGATCCCAGAATGATGTCAAAATCTGAAAATCTTTCATCCTTTAATAGTTGTTTAGTTTGATTCATAACATATATAAATGTAGTTAGAAAAAGCAAATGCTAATAAACTTGCAATTCCCAATTAGGCCTTCCCCCTCTTTTGGGGGTAGTATGTGCTAACCATGCTTATGGGGCACTATTGTTAGTTATCTTCATATTTGTTGATTATTTTAATGTTTCTACTGTTGTATACTCTGCTGATTTCAATGACAGTATGACTACAAGAAAATATGACTGCACCAGAAATTGAATTTGACAATTATCTTCATCATGGTCCATTAAGACCATGATGACCTTCAACTTCCTTGTAAGCTCATTGTGGGTGGTTGTTACTGATCCACAACAACAGTAACAACAACCCACAATGAGCTTACAAGGAAGTTGAAGGTCATCATGGTTTTAATGGATCATGATGATGAAGATAATTATCAAATTCATTTATCCATGTTTTTTTTTTTTTTTTCCTTACTCTTTAAATACAGAGTGGTCTGAAAATCTTGTCACTTCCTACCAAAAAGTAATGAGAACAATAGACCAAGTAATATAAAGCACATGTACTAGATTCAGTTTATTCACTTTCGTTGATGAAATCAAGATCCTTTGTGGTTTTGGGAATCCCTAGCTCGGAAGACTATTTTCGTAGTGACTTCTTGGGTGACCGTAGTACACATGCCTCCACCTCTGCACATTTGTCCCTTTGTATTGAGGGTCATCCTGTCCTCAGTTTGTTCTTAATTGATCCTGTGATCCCATTGTAGTGAAGTCATGTCGTACATCATGCTCTTGCCAGAATGCACACATCATGTGTCCATACACTAGCAAGCAGACTCTCTTCCAAATTGTAGGAGCTTGTGTCAGCCATCTGAAATAGAAAATTATATTATGTAGGGGTGATAATACTTTCAGACCACCCTGTACTTGTTTACCTAAAATCAGTGATGTTTTTAACACACATTGAAAAATTTACATGTGTATTATGGTGGAAATGTGATATCACCTTTTTATTATAATTATTATTATACAAACTTATTTATAAAAGCATATGACCAAAACATATCCTGGTCAGTGGGCACCAAATATCATAATAACATGGTTATATTCTATTGTCCCATACAATGAATATTGAATAAAACAAACTCTAGATTAAGGCAATAAATAAAGATTTTAAAACTTAAGAAGAAAAATGTTTTTCAGCTGAAATTTTAGGCACAAAATGTCTGTTCACTGAGTATACTGGTAATATTAGGGTTCAGACCATGTCAGACACTTGTCATGAGCATATCCAAATCTGAGTTGGTGAATTTAATGCTGTGTGTGTGTGTGTGTATACATATTTCTCAGCCAGTTTCTAAACTGATGTACTGTACAATGAAGTTTTGAGTTGAATAAAAAGTTCCATTTCATATATAATATTTGTGACTGTTTTTTGGTGCTAATTATTTCCAGGTAATGAAATAGGAACATACATTCTTTATATAAAGATTTATTGAAAGTGATGAAATATTCTTTCACCAGACTCTTATGTGGAAGCAATAGAGATTGAAGAAAATCTGCTCATAAAATCTTTTGTTTTTCTTTTCATCATTGATTACTTCCTTATAACTTGTGTTATTAAAATATTTATTTTTACTTCTCCCTTATTTTAGTCATGGCTTATGGCTCTATCACATTGAAACACTGGTTCTTGTATGATTTCCAGTTAAGCAACAACTAGCCTGGTCAGTACCTAGATGAGTGACTGCTTAGGATTACCAGGTGCTATAAGCTTTGATGTATGGGTAGTGTAATGGATAATGACTTGGAATTGGAAATCAGAGAGCCAAGTTCCAATTTCAGTTGAGTTTGTTATATTCACTTGTGCAAATACCCTTGATAAAAGTAGGAATCCACTTCTCTTCCTAGTTATGGTTAATTAGTAAGATTTGTATCTGCAAAAATCATTATCTCCCCCAAAAATTCTTACAGTCTAAAAATATTTTCTAGCTTTGATTAACTTGCAAAAGGCTAAGCCGTAAAAACAAATTGTTTAATCAATCTTATGATTTTAGTCTTTGAAAGTGTATATCATTTTTTAAAAATAATCTTAGGTTTATATATATATATATATACTCCATAGTATAAGAAAAAGCAGTGCTCAATGTTAAATAACAGAAATATTTAATATATTAAGAAATACAAATAATATTTACATTGATTGCCCAGATTAGCATTTAAGATTGAAAATAAGGTTGGAAATAATAATTATATAATTCTGTTGTAATCAAAAGGAATGAATAAGAAAAAAACCTTTGGAAATCGAGGGGGGTGCAACTCTGCTTTTTTCCCTGAAAATCAATAAAGTAATTAATAATATTAATAAACTAAATAACACTAGTAATAGCAAGAATAATAAAATATGCCATGATAAAATAAGATTAAAATTAAAGCACTAATAAAAAATAATATATATCAATGAAAATAAAATAATATAGAAACATAAATATGTTAATAAATAGAGCAAGCAAATAAATAAATAAATAATAAACACATTACTAATAGTAATCCTAAAGATAGGAGAAAAAGACAAAACAATAATAGAAAATGGTAGAGATAAGATAATAGAAGCAATGGATTAGCAAAAAACTTAAGTGCGTTACAGTCTAATATTAACAATAGTTGTATAGTAAAGGTAGTAAAAATATTAATAAAAAATAATATCAATACTAGTATAAGTGGTACCCGGGTCTGACTAGACTATACTAATCTGGGTCAACGTGTTTGAGTAGAAATTTAGATCTATGTAGGCAGGTGCTCATTAACTCACTTCTTTTTTTTAAGAGATTAGGATTGTTTATATTTTTCATGATTATTAATTTCTCAGAAAGGCATAGGTTACATCTGTTACCTTTCCTGCTGAAGGATTTAGCTTTTGTTACTGGTACCCAGGTGATAATTGTTTTTTTATTCTCGCTTTTCAGTTCCCAGAAAAAATTAGAGGGCAGTGTTGTTGCTATATCTGATATTGCCTAATATCATTTGGTGGTGTTAGAAGCGCGATTTCCAATGGTTTTCTGTAGAGCCCACGTAAAATTTAGCCTCATCGTCATATTTGATATCAGTTTTATAAACTAATGATTTAGATATACATTTGCAGTTTAATGGGCAGGGTTTTTTTTTTTTTTTTTGCAGTTGCAATTATTAGTTGTGGGCATGTTGTCTTGAAGGTTGTTAAAGTATCTGTTTAGAATGGAACAGTTGTGCTGTGCTATATATATAAATGGAGTGCCTCCCCAAATACAAGTATCCACTAATATTTAAAGTGATAACATTTTTAAATCACTGAAAATGTAAGAAGTATATGATAAGTCTATGGAAACTATATTTTATTTCTATCAATTAACCTAACCTAATTTAATCTAGATCACTGTACTTTTTTTCTAAGAATGCTCTTAACAGTATTTTTGAGGTTACAAAAAATTAATGTTGTCAAAAGTATATATGTTAATGTCTTGCATCAGTAATTTTAAATGTTTCTGAGGATGCCAATTAAGGAAAATTGTTTTAATTGTAGCTTTTAAACACACAGTCTTACAATACTGGATTATGTTGTGGTTTGTTTTTTGGACAGTTATCTACTCTCAGTTTGAGAGAATCTTGCCAAGTGGCAGTGCTACATAGCATAGGAATAGTCTGTTCCTAGAAGGCAAGATAATTTTTATAAAAGTGAACAATTCTTGGCCATTACTTTATTCAGGGTGTGATGGGTAAATTGTTGCCATTTTATATTTTAACTTCATGCATGTGTATTGCTGGTTTTTGATTTTGTTGACTGCACAGTATAGTACAGTCAGTTGGGCATCATCTGTGAGAAAAAGAGCACCATGATGCAATTCACTCTGTCATAAATTTGGAAACAGCATGCTGTACTGCTTGGCATTCATGCTGGAAGCTCCAATACAAACATTTCCGAGTGTTTGGGTGTCAATTATGAGGATAGTGCCGAGAATTCGGAAAGATTTGGATGATATATCCAGTCAGCACCATGGTGTTTGGAGTGGTCACTAGTTATGGCGACATTATGCTTCCATTCATCTTCCCACAGAGCCTCAGACTCAACACGGAGGTCAAGTGTCTTGTGGAGGTAGTGATGTTCTAGGTTAAGAAGGTGGCTGCTGGAAGACCCTATGTCTGGCACTAGGACTCTGCACCATGGCACACAAGCAAGAGAACCGTGTTATGGCTGTCAGACAATTTCTGTGACCATATTACCCCTTACATCTGGTCGGTTAACTCTCCAGATTGCAACTGCCTTGATTATTATGTGTGGGGCAGAGTTGAGTGAGAGACCAAAAAAAAAAAAACCCTTATAATACCAAAGATAAACTGAAGGCAAGGTTTATGGCAGCATTCATCAACTTAAACAAGGAGACTGTTCAAAAGAGTTGCAGGAGATTCTGAAATCAGCCAGAGGCCCTGGTTGAAGCCAATGGCGATTTTATTGAATAAATTTACTGTTTAGTATTTCAGATATTTTTGTGTAAATTTGGTGAATATATATGTTAAAATGAGATGTCTGTTATTTTCATTTTTGTGTCATTTAGATGACAATTTATCTATTGTACCCTGTATTTAAAATTTTCAGCCTGACCCACTTCCCAAAATTAAACTAAACCTCAGATTTTTCATTTTATTTTAGGGGATTTTTGTTCTGGCTGAAAACTTTATAACACATTTTGTAAAATTGGAGATGAAATGAGATAAAAAGAACAAATATGAGAATTTGTGATTTCAGAATTTCTGACAGGATGTCATTATTTGGAGCTAGAAGAGTAAAGAAGAATATTGGATTAATTATTTAGAGTACTTCAAGATTTTTGTTTTGTTTTAACCAACATTGAAAGATGACTAGGCAACAAGCAATATTATCATTTGTGGTTGGTGGTAAAAATGCATTTCTTGGAGATTTCACAGATAATAAACTGAAGGAAAAAAACACTTGATAAACTATCAACTTATGGATCAGCACATTCACCTTGCTATCAAGAAAATTTATGCATATTTTATCTTTTATCGGGATAGAAGGGAAATGACTCTATCAGACAATATGTCAATACATTTAGAGAAATGTCTGAGAAGTGCAATTTTGGTGACCAACCTAATGAGCGTTTAAAAGATAGGCTGGTGGTAGGGGCCAAGGAATTAAAGAATTTAGCAGTGATTGCTCAGTGAGAGAACATTGGCATTAGACAAAAGATCTGTAGTAATTGAGTTGGATACAATTTTCCAAGGGCATTCAGAATGTGCAAGACCTGCCAGGGAATTAATCTAGAAGCCTGTCCTATTCATAGATGACCAGTGAATGCTATCACAGTAAGTGCCAATCGTCTTACTGATAAGTATCCTTTTAAAAATAAGGAGTGTTTTAATGCAAGTGTATCAGACATAATCATTGAAAGTGTAGACAGGATGGAAGTAAGAAAGTAAGCAAGCAAGTTAGCAGAAGGGAAAAGATATCAAAAACAGTAGCAAATAACTTTGATGGTTGTTTGGATCAAAGCATAAAGCTGTATACAATTGGTGCCCTATTCAATTCCTATGTGTGTTGAACTGATTGTGAACAATTAGATAATGATGGAAGTAGACAAAAGCACTTCATACTCAGTGATAGCATTGAAGAAATTTAAGGCATTGGGTGATTTGAAAGATTTTCAAGAGATTGGTCAAGGATGAAAATGTATAAAGGGCAGTTTTGGTGAAGCCATGTCATGTGACCATTGTTGAGGTGTTGTATGAGGGAGGCAAAGGTTGTTTGCTGATGTTGGTTGTGTAGAGGGTGATGTTCCAACAATGTTGAGCATAAATTAATTGCAGAAAATGAACTTCAGATTGGAGAGCCGTGTTACCTTTGAGTAAAGAGGAGATTCCATTGAAAGTGAAGGCTGAGTTTGATTCCATGTTTAGTGATGAGTTATACTCTGGAAAAGATTTTAGGGTGACATTACCAGTTAATAAAACAATAAAACTGTAATTTTGTGGAGCTTATTCAGTACCTTATTCAATAAAGAATCAAATTTAGAAGGAACTTGATTGACTAGAGACTCTGTGAGAAAAAAAGAAATCCTGTTGGGATGCACTTATTATGCTTGCACTCAAAGCCAATACTGGAACTGTTTGACCAGATGTAGGACTATAAACAATTAATAAACAGGTTTGCATCTTGTAACACATCTAATACCATCTACTTTAAAAAAGAGAGAAATTTAGTCAGCTTGATTTGGTTATGTGCCTCTGCAACTCAGGTTAGATGAAGAAACATAAGAACTGCTTAGTTGAGGAGATATTTCGTGATGGATTTTGTTACTTCATTTATAATCACAGGGGAATTATGTTTGGAAAGTAGAAATGCTCCTGTAGTGAGTAAGATATGTAAATGGATAGGGAAATCATTACTGAATAAAAGCCATATTTTAACAAGCAAGAAGGATTGTGAGCATGGGGAAGTTGGATAGTCAAGCCTCTTAATTTGAGGTTGAATATAGTTTCGTCAAATCCATGTAGAAATAGTATGTGTAGTGGCTAAATCTTGATGCTAATATAGAATTGACATGCAAAGCATGTGAAGTATCTATTGAAAGTCGAAGCTCTAATAGAGTGCCAATTCATATAAGTAGGCCATTGGGAAGCATACACATGGATTTTGCTGGTCCATTATATTCTTTTTGATGGGACATATAGTCTTGATTGTTGGTGATGTGTACTCTAAATGGACTGAATTTTATGTCATGGAAGAATTTGCTGCTCCTTGAAGATAAGAGAAATCTTCACTATGCATGATCTATTTGTGATATTAGTAAGTGGTAACAGACCTTGTTTCTTGAGTGTAGAGTTGAAATTTGTTATGAAGTTCAGTGGTATTCAGTTTCACCCATTTTGAATGGTAAAGCTGAATGCACCGTTAGTGTATTCAAAAAAGGCAATAAAGAAAATGCAATGTGAACAGAAAATGGACAGTCAAAACTAAAGTCAGCAGGTTCTTGGTTTTGTTCAGAGTTATTCTGCATTCAACAACTAGCGATTCTGTTGAATTGTTTAAACATCAATTCTGAACAGCTACTGAAAACAAATGCACATTAGAGTTTAATGTATATGGAATGAAGGACAAAAATTTTACATCTTTTCCATGAATTTAAAGTTAATGATTGTGTTACATAGAATGTTGAAGCTGGTGAATATTAGATGGAAGGCAAGTGGGTAGGAGCATAATGAAATGATATTTAGATCAACATCTGATGTTCCTACCCAAATTGGTTATGGTGTTGGTGCTTGATCCTGTTTTGCAGAGCCGGAAGTTCCAGAATTTTATCTGTAGTCATAGACCTCAAACGAACTCTGTTTGATGACTACATAAGTGGGAGCTATAATTGTTAGAGATAGTTTTGTTGGAAGACTGCATATCATGAGGACTTAAATACTGTGTGTTTCCAGAAAGCAAGGCATTTTCTACCAATGTCATTAGCTGTTTCTCAACAATATCCAAATTTAATCAAGTGAACATGCATGCATATTTATTATAAAATAATTTTGCTTAAAAATAAAACATTATTTTGGTTTTATAATTTTTTTTTATTATGCAAATTTTCCATAGTGAAAGTTACATGCAGAAGGCTTTGAATACAAAGTGATATTGTTAAGGTAAATTGCAATATATGAGTTAGTTAATAAAGCGATTTGATTTTTTTTTTTCCTTTGATAGAACTTTTTTACAACTTTATTATTACCTCTGTCCTATAAAGTTCATTATATTTAGTATATGAAATGTGCATATGAATATAAGAATTATTCTATTTTTTCTTATTTTGTTTTCCAAGTAATGTTTGTTACCTTGTTTTAAATATTTAAATGTACTCTTTGAATGGAGCAAAAATAAACTTGCATCTGCATGTAATAGATCATCTTTTTAAAATATTTTGTCTGTGTAAACTAAAGAATGTCTGTCTAAAACAATTTTCAATTGAAACAAGAGAATAGTACAAGAATTATGTGTGTAAATGTTAAATTGCTTGTTGAGTGTCAAGTTACAAACTTAGTATAAAATTCTTGCAAGCTTTGAAATTCAGTGGGCAGAGATTTTCGTTCCTCTCTTGCAAAGTGGTTTTACATAACATTTTTTTTTAATTGCTTCAGAAATGACACAATCTGTTGCTTTTCTCTTCACTATTGAATGTTGGAGTAATGCTGTGATAGTAAATATATTCTCTTCTATAATATAAAAATGCTGCTGTTGATGATGAAAAGTTGACTTTCTGGATGAGGAAATTTTTATTAATTTACTCGACTGTACTTGAGAACATAATGGTGTATGTGTTTAGTCTACATTTCCCTTGTCTTGTTGCACTCATATCATATGAATCAGATTGCTTTTCTTGTTACATAAAATATAAATTGGAGTGTTTTCTTCATGTTATGTCAAGAAAATGCTAAAATGCAACCTATATGAATTAATTTTAAAGATTGAATAATAAAAACAGATTGCTCATCATGTGTAGTTAAAACTAAAAATCAAGTCCAAAGCGTTTCTCTAATTTGGGTGTGGTTGGTAGCAAAATCCATGACACCTAGTACTGTTGTGATAACTTCAAATTTTAGAAGTATTTTGATACATGTGTACAAAAGTACTAAAATTCTCCATGTTTTTAATTTTGTTTGAATTCATTTCCTTTATTTTGATTGACAATGTTAAAAAAAGGGAGAGGGGAAGGTTTTTCTATGTGGTTCTGTGGAGGCAGAAAAGGGTGAATGGAAAAGGTAACACCATAACAAGCAGCATATTGTGGTAGGTGCAATTGTATAACTTTATCAGTTTCAAGAACTGTGCTAACCACAATCATATGCATATCTGTATTTGCATTATTAGAAACAGATAAACATAGTGATGTTTTATCTGTTGTAAAGGTGAAACACAACCTAGATTTTCATTTTTAATTTGTGTAAAGATTGTAAAAACTCATAAAAATTGCAGAAATTTATCCTCCCAAAATACCTTGAAAAAAAAAGAAGCTATTGGCGATTGGTCCTCAATCAGAAAATGATTCTGATTTATGAACCAAACGTAATAGTTAATTTAAAATTTAAAGTAATCCTTCCCCCAATAACACATGTATATTGGACATGAGACTATAATGAATGAAAAATACTAGAATAGCTTGCAAAGATTTTAGTACAGGTGTATGAAAATACCAAATTTTTAGGCAGGTAGTATTATGTTGATATTTATAATGTCTTGGACTTTGCTCCCCCTGCCACCTCAGGTATAATATTATTAGCAAGATTCATTATCAAACCCATGCTTCAAAATGAAATGAAAAAAAGATTTTGGGGTTATATCTTACTATTTTATTTTTTTTTAACTATTGCATATAAACCTAAACAGATGCTAATATATTTCTACCAAAAAAGAAAATATTTTTCTTTCCTTTTTCTAACTGGGAAGATAAATTCTGAAGTATTGTTTTATAAATTTCTTTTTTCTTTCTTTAATGCTACCAAGACAAATATTGGTGATTTGTATTTATTATCTTATACTTCTCTTACAGACCGTGTGAGTGACTGGGCAGTACACTGTGTGCGTGTGTGCTGCCACCATGCCAGTACTGACCAACCCACCCCACGTGGAGAACAATAACAATAATAACAACAACAATAACAACAACAACCAGGTTCGCAACAATCTGGCCACAGTGGCTGCTGCCACGGCTGCTGCTGCTGGAGTGCCGCCCGGTGCCATGGGACGGATACAGCAGCAGCAGCAACAGCAGCAGCAGAATAACCCTTTCGTCAATGCACGCGATAGACTGTTTCACGCTCTCTTCTATAGAATCGCTCTTGCTTATGCCAGAACTTTCCCCGTGTCTTTCAGAAGAGGATTTGAGTTTATTATCCTTCTTAAGGTAAGTGTTTCAGTTTTGTAAAATTATTACTAGACTATAATAATCCTCATCATCCTTGCTGATAAATTCCCTGTCTTGAATTCAACAAGGATAAAGTAGAAATTCTCTATAGTTCATAATACATTATTTTGGTGATATCTTAAGTATTGAATTGAATTGGTGATATCTTAAGTATTGAATTGAATTGGTGATATCTTAAGTATTGAATTGAATTGGTGATATCTTAAGTATTGAATTGAATTGGTGATATCTTAAGTATTGAATTGATTTGTTCAGAGAACATGCTACCATCTTGAGTCATAACAAAGATTTAATTCAAATAAAGATGGTGCTGCTTTTTGAATATTCTTTCTATTCCCTCCTCCCTAATCAGAAAAGTTATAACTTTAGAGATCAAAACTTGGCACAACATAGTAAAAAAGATTGTGGAAACTTATTTTATTTATCCTCAGACTAATATCTAAATGACCTACAATTGAAGTTAAGCAGATAAACTGTGATGTTTATCTCCAACTTTAGGATGTTTTTGTCTTTCTCAATTTTTAACAAAGAATTAAAATGAAAGGTTGTGATATTTTTTTCCTCCTAACTTGTCTGTACTGAAATTAGCAGACTGTCAGTTTAATTGTAGTTTTGACATTCAATCAAAATGCTTGTTACTTTAGATTTTCCTTGTAATTAAATATTTCCCAATCTCAAATACATGTGGTAAACAAATCTAATAGTTTCTGATCTTAAGAAATCAGGAAATTGTTTGCTTAAGTAAACTATTGGGTAAAGGAAATCATATTTTGTAAAACTATTCATGTGTCACTTGTAAAATTTGTAACTATTTTGTTTTTATTTAATGTATTTATATTTGAATAACAAAGGAAATTAATTTTTTCAATTGTCTATACGGTTGAATAATTATAGTGTTGGAGTATAAATTGCTTTTTCTTTGCCAAAGATTTCCTGTAACTGCTGGATTATTAACAAATAACTTCTTCAATGCAACAGGTCAACTAGTAAGCAATGAAGCATAAATATTTTTAGTGCTGACTAGTTTGGAGATTTTTTTTAATTTATAGATTTTGACCAGGGATTTAAATGTGGATGATATTATCCTTCCTAACATTCTGAGGTACAGAGGAGAAAGTCGGGTTGAGTCACTACGAGGAATAAATAGTGGTGGTTGGAAAGATCTTAGGGATTAACTCTGAAAATATTTGCTAACTATAGCAATAGTCAGCATTTAGAGGAGTTTTTCAATGTCAAGCTCTAATCCTTTGGTATTAACTGGGCAAGAAGCAAGGGTTTGTAGAGGGCTGAAAGAATGCAAAGCCATATGCAAAACTGCTTGTCATGAGAGCGAGAAAACATTCTTGAAAATAAATTCAAGATACTGAAAGAAATAGTAATAATGCACATCCATTAATAGTTAAATGAAATGTAAGTTAAGCACAGATAATTAAGGAATTTACATGGTCACCATCAGCTGATTTAAAAATAGTTTCTTTATTTTTTTTCAAAAGTTGGTAGAACTTTTAATTTATTTCATTCCTGAGATGATTGTCAATATTCATGTATTATTTGGAACTATAGAATGATAGAAATAATGAAGGAATATTGGTAGAACTCTATTAATCATCAGTTAAAATTTTGTTGTATATTTTAATGACCATTGTATCACTTAAATATGTTATGACTGCCAATCATAATTTTGTTTCTGTTGTTAGTCTAATTATTATTGATGTAAACATTTTTCCTGTATAATTGCATAAGCTGCAGACATATTGTTTATATGTACAATCAAGGCTGGAAAACGTTAAATTTGTGAAAATTAAAAACAAAATGTCCTAAGACAGGTGTTTCTCCTGACATGGCAGATGAAGACCAACTTATGTTGCTTGTTAGTAAATGTTTCACAATTCTACAGCTGATGAGTGAATGTTTAACAAAATCTGGTCTCAGCTTGGAAGATAGCAATACAAACTCTGTTCAAGAGAGAGAGAGTGAAGAAATTGAATGAATATGCCCCAGTCTTGCCAAGGTCAAATAAATATAGCATTGTGACAATGATTTTTATCAGTGTTGATTTGGCCTTGTTCCAGACTAAGCTAAACTTATTAATTATCTTGTGTGTTGATTGCAATAAATATTTTTTGAATACTTTTTGATGTTGGGTAGATTAAAAAAAAAAAGACTGAAATATTTTTTTTTCTCTCATTTATTCACTGCTATGTGAGATATAGATCAGAAAAATGAACATTTGCCTACTGTCATTATTAGTTCTAGAATCAAAAACCCTAAAATATTCAAAATAAAAAGAAATTGTCTATAATATTAATAATATATCTTAAAGTAAAACAGATTAATTACATATATTTTAATTTTGACTTGTTGCTTTTTTTTAATTACATTTTAGCCATTCCATTCTCTTTTCATCAGTGCAAAATCATAATTACCTTCTGATAAGGTATGGGATGTGAGTTATTACTCTTGAAAGTTACATTTATTTGAATATTGTACTATTTATTTTTACAACTGAATACTGAAGTGACTAAAAATGTTGTGATAAAAAGCAAGATAAAATAAAATTAATCAAAATAATCTCAGGATCTCAAAACAATAAAAGATCTCTATATAAATTCACTTCAGTTAACTCATTGTACCAACAAAACTTCTCATTCATTGAAAAGAATTAAATTCTTGGCACTTTGTCTAAATAGTGCTTCAGTATAGGGCAATCATTAACAAGGCTAATCTAGTTAACCATTAGTAGTGATTCTGATCCTCACTTTGTGCCCCCTCCCCACAAAATTTGACATTAAATAATCCATCAAATCAACCCACTAACCAGATTTGCCTAAAGTTATTTCCAGTGGCAGTAAATAAAACTTATCAACCAAATTACTCTACTTAGTTTGCTTTTTAAAGTACTTTTCCGTTTGGTCATAGTGTCCCTGCAACCAACGATTAGGCCATGATTATTTGTAGGTTGCCTTTTTGGTCATTGATGGCAATTATGATATTATGCTCAGCCAAAATGGTCACTGATCATTTCTTTGGTTGCACAAAGTGGAAATGTTTTTCTTGCTATTGTATTCAGTCTGGAGATCAAGACCATATTCTCCCATGTTATTAAATAGATGTTTCAGCTGCAATCAAAATGTACTCCAGTGGGACTCTGGTTGAGCAATGATTTTACACATGACTGCTGTCTTTAACATTAAATTTCCAGTAACAATTTTATTTATAGTATCTACACATGGGGTTTTAATTTCACAGAGAATAACATAATCTTACAGAATTTGGAGGCAACTAATATTGTAACGGTTCTATATATTATGCTTTGTCCTGGAATATAGGAGGAAGTGAGTAAATATTTTTCCTTTAAATTCACCAATATATTATTGTCAGGGATTGTATATTTGTTACAAATCAAACCTTATTCATTCAGAAATTCTTTTGGTAGCAGGGTTACAATTTGATATCTCTTCTTTCTATGAACAACCATTGATGAATACCAACCCCCAAAGTGCCTGAACTTTTTTTCACCTGTGCATATTTCTTATAAATATTGTATGGATGTTAACAAGATGATGTATTAAACAAATTTATACATAAATTTTATTGGCTCTGTTTACATTCTTTGTTTGCAAACTAGATGCCTATTAGTTAATAGTCAAGGGTTTTTATTGGTAACATTTTCTAGTTATCCCCCCTCTTTTTTAAATTTTTTTAATGGTATTTAGGTAAATACAACTCCAACTTTCAAGTAACTTCTCATGACAAGGTCAGAGTTATCTAAAGTTAAGTAGGGATGAAGCAAGTGAGGTTGGTATTTATTTAGTTGTGAATAGTTTAATGCTTTAAGCTATCCACCAGTTCAAACCTTGTCATCACCCTCAGTCTGATTTTATTAATATTTTTTTTTTTTTTTTTTTTTTTCAGCAATTTACTCCATCCCTCATTAGGATTTAATCAACAATTTTTTTCTTTTAGCTTTCTCCTAACCTCACATTCCAAAAGAAGTGCTTATACCACTTATTTAATTTGCTGGCTGTTTCTCAAGCCTCTTTGTTAGAGGGGGTTTATATACCGCAACAAGTAGGTCATCCTCACCCTGTTACATTGGGTGCAAAATGTTAAAAAAATATAATTTATATTAAGATATAGAACATTATCTTGATACAAGTTACCAAAATCAGTAATGAGATTTTATTAATTTTTCTTTTGCAGGCTTTGATATTCCTTATGGTGTTTAGTTACATTCACATTGTGTTCACACGTTCACCCATAAACTGTTTGCAAAATGTTCAGAAGACTTGGCCACGCCAAGGCATTTTACGAGTAGAAATTGTGCGCAATGCATCAGAGAATTATACCATTTTGCATTCATACCGTAAAGAGTACTCGGACCCTAGTTTTATTGTTAACTTACAATCAGAAGAAGAGAAAGCCCAGAGTGCAAAGGCTGAGATTACACAACCCAGTGAGGGACCCCAAAATAACAACATAAAATCAGAAGAGCTGAGTGAGAATGAAGAATCCCAGACTGAATCGCCCTCACTCTTAGCTTCTGATCCAGTAGAAAAATTGGACAGTAACACCTCAGCAACGTCCTTGCCATCAACACCACTGCAATATTCTGCCAATGATGTTTTGGATTACCAATATGATAGAATCCCCGTGTCCTCTGTGTCTGAGCTGGAGATGTTGGCACGAGCAGGTAAGTCATCCTTTCTGAGTAAATTATTTAAGTGTTGTATCACATCCTATCAATATATTACTTTCATTAAAATATTTTATTGTTTATGCTTATTGCATTGGAATGAAGTTTCTTGTATCTGATTGGTGTTGTTTTTCTCCTCTACACTCACTACCAATGATCTGCAATACTGTTTTTATTTGCATTCCAAATCATACTTATAGATTGTAAAATCATATATTTGTGGTATGTTATTATATTATGGCTTGTATGTTTGTGTTACTATTTTGTTTTTTTTTGTAAGGTTCAAAAAGTTACATATTATTGTTAATTTCTTTAAGTTATTTTGTTGGTATTTAATGAGGAAAATAGCGCTAAGTTTACAAAGTTTCTTAATTATAATGAAGGATACATTCAAAATCTGGTTTGACTAATTTTTTCCTTTTTATCTTTTTAAAATCAATCGTCTATTGTGCTATAAAATGGCATGTGCGTATAAATCCTTCTCTTTGATAAGATCCTTTTATGATTGTTACTTTACTCTTTGTAACTTTTCACCATTTTTTCCCTCTGTTAGTAAAAGCTTAAGTTGAATAAGATAAAAATCGTTCGCTTTTATATCATCAGTGGTCAAAATTAAGATGATCAAATATTTGATATGTTGTATATAAAGTTTAAAAATGATGGATTAATCATGATTAGCCTCTTCAAATCAGTTTAGGCTTTTTTTTTATGTTATTTTTTTAAATATTTGTTATTAAATTTAATCAAAACATTGAATCATATAAGAAATATAAGTGACAATATCACAAAGAATTTTTTTCCTAATATTCTCACACCAATCTGTAAGTAAAATGCATTTACTAAGTGATTAGGTTTTGGTTACATTCACTCTGACTGCTTCATTCTCTCTATTTGCTGTTTTCTGGAAATACCCTAACTTCCTCTAAACTATCTATACATGTTTTGGTTGGTTTCTGTTTCTCTTCCTGTATTTGCAGAAGACATCCTAGATAAGAAACCAGTTGATAAGTTTGTCATAACACTTTGCTTTCTTTCTTTTATTGGTAGAGTTTCATAGTTATTTGATGTCTATTTAATACACATTGAAAATCAATGCTAGTACACTGTATGTGGGTAGGAAGTTTATCTTGTTTATTTTTCTATTAGGGATCAGAGAATTGTCACTGTTCTCAAACATAAAATACACTGTCTTATATTTTTTAATTGATTTAACTACTTTATTTAAATCTAGAAAAAAATTCAGTACTTAAATGGAAATTTGTGTGAATTTTTTTCACACAGATTGACAGTTTAAAACTATGACATTAATTTTTAAAGTAGGAACCTCTAATAATTTGCTTAAATAGTATGCCATGATAAAAAAAAGCCCCAATCTTAATAAAAAAAAAAATTATTTTCAAAATGTTTACTATTATTAAGAGGAAAGACCAAAGTATTTTTGATTATTTTATTATTTTTAATCCTTCCTAGCATGTTCAAAACTTAGGATAAAAATTTTATTCTTGTGTTTCAATGGGGGGGTACCAAAGATTAGTATAGGAAATTTTAGTGTCCTTTTTTTCTTTTTTTTCTAGCAAAAACATAGATTTGGAAATTCTTATAAAAATCAAATAGTTGGATTTTAATGAAATTTTCAGGACTCATTCGCAAATGAATGCTGTCCTATCAGCTGGGGCTTCAGAATACACCTACTGCACCTATGCAGAGGGGTAAAACCTCCCCAATGAGGCCACCTGTTGGCTCTGGGTGGCGACTTGCGATGACTGATGAGGGGGGCCTGGTGATTGAAGGCTTCAGGAGGAGGGATAGATTAACTTCTGAATTCCCATACATCACTTTGGCCTTTACCTGGGCTAGACGGGTGGTCGGGGTGGCCTGATCTGATCAACTGGCTGATCATGCAAAGTCCTGATTCAACTTCTTACAAACTCTGGAAGTGCTGAATGAGAAGACTGGCTGTAGGTTCAATCATGCTAAGAAGGGACAATTGTTTCAAGTAGTTAACTTGGGAACTAAGACTTAGGGCGGGGTTAAACAATTAATGGCTCATCATAGTGTGAGTATACTGACTGTATAGCTTTGATCTGCCAATTCCCTTAGTAGTGCTCTGTGGTGAGTGTGTAGTACAGTCACTGGAGTATAGTTTCATTATATGGAAACAGAAAGAAAAACCCAAGTTAAGAGACTCCACATGGAAACTGTTTCTGATCCAGAACAGCCAGAAGTACTCTTTCCTAGATTTATTATGCTTGAATCTACTAACCAATTTATCACTATTGCTGATGCAGAAGGTTATATCCTCAATGGTTAATCTGAAATCAGTAAAAATCTTAAAAAGTGGGACCATCCAGATAGAAACACTATTAAAAACTAAAAAATTCCATAACATCTGTATAAAAGTATACCCACATGAAAGATTGAACTTCTCTAAAGGTGTGGTTTGTAGTGGAGATCTATCAATTTGTACCATAGAAGAAATAAAAGCAGAGTTAAAAAAACAAAATGTTACAGACCTCAAAAGGATAATAGTTAAAAGATAAAATCAAATAATTAATACTAACACACACAAACACACACACATAATTTTATATATATATATATATATATATATATATATATATATATATATATATATATATATAAATCTTTCAATACTCTGATGCCACCATCTGAAATTAACATTGGATATTTAATAGCTAAAGTAGAAGTATATATTCCAAATCCAAGAAGATGCCATAAATGTCAAAAATATGGGAATCTAAAGGAGTATTGTACAAGAGAAGAGTTATGTGCAAGATGTGGAGTAATAGAACCAAACTCTGATGATACACCATGTAAAAATCAATCAAAATGTATCAACTGCAATGGAGATCACAGAGCTGATGCTAAAGAGTGCAAGACCTGGGGAAAAAGAAAAAGAAATAATAACTAAAATCACTCAAAAAAATTACATTCCTGGAGGCTGGAAAACTTATAGAATCCTTTTCTTTTCAAAATCATGCAAAAATCACCAAAACACCACCAAATATAAACGAAAATCTAGGAAATAACCTGACAAAAAAACAAAACAAACACAATTAACATCATTGATAAATGAATTGCAAAACCTCATTAATGCCTTAAAAACCAGCATAGCAAATATGGAAATAGCTCGCTCTACCAAATTAAATCATAACCCAATAACTGAAGAGAAGGAAAAGAATGAAACACAAATCAATAA
Organism: Acanthosepion esculentum; assembly: GCA_964036315.1. NCBI lineage: Eukaryota > Metazoa > Mollusca > Cephalopoda > Sepiida > Sepiidae > Acanthosepion > Acanthosepion esculentum. The sequence continues at coordinate 53,336,455 of OZ038476.1, read as the reverse complement.
AAAAAAAAAACAGTCCTATCTCAAAGATAAAAAAAAAAGATAAAAAGATAAAAACCAAAAATACAAAAGGCATCTCTACCAAAATTTAACAAAGAACCTACAACAGTAAACTTAAACAATTACAAGTTATATAGAGCAATGGCTTGGAGAGCAGTGAAAGAAGTCAACAAAGAATGTTGGCAAAAATATGTCAACAAGCTAATCTCCTCAAAAACAAAATCAGTATGGGAAATGGTGAGGAAAATAGCTGGGAAATACCAAATGAAAGCAATTAAGCATCTTTACAAAAATAACAATATCATGAACAACAAAACTGACACAGCTGCTACATTAGCTGAAACTATTTAAAAAAATTCTTCAAGTAAAATGGAAAACAAAAATTCCTAGTCCTAAAACAAAATAGAGAAAAATACAAACTCGATTTTACATCTAACAATACAGAAAGCTACAACAACCCACTGAGTTTAGCAGAATTGAAATCATCCATAAAAAGATGCCATAACACAGCAGTTGGACCTGATGATGTCCACTATGAGATTCTAAGACAATTACTGGAAGAATCCTTAGAACTTCTTTTAAAAATATACAATATTATATGGATAAACAGAAGTTTCCTGGATATTTGGAAACAAACTACTATAATACTAGTCCCAAAATCTGGAAAAGACAACTCTGACTCAGAAAACTACAGACCTAATTCACTGACCAGCTGTCTGTGTAAAACAATGAAACCAATGATAAATGACAGATTGATCTGGTACTTGGAGGAAAGTAAGCTAATTATGGATCTACAATGTGGTTTCAGAAAGAAAAGAAGCACACTGAACCACCTAATCCACTTGGAATTGGCTATAAGAGATTCTTTTGTTTGAAAAGAACACTTTACAGAAATCTTCTTTGACTTGGAGAAAGCTTATGATACTACATGGAGATATGGAATCATGCCCTTGGCCTGAAAAGCAGACTAGTGAAATTTTTCTTTTTTAAGGGTTTTTTTATTAGCAGAAAATTCAAAGTCCGGGTTGGATCAGCTCTCTCTGATCTTTTAAAAACAAAAAAAAACAAAAAATAAGGGAGTACCCCATGGCAGTATTTTATCAGTAACATTGTTCAGTATAAAAATAAATAATATAGTAAAAAATGTAACCTCGGTCGGGAGTAGAAGGACTTTTGTATATAGATGACTTCTTCATTTTTTACAAATCCGTATATATGGACACCATAGAAAGACAATTGCAGCAGTGCCTTAAGAAAGTTAACCAATAGGCAACTGAAACTGGCTTCAGGTTTTCTAAAGTGAAAACTAAATGTATGCACTTTTGTCAGAAGAGAAAACTACACAATAACCCTACTCTAAGATTAGAAGAGACTGAAATATCAGTTGTAGATCAACACAAGTTCTTGAGAATAATATTTGATAAAAAGCTCACTTTTATCCTCCATCTGAAATATCTCGAGAAGGAATGTAGCAAAGCAATACAGCTCATTCGTGTGATGACTCGCACTAAATGGGATGCTGACCAGAAAACTTTACAAACAATTTACAGGACTCTAATTTGATCAAAACTAGATTATGGCAGTGTAGCAGACCGATGTGGGTTTGCATGTTGTTAAATTGGGAAATGTGCTGTTTATTCCTTCTAGAAGAAGGTCCAACTACAAGAACAATGCTGGACTCCAGCCGAAGATGTAAAGAAAACAAAAAAAACAAAAAATTGTTATAAAATTTTTTTATTATAAAAATTCATTTTAAACCATTTAGGTATTGTGAATTAATGGAAGCACCTATTTTAATGTCTGCCTATATTGAATCAGCTTCAAAATTGTAATATTACTTTCTGTTCATTGAACAAGATGTGCAAAGTGTACTGAAAAGTTCACAGCCCAACCAAGAATTCTCGTACAAAATAAATTTAATGTTTTCTCATTTGGTCAGATTTTGGGAAGTGTGTCAAACTTTTCAGTATCAATAAGCACCAACAAAAGTAATTAGAATAATAGGGTCCCTGATTTTTCATTTCAAATTTTCCTTGATTCCATTTCCACTTTTGGTAAATTCCGTTTTTTTCCATTTTTACTTTTTGGAAATTTAATTTTTTTCCATATTTATAGTATTTTATGAGAAAATTGCAATAAAATATGTTATAATTATTATTAAAACTGAAAACAATATAATTCAAAGCTTTATTGCATATAAAGAAATAGAAAATATCTACAAATCTTTTTTTTAAATGTTAAAATCCAAGTCCAGAAATAAATTATATATAAAAATAAAAAAATGTAACATGACTGTCTAATGACAGTTCATATCTTTGAGGTAGAGCTTTTAATCACAGCTTCTTTCTTTTAAGAACATGTTCAAAACATATTCAAAAAGGATTTAGATTTATTTATAATTATTGATTCATAATATAAAAATCACATTTAAAGTATCAACAACAAATAACTTTAATCCCAATAATAAATATCTGAATAAAGTCTAACATTTTGACTAAAATTTTACAAAACAGTAATTAAACAATAATAACTGAATTTTTGTAACAAAATATCAAAAAACAAATTAGACATATTAATTCAAAATTTAAATAAAACAACTTATCATGAGTTGAAATACTGCTCATATTTAAAATTGCTAATTTCTTAATTTGGGAAATATCTAATCTTCAAATCTTTTCTCTAAATCTCCATTGTAATACAACACTGTGAATTGCTTGGTGTTCTCAGGAGTAAGACTTTCATGTTGTTTATTGAGCAAATTTTAACTGAGAAAATTAACGTTCAACATCTATGCTGGTAACAGGCATCCATATGACCTTATTGGCAATCTGTTCCAGAAGAGGGAATCTGCTCTTATTTGCATTCCAAAATAATGAGATATTAAAAAGATTTGGCAAATCATCCTGGTAATTCGCATACATTTGCAATTCTTCAAGAAGATCAGTAGAAAGACATTGCAAGTCCTTGATGGCTGCAAAACTGTCTAAATCATGGCCTATACAGGGTGGCTGTCTGGGAGCAAACAGGTGAGCTGCCTTGTAAAAGTTACCCACAGGGTGGGTATCCAGGTATTTATTCAGTTTGGAAAAGTTGTGCTGAAAAAACCTTGGAAATTTGAGATAGCTCTCTCCCTCTCTATGCTTTCTAATTCAGACAGAAGACAATCAGTTTCTAGGCCAAATGTTGATTTTGATGTACCAGTATGCAAATACTCTTTTACATCCTCCATCATGTCATATACAACACATGTAAGCGGAGACTTAGTTTCTTCTAAGTTTATCAAAGCTGTTATTAAATGAGTGCAGTTCTCATTCATAAAATGCTGATTTAGACACAATTTATGGTAAAAGGCATGATGTATTTATTCTAGAATCCTATCTATGACAGAGCCATGGCACTTTTCTTGCTTAAAGAATTCTTCATAAAACTGTACAAAGGATGAGTGATATTTGGCCGCATTAAACCAGGAATTCAATCTGGTTTCCACTGGTACAGGGAGTAGTTTCACTTGTTCCTTAGGCAAGGAACTTTCAAGCCATTTTAAGTATCGCTTTTTCTGACTAAGCTTTTTAAAAAAGCCTGACTTGATGAAAGTAGTAAGCTGGGTAACATTATCAAATGCTGGCCAGTGTGGAAATACATTACCGACAAAATTTAAAATATCTGCTAAGAGCAACCTATGTCAACTGTTAACAAAGACATTTGACAACACTTCCTTATGAGCTTTTTTGCAATAGGCTGCAGAATCTGTTAGAAAAGCAATAATATCCTCAAATTTAATATCCACATGAGTTATAGCTCAGATGCATGCCTGACTTACAGTTTGATGATTGCATTCTTGCCAGGTTAGAACATCAGTGAGAAATGACTCCCCATAAATGCTTGCAATTACATTCAAAATGCTGTGGTCATTTTGTATGTTATGATGCTGACTGATTGATTAGCAAGCTTGGCTTTCAGGGTAGTGAAGTGACAAGCAAACAATTTTGGTAGATGAAATTGCCTAACACAATTGACACTTGGAATAGCATCACTTTCTTTACAATATTTTTATATGAATAGCCTCATTTTGTCAATTTTGTGTATGGGGAATGTCAGACAAAGTGCACATTTAAAAAAATCCAGGACAAAATCATCTTGTACCTCTTTCAATAAAGTTGTGATTGTCTTCTGTTTCAGTTGAGTTGACTTTTTTGTCAAACAAGTTTTTGATTTGATGTTATCTTTGATTGTGTCAACCCTATGTAGACAGAATTTGCAAAATAACATTTCCTTCTGCATAAAAGTCATCATGAAATTGCTCTACTCTGGCTTTAGCATAAATTTTACATACAGGGGTCTTTTTTTCTTTTTTTTTTTTATATTAGAAGAGCAGGCCCAACTTTTGAGATTGATTCACTATATTGGCTTGATTCAGTCATCTTGGCAATTTGTTATTTATTCATGCAACTGGTTTAGATTACAAAATATAAATAAAATATTAAAAAATAAACATTGACAGTTAATGTTATTAAAGGATTTTTTGTTCAATTTAAATTTGTTTGCAATGGTGAAGCACTGAAGATGATGCAATTATTAATCCAAGAGAATCGCTGTGTGATGGTAAGCTTAGACAAGCCAGTCATTTCATAGAATAGTGTTTTTGGAGAATTGTTTTTTCTTTATTTCTAAATGGTATGATAGGACATGATAGCATTTACTTTTTCTTATTCATAAAATGAACTTACAAGTTATTTAGAATCTTTTACTTGTAAATTGTGTGTGGCCTAAAAGGAAATGGATTTGTTAAAATTATCGGTTTGATCTTCATCTCTCTCTCCCCTCCAATTTTGACATCAACTAGTGCCTGACTTCTATTTTCACTTTAGCAATGGATTTCGGTGACCATGGCCGAGCCGTGACTTTCTGACTTTTATCTCATTTGCAACATACATTTTCTTAGAAAAGTTATAAAATATTTTAAAATATACTAGCCAACATATTCTCAAAAAATCAACAACCCACTTTTTTTTTTTTTTATGTAAACACTTTTGTTCTTAATTATTTTTTGGGTTTTATAAGGAAAAAACCTATAAAGATTTGTAATAACAAATTTTAAGGAAATAGCTACATTACGTTATTGTCAATATTTAAAATATTTAACAAAATCGGAGAGACAGTTATTAAGTTTTGAAAGAATTTAAAAAAACATATCTGAATGAAAAAATTTATTTATTATTGAAATTTCGTTAAAATCCCAGATTCCATTCTCTGTGATTTAACTGCTGTTGCAGGTTAATTTAACCACTCAAAAGACATAAGTTTTAACTTAGTCCAGCTTGGCATGTGGTAGTAGGTATTAGTGAGATACACAAGAAAGGAAAGAATCTTTTTTAGCTGAAATTAAATAAATATCTACTTTATTACAAGGGAAAAAGAGAATGAGAAGCTTAATGTCATGGGATTTTTACTCTGATGACATTGCAGTCAACATGGAATGTTTCAACAGAATATCAAACAGTAGCTGGGATTATGCAAAAGATACTCTTCAAAAGTAATCCAAGTATATGTATCAGATTAGAAAATTGAAGGGTTTTGCAAGGATATCAGTAGCATTAAAGACAGAAAACTAATGTTACTAGTTTGATGGGTGATTTCAGTGCAAAATTAGGAACAAGAAAAGGCAAATTTAGTGTAGGAAAATTTTAGAATAGGGAAGAAGAATTAGAGATTAAATGTTAATGTCTCAAAGTCGTAAAATGATAATTTTGAATACTTTTTTTTTCTTTTCTGAAAGTAAAGCGGTTGTAGCTGAAATAGTAAAATTCCAAATTGAGAAACAAAAAATGAAATGGATTTCATAGCTGCTGACAGTATATTCACTTCATAACAGCTATATGCTTAGGTAAAATGACTTCAAAAATGAAAAAATAATTTTTGAAAAGAAAAACATGTCCTAATAAGGTCAAAGAAAATTTTACTGAATATTAGGTAGAAATCTAGAACAGATTCCAGGCTTTGTTGAAAGATGAATGTAACATAGTTACAAATTTACCATTAGTATTTTCTAAGTCAACACTAAAACTGATAAAAAAAGAAATATAGTCATAAATACCAAGAGATAAAATTAAAAATGCAGAATGAAACTTAATGACAAAAAGATGAGACATGCAAAAAGGAAGAGAAAATTAGGAGTAGAAAAAGCTATCAGGGAAGAGTTTGAAACCTGCTCAATTCACAATCTACATCAATGAAACGAAACAAAACATTGCAAAAGAAATGGGGAAAGTACCAAATGTAGAGAGATGATTTTAAGAGTGCTATGCAAACCTATAGGTTTTGAAAATAACAAATATTGCCAAAAGTAACTTTGACAGATATTAGTGATGTCCTAGAGGTAACAACAGATTTGCAATTTAAAATATGAAACATAGACACCAAGCAAACATGGTGTAGTAACATATCTTTTGAAAGATACAGGAGAATAATTCTACAAAGGATTACCATAACTATTTCCCAATGCATATGGAAAAGAAAAGTACCTCAAAACTTCAGTCTAGAAGAGTAATTCTATTTTATAAAAAAATATACTGAAAACATTGGCAACTATTGCTGTATTACATTACATAATTGAATATGTACAAATTATTCTCAAAAGTACTTACAGACTAACAAATATCCTAGCTGGAAACCATCCAGATGACCAACCTGGTTTTACGAGTGCCTATTCAACAAAAGACCAACAACATATACAAAAATAAACCTCAAATTAACGGTCCCGGAACCAACGGATTCTGGATTTAACAGACAAAATCCACAGAAATGGTAGTGTCCAGCTGGAACTCAAAATACCCATGTGTCATGAGCAAAGTCCGTTAGTTCCAGAATTGGCTGCTGTTGATTACTGGTACAATCAACAGACAGACTGGTACTTCTGGCAATAAGTGCTGCTGTTTAATTGAGTGCATGTCATGTATTTAAAATACACAGCATCTCTCTCTCACTGTGTGTGTGTGTGTGTGTGTGTGTGTGTGTGTGTGTGTCTGTGTAATTTTAAGTTACTATATAGTAATTTAAAGATAAAATACACATATATACTGTATTTACATTTATTTACAATAATTTTGTACTGTACTGGTTTTAATGGATGACCCTTCCCCGTATTAGTTTAAATTGAGGTTCCACTGAATATCAATTAAGAATAATAAAAAATAAAATAAAATGACCCTCTTTGTTTAACATTTAGTATGAAAAGTTATTTGACTCTGGTAGAACACGCAACATTCTATTAATAGAAACCGTATAAGTTATTGAGACTATATGTGACAATAATACTGCAATAATTTTACCCCACAAAGATGCAGATAAGATGAATTTTAGAAAAGAAGTGAGGCAAGGGGATAGGATTTCACCTACGCTATTTAAAGCAGGCCTTGAAAGTATCTTCTGGTAAATTAACTGGGAAGGGATGGGAGAAATATAAACAGAAAAGATTTGAACCATCTACAATTGGCTGATGAGATTTTACTAATATCAATCATTGGATGAATTACAAGAAAGGATAAATGATCTAAAATAAATATCAATATAGGTTTCAATGAATATAAAAAAACCAAAAGTAATGTTCAATTGTAATGTCCTCAAAAGATGGAGAAATACTAGAATCTAAGAACACATAATAAGGATAATTTAACTAAAGAATGAACAATTGAAATGAAACCAAATGATGTGCATGGAAAGTATCTAATAAAAATAGATATACCATATATGTTAATGTACAAAGGTGACCTTTTAACCTTAAAAAATACAAAATGTGAACCTTAAATCCCGTGGTTTATGGTAAATTGTCAGCATGGGAGATTTTTGACAGTAGGATAACCCTGCCTTGGTAACTATTGACACAAATATTTTCTACTGAAATAACTTAATTCACATTATTATAATGAGTGTAGTGTAATAAAAGTACTCTTACCTTATATGTGGTATGATTGCATGACAACAATAAAATGCATATTCATCAAGAGAGAAATCCAAAACCATTGTCACGCACTGTAAAAACAACTTCTAACATTGGGTGCATTCAAAGTGCTTTGCCAGACCAAGCATTCAGGAAGAAAGATGTTTATAGTAATAATTCAAGAAATAGACTTGTCTCCACAACTTATCATTTCATAGCTCTTAACAATGTTTGTGCAGTGTTACTAGTGAGTATAAATTTGGTTGGTTATTTTTTATATGTATACCTGATGACATCATTTTCATTTCTAGTTTTTTTTTATTGTATTAATAATAGTTTTCTTCTTGGGTCAAACACTGCATGTATCTCAAAATTTTTCAATTGTTGGACAAATAACTAAATCCTAGTAGTTTGAAGTGTATTGCATAAAAAGCTACTGTTCTGAATGTTTTATTTTTATTTTATTTGAGAAGTGACTAGGCTGAATATCTGATGTGTTATTTTCATTTGTAGATTTTCTAGCATGTATAGAGGGTGTGGCAGAAATAACTCCCACATAATGGAATTAGTGGCAATGGTGTCTTCATCTAGTTGATGTCTTACCATTGTGTGGGAGTTATTTCTACTGCGCTATATATATATATATATATATATATATAATTACTGTGAGTAAAAGTTTGTCATTTAGCTACTTGATGTTACCTTTAGAGTTTCATAGGTGGACCTGTCCGTCCAATCTTCAGGAGATATCAGCAATTTACTGCTTATTTTTCAATTTTTTCCTTTTTATATACATTTAACATTGGTGTAAATCTTTTTTGAATTTTGTGTGTGTATACACACATGCATACATGTTTCATTAAAGATGACAGACAAGGTACTACAATTAAGCTTTTTATTTAATTTTTCTTATGCTTGAACAAGTATTTTCTTTTTTGGACACAGTGTGTAGAAACTGTCCAAATGTTCTATAATTCTGAGTTCTTTTGGCTATACTTTTAGCCATTATCAAGGATGATTTTATTTTTTCAATTTAATTGGGTGTGTGAGTTTTGTGTGTTTTTAGTGTTATAGAGATGTTTTATTTTCTAAACACAGCACATAGTGGCCATGTTCATAGTTAATATTAAGTGTTGGCTTTTTCTTTTTTATTATTAAGGCTTCCATTATTTTTAACCTTTTTAACATGTGCATGAGGTTATTATGTTTGTATTTTCTACGAGTATGTTTTGGATGGAGTCTGGTAAGTTTGTGTGTGTGTTTAAATGGATTCTAATAGAGCTGTGGTCAGATATGTGTAACGTAAGGTGTCTGGATAGACATTTAGTTGTGTGACCAATGTAATTATTTATGAATTCGGTTTAATCAGGAACACAGTTCCTTAAGGGGCATTTGAACACAGATAATGTTTGTTCATGGTAATTTTGATTTTGCTGGTATGTTGTTATTTCTGAGGATAAGGTTTGCTGTTTTCACTTTTTTGTAGTGGATAATTTTTTTTTTTTTTTTTTTTTCTGTTAAGGTCAATTGGGGTAGAGTATTTCTTTATGATATTTCTAAGTGAAGATTCATCTTGTTTGCAGTTGATGTACATTTGGTTTTTGTAGAAAATATTTATGTTTTTGACTGTATGTTCACTATCATTGTTATTTACTTTGGGGAGAAATAGTCTAATTTGGTGGTCTATAAAGAATTACAGAACATTTCAGCAGTTATTACACAGTCTGTGTCACAAAAAGAAAACACTTGACTGAACACAAGAAAAATTAAATAAAAAGCTTAATCATAGTACCTTGTCTGTTGTCTTTAATGAAACATGTATAAATGAAGGAT